>JARHVA010003655.1:40000-781250 GCA_037957365.1 Torreya grandis | reverse complement strand
TACTATTCATGGAATCAAACCAACCTAAAAACTGTTCTTTAGGTTAGTGTAGAAATTAGAATTTATCTCCAACCCTGACATGGATCAATCCACCTTCTGGTATAAATTAGGATTTCCTTATATCACCAAGCAAGATCCTTCAATCATACCTTTGGTAGACCAACCCGCCACTTCTTCCATCCAAACTTCTACCTTATCAACTACTCTTACCAATCCAACAATCCCTCACCTATTTGAGATACCTAGACCTCGAGCAACTGAGTCACCTTCTTATACCAAACCAACCAAACCAATCAAAAACTTTTCTATCCTCCCTACACCAAGCCTTAGCCACCCATCTATGAAATTATACCTAACCTCTTTAAACCCACCAATAAAATGCCAAACCAAGCAACCAAAGAGGTAAAACCACACAAAGGCCAAAAATCCCAAATCTTGCCTCCCTCAACCTTGCCTTCCATTTTGGGGCCTCATCCTCTACCTTGAGCAAGAATTCAATTACCTCTACCAAAACCCCACACCTCTTTTGGTTACACCTCTGTAGTTTGTCTTTTATGCACCTCTTTTCACCACACCAATGATACCTAAGTGACCTACCTTGTGATCTTCCACCTCTAGCTCATCAACCTCCTTGCCTAAATCAAATCCATCAACCAATCATACCACCCTACCCAAAACACCTACCACCTAACCTATTTCCAAACAACCTCCTACCTCAACCACCAAAGCAAAGACCACTAATACTTTACCATCTTTGGTCAAATATTATTTGACCATTTTCCATAGGTTATTACAAAACTCTTATTTAGCCCTACCTCCCATCAAACCCTTTGACCCTCTAGATTTTAAACCCATCTAGTACAATGACCACCACATGTGTTCTTATCATAGGACACCTGGCCATGATACAAAAAATTGTAAAGCTATCTAAACCATCATCTAATAGCTTTATGATGAGGATAATCTATTAACAGATGAACCTCTTATGAGTCCCATATCAATCCAACCACCAACCATACCTACCCAACACTCACCTACTCTTCCACTCTCACCTCAGAGTGAAGACAAATTTGACCAATCCTCTAGCTTAACCTCTCCTTTTATCCATACCATTAATATGGTTACAAGAGCATAGAAAAAATATAAGGAGAAGGCTAAGGTGTCCATTCCTTAGACATACCCCTCCTCAAAATCCCAACCAACCTACACCCAACCATCTCCATCTTCAACCAAACCCAAGGTGTCTATCTTAAGTGCCTCTCAATTTAACCCCTTAGAATACATTAGGAGAGTTATTATCAAACAACTTCATTATACCCTAGTGAAGATGAGCTTGTATGAGTTAATCTCTACCTCTCCCCATCACTGCTAAGCACTCATAAAGGCTTTGCAATCTATCGAGGTCCAACCTAAGGATCCCCAACCTCTAGTAGCCTATATCAGTTCCCTTCAAATTTCTAACCTTGTTACCTTTAAGGATTTGGAAATACCCTCCATCCATCTCAAAGACCTAGATCCTCCTCTCTTTATCACAACTTGCATCAAACAAACCCATATCAAATGGGTAATGATTGATAGGGGAGATAGCATTAACATCATTTCCTCTCACGCCTACAACCAACTCAACTTGTTGGATAATGTCATGTTTGAATCTTTTGCTATCCTTTATTCTTTTAATGATAATATGGCCACTACCTTGGGAACTATCATCCTTCATATCCATTTAGGACCCCGCACACTCCCTAAACTTTTTTATGTTGTGAAAGGTGAATTCTAATACAATGTCTCATTGGGATGACCTTGGATTTGCTCCATGGGTTATGTTCCCTCTACCCTCCACCATTGCATTAAGTTTGATCATGAAGGCTAGGTCATCACTATCTAGGCTGACCCAAGTCCTTTCTTAACATGAAACATGACCTATCACCCTAACGATGTCCTTATACCCCCATCCAACACACCCTCTATAGCTAAAACCCAACCTTTAACCACCAAAGTGGATATCATATCCCCTTCTACTGACAAGTCATCAACTAGTTCCTCTATCCCTTCAAACTAATTTCCTACCATAAACCCTCTAGAATCAATGTTCAATCACCTTTCACTAGGGGAGTATCACCTTTTTTTACTTGACACTTTCCCTACTCCTCATGAATATGGGCAACTCACCAACCAACTAAGATACAACCCCAATGTCAGAACTATCATTCCCTTTGGACCTCCCCATAGTTAGACTCATTTGGTCTATGGGAGACTTGACAAATCCCTTGTTACTTCTACCACCTCTTTTCCACCATGACCGTTTACCACCGGTTTATCTTATCTAGATAAACCAAACTTCACCAAGACATACCTTCATTGGTGTGCTTGGAAAAGCTTTGGTCTTGCACAATATGAGCATGGCCCACATGAATGAGTTACCATCTAAACCAATAATCCACATGAGAATCACATATTGGGTTTCATCTTACCTAATAAAAAGAAAGCCAAATAACCCATTATTACCATTATTGAGGAAGATGTCCCCTCCTCACTAACCTTACCTTCACTTGCATGTGAGTATGATGACATCATCCTACCTAAAAAAATTCATCAACATGATTAGCCTTGGACCCCTAACTTATCAGAAGGAGGGGGAAACTATAACCATCCCTCTGACCCATCTTGAGATGATAGGAGAAGACTTTCCTACCATTAACACTATTTAGTACTAGGATGATTATTTTAATCTCACCTATCTTGGTGCCCCAGATTCTTCAATCCAAAAATCTCTTCCTCTCAAGTTTTTGACCATGTTGAATGAATCTACCATGAATATCAAATTGGGTAATTCGAATAGCCCCTATATTATCAAAATCAACTAATCATTGATCGTTGTGGAACTTAGAGTCCAAGATTACATCATAGCCTTTACTTGGTCTTATAGTGATATGCCTGGAATTGACCCCACCATTTCTACTCATAACATAGTCACTCACCATGATGCCAAACCAGTCAAGTAAAAACTATGATGCATGTATCCTTGCATAGCCCTTCTTATCAAAGAAGATCTTTAATGTCTTTTATTTGTTAATTTCATTCAACCTATTGACTACCCCTAATAGGTCTCAAATGTCATACCTATCACCAAAGCCATAGGAGGAATATGCATTTGTGTAAAATTTTATGGCCTTAACATCACCTACCCCAAAGATGATTTTCATCTACCTATCATTGACCAACTTGTTGATCTTATATCCAACCATGAGATGTTATCTCTTATGGATGAATTCTTAGGTTACTATCAGACCCTGATTGCACCTGAAGATCAAAACAAAACCACCTTTACCACTCCTTAGGGAACCTTTTGCTATAGAGTCATGCCTTTTGGACTAAAAAATTTTGGTGAAAACTACCAATGTGCCATAACTTATATTTTCTATGACCTCATCCATAAGATTGTAGAGGACTATGTGGATGACCTTCTCAAAAAATCCAAACTCTAAAAGGATCACTTGGTGATTCTTAAAATCATCTTTGAATAAATTATCCATTACCATGTTCATCTTAACCCTAAGAAGTGTATTTTTGGGGTCTTATCAAGAAAGCTTATTAGCTTTATTATCTCCCTTCATAGAATCAAATTTTATCCTACCAAAATTAAATCCATCATTGACATGCTTATTTCTATCAACCTTAAGCATCTTCATAGCTTGTAGGGGAAGCTACAATCCATTCATCATTTTATCTCCCAAATTTTGAATTGGTGTCAACCATTCCACCACCTTCTAAATAAGGATGTGTCTTTTAAGTGGAATAGTGACTATTAAAAGGCCTTTGATTCACTCAAAATATACCTTTTGTCTCCACCTATCCTTACCCCTCCCAAGGATGACCAACCTTTCTACCTATATATCTCTACCACTGACCATTCCCTAAGGTCTATGTTGGCTCATCAAGATGAACAACATAGAGATTAATCCATATAGTACATTACTCACACACTTGTAGAGTATGATACTTGGTACACCCATACTAATAAACTTTGCTTGGCCTTAGTTTTTGTGGCTACCAAGCTTCACTATTACCTTCTTAACCATAAAACCTATGTCATAACCAACACCAATCCACTCAAGTATATGCACTCTAAGCCATACTAAAACCATCATATGGCCAAGTGGCTCATGTTTTTATCAGAGTTTGACCTTGAGTTTCTTTATCAAAAGTTAATTAAAGGGCAAGTCATTGCCAACCAATTAGTTGAAGCACCTTTAGTAGGAAACTAACCTCCTCCTTTTGATTTCCCTGATGAGTCTATTATGGCACTTTCTCAAGCAGATTTCACCTATCAAATCACCATATTCTTTTATGGATCAAAGTTTCAATGTGCTGGGGGATCAGGTATCATCATTATGCCTTTTGATGGTTAACCTCAACTTTTATCCTTCAATCTTGATTTTGAATGTACCAACAACATGGTTGATTATCAAGCCTTAGTGATAGGCCTTCAAACTACCTTATCCCTAGAATTTAAGATGATCAATAGTTTGGTGACTCCCAACTTATGGTCAATTAAATCAATGGCTCTTATCAGTGTAAGAATGATGTTCTACAATAATATAAGCGACTAGTTGATGAACTCTTAGCATCATTCGAACACTACCACATTTCAACCCCATTATCCTTCAATCTTGATTACTTTTATGTAATGAAATAAACCAACTAACATGGTTGATTAAACTCTTCCAGTATGAAGCCTCTAGTGGATAGGCCTTTCAAACAAGATACCCCTATTATATAAGATTAAGGATCATGAGAAATGCATTCACAACCATCAGATACACCTCCTAATCAAAGGATCAAAATAGTCCTACTAAAGATATAGATACAGACTTACAACTAACAATTAATTAATATGCAAACAATTTGTTCATCCATGAAAATAGACTTTCTGGATGCTAATCTTGTGGTGACACATTATAATCAATACTAGTCGACTCCTTGCCGTCATCGGTGACTGTGTAAATCCAACAACTTTAGCATCCACTCATCTAGTGAAGCTTTTAGCTCCACACCTCAACAATCTCTCACTTGGAGATAAATAGCTACACTAGTACCTGTACAACATCTTCTAGCTTCTCCATCTTCAAACTCAATCTTGAAGACCAACAAAAGTTGAATGAAGATTTAACTTCTCCTTTGTTAGGCTTTGTTAACATATCAACAGGGTTCTTATCTGTATGGATCTTTTCCAGCTTCAACTCACCATCCTCTATTACATGTCTAATGAAGTGGTACCTAAGCTGTATATGTTTGGTTCTTGAATGAAAGGCTGAATTCTTAGCCAAATGAATTACACTCTGAATATCACTATATAATCTACAACTCTCTTTCTCCTTTCTCAACTCTTCCATGAACTGTGTCATCCATATCATCTCTTTGCTAGCCTATGTGACTGCAATGTATTCTGCCTCTATAGTAGACAAGGCAACAACCTTCTGCAACTTTGAAATCTAGCTAACCACCATTCCACCAACTGTGAAAACATAACCTATAGTGCTTCTCTTGCCATCCAAGTCACCTGCCATATCTCTACATATCTATGTATGTTTGACCCTCCATAGCACAAATGCCTACTACTGGTCCCTCTCGGATATCTGAGAATCCACTCAACTACTTTCTAGTGTTCCTTCCCTAGATTGGCCATATACTTACTGATAACTCCCACTGCTTGGGCAATATCTGGTCTTGTACATACCATTGCATACATTAAGCTCCCAACTGTGGAAGCATATGGAACTCTACTCATGTACTCTACCTCATCATGTGAATTAGGACACTAATCTTTACTCAACTTGAAGTGTCCAGCCATAGGTGTACTCACCGGTTTTGCATCCTGCATATTGAACCTCTCCAACACCTTGTTCACATAATCCTCTTGAGACAAAATCAACCTGTGATTTTTCCTTTCTCTTTTAATACTCATGCCAAGGATTTTCTTTGTTTCTCCCAATCCTTCATGGCAAATGTGTGGGCTAATTTCACCTTAAGCTCAGAGATATCCTGCATGTGTGATCTTGCAACCAGCATATCATCTACATACAATAATAAAATAATATATCTACCATTATCCAATCTCTTAAAATAAACACAATGGTCAGATTGACATCTACTGAAGCCATGCTCAATCATAAACTTGTCAAATTTCAAATACCATTATCTAGGAGCTTGCTTGAGACCATACAAGCTTTTCTTCAATCTGCACACAAGTTTCTCCTTACCTTTGACCTCAAATCCTTCCAGTTATTCCATATATATTTCTTCATCCAAATCTCCATAAAGAAACGTTGTCTTAACATCAAGCTACTCAAGATGCAAATTCTCAATAGCAACTAAAGACAATACAGTTTGAATAGAAGTCATTTTTACTACAGGAGAAAAAATTTCACCAAAATCAATACTTAGTTTCTGTGCAAATCCTTTCACTACCAACCTGGCCTTATATCTCATCTGTCCATTCTCTCCTTTCTTCAACCTGTAGATCCATCTATTTTTCAGTGTTCTCTTTCCCGCTGGCAACTCAACCAATCCCATGTTTGGTTCTCTTTCAAGGAATCAATTTCTTCATTCATGCCAAGCTCCCATTGTTTTTGGGTTTCTACCTGCATTGCTTCATCAAAACTCTTTGGTTCTCCACTATCAGTGAACAATAAATAAAATAATGAAGGGAAATATCAAATTAGAGATTTACATACCCTTGTTGACCTCCTGATGGGCATCTGAGACTCATTTTTTGCTTGTTATCCACCCAAATTCTCTGACAGTGACCCTTGGTCACTCTCCAAGCCTGTAACTGACCGACGTCAGTTCTACATGACCGATGCCGGTTCCTTTCTGACTGACACTGTTAGTCAATGTCCTGATCGACGTTGATTCCTGTCTGACCGACGTTGGTCTCTGTGTTTTCCTGTCTATGATTATTCTTTCTCATGAGCTCATTTTGGATCATCACCTAAATCTTCATGGCCCTACTCAAAATTCTTTAACTTCTTGAGCTGATCACTATACATCACTTTTTCATTAAAAATAACATCACGGCTCATAATTATTTTATTAGTTCCTAGATTCTAAAACTAAAATATGAAATTTATAGAGCCATAACCAATAAATGTGCACCTCATAGACTTAACATCCAGCTTCTTTCTATTTTCTTTATCAATTGCACAAAAGCTTCAAAACTAAAAACTCTTAGAAATGAAAGATCTACCTTTTTACCTATCCATGCCTCTTCTGTAATTCCACCATCTAGAGCATAGAGGGTCCTCTGTTAATCAAGTAAACTATAGTATCTACAACTTCTACCTAAAATTGTAAGGGCAAACTAGCATGCAATATCATACTCCATGCACGCTCCAATATTGTTCTGTTCATCCTTTCAACAACTCCATTTTTCTGAGGTGTCCTTGGAACCATCCTTTGCCTGTGTATTCCATTCATATAACAATACCAATTGAACTTATAGCTACAAAACTCACCACCATTGTCAGATCTAAGGCACTTCAATCTCCTACCTGTTTCATTCTCAACTAAAGCTTTCCAAATCTTAAAAGTTTCAAAAATATCAGATTTCTTTCTTATACAATAGACCCATACCTTTCTTGTAGCATCATCAATGAAAGTAACATAATACTGTGATCCTCCACTAGAAGCTACCTGAGCTGATCCCCACACGTTTGTGTGAACAAGCTCTAACTTGTGCTTCTTCTTTGTTGACCCAGTTTTGATAAAACTTACTCTCTTCTGTTTTCCAAAAACACAATGCTCATAGAAATCTAGATCTATGATTTTCAAATCTGAAAGCTTACCTTTTGACTTAAGAATTTTCATTCCCTTCTCACTCATGTGGCTGAGACTACAGTGCCACAACTTTGCATCCATATCTGAAATAGATAATACAGAAGGAGAATAGTCAGTAATACAATTACATAAATAGAGAGTACCTACTCTCTTACCTCTGACTAATACAAGTGCTCCCTTGGTAACCTTCCAAGATTCAGCTATGAGAGTTACTGTACAATTCTCATCACCCAACTTTCCTACAGAAATCAGATTTCACTTTGGGGTTCGGACATGCATGACATCTTTCAACACCCATGTGTTGCCATTCTGTGATTTTAGCTGCACTTTTTCCTTTGCCAACAATTTTACAAGGCTCATCATCCCCTAAATAAACTTTTCTAAAATCTTTCTGGACATAATCATTGAAAAATTCTCTATTTGGGGTAGCATGGAAAGAGGCCCCAAAATCTAAAATCCAAGATTCTATTTTATTATGCAAAGAAAGTGAAAGAGCATCTTGTGCAACAATACCTGCAACTTTTGCTTCTTCATTACCTTCATGTTGATTCTCTTCATTAACCTTCAACCAGCAATCTTTTTTTGCATGTCCTCTCTTTCCACAATTCCAGCAGGTTATTTTTCTTTTTCCATTTTTGGATTTGGATCTATTGCTCATCTTTGACTTAGACCTTGATCTCCCTTGCTTTCTCTTCTCTCTTTGCCTTCCCTTACTTTCAAAACTTAAAGCATTACCTGATGTTTCCCTGTGCTTTTCCTGCGAGTTTCTTCATTCAAGATTACACTAACAACATCATCTACTTTCAAGATATTTGTAGTAGATGCAGTATTACTAACTGCCATTACCAAGCTATGCCAAATTTCAGACAAAGAGCATAACATTAAAAGAGCTTTAATTTCATCATCAAAAACTATTTTGACTGAATTTAATTGATTTACAATTCCATGGAAATCATTAAGATGATTAGATACAGATCCACCTTCCTGCATTTGCAAATTAAATAACTGCTTCATAAGATATACCTTATTTGAAGCTGAGGGCTTTTCATATAAATTTTCTAAAGTAGTCATTAACTCTACCGTTGTCTTTGCCTGTGACAAGTTAGAAATCACAGTAGATGCCAGACTCAATCTTATAGATCCAAGAGCCTTTCTATCAAGAACTTCCCATTCTTCATCTTCCATATCTGTGGGCTTTCTATCAACCCCACCCAATGGTAAATACAGATCTTTCTGATATAGATAATCTTCTATCTGCATTCTCTATAATTGGTAATTCTTGCCATTAAACTTCTCCATTCTCAATTTACTTTCTTCTGCCATTGCTTCTCCCACTCAAACAGAAACCCCTGTGAGTGACCTGTAATCAACAAACACTAACCGGATCTGAAACACCTGTTAGTCAACTTGAGCTCTGATACCACTTGTTGGAGATCAACTAACAAACTTGATTACTTTTATGTAAGCAACTAAACACAGAATTAAACCAGAATAATAAGTAACTAGAATCAAAAATAGCAAAGAATAAGAGATACAAGAAACCACCCTGAAAACTTGTATTAAACTCTTTTAGAAGGAAATACAATGAATAAAAATCACACTTTCTTCTCACACCTCTTAGATGTACAGATCTCTTTCCCTAAAGAGTTCTCTCAATCAATTCCAACAACCTGGATTGATACACATATACAAAATGTCTTGTACTATTATTTCTTACAAACACAAGCTATGAAGATCTATCCCTATTATATAAGATTAGGGATCATGAGCTATGCATTACAACCATCAGATACACCTCCTAATCAAAGGCTCAAAATAGTCCTACTAAAGATAGAGATGCATACCTACAACTAATAGTTAATCTAATAATGCAAACAATATGTTCATCCACAAAAATAGACTTTTTGGATGCACAGGTAACCGACGTCGGTCCCTATCTATCTGCACATGACCGATGTCAGCTCCATAACCGACGCTGGTAGCTACTGGTCGACTCCTTGCCATCATCGACGACTGTGTAAATCCAGCAACTTTAGCATCTGCTCATTTGGTGAAGCTTTTAGCTCTACACCTCAACAACAAGTTCATCAACACCATGGCTTCCCTTGCCTCTCAGATCATATATGTACCCTTAGACTCTAAGTTGTCTATCATTATCCATAGGCTTACCGAACCTCATATGTCAAACTAGATTTTCTCACCGTTTTCAATATAGAGGAGACCCAACTTGACTTTTGGTATCAACAAACCTTTGACTACCTTAACCTTGGCATAGTTCCTTTTGGCCTCTCTAGGAATGCTCAAAGAGTGTTTATCTAGAGTACCTATCACTATACCATTATGGTGGGAATCATATATAAGTATAGGTGTGATGGCCTCCTCTTTCACTACCTACGTAGTCACGAAGCCTCTCATGCTATCAAGGAAATGCATGATGGTATTTGTGAGGGACACTTTACTATCCTCACTATAGCTAAATATATCCTTCATCTCAACTACTATTGGCCTACCCTTAACCAAGACTGTTGTGCTTATGTAAAAAAATATTTCAAGTGTCAACAACATGCTAATTTACATCATGCACCTAGTCATAGCCTTCATGTTTCAACCAATTTTTGGCACTTCTCACAATGTGGTCTAGATCTTATTGGTGAAATTAATCCTCATTCCTCATAGTGACACCATTTTATCATTACCGTGACCAAGTGTTTTACTAAGTGGGTAGAGGATATTCCTCTAGTCTCAACCAAAGTGAATAAAATTATCAACTTTATCAACCATCATATCATCTCTGATTTCAGTATTCCTCATAAGATTATTGCCAATGATGGTAAATCCTTTAAAAAAAGCAAGTCCAAGGTTGGTGTGAGGCATTTGGCATTAATTTAAGTTTCTCCTTACCCTATTACCCTCAAGCTAATGGATAGGTAAAATCCTCTAACAAAACTCTTAATAACATGCTAACTAAAATTGTCAATGCATCTGGTCAGGATTGGCATTTGCACATCCCCTTTGCCTTATGGGCATATTGCACTAGCATTAGAACCCCTATAGGTGCTACCCTAATTTCCCTTATGTTTGGTACAGAGGCCATTTTTTCTCTTGAAGTCCAAATCCCCTCTCTTTGCATATCTTTGCAAGAGCTCATTTCGAAGGATGATTATCATTGGCACCATTTATCCCAACTTGAGCTACTCAATGGTCATCATTTATCATCCCTTACCATCTTCATGTCTATCAAGAGTGCATCAAGTGTGCCTACAACAAGCACCTTGAAGTGTAAAAATTCAATATAGATCTTGTCCTAAAGGAAAACCAACATATCACTAATATGGAGAAAAGTAAGCGGGTCAAGTTTGCTTTCAATTGGCTTGGACCTTATATCATAACACATAAGTATGGATTAGGAGCTTATCAGTTATCTTCTCTCTCCTTAATGCTTCACATCTACATCCATTCTTTTTTTGATATGGGTCACCTTCACCTTTTGTCTAACTTAATCTCATCCCTTGTTATCCACCCACATTCCATCTCCCTATTTTAAGGGCAATCAATTAGAACTAAATCATGTGATTAGGTGTCACTGGCATATCCTTATATTAAACAATGGGTAGCATGGCACTACCTATGGCATGGTTCTCATGGTATTTTTCACACCTTCACAGGATGGATTCCCATGATCATTATCACCTAAACCTCTTCACACCTAATCAACCTTCTTATGATTTTATTTTTGTCTTCATCAAGGTTAACCACCAAGATGACCTAAGCAAGTCTATATCAAGCAAAATCAAATCAAAATAACAAAATTCTTATCACTAGCAATCATGGGTCATTATTAGCATTCATAGATTGCTCCCTTGAAGGACAACTATCAAAAGCATTATACAAAGCACATAAACTTAGACCAATCTCTCGAAGGATGTCTATGTAAGAATTTTTCAAAAGCATAGCAATTTCTTGGAAGCTTCCCACATCGATTAGCTTCCCATAGACAAAAATCAACAAAGGACCCATTATCAAAATCACAACAAATAAACTAATCTTCAAAGCTACAATCGGCTCTCAAAATAACATAATAAGGTGAAAGCCACAATCAAATATCACAAGTATACTTCCTACATCGATCAGTCTACACAATTTGGCATTGGCTTGTTTACCCTATTTTTTTTGGACACCTACAGAAGAGGCAATCTAGTCTCACAAAAATGTCCCATTTTCACCCATCTCCCATTTACACTATATGTAAGGGATTCTTGACCTTACTTGACATTATGTGGTCAAGACACCTTTCTAACCAACTAACGAACTCTCATAAAAAAGCATTCAAAGGGCTTGTGTTTATTAAACAAGTCTAACTATGGTTTTGTTTTAATCCTAGTCAATGAAGAAGTATCATGCCCTCTTCTTACCTTATAATGAATAATTGATATTTTCATTATGATGTTTGTCTCTTGATTATATTCTTTAAGTCTCCCATCTAGTGTTGTTAATTAAAATACCTCATGTGTTTTATCCTTCAAATTAACAACCAAGCATAACCATGATAAGCATGATAATCCATGAGAAATTTAAGCAATCAACCATTTTCCACCACATATCCAAAGTCTACAAATGTAGTATATACAAATTATGATTTAGCATGTCATAAGCATAACCCATAAATCAAAACCATCTCATGCCTAAGCTGAGCATCCATAACATAAGGATAATCCATGATCACATATAAACATCACATCATAGGCATTAAACATCAACCATAAACTATAAACCATGAACATAAGCATAAATAATGATCATATATATAATCTTGTGAGTCAAGTAGCCATAGCATAAAGTATACAAAGTAGATAGACATATCTCTCTTTCAAAAATATACATCTCACCACATCGGCTCACAGGCCGAAATCAAAATGATATACAAAATGTCATATACTAGCTATATCTATGCTCTAGGGGCACCACTACCTCTTGGAGCACCACTGAATCCTAGTGCCTGCCCATCTATTATGCCTATCAATCCCTCAATTATCCTTGTTTGACCAAATATAGACATTGACCATTATCCTATTGTTGTTAAACTGGCTCCACCTACTAAGATGGCCTTATACTCATCCCATTAGAGCTCATTAAAACTTATGCCAGGATAATAGCCTCATAATACCATAACTCTCTACTATAGCCAGGTATCATGTTGTAAGGGTAAATTTGGGTGGCACTACCTATCCTGCTACTATTACTCCTCCTCTCTACCTCAAAGAGTCCCTCTCCTAAGTCACCAAGCCTAGAGAGGTCCTATCTTTATCCATCTCACCTATGATAGTAGCAATCTAACCTTACAAGGTCACAACTTGACCCTATAATGTGACAATTTAACCCTGTAATGTGGCCACCTATCACTATAGTACCTATACCTATCCCTATGTAGTGGCTAATACCACCCCTTCCTATCCATCATGGCCAACTAGATTCATGGCCATCAGCCTCATACCTTTATCATCTCCACTAATGTGTGTAGCTATGTATATGGGTTGATACCATGCCATGTACTCATCTACAAACCTATCATCATCTATCAGATCCCTAACTGGTAGCTCTTCATATGCACCATCTAATAATGTAGGAATAAATTATGGCACTAGCAATAGGATCTCTGAATCCTCTCTCTTGTACTTAGGGAATGAGCATGGTATACCCTATACTAATCAAAGTTATCAGTGTACCTTGTCAAACATATTTAACTCTACCTCTCCATCTTGCCTATTGAGTACCCATCTATAGCTCTATAGTGAGAGTGTTTGTCTCCTATAACCTATCCATACTAGAAATTGGATGTATGGCCTCTAAGTAATGTCTCCTATCAATAGTACACCCAGTGCACCCCTACACCACTCCACATCATGAGTGCCACCTCTTATACTTGATATAAAAAATAATGCCTCCATCACATGAAGCTAATTGGGAAGTTAATCTATGTGTAGCTAACCCATGGTAACCCCAATGGTCTCAACACCTAGATATGCTCATAGGCCCAATAGTGTAAAACTAAGTTGATGTTAATGCCATACCTCTTATGGGCCCTAAACCCCCATAACTCTTTGTAGATCTACACAAGTAAGAAAGTAACCCAACCAAATACTATTCAATTTAGCAATAGCTCCACCAAAACTCATAGTAGTAAATATGTAAATCTCCCACTGCTCAAGTTAAGAAGCCCCAAGTAGGTCATAGCAATCATAAACATGGTCATGAGTCTCCTCTCAATTGGATACCTTTGATATAATGTCATATTCCTGAATCCTCAAGCATGTCATCTGACCTAATCACTCTCATTTCCATACAAAATCTCAACATGGTCATATTTCTCCTTGTGCTTGATATGGTTAATCAAATTACTATGTAGTGGAAGTTAGGTGATCATATACACGTCCTCAAGAAGAATGGTCATCTCACTAGTTAGAAGCAAGAAGGTGTTCATAGCAAGATCCTATCTCTTGATGAACATTATGACCATAGATGCATCTTGGGGCACATGTTGGTAGTTCCTCATAGCTCCCAACACCACCTCATCCATATGGTCCCAGTCAGTTAGGGTCATCCCCTATTAAATATCTAAAAATATTCTAGGGACTCGATCCCTCACCTATATCTACTTTCATGCTAACAAAAATAAAGGTTAGCATGCATTAGCATTTCTCATTTTCAAATCAATGTCTTTGCCAACCTACACCAACCTAATGCAACTTATTCTACCCTAACCTACACCCATTACCTCGACTACCTTACCTCTTACGACCCTCACCTACTAAACATTTTGATACCTACCTTAGCCTATTCAATCAATACCTAATTTTCTCTTCCAACAACCGCCTAAACCTCTTTCTTGATGCCTACCCTAACTTAGCAAACTAATATCTCACTACCTCTTAAACACCTAGCCTATTCTCTTATCCCCCTTAGCCATCTACCCCATGCTCTCTAAGTCATTTTCTATTATACAATCCTTGCCAAGCCAACATTTTATTTACCTTTACTAATAAAAGCTTATCAACAACCATTTTACTCTTAATCGACTGTTGACAATCATGATGACCATTAGTGATCGGACATCCTCTTTTCTATGGGTATCAACCATCAACAATCAACCCTGGCCATCCATGGTCACTATGGGCATTCCATGGTTGGAACATCCAAACCCTTTCCTACCTTTAAACTATAATAAACTACATGAAAGACCTCAAAATTTTCTACCCTAAACCTTTGCTTAACCTAATTTAACTACCCAACCCACCAATTCCCAATTTCACTGGCCCATTTACTCAAAATCAACAAAACTCCTCCCAAGGGCATAACAAATCCAACAAATCATTTCCTCCTACCCTGATCACCCCACCCAATAGAATATATAAATTCAAAACTATCTATAAAAACTAAGAGAATCTCCTACCTCATTTTGTGACCTCCATCATGGAGTTGACCATAGACCCACTCATCCTCATCCATGCCCACATGCTCCCTACATCCTTCTCAGTCAACATGATCCACCTTAGCTCAATGCTAACTATTCACCTTAGCATCGACCCTCAACAAATGCCCTCACCATAAAACACTAAGATCCAAAGCTCAAATTCAACCCAAAACACAAGTAACAAATGCTAAAAAGTTATTCACTTTTTACCTTATGGATGTTTAGGGTTTACACCCTAACCATCGATGTTTAGGGTTACCATCAATGTTTAGGGTCACCCTTGAGTACCCTGACCATTGACAGTCAAGATGTTCAATTTTTTTCATTGTCTTTATCAATCTCCCTCTTTAGTAAAACCAACACTTTCTTACCCACCCATGAATTCTATCAACTCCACCCACCCCGACCACCTCATCACCTCATTGTTGGTTAATTTCAACCTAACTAGTGCATGTTATGTGACATGTTTTTCTTGGTCCTTTGACCATAATGATAACATTACCATATTGACTATCTTTTGAATTTGTGCTACCTTGTGCTTACACAACCTGCTTATGTCTTTCAAGGAACACTTCCTACCTTAGATACCCATGATGCTTAACCTATTTGTGTTTTCCATGAGAGCACTTCTTGCCTTGGATACCCAGTAGAAATACCAACCTTGTCTAGGAGACTAATAGGTGTACCCAACCACCATACCTAAATGTGGTCATGTGGTGCACTAGTCACTTATCCCTTAGAATCAACCTTTAGTTTTACCAACCATGACAACCTAGTATTTGTGTGATATTGGCTATTGCACCTATTATAACACTTTGTGTGCTTATTTGGGATTTATTGCCCAACCTCTCATCCACCTTCATCATCACCTTCAACCACCATGTCAAACCTATACTTTATTCTACTTTACCTCATCACCTCTTAGTTTGAGGGGGAACACTTCTTATACTCAGGGCAATCAAAAAACCTCTGATCAATATCAATTTTTGTTTTGCAACTTATTCATTTCAATCTGCATAATAAAAAGGGGGAAATTTTAGACACCATAAATCTACACACTATGATTTTGAATGTCAAAATATCCCCTGGATTGCCATAGGACCCCCTTGGGACCATTTAACCCTTTGACCCTTGATGGAGCTAACCTGAAGTTAATTTGTCTCAACTATCTCAACCTAACCTTTTATCCCTTTTCCCCTTTACCCTCAACCACTAAAAGTTAGGTTGACCACCAATGGTCACCCTGACCATCGATAATTAGGGTTCACCTCTTTAACGAGAAGCATGAAAATTACCCACCGTGTTTTTCTAAATATAAGTTGTCTAAATCTTGTTGTGAGTCATTGCATGAATGATTTATAATTAGATAGCCCAATTGAAGCTTCACTTCCACCTCTTCATTTTGCCTATAAGAAGAGAGGAGCTTAGAGGTGAAATCCATCTGCAATTGTGGTTAAGAGCTTGTGTGTCTAGGAGTTCCTTTTTTGTAGGTCAATCATTATCAGTAATCCAGTAATCATATCAGAGAGTCAACTTGTTGTCACCTCTCCACTAAGCCATCAAGGACCATGACTATATTAGAATTGAGATAGATTCCACTAACAAATCAACTACCTCAACCATCTACCCAATAAATTTTTGGTAAGATAAGTACTTATTTCTCAATATTCATCTACTTGATTCCCATTTCATAAGCAACCTGGGCTTTACCCATCTCTCAGAATCCATCTTTTAAATCTCATCAATCAACCAAATTACCAACCCAAATCCTCACACAGTAATCATCGATGGTTGACTCAACTACCAATGGTTTATCCAACTATTGATAGGCACCTTGACCATTGACGGTCACCTTAACTGTTGATGGTCAACCCAACCATCAATGATCATTGTGGCAGTGAAAACTAACAAGCTAGTTTTACCTACCTACACCCAACCAAACCTAATTTTTTGTGATACTACCTATTCATAGACCCCTTTCTAATTTTATGAAGCATTCCCCAACCTTATAGCACTAGTATTAATTATTTTATCACTAATTTAATCATTTCTAGCATATTTATTAGCAAGCACCCTTGTATTCAATTTTCGTACCTTTTGATTCATTAATGCAAGTACCTTATTTTTTATTTATAATCTCAATTATTTAAAATGTGTAGAATGATAGCCCCTAAGTAATATCTCACTTTTAGAATCTAGCTATCGCTAGGCAATCCACTCAACTATCTATCTAACAAACAAGTTTGCTTTAGTGTTTTCTTATCTACAGGTCACCCTCCCAAGTCAAAGAGGATCTCTTCACAATCTTTTGATTTGGCATGCATACTATCAGTTAGGTTTTTCAACCATACTCATACTTAGTTTTTTTGTTTCCGTCCTTCCAATAATAATAATAATAATCATAAACATAAGTACTAGTTTTGAAAATCAATCATATAAAGTAGTCTTAAATACATGAAAACATAAACTTCTATTCTAGCAATGAGATATAATCAAATAAGTCATACTTTCCATGAAGAAAATAATATTTTATCCCAGCATTCATTACACACTCAAAGGTTTTATGTATGCATACATAATGTCCTACTAACGATCGCAAATCATACTATTCAAATTAAAAGCCAACACACATATTTACACAAGTGTGGGTCTAGACATAATCATTATAGTATGTACCATGTACGTATAACATAATTCTATAATGTAGTACTCTATGACATCCCATAATAGCATATATCATTATGCATGAGCACCTTACTCAATCACGAAGAAGTAATCTTACACTCATAAATAATAATCAAGCAATTACAGGATTATATTGCTCAGGTATACCTTAAATTATAATGCAAATTAGCAATCAGAGGAAACATAATCTCTAAACACACATCACGATGCACTATTTTTATGCTATATATGTCTAAACACTTGTACATATTAATACTCTCATAATATGTATTGCACACAAGTTTTCAATACTATTTGCATATATACTAATAATCATTTATGACATAAGCCAAGGTTTTACAATATTTCCACAATCAGTACTTCCATGAACCTTTAAGATATAACCTCAGTACTATAGTCATTTAGACCTCACTAGAAATCAATATTTCATTCTTGTTATTTACTGTTAGTTCTTAACATAGAAGAAAACAACCTCTAACTCAAAACCACCATATAAGGCATTCACAAATTTATTTTTTATGTGTTTATACTCTACACAATCTATGCATTTCATATTTATATGAGGCTATATATTTGACCTTGTCAACATGTTTGTATAACACCACTATGTTATAGATATACTACTTGGTCTCTATTAGCATTCGAAGCATAGCCATAGTATAGATTTAGATCGTATGATTATATCAATCATGGATATAGTATTAATCATTCAGGAGCATAGTAACATTACCACAAAAATGTCTTTTTTTTGCTATTATTTACACAAATTATAACAATATTCCTAAATTATATAACACTATTCATCTCTCTAATAATCATGTACATCCATCCTCGAGAATAGTCATCGTGTAACTTTGGTTCTCAAGGATAAGTAACAGCATCTCCATCTACTCATTTATGAAATATTATATTCCACAAATCAATCACATATTACTTAGCTACAGTGTATGTATATTAGTATGCTATCATATGTTTCAGATATAATAACTATATAATCTTAGCTATTATGAACTTCCTAATAATTGCATGTATCCAAAGTCCTATGGCTCTTTTATAATAAGATAGGAAGTTGACTCTCAAGCATCTAAAACACATATGTTAATTACCAAAAGGGTAAAAATACAATTTTATAATTGAATATATACCATATCTAATTTTATATAATAATCTAAGCATCCTTATAACCAATCCATATAGGTAATGTTCAACTGCTCACAACTAGTTATATACAACTATTATTGGCATATAAGTTCTCAAATTTGCTATAGTATTTATCCATCCAACTATTCTATATCTCAAATGTGATATATAAACTCATTTACAAGTTATACACAAAAATTCCATCTATGTATACTATGTTAAATGTTTTATGTTAGGTCATTTAATTATCCAAAGTTAGTATAGTTAATATTTAGTTAGTTTTTACTATTATGTTTTGTTTGTAATAATTTATTGGTTCACAAGAATATCAGTTATATTTCATAACCACCCGTGAAAAGCTTTTAAATCTTTTTACCTCTCTTTGTAAAAATCTCAAAATAATATTTTATCTATTTTGTGTGAAATAATTTCTTCACGATGTAATTTTATTATTATTTCTCCTACAACCTAGGCCAACAGTGGTATGTGAGCATGGTTTTTGGAAACATGGAGACTGTTGGACCACATTACAAGAGAAATAATAATAAAATTACAACATGAAGAAATTATTTCACATAAAATAGATAAAATATTATTTTGGTATTTTTAAAAAGAGAGGTGAAAAGCTTTAAAATATTTTCATGAGTGGTTACAAAATATAACTGATATTCTCGTGAAGCAACAAATTATTACAAACAAAACATAATAGTAAAAACTAACTAAATATTAACTATACTAACTTTGGATCATTAAATGACCTAAAAAACTCCCCATTAATCCAAAGGGGTATAGAAAGACTAGAGCAAAGAATTATGAGTCATCCAAGTAGACTTTGTCACAACTACAACTGGTACACTATGCATCCTGGACTGATCACATCATGATCATCCCCGCACTATAGTATAACATGATCATGTACTATCCGACTACATCAATCTTCACATAAAATCCATAAAATAAGTGACTACCCTCTATACTTTGTATGGCACATCTCAAACTGATAACCAACAATTGCCAACATCTCTCGCATACCTTTGCTCAGCAATAACAATGCTAGCAACACAATGCTAACTCATACTACACATCATCGACGACTGATCAAAAGCCAATATGCAATATCTTCTCCCCTATCAGGTGAGATGTGAGAATCCATGAAACAAATAAACCAAGTATAAATCATTGAAATGTTCAACATTAAAAATCATAGAAACACTACATCTATGAAATTAAAGTACACAAGTCAAAAAATGCTACTACATCAAATCCTAATCTTGAGCCTAACAGCTCATACAAGATGGGTGAGTCAATATATCAGAAGATATAGTCATTAGCTATGGAACATGCATCTTCATAGTCATCCCATCCATTAGAAGAAGATGCAGATAAATACCTAGAAGAGGAACTAGAAGAATGACCAGAGTGACTAGAGTGAAGAACAATGTTTACTTCTACCTTTATTGATGTCAAAAAGACCTCCATTGAGAGGGACATTCTATAGAGAGATGTCTTATGCCACCACAATTGTAGCATATGGTCTCACATCCACTAGAACTAGAGGAAGAATAGCCACCTAAAGAAGAATGCCTATGCTTGTGCTTGTGTCTATATGAATGGTGATGCTTATGTTTCAAAGAACCAGTATGACGTCTATGTTTTGAAGAGATTAAATGATCTCTATGTCCAGAATGATTCTTATGCCTAGAAGTGTGCCTATGAGAGTGTTTTTGTTTCTCTTTCTAAAAGTGCTTCAAAGAGTGTTTCTTGTTGGTCTCATATAATGGATTTCCTATTTTGGTATAGTATGCATCTTCAGTAAAAAATCAAGGTCATATAGAAATTCCTATCTTTACAAACTTGTAAATGCTCATAGAGCACTTTGACAGTCTAATTTTGTGAAGTGGTTTGAAAAGGGGAGGTCAAGGGTTCAAATCTCTATTTTTTAAGAATATTTTTTTTAGATAAACTTTTGAAATAACATTCTCTTTTGATAATCTTTTTTTATTCATATAAAGACATAAGGGTGTAAGTCATCATTCTTGCAAACACTAGTTGTACATCTTCTTATTTGTGAAGGTGGTCATGTGACCAAGTGATCTTCATGGTTTTTGACATTTTTGATACATTGGAATGATCAAATTTATGTTTTGACACTTCATTATATGATTTTTTTTAAATAAATGTATTATAAATGATGTATCAAGGTACATTTGTGGTTGAAACAGACACCTTCAAAATGCAAGTTTTTTCCTATTTCATTATGCTTGTATTCTCAGAGAACATATAGTCTCTCACAAGTCCCAAGATCATTTGTAAAATAGAATCTATTTTGAAGGTAAAGGAAAAATCTTGATAGCATTCCTTACCTTTCTACATCATGGCTAAAATTATGAGTCTCATTTCTGACACTAGACACCTAACTCCTAAGAATTATAAAGAATGGTCAATGAACATGGAAAACACTTTAATCTTTAATGACTTGTGGGATGTTGGTTAAAAACAACCAACATTGCTCACTAAAGCCATAAAATTTGTAGAATTTCACAAACATGACAGGCGAGCTCTTGCATTGTTAAAATCCACTTGTAATGCACAAGTCATAATTCACATAGAGGCAATTAAATCTAAATCTTGGAAAGCATGGAAATCTCTAAAAGACTTGTATGATAAACAACCTGCTTACAATAAAATTGATCTCCTTATGCAATTACTTAACACTAAACTCATTAATGATGAAGATGTTTCAGAATATATGTCACGCATTTAGAATTTGAAACAAGAATATAGCACTATTAGTAGAAAAATTGATGATGAAATGCTCATTTATATTATTTTGAATGGCATTAGCCCAAGCTATAGGAAATTTCTAGAGATGTTACATCTTAGCGATAAGATTAACAAATCTACATTTGATTCAATTTGTGAGTTGCTCACTCAACATGAGTGATAATATGCAAAGAAGTAAGAAAAACCTACGGAGGATGCATATTATACCAAAAAAGGAAATCTATTATATGAGACCAATAGGAAACACTCTTCAAAGCACTTTCAAAAAAGAGAAATAAAAACATTCTCATAGGCACACTTCTAGGCATAAGCATCATTCTAAATGTAGAGATCAATCAGGCTCTTTGAAATATAGATGTCATATTGGTTCTCTAAAGCATGAGCATCACCATTCACATGGACACAAGCACAAGCATGAGCATTCTTCTTCAGGTGGATATTCTTCCTCTAGTTCTAGTGGATGTGAGACCATATGTTATAATTATTATGGCATAAGACATCTCGCTACAGAATGTCCCTCTCGATGGAGGTCTTCTCAACATCGATAAAAGGCAAAACCAAACATTATTGTTTACTCTAGTCACTCTGGTCATTCTTCTAGTTCCTCTTCTAGCTATTCATCTGCATCTTCTTATGATGGATGGGATGACTATAAAGCTGCATGCTCCATAACTAATGACTATATCTTCTGAGATAGTGACTCACTCATCTTGTGTAAGTTGTTAGGCTCAAGATTAAGATTTGATGTAGTAGCATTTTTTGGCTTATGTATTTTGATTTCATAGATATAGTGTTTCTATGATTTTTGATGTGGAGCATTTTAGTGATTTGTACTTGGTTTATTTATTACAAAGCTTCTCACCTCTCACCTAATAGGGGGATAAGATATTGCATATTAGCTTCTGATCAGTCATCAGTGATGTGTAGTACGAGTCAACATTGTGTTGTTAGTGTTGTTAGTGTTGAGTAAAGGCTTACAAAATATGTTGGTGATTTTTTAGCATCAATTTGAGATGTGTCATATAAAGTACAAAGGTTAGTCACTTGTTGGATGGATTCTATGTGAGGATCGATGTAGTTGGATAGTGCATGATCATGTTCTACTACAGTGCAAGGATGATCAGGATGTGATCAGTCTAGGATGCATAGTCTACCAATTGTAATTACAATAGAGTCTACTTGGATGACTCATAGTTCTTTGCTCCAGTCTCTCTATACCCCTTTGGATCAAGGGGAGTTTTTGGGGTCATTTAATGATCCAAAGTTAGTATAGTTAATAGTTAGTTAGTTTTTACTATTATGTTTTGTTTGTAATGATTTATTGGTTCACAAGAATATCAGTTATATTTTGTAACCACCCGTGAAAATATTTTAAATATTTTCACCTCTCTTTGTAAAAATCCTAAAATAATATTTTATCTATTTTATGTGAAATAATTTCTTCATTATGTAATTTTATTATTATTTCTCCTGGAACCTGGGCCAACATTTTAATCTCAATTTAAAATAATTATAAAATAATAGATATATTTATCAAAATCAAATACTAAACTTCACTTCATAATCGGTTAACTCATTTGAATGCTCATGACTCCTTCCCAAGTAATTAACTCTTGTACAACCTATTACAAGCAATACTAGTTTCCATTCATAACAAGCTAACTTCATTATTGATGCATGCAAAGCCATAAACATATACCGACCCTAGTTCGACCCAATTAACTGGTAATATAAATTAAAATGTGCAAAAATATGCATTTACCTAA
Source organism: Torreya grandis (assembly GCA_037957365.1). Classification (NCBI taxonomy): domain Eukaryota; kingdom Viridiplantae; phylum Streptophyta; class Pinopsida; order Cupressales; family Taxaceae; genus Torreya; species Torreya grandis. The sequence continues at coordinate 757,571 of JARHVA010003655.1, read as the reverse complement.
ATTAACTCGAGTTTAAACCTCAATACGTAAATATGAGGCAAAAATAAAGTTCCACCCAAAATTCAATTTGTAATAAGAGGAAACATAGTTTCCTTGATACATTTACCCTTTCTTTCCCAAATGGAGTATACATAGAATTTCATATCATAGGCTAATAAATTTCATGAATATAAACATATATTTTTATGTATATACATATATAGTCTAAATCTTATTATAAACACACACAATATAATTTCTTTAAATGCATATCCATACTTATGATGGTATAATCGACTACACAACCATCCTATAGGATATTCCTCTTAGTTAAATATTTTACTCAATCATTGCTCGACATAGTTAAATGATATGTTCCCTCCTAAGTTTTTACCTATTTGCTTAGCCACTAGCTTATACACAACCAAGTACTTTGATACAATCAAGTACGAATTGGTATATAACATTATGTCTTCTATTTCTAATTACACAGGTAAATATACATATGGGTATGCAGATTCACTTTATGAAGGGATTTGTATAAATCTATTCCAAGTTAAATTTATACAGTCAATTAATTTTCTAAATCAACAGACATATTATAGGCTCAATCGATCCTATTCAAAAGTATACCTATTATTTTTTTTAAATGATTGTCTATTTATTTTTATATTATCTAATTGATAAACACAATTTCATTTTATTCCTTCAAAACATATTTTAATGTTAACTATTCTCAATTCTAAACCAGTTGATATATATAATTTTATACTCAGAGTTTATTCTACATTTTTACGTTACCTAGTCACTATATAGGAAAGCTCATTAAAAAATTATAACAACAAGAAGATAACTCAAATTCCATATAAAACAAACACTCAATAATTTTAAGATGCCACCCACCTTTCAGTCACTTCACCAAATTTGAAATAGAATTTCTCTTATTCCCTTCTACTTTTGTCTCTCCTCTGCTTTGTCCATCCTCTCATTCTACTCTCACCATGCCTTCATCGTACTCCCTCCTTCACCTAATATAATATCAATCTTTAAATATTCTTTCTCCATGCATAATCCACTTTCTTTATCATTTAGTTTTCAATCAAATACCAATGACCTAACTTGAGCTTTCATTATTTACATAAATCATGCATGTTTATACTTTGTGATCAAGGCCAAGTTAATTACCAACTTAGGTCCACTTAAATCACTATAAAATGATTAATCTCCTTCAAATCCCAACGTGATCCATGTATTAGACTTAGATCTTAAGTTAACATTATCATTATAGTTAAATTCCCTAAATTTAGATGTAACTGATAATTATCTATATAAAAGATAAAACAAATCAATTAATAATTCCATTTATAACATAAGACTAATGCCACTTGCATTTCAATTCTTTATTTAAGGTTAAATTACATAGGATATCAATGCAACTATTGGCATTAACTCAAAAAGGTTAACTACCTTATATTTTTCAATAGCAATGCGACTATGGAGAAATCAATAACGAGCTTTCGACCATAAGAGAACCCTATTGAATATTATAACCTTTCATCACACACAGAGATGTTATAATAATGCTAGCATTGTCATTATCTAATCATAGATTTTATACTAATGCCTTGACTATTTCTTATACATAAAGACATCAAATTAAGACAATGATATTTATCGAATGTCATTTAAACCATTCATTGTGTTAGACAATTAAATTAGTTTAAAAATCAACAACATGATCATAGCATAAGTATATTATCACTCAAAAACAAACTAACTATTTAAATCAAATAAGGATTTAAACAAGTTATTCTATTGTGGTGTGTGTGTTGGGTTACTAGCAGTTCCTCTATCATCTCCCAATCATCCCATCTACGTCATCCTCTCTGATGATGTTCTCCCTCTATCATGCTTTGAGGGAAGAATCAATCCTGTATCCATCTCAAGAAAAATATGTAGTTAATCTAAGTCATCATATATATCAAAATTAATGATGGATAACTAACAACTATACATCCATAATGTATAGAAATAAGAAAATATAGTTGTCACATAATTAATCCATTATACAAACTAATCAGTATATAATTGTCCCATAACCAATATATGTCATAAATTTCACATTAAATTAATAATAATCAAATGATAACCATAATAATCCATATATTCAAAGGTTATATTACTTAGGGTGAAATCAAGATGTAACATCTTTCCCCCCTAAAATTGGCCATCATCTTGATGACACTTATTCATACAATAGTTCAGAATAACAAACAAAGTTTAATAGAATAAAAGCATAGTATCTAGTATCAAATCATGTAAAACAATGTAGAATTATCTTATTAAACACATCATAGTCCTCCTAAGTAGCACTATCCTCAAATTATTGGTCCCACAAGACCTTGCACTGTGAAACACATTTATTATGCAAATAAAGTTTATGAGTGTCAAATACTCTAATTGGTTCTATCATGACCATCTTGGGATCTATAACTTTGATAAAATTTTCTCTGACTTCCCCAAAAGTACATGATATCATCACAAAATTCAAAAACAAATGGCAAGGGAGAGTTCTAAAAAACCTTCTAACCCCTCTACACATCTCTCTAACCTAGAGAGTGTTTTTCTAATTTCAAAAAGAAGTATTTATGGGAGCTTAGAAAGGATGATGTATATAAGTTAATACTATCACTACTATGTGTAGATTTTGATCAGTATAACATGTCAATATTGACTCTACTCCATAGAGCTCCTAACAAGTATGATGATGAATAGGAACTAGAAATACTACATTTTCAACATATATAAAATTAAAGAATAACCGTCCACAGTATACATGTATATAGCCATATGACTAAATTTGACAAGTCAGTCTATCAAATCTTGGAATCAAAAATTATGTCTATCAGATCCAAACTCAATAACTATGGAGTCAATGTGAGGCTAAGTAATATCCACTCCTATAGCTTAGTATTCACATTACTAATTCACCACTTTCCCTTAGGTCTCCACAACCTAATGATCTCTAAAATGTGCATAAGGTTCTATGAATCACAATTCTATACTAATAGATCATAGAAATCAATACTATATGCTAAATAATTCCATATGTACCAACATACATTCAAGAAAAATAATACAATCATTTTGTAATTGTATTAAGTTTCCACTATGCCAACATAACTAGTATCATATTTCACAGCTTAACCTATAGTGTTATCTTCATAGTTAAGAGGAAATAATGTTAAAATTAAAATAACATACAATGGCCAAGGATCACATTGTCCTTACAACCTTATATAGGAACAAGCAAGATAATGTCCCCCTACTTATTTGATTATTACTCAACAAGTTAAATGTTTATCTCAACCCTTTAGACTATCAAGATGTTCTTCACATCCCATACCCTACTTGCTCCTAGTGAAAGGTACACAAATAATTCTTCAAAATAACATGATTCAAAAAGAGAATAATATTAATCTAAATAAAGGTATATAATAACATAATAATTATAATCAAATAGAATTAATATAAATTCAAGGTTTGTCATTCCTCATGGTCAAGTTCACAAGTTAGATAAAGTAGTGACCCTAAAAAGTCACAAGTTGAAAGTAGAGAACTAACATCTCAAAAACAAAAATCTTACATACCCTCACATGGTAAAAGGAAACACCACAACCCAAGTTTCCAAATCACTACTCACTTACCAAATTTGCAAGTGTAATATCATAACTTACTTCCACAATTAGAAGGAAAATACTAATTCACATAAAGAAACTCCTAACAAAAAGGAATTCTCAACCAAGACATCTACACTCAACTACAAGAAAAATCCCACCACACTAGTGGTATCAAACTAAAAATGCTCTTATAAAATTTCTCACTCGTAGGATTTATGTATATAAGACACAAAACTAATGCATATATACTTAAGTGAGAAACACTCCATGCTTTTTAAAACATTCACAACACAAAACACAAATGGTGAAGGTGATTTAATTACTAAGAAAGATGTAATCATATTCAAAGTGTTCAATCTAAAATATCAATAATATGGTAGGGAACTCTTGTTCATAACTCATGAACTATGTTATGCACTTACCTACCCAAACACCTTATATAATTATCACCAATGAGACACTTGATAAATCAATCCTTTAACAAATCTATGGGGGATGAATACTCTTAGGGTACACACTCAATGTACCACACACACATTCATAATTCTCCTTTCTAATAAACAAAAAGATATGAAAGCACTAATAGACTCATTAGGTCCTAGATATCAAGCCACATCTCTGACACAACATGTAACAACCTCATTGGAAGTTAACTAAAAATACAAGATTTTTTTTTCAAACATGTAAACCACAAATAGATTTCACCATAAGAATCTAAGCAGTGATCATACAAAATACTCTAACTATGTTACCTGAAAATGAGCTCTTAACATCTAATAGTCACTGATCACTATCTATGTATCAAAATGCATCATTATACAATCATAAAAAGTAATTACAAATAGCCAACCACTATTGGTACAATACATAACCACTATTGTCAATCCATAGAAAATAAGCAATTACAATTCTTCATGATAATTATTTTTAATAATAAATACAATATAATATAATGTAAAAAAATAGATACAAGGCTCCCCAGAGCATGAGTTCCCTGGTCTCTCTAGAATCTATGGAAATTTCAAAAGTCATCTTAAAAGTAGTATTGTTGTGGAGAGGGAGAGCATCATTCAAACATTTTTCCACACTAATCATGGACCAATGATCCCCTACACTAATCTTATCATTGAATGGACCTCCCTTCATGAATTAGTAGATAGCTATGGTGCAAGAATCCATAGAAACAAATAAGTACCTGTGTGTTGTATGATTTATAAAACTAAACATGCATTATATCATAAAAAATTCATTTTATTACAAGATATCACACAAATATGTCAATCATACTCATGAAATGATAATATCTCACTAAACATACTTTTTATAGTAATAAAAATTAATAGCCATCTATAAATCAATCAAATTCATACACACCACTTGATCAGATTGCCCTCATCTGGAATTGTGATGCTAGTAAGGCAGTGAAATCCATCTCACTCCTTACTTAGTATCATCAAAGTGAGATTGGTAAACATAATTTAACCCCAAGATTCATTCAATTTACATCTTACTAGTAATCATATCACATAAAATGCTAAACATAAGATTAATCAAATCATACATTTATTTTGTCAAATGTATGAATGAATCTTACATTATTATCTGTCTCATACTAGAAATAATGACTAGAGTTTATACTACCTAGGTAAAATACATATTTAACTATGGATTTTAACTACCACAATTAGTTTCTAAACATACTACACCTTATGAAAACCCATATTACCATAGTCTAGTATTCTAAGACATAACTACTATTTTTTTATAATTAGTCATATAAATAGTCTTAAATAAATAGAAACGTAAGCTTCCAATCAAGAAACTAGATATAACAAAGCAAGTCACACTTTCCATGAAACACATAATATTCTATCCTAGCATGTGTTACACTCTCAAAGGTTGTATGCATGCATACATAATGTCTTACTAACTATCACAAAACATACTATTCTAAGTAATAACCAACAACACATACATTTACATAGGTGTGGGTCTAGACATAATAATTACAATATGTACTATCTAGGTATAACATACTTTTATACTATAGTATTTCATGACATCCCATAATATCATAGATTATTATGCATGATCACCTTACTCAATCATGAACAAATAATCTTAGACTCATAGATAAAAATCAACCAAATATGGAATTATACCACTTGGGTATACTGTAGATTAAACTATAAATTAGCAATCAGAAAAAATATAATCTCTAGGCACACATCACGATGCATTATTTTTATGATATATATGTCTAAACACTTGTACATATTAATACTCTCATAATATGTATTGCATACAAGTATTCAATACAATCTCCATTTATACTAACATTCATTTATGAAGCAAGTTAAAGGTTTACAAGATTTATACCATCAATAATTCCATGAACCTTCAAAGATATAACCTGAGTAATACATTCATTTAGATCTCTCTAGAAATCAATATTTCATTCTCATTATTTACTATTAGTTCTCAACATAGAAGAAAACAACCTCTAACTCAAAACCACCATATAAGGCATTTGCAAAGTTCTTTTTTATGTGTTTATACTCTACATAGTCTATGCATTTCATCTTTATATAACACTATATATTTGACTCTATCAACATGTTTGCATAACACTACTATGATAAAAAAATACTTGGTCTCTACTATAATTTGAAGCATAACCATAGTATATATTTAAATCATTTGATTATATCAATCGTTGATATAGTATTAATCATTCAGGATTATAGTAAAATTGCCACATAAATGTTTATATTTTCTATTATTTACACAAATTATAAATATATTCCTAAACTATATAACACTATTCATTTATCTAATAATCATATACATCCATCCCCGAGCATGGTCATCATGTAAATCTAATTCTCAAAGATAAGTAATCGTATCTCCATCTACTAGTTTACGATAGATTATCTTCCACAAAGTAATCACATATTACTTAGCTAAAATATATGTATATGAATGTGCTATAATCACTATATAATCTTAGCTATTATTAACTTGCTAATAATTGCATGTATCCAAACTCCTATGGCTCTTTTATAAGAAGATAGGAAGTTGACTAGCGAGCATCTAAAAGATATAGGCTAATTACCCAAAGGGTACAAATATGATTTTATAATTGAATATATACCATAACTAACTTTATAGAATAATCCAATCATCCTTATAACCAATCCATATAGGTAATGTTCAACTACTCACAACTAGTTATGTACAACTATTATTTGCATACAAGTTCCTAGATTTGCTACAGAGTTTATCTATCCAACTATCCTATATTTCAAATGTGATATATAAATTAATTTATAAGTTATACATAAAAATCTCATCTATGTATACTATGTTAGACATTTTAATCTTAGTTTATAAAGAATCATAAAACAATAGATATATTTATCACAATCAAATACTAAAGTTCACTTTATAAGTGGTTAATTTAGCTAAATGTTCACAACTCCTTCCCAAGTAATTAACTCTTGTTCAACCTATCATAAGAAATACTAGTTTCCATTCACAATAAGTTTGCTTCATCATTGATGCATGCAAAGCCATATACATATATTGACATTGGTTCTACCCAATCGACTAGTGATATAAATTAGAATGTGTGAAAATATGTGTTTACCTAAATGAACTTGAGTTCAAACCTCAATACAAAAATTTGAGGTAAAAATAAAGTTTCACCCAAAATTTGATTTTTAGTAAGAGGAAACATAGTTTCCTTCATACATTTATTGTTTCTTTCCCAAATTAAGTATATAGAGCATTCCATATCATAGGCTGATAAATTCCATGAATATAAACATATATTTTTGTGTGTATACATATACATTTTAAATATTACTACAAATACATAATATAATTACTTTAAATGCATATCCATACTTATGATTATTAAATCGACTACATAGCCAACCAACAGGATATACCTCCGAGTTAAATCTTTTACTCAATCATTGCTCGACACAGTTTAATGATATGTTTCCTCCTAAGTTTTTACCTATTTAGTCAACCAATAGCTTATACACAACCAAGTGCTTCAACGTAGTCAAGTACGACTTGGTATATAACATTGTGTCTTCTATTTCTAATTACACAGGGAAATATATATATAGGTATGTAGATTCACCTTATGAATGGCTTTGTATAAGTCTATTCCAAGTTAAATTTATACAGTCATGTAATTTTCTAAATCAGCATCCATATTATAGGCTCAGTCGATCCTATTTAACAGTATACCTACTTATTTTCTAAAATGATTATCTATTTATTTTTATATTATCTAATTGATAAACACAGAATTTCATTTTATTCCTTGAAAACATCTTCTATCATTAACTATTGTCAATTCCAAACCATTTGATGTGTGTGTGTGTGTGTGTGTGTGTGTGTGTGTGTGTGTGTGTGTGTGTGTGTGTGTGTGTGTGTAATTTTATACTCAAATTTTTTTCTACATTTTTACATTACCCAATCACTATATAGGAAATGGTCATTACATAATTCTAACAACAAGAAGATAACTCAAATTCCATATAAAACAAACACTCAAGAATTTTAAGATGTCGCCCACCTTTCAGTTGCTTCACCAAATTTGAAATAGAATTTCTCTTATTCCCATCTACTTTTATCTCTCCTTTCTGTCCATCCTCTTTTTGTACTCTCACCATGCCTTCATTATTCTCCCTCCTTTGCTTAATATAATCTTATTCTTTAAATATTCATTTTCCATGCATAATCCACCTTCTTTAGCGTTTAGTTTTTAATCAAATACCAATGACTTAACTTGAGCTTTCATTATTTACATAAATCATGCATGTTTATATTTTGTGTTCAAGACCAAGTTAATTACCAACTTAGGTCCACTTAAGTCATTATAAAATGATTAATTGCCTTCAAATCTTAATGTGATCCATGCATTGGACTTAGATCTTAAGTTAACATTATCAATATAGTTAAACTATCTTAATTTAGATGTAACTAATAATTATCTCTATAAAAGATAAAATAAATAAATTAATAATTCCATTTATAACATAAGACTAATGCCACTTGCATTTCAATTAATTATTTAAAGTTAATTTCATAGAATATCAATGCAACTATTGTCATTAACTCAAAAAGGTTAACTACCTTATATTTTTGAATAGTAATGCGACTATGGAGAAATTAATAACCATCTTTCGACCACAAGAGAACCTTATTGAACATTATAATCTTTCATCACACACATATATGTTATAATAATGCTAGCATTTTCATTATCTAATCTTAGATTTTATACTAATGCCTTAACTATTTCTTATATATAACGACATCAAATTAAGACTGATATTTACCGAATATCATTTTAACTAGTCACTGTGTTAGATGACCAGTTTAGTGTAAATATTGACAACATGATCATAGTATATTATATTAGCACTCAAAAATAAACTATTTAAATCAAAAAAGGAGTTAAACAAGTTATTCTATTGTGGTGTGTGTGTTGGGTTATTAGTCATTCCTTTGTCATCTCCAAATCATCCCATATATGCCATCATCTTTAATGATACTTTCCCTCTATCATGCTTTGAGAGAAGAATCAATCCTACATCCACCTCACAAAATGTAGGTAGTTAGTCTGAGTCATCATATATATCAAAACTAATGATGCATAACTAATAAATATATATGCATAATGTACATAAATAATAAAGTATAATCATCACATAATTAATCCATTATACATACTAACTAGCATATAACTATCTCATAACCAGTATATTTCATAAATTTTATATCAAATCAATAATAATCAAATGATAACCATAATAATCCTTGGATTCAAATGTTATAATACTTAGGATAAAATTAGGATGTAAAAAATTAGGTGTAACAATGTTGTTGTCTGGAGGAGTAGATGATTGACCATTATTTTATTTGTTATTTATTTATATTATGGCATGTAAAATCTATGCATGATCATGCGGCTACTCTCAAAGTCTATCTCTGAAGCTCTATAGAATCTCATCCTTATTGAGAATTAGATTTTCATTGTTAAGTCAAGGGAGAGTGTCTCCATTCCAATCTTGTGTATCATCTTGATCTTGATTATATTTCTCATTTTTAGATGCATTATCATTGAAATACACATAATTAGGGTGTAAATTATCAATGATAGGATTTATAATTGGTCGCTTGTCCATGGTATAAGATTGAACAGAAAGAATTTGAGTATGTTTAATAGGATTGCCACTAAGCTTAGCACTTCTTCTTAAGGGAAGAAATATATTTTTTTTAGATGACATATATTAAACAAAGGTAAATAGATATGCTAAAATAGAATGTATGAAATATAAAAATCTTAACACAACTAACGAAAATAAGAAAAAAAAGGATACAAACCCTAGTATCATCTAGGGTTAGGGTTTGTATAGTATTTAAAGTAAGTCAGGTTCACCAAATATTTTAACCTTTTAAGACTTATGTGTATGTAAATCCTATGTTATTAAAGAACTAAGTATAGTGAATCAAGGTAAATATATGCAATAAATATAGCCATTGATTTTTTACAAAAATAAATAATTTTGACCTTTCTAAAAATAACAATAAAAAGTGTAAATTAGAACTTAGCTAGAAAATGACTAAGATGGATGATCTGGAGATTGAAAATTGATAGATGACCTATATTTGAATGATTTTATGAGTAAAACCTAATTCTCCATGTTTTTAGGTCATCTCATTGATATAATTAATAAAGTATGTTTGTTATTAGGGCAGGCTAGATATCCTCGACACCTCGCTATGATGATAGTTGCCTATATACCAGTACTCTAAAGAGGATCAAGTTTGATATAGTTTTCCCCACCTAAGTGTTAGTGCAAGTACAAGTTAATCTAGCATTATTATGGACTTAAATGTTTTGAATGTGTTTGAGACAGTAAATATGAGTAATATAATATTATAGATGTTGTAGATGGTAGTATGTAGAAGTAGGGAAGAATAGGGATTGATAACCTTAATTATGCATAAATTCTTCTGAGTTTGTATGTGTAATTTGCATTTCATTTCCATCTAGTGGATAGAGGACTAAAATTCATGTATATATAATTTTTTTGTGCTTATGTGGGTGCTAAAATGGAACTAGGCTGACCCTAAGAGATCTAAGATTTGAAAAGATATCCATTTGTGGAAAAAGGAGGAAAAGGATAGTAGAACCAAAATGGGACACTAGCACCACATGGTGCTACTATCCCTATAATGGTGCTAGTGTCTAGGTGGAAGGACTCAAGATAATAAGGGCTATGAGGGTTTGGGACTACATGAGGGATGATTAAGGACATATGTGGCTTGTACAAAGACTAGATAAGTGAAAAAATAATTCTTAAGATAGGTCTAAGACTAAGCTATGGATAGGAGGTCTAAAGTAGCACTCTTAACACTCAAGTGTCATTGTTAGGTGATTAGAGTTTTTATGTGCTTGCATGCTTGTTTGTTTGTGAACTAGAAGCTTATTTTAAATAGAAAATGAATTATTTTAAAGCTAAAAATGATTGTTTTGTTTCCATAAAATTTACCTAATATATGAATGCAAGACTAAATGCTTTTAATAATATCTATAATGTGTATGCAAGAAAATAAATAAACTAATTATTATTTTCTTATTGGTGTAAGAGAAAGAGAGAAAGAAATATTTATTCTCCTATCTATTACCTTTTTGAAATGAAATCTAGTCTAATTAATGGAAAGAAAATAAACTAATCTAATCTACTAAATAAATAAATAAAACTAAAACTAAAAACCCCCAACTTGATCAAGCTATAGACTAGCTAGAAGAAAGAGATATATTTTATGTGACTTTGTAATCACCATGTTCGTGTTGTCTCCAAATCTTGCACCTTAGATGGGGGTGTTCAGTCCTCTTCCATATTTGAGAAACATTGGATCATTTCTAGGCATGTGGGTGTGCCTGTAGGGGAAATGAACCTCTAGATTTAAAGGGCTAGATCCCTATATGTATTTTGCAAGATAATATCTATTTAAACCAGTTGATTGAAAGGAAAAGAGTTAGAATTTGCATGAAAGAAACCTATTATAAGAATGGTGATGCACCAAAGATTGTCCTCCACATGAATGCCATAACCTAATGCATTATACAGTAAAATACACAGAAAATTCTCAAGCTTTAAAGAATCTAACACAATGTTTAGATAGAGGTGAGATGAATGAAAGGATCCAAGGCAGATGAAATGAAAGACACCATGTATATTTCAATAATAGTTATACACATGTAAAAATTCCATACAATTGGATGCACTCTATATGATTATTAGACCAAAACTCTTGCTCAAAATGTGAAGGACAAAGGACAAAAGTATGAAACCATCACTTGTTGTCACTATGTGTGTCTTACACACTCAGACAATTGTTTAGAACTTGAAATGAACAGAATTATGATTAACTTCTTAAAGGTAGGGAAATGACAACAATTTAGTAGGGCTTCACCATATGTTATGTGGATGATTTTAACTTAGGCCAAGGGTTGTATATATATCACAAGAGATGTGAGAGAGGGAAAGACCTTTGAGTGCTAAAGAGAGGAATCAATATATTAGGAGTCAATGTATTTAGCTACAACCATCTTTTCCAATGATGTTCTTTTTAGCCACATGATTGATCCATGTCATTTCAAGTGGTTACACTCTTGGCCTATCTTTTCAAAGATGATTTTATGGTTGCTCAGTGGAGTCAAGATACTTTAGGGAAGGCATCAATTGGTTGTGATAGAGGAATCCACCTGTGTAATTTTATCTTGATGCTTAACAGCCTCCCATCAGCTTGTTGAGGTGTGTAGAGACATAAGGCACGAGTCAATCACATTCTATTAGCCTCAAAGAGGCCTTGCTAGGAATCCATGTGCATAATGATTGATCTTTTCATTGGCCATCCAGAATGATCTAGATCATGACCCAATCAATGGTGGAATGGCCCTCTGGTATGCTTTGTTGAATGGAGAATGTGAGCCCTTGGATGCCTGGGATTTGAAAAAGGATCGTTGCTCTGTCAAGAATCTTTGTGTTTGAATTCTAATGACTAGTCCTCCATCATGAAATTGACATCCATACATCCATCACTCACTAGGATAATTCCTTCAAGTCCTTTATTGATTTGGGTCTTTGTTCGGCACTCATCATAAACAATTTCCCCGTGGACACTTTCTCTGAAAGAAATGATCTTTCAACTCTCTTTTGGATCTTTTATATCCTTTCAGGCCCTTTTCCAAGTGTCCCTTCAGAAACCTTTTGAAGTACACTTTTAAAACTATCCTTTTATGGAATCTGTAGGTGTTTATACCCTTCAAACTTTTTCCAAGTGTCCCTTCAAAGAGATGAACTATCCCTTTTGCATAATAAATGGTTCTTCAGGTTTGGAAAGTGTCCCTTTGAAAAAGTTCTAAAGAACACTTTGAAGGGAAAGTGTCCCTTCACAAAACTTTTGAAGGACACTTTGAAGAGAGAGAAACCCTTCAAAAAACTCAAAGGCACCCTTTGAAAATATTGTTTTGGATAAAAAATTTGAAATAATTCTTTCAAAATAGTTGTGAAGGACAATCTTTTACAAAAAGACAAAGGAAGAATTCTTTCAGAGTTTTTATCCGAGACAAAAAGGTTGAAAGAATTATTTCAGGGAAGACAAGGAGAGAATTCTTTTAGACTTTTGGTATGAGACAAAATTTTGAGACAAAAACACTGAAATAATTCCTTCAGGGAAGACAAGGAGAGAATTCTTTCAAACTTTTTGTCTGAGACAAAAAACTTGAAAGAATTCAAACTTTGGGTAAAAGGATGAAAATACTTTGAAAAGGCCAAACTAAAGCTCCAAAGAAAAGAAAAAAAAACAATTGGTCTTTTACAAGTGAGTTAAAATAGACAAGTGAATGTTAAACTTAGCCAAAAGAAGCTGCAAAACAAGGTATGAAATTTGGCTAACATTCTTGGTGATTACAAGGGGAGGCATGCCTTCTATGCCAAAGACCAGTCACTTAAATCCTTCCATTGGGCATTGAGTCATGCATAAGGCACTCAAAAGAACTTGAACAAGCTTCTTGGCTTAGAAAAAAACACAAGTTGGATGATCAAATGTAAAGAGGCAAAGATGCATGCCAAACAAGAGGAAGGAAAGACACTTGTGCAACAAAGCACTTAGGGAACACAATAGTAAACAAAAGGAAACACACACCTAAACTAATATTTATAAAATATACTTATAAGGACTAATAATAGAACTTTAGATGTATCCTATTCATAGGGATAGGCAATTCTTCTCCATTAATCTTGGTCAGCTGGAAAGAGTTGTTTTACTTGCACCTGCTAATGATGTAAGGACCACTCCAAAAAGTGTCAAACTTTGTATGTTTACCCAATTTTTCTCTATCTTCATCTCATTTCAAGACCAAGTCACCCTGTTTGAACACTCTTACACTTGTCCTTTTATCAAAGGACTTCTTCATGAGTACTTGATGGTGCTCCATAGCCTTGTGTGCATCATCCCTTACCTCTTACAGTGGTATTAGTTCTATCAACCTGACTTCTATTGGAGTGTTTTCAAGTAATTCTAGCTATTGTGCAAGTTATAGGGTAGGCAATTCTTGGGATATGGACAACCTAGCTTCTCTCACATAAAAAAGTACAAAGGGAGAGTTACCAATTGATTTTTTAGGATTAATCATGTCTACACATAAAGTTATTTTTAACTTGTTGTGTCAGACTCCTTGATTGTTCTCCAATGTTATCTTAATGATATTGATGAGGTTCTTATTGGTAGACTCAGCCAATCCATTACCTTGAGGGTAAGAATTGGAAGAAGTATTCAAGTACACTCCTTTCCTACGTACCCAATCAAAAGTTTTGGCACTTATGAAAGCAAGTGCATTATCAGAAATGATGATATGAAGAACTCTAAACCTTGTTATAATGCTCTCATATAACTCCAAGATAGCATTTTCATTTGCCTCCTTTAATGCAACAACTTCTTCCCACCCTGTGAAGTAGTCAGTAGTAGTCAATATCCATTTGTGTCTAGCACTTGATGGAGGTTTGATCATATCAATAAAATCAAGGCCCCATTGTATGAAAGGCTGGTCCACTTGGATAGGATTCAATGGAAGGGATATAAGTTTATATTTGCCTACAAATAAGGCACATTGAGGACACACCTTAGCCCAATTATAATAGTCCTTAAAAAGACTAGGCCAATAGTAACCATCCCTCATTATCTTTGTGGTTGTAATTCTAGGAGAGAAATGACCTCCATCTATACCATTGTGAAAACTTTCTAGCAGCGTGTCAAATTGACCACTATCAACACACCTCAATAGTACACCATTTGTGTCATTCATAAAAATAACATTATCAAAAAGGCAATAGGGAATGGTCTATAATCTAAAGAATCTTCTTTGAGACTTACTAAAACCATTGGGACACTCTACCATTTTGAATAAAATTGATGATGTCTTATGTCCAGCTCTAAACGGGTATATGAACAGTTGATTAGGGTTGAACTTGGTTGATTAAGACCTCTTCTTTTGGCTCTTGTAGATCTAAAGCTAATTGCCCACATAATCATTGTCCTCTCACCAAGTTTGTCACCTTGATGTCCACGTCATACTCCATCACCTTTGTGATCCAGCTAGCTCTCTTTTAATTATGGTCCTTGCTTAGGAGAAACTCTTTGGTGTTGGGATGAGAAACCATGACACGTATCTTATTGTTTGAGACCATGTGCCTAAATTTTTTCAAATCTCATTATCACTATCAAATCTTGATTCTCAACAAATGTATATCTGACCTCATAATCCTCCAATCCTTGGTTGAATAATGCAATTGGTTGCTCTATCTCTTCATCATTCTTTTGCATAAGCATGGTTGATATTATATCAAGGTTGGTGAAGGTATAGAGTATGAAATCCTTGGAAAAGTTTGGTTTTAAGAGAGTAGGGTATTTTGTAATTGATTGCTTGATTATCTCAAAACTACTCTTTCCCTCCTTTGTCCAAGTAAAAACTTGGTTCTTTTTTAGCATGGTTGTGATAGGCTTTACCACAGCTACAAAGTCTGAGATAAACCTTCTGACAAAGTTTATTTTCCCCAAGAATCTTTTCAATCCCTTCTTTTTTGAGACAAGGACAATCTTAGGGTAGCTTCAATCCTTTCAAGGTCAATAGACAAGCCTCCTTCTGAAACAATGTGCCCCAAAAGTTTACCTTCATGAACAGCAAAGATGCACTTTTTTGGATTAAGGGATATGCCATACTCCCTGCATTTCTCAAACACCTACCTTAGACATTTCATATGATCAGCATCATCTTTTGAAAAAATAGTTACATCATCTAGGTACACAAGTAGGAACTTATTGATCAAACCTTTAAAAACCATCTCTATTGCTCTTCAAAAAGTGGCTCCAGCATTTGACAAACCAAAAGGCATCTTCTTATAGGCAAAGGCCACTTTGTAGTGAAGGTTATCTTGAACTGATCCTCCTCATTTACCAATATTTGGTTATAGCCTAAATAACCATCAAGAAGAGAGAAGCGTTGGGAACCTGAAACAACTTGTAAAATTTGATCCATGGAGGGTAGTAGATAATGATCTTTGAGAGACACTTTATTAAGGTCTCAAAAATACACACGCAGCTTTATTTCTCCATTCTTATTTCAAATGGGCATAAGATTGGCCACCCAAGTTAAATTTTTGATAGGAAATATGATCATAGACTCAATCAACTTGATTAGTTATTTCTTCATGAGTTTTTCTATCTTGGCATTGATAGGCCTTTTATTTTGCTTGATCGGTTTAACTCTAGGTTCTAACTCGATGGTATGATGAGCTAGACTTGGATCAAACCCTTTCAAGTCTTTTTACTCCCAAGAAAATATATCATGAAACTCTTTGCATAATTCATAAAAATCTTGCCTCTCAGGCTGAGAACATACCTTACCAATTTTAAAAACTCTGTCCTTGAAAATCAAGACTCTTTCATAGTTCTCTTCCTTTGTTGACATGCTCACTCTTTCTTTCTTCTTCTGATCATCCTCATTGAAAACACTCTTTAAGGTAATCATCCCCTTAGGTATCTTGTTTGTCTTCAAGTGAATGATTTGCTCTTCATATTGATCATGTAGTCTCTTTTGGTTTCTTGAGGAGAAACTTACCTCATTTTGCAAGGAGTGTGCAATGTGTTCATCACTTTCAAACACCTACCATGACACTTCATTATCTTAAATAGAGGGTCTCACAATTATCTTGATTTGAGATTTATATTTCTCTTATCTTACATCAATATTTATATCAAATTGTGCCCCTATGCCATCTAATCTATCAGCATGTTTATTGGAATCCCTTGGTATGGGTTGTATGTTGAAAGCATCAAAGTCTTAAAATAGGTCCAATACCCTATGATTGTAGGATTTAAGCAAGGAATTCTTGGTTGTAGCTTGATTTCTTACTTAGTGGATGACCAGATCGCTATCTCCATAAACCTTTAAACTCTTGATTCCTCTCTTCTTTGCCCATTGGAGACCATGGACTAGGCCTTCATAATCTGTCACATTTCAAGTGCAGCTGAAGTAGAATCTATATGAGGAGTAATAATGATTCTTTGATGGAGAAACTAACATAACACCAGCTCTTTCACCTAATTTACTTCTTGAGCCATCAAATAACATTTCCCAAATTCCTTCAAGCTCATGGTCTTCATTAGTGAGTGAAGGGATTGGAACATCCCCTTCACACATACGATAAACTCCCAAATCAATTTATGCAATGAAAGTATATGGATCTAGTCCATGTGTTTTAGTGTTGTAATTATCAAGGAAAAGATTAGAAATACCTTCAAGGGGGAAGGATGCTTCACCATCCATGACACCTTCTTCTTTTTTGCTAATTAGACAATTCTGATTTGAGTTTGTCTCCATGTATGTCTTAATATGAAAACTTGCTAAGGGCTGAGTCCTTATAGTCACATTGGTTCCATATCTTATTTTAAAAGCTATAAAATACCAATTAGTAGAAAGGTACCCTCCTATCTTAGACTTGAAGTCCGTTGACAAGCAGATAGCAAAATGAGTTGGAAGGTCTACCACCACAATGTCTTATAAAATGGGGAAACTTAAGCAATCATGTAGGAAGACTTTTAGACCTCTGACCAATCCCACTATCTTGGTTGAATCCCATCAATATTCAACACACCTTTACTATGTGGTTCATACTTTAATCCCAATTTATTAGCCACCACCTTAGGCATGACAGTGGTACTAGCTCCACTATCTACAATACAGTTATGAACCAACTTGTCTCCCATAATGAGTGTGAGGTTAGAGGGTGGAGGATTTTTAGATTTGGTGGAGGGATCTAATACATGACTTGGATTATTAGTAAGGGCCACACTATTGTACTTTGAAGTTTGAGGGGCTACATGAATGTTTGTAATTTATTCTTGTAATAGCTCTTTTTAAGCAGGCATATGCAAGACATTCCAAAGAGATATGCTTGTCTTGGCATTATTAAAATAATTAAATATGTTTAGAGGGGAAGTATTCACCTTTTATTTTATTCTTGAAGGTAGCGGGGGAGTCTGAACCTACTGTGTTGTAGGTTTGACAATCCTACTTGCATTCTAAGTTTGTTGAGGAGCATGGCTTGTAGCAAGAACTGCATTAGGAGTCACACCTTATGGCCTTAGAGAGGTATCACTTGGAGTTACATACACTCCTAGAACATCTCCTAGAGCTCTTTTTTTGGCTCTTGTGTTGGCTATAATCGATGTGCTTTGATTTAACATATAGTCATCCTTAGATTGAAAGTTCATCATACCTACAATTTGGTTGTGAATATCCTTTTGACTAGGATTTTCTTCTTTTGATGTCATATAAGGAGTAACTTTTTCTTGTGCCACCAAATCTTGGTTTTCTTCTTCACCATAATGCACAAACTGACCTTGAGGTTGTCCCCATTGGTCTAAATGATTCTCTCCTTCGACCAGATTAGCATGTATTAGAATAATAGCCTTCATAGAAGGATTGGGATTAGGATTATAGGCATTGGGATGCTTGTTGAAACCTTGTTGACTCTATCCTCTTCCTTGGTAGTTGTATTGGGGTGTAGCTATATAGCCTTATTGAGGATAGTATTGATGGTTAGGTGGAGCACTTGTCTAGAACTGAGCTTGCTTGAGTTGAGCTTATAATGACCATATTTCTTCATCTTTGTCCACAGCATTATCCACCTTCTTAGGAAAGGCTCTTGGCTTGACCTTAGTGTTAGGAACTTGTGATACGCTTGGAGCTTCAATTGAGCTATGAGATAGCAAAGACATAAAAAAACTCTTGAAGGTAGTTTTCCAACCTATATTAAGTTATTCTCAACTTCAATAGCTATTTCATATGTGTCTAAAAGAGTGAATCCTCCCATTAATTGTAACATCACCACCACATTATTACCAATACCCTTGAGATACATGGGGAACATAAAGATAGGAGGTCTCATGATAGGTAGCAACCTATGCCAAGTTCTTTGAAATATTTCATTAAAATCTCCCAAGGATTTTTTAGGACCTCTCTTTATCACATTCCATTGATGTATCAATGAAGTGTGGTCACTATTATTCTCAAATCTAGTCACCAACAATTCCCCAAAGCCATCCCAACTTATAATGCAACCACCTTCCAAAGTCCTATACCAGTCAAGTGTTTTGCCTTTTAGAGACATAGCAAGCAATCGAATGGCTATGTTGGCTCAAGTGACATTATGGTAGTTAAGAAAATTTGAAATGTCCTTTATATGCTCAGATGAGGTAATAGGACCCTCTCCTTTGAAACCAAGGAGACTCTTGGTAGCATTGGGAGGAATAGAGTCATATGTAGGAAGGTCAATTGGATTTTAGGTGTTGAAGGCTGAGAAAGGTTGTTGTCTCTCCATTTCTCTTCTTTCCTTTTGATCTCTTGTTTCTCCAACTTCCTCAACTTCTTCTTCTTCTTCTCCAAAACCTCCTTGCCAAGGATCTCTAAGTGTTGAGAATGGTTTAGGGCATTTTTCTTCAATAAGAGCTTCAACTAGAGGGGCTTGATTGGAAGTCCTAGATGACCTAGTGAGAACCATGAAGTATAATGTGGGAAACTTGATCTACAACTAGATATTCTCACCTTTTGGAGTCGCCAAATGTTGGATTAAGGATATTTCTACAACCCTAAGCTTTTCAAGACTAGCATTCACCTTGACATGTAAATAATTGGTCCCATCGAGCATGCTAGAACTATTGTCTCCAAATATTATACCCTAGAAGAGGGTGTCCAGTCTTCTTCTAGATTTGGGAAATGTTGGATAATTTCCAAGCATGTAGGTGTGACTATAGGGGAAATGAACCTCTAGATTTAAAGGGCTAGCTCCCTATATGTATTATGCAAAATAATCTTTATTTAAACCATTTGATTGAAAGGAAAAGAGTTAGAATTTGCATGAAAGAAACCTATTATAAGAATGGTGATGCACCAAAGATTGACCTCCACATGAATGCCATAACCTAATGCATGATACAGGAAAATACAAAGACCATTCTCAAGCTTTAAAGAATCTAACATAATGTTTAGATAGAGGTGAGATGAATGAAAGGATGCAAGGTAGATGAACTAAAAGACACCATGTATATTTCAAGAATAGTTATACACATGTAGAAATTCCATACACTTGGATACACTCTATATGATTTTTAGACCAAAACTCTTGCTCAAAATGTGAAGGACAAAGGACAGAAGGATGAAACCATCACTTCTCACTATGTGTCTCTTACACACTCAAACAATTGTTTAGAACTTGAAATGAACAGACCTATGCTTAATTGCTTAGAGGTAGGGAAGTGACAATAATTCAATAGGGCTTCACCATAAGCTATATGGATGATTTTAACTTAGCCCAAGGGTTGTATATATATCACAAGAGATGTGAGAGAGGGAGATACCTTTGATCACCAAAGAGATGAATCAATCTATTAGGAGTCATTGTCTTCATCTGCATCCATCTTTTCCAATGATGCTCTTTTTAGCCACATGATTGATCCATGTCATCTAAAGTGGTTACACTCTTAGCTTATCTTTTCAAATATTCTCTTATGGTTGCTCAGTGGAGTCAAGATACTTTGGGGAAGGCATCAATTGGTTGTGACAAAGGAATCCACCTATGTAGTTTTATCTTGACACTTAACAACCTCCCACTAGCTTGTTGAGGTGTGCAGAGGTGTAAGGCATGAGTCACTCTCATTCTATTAGACTTGGAGAGGCCTTGCTAGAATCTATGTGCATAATGATTGATCTTTCCATTGGCCATCCAAAATGACTCAGATCATGCCCTAATCAATGGTGGAATGGCCCTTTGGTATGCTTTGTCGAATGGAGAATGCAAACCCTTGGATGCTTGGGATTTGAAAAAGGACCATTGCTCTATCGATAATCTTTGAATGCCAATGGCTATCCCTCCATCATGAAATTAACATCCATACAACCATCACTCACTAGGACAATTCCTTCAGGTCCCTTATTGCTTTGGGTCTTTGCTCAGCACTCATCCTAAACAATTCCCTATGGACACTTTCTCTAAAGGAAATGGTCTTTCAGATCTCTCTTGGCTCTTCCATATCCTTTTGAGCCCTTTTCTAAGTGTCCCATCAAAAACCTTCTAAAGGACACTTTTGAAACCATCCTTCTACAAAATTTGTAAGTGTTTATACCCTTTAGACTTTTCCTAAGTATCCCTTCAAAGAGATGAACTATCCCTTTTACATAAGAAATGTTCCTTCAATCTTGGAAAGTGTCCCTTTGAAAAAGTGCCAAAGGACACTTTGAATGGAAAGTGTTCCTTCAAAAAAAAATTGAAGGACACTTTGAAGAGAGACCCTTCAGAAAACTCAAAGGCATGCTTTGAAAAGATTATTTTAGACTAAAAGTCTGAAACAATTCTTTTGAAAGAGTTGTGAAGGACAATATTTTAGAAAAAGACAAAGGAAGAATTCTTTTAAAAAAATTATCTGAGACAAAAAGGCCAAAATAATTCCTTCAGGGAAGACAAGGAGAGTTTTCTTTCAGACTTTTTGTTTGAGACAAAAGTCTGAGATAAAAAGGTTGAAAAAATTCCTTCGGGGAAGACAAGGAGAGAATTCTTTCAGAAATTTTGTCCAAGATAAAATTCCAAGACAAAAAACTTGAAAGAATTCAAACTTTGGGAAAAATACCGAAAAGACACTTTGAAAATGCTAAACAAAATCTTTGAAGAAATGAAAACAAAACAACTAGTCTTTTACAAGTGAGTTAAAATAGACAAGTGAATGTTGGACTTAGCCAAAGGAAGCTAAAAAATAAGGTATGAAATTTGGCTAACAGTTAGCTCTTCCATTCCACTCAAACAAGACTACAGGAAATCCCTAACCAAGGATTGTATAAAAATAACAATAGAAAAATGGGATTGAAGAAAGACATAACTCCAAAGAAGAAAATAACTGACTATGGTTAATTTGTACACTAATTGTAATGAACCAATTATTAATTCAATGACTTCCCTTCTATAGAATTATGTAGTCTAGCATGAAAATGATCAATAATGAATCTCAAAATTAATTTAAAGTAGGTTGTGGTTGTAAAAAGCTTCAAAAACCAATCTTAAATATAATTTTTTGGCCTTAACATTCATCTAAAACTGAGACACTTGTAGGAGAAGCATGGATCTTTCAAGGGTAAGTTTAATTGTTGGTTAATTGAAAGTTAAACTTAAGAAGGATGGGAAGTGATTAAAACAAGAGTGGGAGTGAATTTGGAAGTCACGAGGCAGAATCAAATTGGAAAAAGACAAGAAACATGAATAAAAACATGTAAATATGTGAAAAATCAAGTTTCGAAGGCTAAAAATACAAATAAGTGGTGAGGGAACCACCCATATTTATATGGAATGGTTATGCAACCATATTTCTATGTGATATAACTTATCTCATGATAGAACATACATATATTAATATAGAACCACCATGTCGATTACAATTCTATCATAATAGTTTACAAAATTGTCATGGTAGTTTCATCACTTTCAAGGCAATTTTGTAATGGACCATAGTGGTTTCATCATTGGGAAGGGTGATTTCATCCTCTATCGAGGGTTTTCAAAAACAACCTAAAATAAGTTGAAAATTTTGATCAAAATAAATTTTGAGGGGTTTAAGAAAGAGATAGGGAGAGAGCAGGGATTAGAATGTCAAAGAGAACCCACTTGAGCATGGTTCAAATATCACTACATCATCATTGGACATTGTATCATAAATATCACATGGTTGAATTTTTAAGTGAATACACTAAGCTCATTAGTTATGAGGGCCTGTCCCCATCCCTTGTACATGTCCCTAACATCACTACCATGGCTAATGTCACCCATGGGTCTAGTCTTATCTATACCTATGGTCCAATCACTATTGTCACCACTGAGAGGCATATGGGAACTTATCCTATTTGATCTATATACTCCATAATAAAAATCAAATCATGTCCCTTGTCTCATCCATCCCTTCCATTGTCTCTTCTCTATCTCCCTATCAATCACCATCTTCATCCCCCTACCCCTCTCCATATCCCCCATCTCCCCCAATTGGTCTATGTACTAGAAATACCCTCACCCTGGTGGTCATGCTTATAGCGTCCCTCTATCATCATCTTCATAAATATACTCACATCATTACCTGATTCCTCTTTGATTTAATAGTTTTGGGAATATTGGTGTTTTATTCCTAATTTACTTAAAAGTTTGGGTTGACTAAATCAGTAAATAATATTTCAATAGTTTAACCACTAATTTGTATAATTTATTTCTATTTTTAACCTTTCTATAAATATGGAGAAAATAAGACTTAGCTTCAAATGAATTGAAATGGATGTTGCAGGGTCTGATATTGGTTATGCAGGACTGAGATAGATTCATAAATCAGGATCTAGCTTTCATTTTGTGAAAGGATAGCACCCTCAAAATAGGACACCTTAGAGTCTGGCGTATTGTCCTTTTCTGATACTATTGTCTAAACTATTCACAAAGACTTAAGTTTTTTGGGTTTTGTTCATTGTCCTTGTGTGAGATTGTCTATGAAATTTTGCTTATTGAAACTCTGAAAAACTCCTTATAGAGATGATTTAATCTTAAAACCCTAGACTTCATTGTCCTTTGATAAAACTTGAGAAAGAAGGGGGGGTTTGTGTGTGTAAGATGCACTAAACGTGTATCCACACCCCTTGTGTGGGCATGCTTCCTACATACCAATACTCTGAAAAGGGATCAAACCATATGTAGTTCTCCCACTTAATGTGCTCTATGAAATAGTGTAATGTAGATCCAAAAATGTTAAACTAGGTGTGTTTGAGGTGGCTATGGACTGGTGTGAGGATTTTGATATGCTTGTAGCTGTATTGGATGGATGTATGTAAAGAATAGGGAAATTTACCTCAATAGTTTTGCTTGTATTCTTGCTTGATTTGTAATATTTTCCAACATCCTTCTAAATGAACTTTGAATGGGCTTTTATAGAGATCTATTGGTCATGGGTCGAATGTATTCACATTAAGCCAACAAGATGAAGGATAAGAACCAGAAGTAAATAACCATTGGAGCTAAAAATGTAATTGGATAAGAGAACCAAAATAGGACACCCTAGGGTCTGACACCATAGTCCAAGTTGGGCACTCTTATCCTATAGGTGTGGGACCTAGAGGGATAGGATTGGCCTAGGAAATGCAACTTGATTGAGGTGAAATGATTGTTTGAAAAGCTTGACATGACTAAGAATAAGCAAAAAGGTGTCTATATGGGTCATGAGAGCATGAAAGAAATACCTATGGG
The DNA here is from genome assembly GCA_037957365.1 of Torreya grandis. Taxonomy (NCBI): domain Eukaryota; kingdom Viridiplantae; phylum Streptophyta; class Pinopsida; order Cupressales; family Taxaceae; genus Torreya; species Torreya grandis. The sequence continues at coordinate 732,997 of JARHVA010003655.1, read as the reverse complement.
TTGGGTGTCATAAACCACACTCAAGCTACCAATTTTGACATTTTATATGACTACATTTCCCCCCCCCCATTTTATTCTAGTGATATAGCAAAGTGAAATACTAGGATAAAGAAAAAGTAAAAAGTGTACTTGAACTTACCTATAAGGGTGAAGCTCATGAAGATATGTGATTTTGGGTGTGCTCAAGAGAGCATGTCATAAAGTAAAAATCTACAAAATAAAATTAGGAGCAGATCAGTTCTTACTAGACACACTATGTCTAATTTTAAAATGTACAAAACCTAGGTAAAAGAGAGAGGAATAGAAAGGAACGAATACACCTCACCGAGTACACAAACCAATACAAAACCTATTGTAATGTTGAGTGATCTTGGGTATGTGATGAATGATGTTTTATCAAAATTAATATCACAAATGGATCTGAGTGCTCAATTCCCTGAGAGTGGCTCAAGAATACAAAGATTAGCCCTTTGGCTCTATCATCACCCACTAAGTGAAGCTATGTGATCATGCATTTGTTAATCAATGTTTGGACTATGTGTCCAATCCCTCTGAGTAGGTGGATCAAGAATACAAAGGCTAGCTAGACCTTTGGCTCCATCATTTCCCCATGAAGTGAAGCTATGAACTAATACTAGTATGAATGTGTGTTATATGAGATGGCTCCTAAAGCCCATAAATGTTTTTTAATTTGATAATGTGGCATGGATAGTTGAATGTGTGTCGGAAACTAGGCCACTCTTAACCACCTAAAAAAGGTGTAGATTAAGCTTGTATGAAAGCCACTCCAAAATTGGGCAATAAGCTTATGTGGAAGCCACTTAGGAATGATTCCAACCACCTACAGATGGAATAAGGCACATAACTATTGAGAATGCATGGGTGATGCCATAAACTATAAAGAAGAGAAATCAAATGTGTTGTGCACTTTACCCCTAATCACTGGTGTTCATAACATGGATTTTGATCTAGAAGTTATACCAACTATCGTATATGAAACTAGAAGTGAGAGCCATCATGTCATGCATGATACCCCCTATATTTGGATTCTCTAAGAAAAATTATACTAAAAATATTGAATTTGAACTTATCTATATCTGATAAAACTATAGTTGAGCTTGCCTTTCTGTTTGTTTCTAGAAAATATAGTTCTTTTGTTGTTTGGACAAGAGCACCGAAATAGGACACTATGTTTTTCGATGTTGTAGTCCAAACTTGGTGTTTTTTCCTATGCTAATTCTAAACATTATTCTATAATTATCACTATCTATCTGGTCTATTATACCTAGTTTGAAGTCTTACTATTGTTAGTGTTCTAAAAACTAATTTTTTTACTGGTTAGAGGCTCTAATCTCTATGATAAAAACCCCTATTTGTTGCCCCCTCTTGTGAGGGTAGGAATGAAGACCATGAAATGACTATCCTCAAAAGAAAGAGCCTTGCAAGTGTGTTATGCTATGAAAATATATGATATAATAATGATAATCGATAAGATATCTCAAGATATAGCATGGTTTGTAAGAGAGATTGTTAGATCAATAGGGGTGTGCCTAGATAGATATAATGATGTAATAACATGTGTAATATAGTGAACTAGAATTGGAAGTCTGGTTAGTTAGTTATTAGTTTTTAGTTTTCAAAGAGGGATGGAGCATGATTTTCATCATGGCATCTAAAAAAGCAAGAGAATGCAATATGTGTATCATGGCATTGTAAACAATTGAGAAGCAAACAAGCATGCAAGGCAAGAAGTAAGAAGCATACAAAAGTGGCCAAGGGGCCAAGAAAATAAGGGACATGGGTACATGTCACTCAAATTTGGAAGCAATCATATAAGACATGTTCAAATTCCACATACACATATAAATGAAACAAGAAAGGTTGGCATAAGGGCCACATGCACATAGAAGAGTACAAGCAAAGGACATAGGCAAATGTCTTAAGGCACACACAAGACGCAGAACATGAACTAAGAAATTCAATCATATCTAGTTATATAAAATAAGAAAGGAAAGCATGCAAATATTGGAAGTACAATCACATCTAACTAATCAAAGTAACAGGTGAAAGTATGCAAGACATGTAGTACAAGACTAGGTATGTGCTAAGAAATATACAAGTGCTATATACTAGTGAGTGTCGATAGAATAAATGTGTAAACTAGTAAATAATGTATGTCAACATGAAAACTAGAGTGTGTGTTTTAGGAATGACATAACCTAGATGGTGTAGTCATGTAAAATATTCCCCTAGTGGGTAGATATATGGATGTATGTCTCGAATGTAGAAGTAGAATTCCCCCTCAATGGGTAGAGTGAAGCAATCAAGGATCTGGAAGTCACTACACACACTCAAAGAAGATCAAGTGAAGCATGGTAATGTAGATAAATCAATAAAACAATAACATAGAATAGGAAAAGTAAGTCTAGCATAGTAGTAGAAATGTAAATCATGGATAATGCATACAATTGAAATGTTTTTGGTATTTGGAGTTATTTGAATGTTTTTGGTATATTAAAATTTTATATTATTTTTGGGTTTTTTTGGAATGTTGAGCTATGTACAATCAATCATAAGAATACTATGTACAAGTGATTGAAAATAAGTTATGTACAAACAAACATTAGAAGACTATGTACAATAAAATAGAGAAATTATGTACAAGAAAGTTGAAAGAAGCTATGCATAGAAAATTGAAAATAAGCAATATGTACACATTGATGTAAAAGACTAGGTTGGAGGGGGTAAAGGGTCCAAGGATAGAGCCCACTAGGGATGGAGATGGAGGAAGGGATCATATCCATCATCAAATACCTCAAGATTATCATCATAAGTATCATCATATGCCATAGATTTTGTATGCATGATGGTTATCTCCTCAGGTGCCAGTAAGATCTATGCTCTTTGTGTATTCAGAGATCTATCACTTGTAATGGTGCCTATCGATGATGAACTGAAGGTTATTCTTATGGTGAAGATGTTGAGTCTCCTCTAGGACATTTATCTCTGGTAGTAGATTGTTTTAGTGGAAGTGACATAGCCAATGGTGGTGGTGATGTAATTTGAGTACCCTGAACCTGTATTTTATCCAATCTCTGTTGTAAAGTTGTACATGAGTTCATATCATGGCCTATGATCTTATGAAAGAGACAAAATAGGAGACCATCTTGCTATGATAAACTACTAATAGATCTATGATGTACTATAAGTAGTGTGATTAATCCATGATCAAGTAATATATGTAGTGTAATCTATGGTTGATGGTGTGTGCTACCTACCTAAATCTGAATGACTGGCTCTATATCCATAGAGGTAACCATGTGGATTATATGTTCCAAGTGATCTATTTATGGCCGTGAATGTAGATTATACTCTAAGAGTGTAGTGTGATATGCTAAGAGTGATGTGGGATGTATAATGAGAGCTCTAGAGTCATCTCAATACTCTCTTGGGCCAATTGGTGTAAAGCTCAACCCACACAAATAGTCATCTATGAGTGTGGGTGTCATATCATAATTTGAAGTAGCTTGGGAATTTGTATCAACATCATGTATATATGGTAACTCAAAATTTACCACAAGGGTAACTGTGATATGGGGATCTCATCAACTATAGTAGTAGAAGACAATGGTGTTGTGAGAGTATCTATAATTGTCAGAGTAATTATAACTATTATAGGAACTATATTTATAAAATCAATTGGTACTATTGGAACTATTGTCAGTGATTGTATAATTGTAATAGGTGTAGGAATTGTGACTAATGGAGTAGCTAGAATGGTTGAAGTTGCTATGACTGGCTCAGTATCTAAAGCTAAGGACATAATTGTAAGTGGAGGAGTGCGAGATGTGTTAGTCTCTTCTACCTCATATGTATGTATGTGATCAAGAGAAATGCAATGAGGTGGTGACTGAACTATGATATGAGGTGTCCCAAATGGTGAAATAGTCAAAAATGACTCTATAATTTAACAAAATCTAAATGATTGATTATCTATTGGGTATGTGTGTAGGTATCTTTCATGGAGAAACTTAACACATCAATGAAGAGTAAAAGGAACTGCCCCCATAGCATGTATCCAAGGTCATCCAAGTAAAATATTATAATGAAGAGGACCTAACATGACCTAGAACTATGTAGAGAGGGTTTTGGGCCCTACCATGATATCCAAAGCAATGATGCCCAATGTTTGTCATGGTATATCATCAAAACCTCTAATATTCTTATATGATTTTTTCGTGGATACCATTTCTACATCCATGGTCTGTAAGAATGTAATATTACATATATTAAGTCTGAAACCACTATCAACTAGAACTCTCTTAATTGCACTAGTTTTCACTTGAGATTGTATGAATAATGATAAATTTTGATCAATAACTATATAAGATGGCATGTCCTCATGATCAAAAGAAATAGCATCTTCTATAGTTTTTAATGTCTTGACCATAATGCAAAATAAGAAGGCTTTGAATCAATGGACATAGAATTCTAAGTGAGTTCCTAATAAAAATGTCTTTGAACACATTGGCTTTCTAAAGCAGTTCTAACATGGAAATCTTAGCTAGTGTGTTTCTCAATTGTTCAATAATATCATATGCCTTGTGAAAATTTGCCTGTGTGGGTGGGTTGGACTTGGGATGGGAAGGAATAGGAGGGTGGCAGGGCTCCTGACTAGGTGGGGGAGGCATGGTGGCACATCAAGTAATAGCCTAACCGCATTATCTACTAACTGTATAGGATTAGTAGTAGCTACGAGAGGAGAGCATAGATAATCGATAGGTCAAGGTGGTGGATGGACAAAGGGTGTCAACTAGGCTCTTTGGTGATGGGTAGTGACCTAGGGAAGAGTGAAATAGACCATGTAACATGACTCGATATGGGATAAAGGCTCCAAGGGAGGTGAGGCAAGATGTATCTTAACATGTTTAGCACTAAATTTCTTAATATCGTCCCATTTTATAAAAATTAAGCATGAAATGCAAAGAATGAAGCTTTGTATTAACATATGGTAAACTTTATGATTCATGTACATGATAGAACTGAGTATGGTGTCATTATTTGCAAAAAATACAAGAAATATGTGTAGATAAGTGAGATCCATTTTTGTTTTTATGTGGAATCTGATTTTAGATGTAAAGTGATACCTCAAAAGCAATGGGACCTAGTATATGCAACTAGGGTTTTGAAAAAAAAATTGAATACTTAAGAATTTTAAAAATTAATGTGAATTTTTAATTTTAACATACAAGTAAAAAATTAGAAATATATTGGAAAAACTTTTGATTTAAAGGGACCTAGTATATGCAACTAGGGTTTGGAAGAAATTTTTTTTTTTTAAATTACTATAGAATTTTAAAAATAAATTGCAAATTTTTTATTTAAATATGTAGGTAAAAAATCAAAAAAATATTGGAAAAACTTTTGATTTAAAGGAACCTAGTATATGCAACTAGGGTTTGGAAGAAAATATTTTTTTCTTAAATTACTATGGAATTTTCAAAATAAATTATGAATTTCTTATTTAAATATTGTTGACCATTTTTGGTCCTACAGGGTAGTTCAAATTTGGTTTGCACAAGTCTTCCGATAAAAGATGAACCAGTTCAAAGAATGCAAGGCTTTTACAAAGCTTCTTTGGACATTTTGTCTGAAGAAATTCACAATGAAAGAGACTGAAAATGTTCAAGACACTTTTCCTTAAGGTTGGAAAAAGTGGTTCGACGTCAGGGTTCAATGACATGATATTTCCAAGAGCTTTGAACTTAACCAGTTAGTTCAATCGGTCAGTTCAATTAGTTGGTTCGAGCAATTGTTCAATCAGTTGGTTCAAGTGGTTGGTTCAATCATTCAAGTTCAATCAGAAGGTTCAAAGGGGTTTTCCAAAGCCTGAAGGACAAGTGCCCTTGCAGAGGGCAGTCAAGCACAAATTGGACCATTCCAGCAGGCTACGGAGGGCAGTTTGGACCCAAAAGTACCCTTGCAAAGGGCAGGTGCCCTTGCGGTCAAAAGACAAGGCAAAAAGAAAGATGGGCAAAAAATCAAAAGTTGAATTTCTTTAGGGAAAATGCCTGAAGGAATTAAATCAGACATTTTGTCTGAAGAAATTCACAAGGTAAAGAATCAAAAAAAACTCTTTCGAAATAAAATCACACGGCAAAATGAACAAGGCAAATCCTTCGAACAAAAAGTCTGAAGGAATTCCTTTAGACATTTTGTCTGAAGGAATTCACCCAAAAAGGAAAGCCCACCAAAAGAAACAAGTGGCAAAACAAAGGGAACATTTCCTTCAGGCAAAATGTCTAAAGGAATTCTTTTCAGACATTTTGTCTAAAGGACTTGAAAAGCCAAGGCAGTCTGAAGGACCCTTGCAAGGGGACTCTTGATGATCAAAGGGATACCTTCCCTTCAGGAGGGTTAAAAGACAAAGGCCCAAACAAAGAAAAAATTTGAAGGAATAGAAAGTCTGAGGAAAGAAAGTCCGAAGGAATTGCCAAAGGGGGTGACATCAGACATCAAAATCAAGGCAATAGAAAATTTGTTGGCTTCTAATGGTGATGGGTGTGTGAAAGTCAACTTTATGGCAATGAAATAGCCATTGATATTTAAAGGTTTGAGCATGAACCTGAAGGAATTCAAAGGCCTTAGGGCAAAGGGAAGAGATCGCTGAGAAAGGAGCCTAAGGAGCTAGCAACAGATTGTTAGGTTGTGGAGCTAAAAGCTTCAACTCTTTGCAAATAGTAAGAATAGAAGGTTGTTGAGATCCAGGAGCACCGGCGTTGGCATCAGAACCGATGTCGGTCATGACCAGTGCAGAAGGCCACCGGCGATGGCAGAAAGTCAGCCGACGTCGGCAGAACCAGGCAAGCAGGGACCGGCGTCGGTCGCCTGTGTGTTCCAAAACTATTCGTTGCACGGATAGTTAGTTAAGTGAACGAAGTGTTTGCATGTAAAGACTAGTTAGAGTCTTGAGTTGTGAGGATAATTGTCTAAATTAAGATTCAAAAAGTCTGGGATCTATTTATAGACCCATTGGCAATTGTAAAAGTATGAGTTGAAAAGGAAGGCAAGGAAGTTCCTTCCATTGTAAGATCATTGAGTTGCAGGTTGTTGCAAGCTCATAGGGGATCTACATGTAAGTTTGGTCTATTGAATTGCAGGTTGCAGGTTCAAGGAAGTGCTATAGAGTGCTTGGTGTAAGCAATTACTGACTGGTTGGAGAGGTGAACACCAAAGTTGGTTTTTGGGACCATTTTTTGTGTAGGAGAGTGTTGTGAAGAATAATTACTGTACACTTGAGGTGTGGGAAACAAAAGAGTGTGGCGGCTCTTTGTAATTCTTTTCTGTAAAGTGTTAATACAAGAAGTGTATTGTCTCTCATATTCTGTGCTATTGGTGAATTCTAGTTACTTGTGTTTCTGGTTAATTTAATTGCTTATATTTGGTAATCATATTGTTCTTTTTGAGGAGCAAGATCCTAACAAAGGAATCATAACAGGTGTGTTTGTTCTTGGATTTCCCCCACAATTGGTATCAAAGCTTTTGGTTGGGATACTAACAGATTGGTTTAGATCTGGGTAGTGTGTTTTGATTACAGGTTACTCACAGGGTTTCTGTTTGAGTGGGAGTTGAGAATGGCAGAAGACAGTAAGCTACGAATGGAAAATTTTAATGGCAAGAACTACCAATTATGGAGGATGTAGATTGAGGACTATCTGTATCAGAAAGATTTATACTTACCATTGGGTGGGGTTGGTTGCAAACCCCAAAATATGAAGGATGAAGAATGGGATGTTCTTGAAAAGGCTCTGGGATCTATTAGATTGAGTCTTGCATCATCTATGATTTCCAGCTTATCACAGTGTAAGACAACGATGGAGTTGATGGAATCTTTGGCAAATTTATATGAAAAACCCTCAGCTTCTAATAAGGTATTTCTTATGAAGCGTTTATTTAATTTGCAAATGTTGGAAGGTGCATCTGTTCATAGCCATCTTAGTGATTTCCATGGTTTGGTAAACCAGTTAAGTTCAGTCAATATTGTATTTGATGATGAAATTAAGCTCTCTTAATCTTGTGTTCATTACCTGAAAGGGGAAGGTTTGGTAATGGCAATTTCTAACACTGTGTCTGCTTCAAAAGACTTAAAAGGGATGATGTTGTGAGTGTGATCTTGAATGAATAGATACGCAGGAGGTGAATCATCAGAGATGCTTTGAGTGTTGAAGGCAGAGGAAGGCAAAGAGAGAAGATAGAGCGTGGGAGATCAAGGTCGAAGATAGGCAGAAGATCCAAGTCCAGGTATGGTAGAATAACCTGCTGGAAATGTGGAAAGCAAGGGCACTTAAAGAGAGATTGCAGATCGGGTGAAGATCAGCATGAAGGACATGGAGAAGAAGCAAATGTTGTGGATTACCTTGCACAGGATGCTCTGGTATGTTCTTTGGATAAAGTAGAATCTTGGGTTTTAGATTCTGGTGCCTCTTTTCATGCATCCCCACATAGGGAATTTTTTCATGAGTATGTCCAGGGAGACTTTGGAGAAATTTGTGTAGGGGATGGTAAGCCTTGTCAGATGGTTGGCAAAGGAAAAGTGAAGCTGAAATTGCAGATAGGTGACACATGGGTGTTAAAGGAGGTCATGCATGTCCCAGTTCTGGAGCAGAATTTGATTTCTGTTAGAAGTTTGGGTGATGAGGGTTGCACAGTAACTCTCACAGTGGACTCTTGGAAGGTTACCAAGGGTACACTTGTTGTAGCTAGAGGTAAGAAAGTAGGTATGCTTTATCTATCTACTTGTATTACTGATTCTCTTTCTGGTTTATCTACTTCAGCTGTAGATTCAGAGATGTGGCTTAATAGGCTTGGTCACATAGATAAGAAGGAGATGCTCGTTCTTGAGTCAAAGAGTATGCTTTCAGATTTGGAAGGCATGGATCATGGTTTCTGTATGCAGAAGAAGAAGGTGACGTTTCTTGAGGAATCCGATGTTAGTGACAAGAACAGGAAAGCCTTAGTTTTCAAGGAGAAGGTGATGGACAGAGTTTAGCACAAGGTGTAGAGGAATTCTGAGCAGAGCAAGGGTGATTTGGACAAGGGTTTGATCTAAAAGGAGCTCGCGGGAAAAAGTCAGGTCTCACTAGAAAAACACAGAGACCGACGTCGGCAAGAAAATCGACATCGACGTCTAGACAGGGACCAACGTCGGCTATGTGCAGCTCGATGTCGGTGACAGATAACGACCAGCGTCGGCCAGGGGAAACCGACATCGGTAAGGTGGCAGGTAGGGAACCGACATCGGTCGGCTGCAGACTGAGATGTGACCGGCATCGGTCACTGAGATGAATTTTGGGTGGACAGCTCGCTGTCATGGAGTCTCAAGCGCCCATATGGAGGACTGAAGGCGTAAGTAAGTTATTAAATTCGTCATTTCCCTTCTTTACACTACTTGTTGCTCACTTATGGTATAGAACTAGGAAGTTGATAAAGAAGCAGAACAGGTAGATCCAGGAAATAGTGGGAGCTTGGCATGGATGAGGATGTGATTCCTTGGAGGAGAACCAAACAGGTATTTTGGGTAGAGTTGCCAGCTGGAAGAAAGCACTGAGAGACGAATGGATGTTCAGGATGAAGAAGAGCGAAAATGGATACGTGAGACGGAAGATCAGGGTATATGGTCTTGTATTAGCTACAGGGCAATGGAGGTTTGATCATTGTGTTTCTCTTTACCAGGTTGGATAATATTAGCTACATTATCCTATTTCTATATGATGTGCTTGTTGCAAGGTTACATATACAGGTATTGTTAAACTAAAGGTAAAGCTAGTTTAGGGGTGTGTCATGGAGAATCTGGGAGCAGCAAGATTCTTTGGCATGAGTGTGTTCTAGAGACATGGAAGGTCTTGTTGACTTTGTTTCAGGATGATTGTGTGAGACCGGTTAGCATGCCGATGGTTGGACAGTTCACAGAACAGGTGTCTTGATTCACATAATGAGGTTAAGTACATGGTATGTACTAAACTTGAGTTTTCCCAAGCAGTGGGAGTTGTCACAATTTTTGAGTCAATCTGGGAAAGTAATACTGAAGGGCAATTCAGTGGGACCAGCAGCAGGTGCACATGACATGCAGGTTCAAGTTCTTATCTACATGGTTGTAGATGCGAATGTGGCAGGTAATTTGGATGACAGGTTTTGCACTATAGGATTTGTGGTGGTTGGTCTCCAAGAGTGATCTTGAGGAGGGATACAAAGCCAAGGGAACAAACTAGACAGAGTACAGGTACAGGTTGCAGCTATTTATCTCCAAGTGGGAGATTGTTAGGTTGTGGAGCTAAAAGCTTCAACTCTTTACAAACAGTAGGAACAGAAGGTTGTTGAGATCTAGGAGCACCGGCGTCGGCATCAAAATTGACGTCGATCGTGACCAGTGCAGAAGGCCACCGGTGACAGCAGAAATTTGGTCGACGTCGGCAAAACCAGGCAAGCAAGGACCAGCATCGGTCCCCTGTGTGTTCCAGAACTGTTCATTGCACGGATAGTTAGTTAAGTGAACAAAGTGTTTGCATGTAAAGACCAGTTAGAGTCTTGAGCTGCGAGGATAATTGTCTAAATTAAGAGTCTAAGTTATTGTTTAAGTTTGGGATCTATTTATAGACCCATTGGCATGTATTGTAAAAGTATGAGTTGAAACGGAAGGCAAGGAAGTTCCTTCCATTGTAAGATCATTGAGTTGCAGGTTATTGCAAGCTCATAGGGGATCTACATGTAATTTTGGTCTGTTGAATTTCATGTTGCAGGTTCACGGGAGATCAACTTGAAGTGTTATAGAGTGCTTGGTGTACCGGCAGGGTTATTACTAACTGGTTGGAGAGGTGAACACCAATTATGTGTGTGAGTTGGTTGTTGGGACCATTTTTTGTGTAGGAGAGTGTTGTGAAGAAGAATTATTGTACACTTGAGGTGTGGGAAACCTCTGTAAGGTGGAAGAGTGTGGCAGCTCTTTGTAGTATTCTTTTCTGTAAAGTGTTAATACAAGATAGTGTATTGTCTCTCATATTCTGTGCTATTGGTGAATTCTAGTTACTTGTGTTTCTAGTTATTTCCGCTTATTTAATTGCTTATATTTGGTAATCATATTGTGCTCTTTCTGAGGAGCAAGATCCTAACAAGAGGAATCAGAACAGGTGTGTTTGTTCTTGGATTTCCCTACACAGATGAGAAGTTAGCTCGAGTGTTCAAAAAGCCACGAAGAGACAAAAATAATAAGGAAAGATGGGAACAGCCCAAGTGTCAAAAGGAAAGCATTGGCAGAGGAGTTATTCCAGCAGTTGAAATAGTCTCTGCCAAGTGGTCATCAAGGAGCGCAAATAGTAAATGGCACAGCCTATTTTTTCCTCATTTTGCATTAATGCGCAGACAACCGCATGAATGTCTTGAAGGAGCGGTCTTGTTTGCAGACAAATGACACAAACCATGTTTTCACACATGATGTTTAATATATTTTAAACACTAAAATTCAAAACTGGCAACTGACACAGCATTCTCTTTCAATGTTTCATCTTCTTGATGTTCTCAATGTACATGGGCCACTTGTAAAAAAGGGCACCAAAGTCTTTTCCAAAGGGGTGCCAATATATATATATATATATATATATATATGTATTTTTATTTTTTTATTTTTTTTTTTAAACTCTCATTTGAGAGACATCTCTCAGCTTGTAAGGCGGAGCTCTGCCGAAATTTACCTTGAATCAAAAAGAAGCATTTTTGCTTCTATTTGAGCTTGCACTTTTGCATGTCTATGGCTTTGTCTTGTGTTAAGTCATTTTCCTTCATGCTTTCACAGAATGATTCCAACATGTCTAGTGTATTGTGAGTTCTTCTTTTGCAGGTTAGCTAGAAGTGTCCATAGCAAAGTATAGGTGCATGTGAACAGGCTACCATAGTGTGTCTTAGAACACCTCTGGTAGTTCTTCCTCCCTGTATCTCCAGAGGACCCCTAGCTCACTGATGTAGAAGAATTTTTCATATCAAATGAAGTGTATATCAGCTTATTCTTGGTGGAAAGTGTATGTTCAAGCTAAGTAGATCAACCATTTTTGGTGCATCACCATTTAGTTTAGGTTCTATTTTTAGTAAGCCTTCTCTCTTTTCACCCCCCCCCATTGTTAGCAATAAGAAATCTAGGACCTCAGAGATGCATCAAAGGGAGCTAGCCCTTATCTAGAGATTCTCCCTTCAGTTTTGCCTGACCCACAGGGAAGAGAGGAGTCTCCATTGTGCCGCATGGAAGACAAAAGCTCAGCATTCTATCAATGGTGCAATCCATAGTGTCAACAAATATGCAAGTAAAAAATCAAAAAAAAAATTGGAAAAACTTTTGATTTAAAGGGACCTAGTATATGCAACTAGGGTTTGGAAGAAAAAAATTAAATTACTATGAAATTTTAAAAATAAAATACAAATTTTTGATTTAAATATGCAAGTAAAAAATTAGAAAAATATTTGAAAAATTAGGAAAGAATTTTCCCTAGGGTTTTTATGTACAAACAAAGTAAGTTGGGTTTATCAAATGATTTAACAATTTTGGGAATATTGGTATCTTATTCCTAATTTAATTAAACATTTGGGTTGACTAAATCAGTAAATAATATTACAATAATTTAACCACTAATTTGTATAATTTAATTGTATGTTTAACCTTTCTATAAATAATAATAAATATGGAGAAAATAAGACTCAGCATAAAATGAATTGAAATAGTTTTTACAGGGTTTGATATTGGCTATGTAGGACTGAGATAGTGTCACAAATTAAGATCTGGATTTCATTTTGTGAAAGGACAAGATTGCCAAAACAAGGCACCCTAGAGTCTGACGTTATTATCCTCTTCTACCATTATTATCTAAACTACACGTAGAGACCTAAGTTTTCTGGATTTTGTTTGATGTCCTGTGTGAGCCTTCTTGTGAAATCTTGACTGTTGAAAGTCTATGAAACTCTTTATAGAGCTGATTTAATCTTACAACCCTAGACTTCATTATGCTTTAATAAAACTTGAGAAAGAAGGGGGTTTAGTGTGTGTAATATGCATTAAACATGTATCTACACCCTTTGTGTGGGCACACTACCTACATACCAATACTCCAAAGAGGGATCAAACTATATATATTTATCCCACTTAATGTGCTTTGTGCAATAGTGTAATTCAGATGTAAAAATATTAAATCAGGTGTGCTTGAGGTGGCTAGGGACTGGTGTGAGGATTTGGATATGCTTGTAGTTGTATTAGATGGTTGTATGCAGAGAATAGGGAAATTTTACTCAATGGTTTTGATTGTACTTTTACTTGCTTTGTAATATTTGCCAACCTCCTTCTAAATAAACTTTGAATGGGTTTTTATAGAGATCTCTTGGTCATGGGTTGAATGTATTCACGTTAGGCTAACAAGATGAAGGATAGGAACCAAAAGGAAATAACCATTAGAGCTAAAAAATAAATTAGATAGGAGTGCCAAAATAGGACACCCTAGGGTTTGATGCTATAGTCCAAGTTGGGTGCTCCTATCTTACAAGTGCAAGACCTGAGGGGATAGGATTGGCCTAGGAAATGCTACCTGGCTGAGGTGAAATGACCTTTTGAAAAGCTCAAGATGATTGAGAATAAGCAAAAAAAGTGTCTAGAAGGGTTATGAGAGCATGCAATAAAGACCTATGGGTTGGGTGTCATAAGCCACACTCAAACTACCAATTTTGACATTTTATATGACTACACTTTCCTATAAAGTTTGGGCCTCTAGTACCACTGACCTCATCAACCATATTGGCCTAACCTATGCCAACATGTAGCATAATCATCTATCACACTTACATCAAATCCTCCTATCGTATGATCCAAATAAATTACCTAAACCCTGGCCCAATATTCCATTACATCTACTCTAGGAACTAGAAGACCCCACTATAGAATCTCTCTAGTCATATGTGCAAAAGTATGGGGACCCTCTAGCACATCCTATGGAAGACCAAACTATCACATCATGTGATTTGGTCTATATCTATCCATAATGTAATCCTAATGCCCTATGATGTAGCATGTGTTAATCATGTATTCCATATATAAACAATCCTCATCCCATCCAAACTGAATCTACATGTATGGCCTCCAAATAAGGCCATGTTGTGGTAGCTTATCAATGATGTGTATGTAGTTCTAACTTCACCTAATTGCCTATGCTAACTACCTGACAAAATCTCCCAACCATATGCCATGGGATCCTCAAAGATCATGTGTTGTAGTTGGCCCACTCATCTCTCAATGTATAAATTATCCCAAGACTGCACCTACAACATGGTAGATGCTCTGATGCTCCACCCACCTTGGTAGGCTACCATGTGTAGATATTTGTATAGCTAAGCTAAAACTACTAGTCCTTAGGCAAATATCTATGTATTATCCAACATATCTTGGATCACACTTCCTAGTCCCATATGGAAAAATTGATTGCTCTTATCAGGCAGTAGAATGCCACTAAAAATGGTCATGATTATAAGGGAAAATTGATCAATTGTTATATCCATGGAAAGTGTGTCTATATCTACTCATCCATCCCATAGCCATATATCTATAATCTATACTAGTTACTCTAGTAGTCCTAGTTGATCTTGTTTTCTCCAAGACATAGCATATTCTTAGATTGAAATACATAAAATCCTCTATATATCCTTAAGAGTCATTGTAACCTCCCTAATCGGCAAGTGGAAGGTGTTCATCTTAGAGTGCCATATCTTGGCCTTGATGCAATCAATAACGCTCGATAAACATGAACACCTAACATTTAGGCTACATAGAGTAGGCCCAATGCCTCAAAGAGATCCACTAACCCATCCCTCGATACATGAATCTCTATTAGGACCCATGATCATTACTCGCATGTTGTGATCACATATAATCACTCCTAAAATAACAAGTGTTATCACACTTAGTCATTCTCATGATTTTTATCATCTACTCATCTTAATTTCATCAAAAAATATAAAATTGGTCATACATTTACCTAAAAAGAGTCACAAAATTAACTCTTCAATGAATCCACCACTTTATAGGGAGAATCCACCACCAATCTGACACTTACGATCTCTCTAACGACTATGCCACTTTAAAAGGTGATTCTGCCACTCAACAAGGTAAATCTTCCACTCTACTAAGGGACCAATGACTTCAATGCAATTTTTGTGATGTCGCCGATTCTCATGAAATCTCAACATGAATTTTTTAATGTCATTAAAACCTCAAAAAATGTTAAATTTTAATAATGTTGCCACTTTATATGGCTATCATGTCATTTGCATGGGTGACTCCATCACGAGATTTTTTTTCTCATGGAAATTTCACTACATGTGACATTTCTAGGCCTAATAAATGATATAAAAAGGCATCTTTTTCAAATTACTTACCAGTGTCCCTTTGTCCATTGGTGGTTGGTAATCTTGCACCTACTCTCTAAATTGCCTTTGATCGATATCTGCAACATTTTGTCAAAAGTCCCAAAGCCAAAATCCAGAGTAAAATTTTTCTAGGGCCTAAGGTGAAAATGAATTGTTTTTAACCGCCATCCACCCCAGCCCCTATTTATACACCCCAATATTCAAATCCCCCCTTTCATGGGCCATGCATCCATTTTTCTTCCTCAGAGCTCTTTTTTTGCTCCTTTCTTCATTTTTCTCCATATTTTCACCTATCTTCATCATTTTTTGACCTCGTCTATATCTTTCCACATCAATTTCTCCCTTTTAAGGACCCATCTCTCCATTTTATTTTTCATCTGACCCCTCAAGGGGGCATCCCATCCTCATCATATTCATATGAGGCATCCTTGTGAGTCCATTTTTTGTGTTTTTTCTTAAAATTGTTGCTCCTAATCAATTTTCATCTTCTTCACATCACTTGAGGCATCCCTATATGCTCAATTTTTTTCACCTTTCTCATTCTTTTAAAAGTTTTTATTTCACTTGTCTTACAATGCCCTTTCAAAGAGGATAAAATTTTAGACACCTCATTTCTTCCACTCTGGTTTCATCACTATTCACCTAATCTCTTTTCCACATTATCGCATAATCAACTTAATTTTTTATACAATCTAAAATTATAATTGTTTGACTATAATTTTCATCCTGAATCATGATAATGTGTCCTTAATCATGATATTGCACTCTATCATATCATCAATTTCATCAACTATACCCTAAATTAAGTCATTAGTTTACAAATATCACCTTAGATCAATTAATTAAATATATTATTTGATCTTGGACATTGCAAAAATCATCACAAATCAAATCTAGGATTATTAACTAATCAAATCAAATCATTTGGCTAATTCAATCTTAATTAAAAATTCCATAGAATTGGCTATTTATCTAAATTCTAAAAATCAATCAATTTAGCCACAAATGAATGGCATCATCCAAATCTCTCCAATCTACATGTAAAATCCCAAACTTTAAGGCAAGGGGCAAGTGACCAATAAAATATATTTTTAAATTTAAATGTCACACCTCAATCAAAATCCCAATACAAGTTATTCTCATTCCTCATAATAAATGAAATTTATTACACACCCCAAACCTTCATAAGTTGATTCCTTACATACTCAAACCCCAAATATTAATTTCCCATCCTTTATAAATTGGGCAATCTTCCACCCTTGTTTTTAAGATCAATTCAACAATTGACATTGATTTGTAAAATCTATTGCAATTACATCCAACTACAATATAAGCTTAATATCTACAATCAAAAGAGGATCAAGAACAAGAACACTGAGATCAAGGTGATACAATTTACTTGTTTCCTTTCTTTAAAGCTCATCTAAATTATATAATTCATTGAATTAGTTAACAATTTTATTTGTTTTTTGTTTTTATTTATTTAACAAGTTACAATTTACTATTAATATTTGTTTTGTGAATATGTAAAATATTGGCATTATACATTATCATGCTTCAAATATATGGTTCATGGCAATTAGATGTCATTGAGCTTGAACCCGTAACCCATTTACAAATAACCATCTACATAAATTGTACTTACATGTAATGATATCCAATGTTTATATGGTACATATGGGTAAATTCCCAACCTTAATAAGAACATAATAATCTACTTATATGTGGATACCTTAGGTAATTATTTTCACATGGTTGTGAAATTTGAAGACTTTGGATTTCATAGTCCCACATGGATTGACAAGTTATAAACTTAGATATAACAATCAATGTTACAAAAAATATTTTCTTCATCCTCTTCATCTAAATTTGACATCTATCTTTTTTATATTTCAATGTGTTTCCATGTAAAAATTATTCAAATAAATGTTTATAAAAATATCAAAAATAAATTCTACAAAATCTATATAAAATCAACTTATAGAATATTCTATAAACATATATTATTACTTGCAAATACCCCGTAACTCTTGATTTCATATTTCCTGTAAATCAATAACACGAGTGTTTTTTATTATGTGAATAAAGGAAATAAGGACTTTAAAAAAATGACCAAACTTTAATATTTGAGGCTGGGTAAACAAACCTATTATTACATAATCGTTTCTTCAATCTAAAATTTTAAAAATAGAAACAAATCCACCATCCTTTATACCCCCAGTAATCTTTATTTTATGGTTTAATTTCAAAATCTTCTCTCCAACCTCAAAATTATTTTCAAACCCACGTTTTATTTGAAATGTACGTTTAATATGTTATGTTACTAATGGACGCTAATATATAGGCATACTTCAGATTATTCAATAGTATTTTTTAATATTTATAGAAAAAAAAGAACTCTTCAAACAAAAAGTTTATTAATGGGGAATTAATGTAAAACAGTCCTGAAAAATTAAATATCGATTATAATTTTTGTTTATCCATGGAAGCAAACGATCTCCCTCCTTTGAATGATGGAAGTCGCGCACTAAACAAAATGACAAATAACTTTTCATAAATAATAAACATGACAGTTATTTTCTATCCATAGCCTGCAATTTCACAATGTAAGAGATGAAGTTATTGGCATTATTCCTGTGGTAGATGTCCACGGCTGAGTTTGGCCATCTTCCTCTGCTTCTCTTGTTGGAAAGCTAACATACAAAGATGGTACTCCATATCCACAAAAGCTGAAGCCACCGCCAACTGAAATGATCGGTTTACTTTTCACCTGTACCACCTTCCTCTGCTGCTCAGTTTTTTGGAAAGAAACAGAAGCATCAGCATCAGAGCCGCTCTGCTGCAACATTTTCACATACTGTTGAAGGAAAGGAAGTGAAGAAACCTCTCTGGGAATGCCTGGGATCTTCAATAGTTTAACATATTGGTCAAAATAAGGAAATTCAGATAACAAGATTTCGGAAGAGATTGTACTTGACTGAGTATGAGGAGGAGGAGGAGGAGGAGTATTATTAAGTTTTACCCGTTCTTCATGTGGAAAATTCAATTTGGCTCGAAAGCCTCTTAACCGCCAGGCGGCCTTGTCGAACGCTCTGGCCGCGTCCTCGGCGGTATTGAAGTTCCCCAGCCACACACGGCCAGCATTCCCGGGGTGACAAATTTCTGCCGCATATTTCCCCCGCCGCCTTTCTCTCACTCCGTTGTAACGTTTCTTGTTATCCAATGTGCCATTCATTAATGCTTTGTTTGTGGTATCTAACCTGCAAACGTCACCCTCTAAATTATTCCCTTCATTGAGTCTCGATCCTGCATTTCAATCCACAAGCATTAGAGTCACTGAATTTGTGAAGAGTTATAAATTTAATATCTATTTTTGAAACAAACCAACAAATTATGAAATCAGCTTCCACTTCCAGTGGGTTCGTAGCACAAGATTTATTACTAATACCACTATCATTTGCAGTTAATTCTTTCCTGGGTCTCCCGCGGGGTCTCTTCTGTTGCTGTTGCTGTTGCTGTTCTTCCCCCATGACAAACATACGACTCACTTCCTCGAGCTGTTCTTCATTCAATTGCAAATGCAAACCAAATGTTAACTCTCTCTGCATTTATAAAGCAAATTATTCTTTTTTAACGAACTCTGTGTGTGGCAAGTAGCGACCCTGATTCGGCAGATATTTGTGCACTTTGCTCGCCATATCTTGCATGTAGAAAAGTAGCCCAACCTACTTTAGGTAATCGCTAATGGGTTAGAGATAAAGAAGCATAAATAGTATATTTTAAAAATGACTATCAATTGTATCTGTTGTGGGAAATTCAAGCTTGTTTTCATAACTTTGCAGTTAAATTACATTTTAAAATATCCAAGGTAATCACAACATGTGAATGTAAATTATTCTATATCCATAATAAAAGATTATTGTGTCATTTCCTTTTTAAAAAAAGGAAATTATTTTAAATCTATTAAAAAAAAATTATTGTATGATTTATTTATTTTTAATTTAAATTTAGATTTTTTCAGTTTTAAATTTAAATTTAATTATAAAAAGATTGAAAATTATATATACAAATTTTTTAATTTTATTTTTGAAAATATTATATAGAATCATTGAATTATATAGAATGTTTTATGGAAGGTAGATTCTCATTATAATACTTGTATTTTGATGGATGGATATAAGCAACTTTCCCAATCTACTATTATTGTATGTTAAACCTCCTAGTACAATTATTGTTAGTTATAATAATTTAATATAAAATTTAACACAATTAAATCCATAAAACTACAACTTTTTTTTATTTTAATGATATTAAATTATTATAACTAACAATAATTATACCAAGAAGTTTAACCTACAATAATAGTAGGTTTGAAAATTTTATGATGTGTTGACTTGATGTAGGAGTATCATCAAGAACTATGTAAATTTTAGCTTGTTTGAGTTGTTAAGTCACATTAAATTATGTTGAGTGTTGGAATCGATCCATTATGAAGAGTCTAAGTCATTAGGTGATCAAAATTTGACTATTTATACATATTTTTTATTTTTCTTGCAAAATTAAGAATTTCAAAAATTTGAATAATTTGAGATGCGTTGAAGATCTTAGAACAATTGTAAGAGGTATTAAAGGTTAGAATATGTGTTGTAAATATCGTTCAACTATTATCTCAAGTTGAACAAGTATTAAACTCATCCAACATATAAATATGACAAATCAAGCATATTTGAAAGAATTTAAAGGATGTTGAGAAATACTTGTTCCATAAAATAATAACAAACTAAGTTTACAAACTTAGTTAAACATGGATGAGACTCGAACCCTCTGCTAAGGAGCCTAAAAAGGTTATAAAATCTAAGGATGAATGAATAATTAGCAGGTTTTGAAGGGAGAATATATCTTTAGAAATGTTATAATAGGGGTCTGTGTTTATCAATTGAATGATACATGAATTAAAAAAAATCTAATGATATTCATGGATGCTTAGACTATATACAAGGTATAAGAAATGTGTTTGATAGTTCTAATGGTTTTTGGTTGATAAATATATGAGAATAGAGTTAAAAGGATGAGTTTGCAAGCTTTTGGAGATTATTGAATTTGCAGGCCTATGTAGTGGAAAAAGAACTATATTTCAATAAATTTGAATGGATTTATGATTTTAGAGGCTCTATCCTATATGTTATGAATGTGATTTTCATGTTTCATATGTTCTTTGAGTCAATATAATATTTCGAAGTTGTTAACTTGTTTTACAAAGTCTGAAAATACAAAATTTTATATAATTACAATCATTAAGAAAGGCATATTTGTATGTACTTTTGTGAGTTATATGCTTAGAAACCACTTAATATATTGATATTAACTTGTAAAGGATATAATACAATTGCAATAATCATTTTAAAGTGAGTACGGCTCAATAAATTAAATTTGTAGTGATCTTGAGTCCTACACAAATAGTTAAACCCTAGTTTATCTGTCACCAAAAGTTGCATATCTTTCAAATTAACCCTCAAAATTCCTTGAAATTTTGTGTATAACTGCTAGAAAGATTTTATAAGGTGACTAAAATGGTTTAAAGTCTTTATGACACTCCTAGATCAAGTTATATATGATTGAGTGTAAACAAGGTTGTAATTGACCCTAAAACAAAAAGATAGGAAAATGGTGTTTTCTTGAGATTGTCTTAGTAAAATCATCTAAAATTTTGTAGACACTTGAAAGAGGGTAATATCCACATGATCCAATTGTTCTAAGGTCTTGAAATTGACCTAGAGGAAACATATTTAAGACTCATTTTTATGCAGACTTGTGCTTTTAAGCCCAGATAGGGTTAAGTCTGAGTTTTGAAAATTTTCCTTAGGATCAGAGTAAGTGAAGGTCAAAGAGCTCTTGAATATCATTTTTAAGGTGTAAATTAATATTTTTAGTCATCTAAATGATCATCTAAGTCTGAACCTTGGGTTATAATCTTCATTACCCTTCAAACAAACCTAGAATTAAAGGCTACAAACTATTACAGTTAAAAATTTAATCGAAGGATATGGAATCTACGTATATGATAGATTTATTATCAATTAGGATTTAATTGGATATGATAAGTTAATTTAAAATTCATTTGATGATAACATCCAAAATTTGAGTAGAGAAGAAATTTGAGTAAAGAAGTTAAAGATCTGCTAATGAAGGTGACAGGTCTAGAAAGTAAGTCTTCAAGATTGTCATATGCTTGACAAACCTGTGGATTACAAGAAAGGTAAATTATGTTGAGTCCATTTGATTAAATCTTAAGAAAAAAAAAATTATTCTTTTATAAATAATATAAATATTAGTTCAAGTAAGTCATTTGGATTAACTTGGCAGACTAAGATATTGTGTTTGAAATAATAAAGAATGTAAGAAGGATACAAATCCTTAATTTGAAAAATAAGATTTAGTGTAAGAGATAGAGAAAAGGTATAATTGCATCAGAGTAGTATCAGAGTTTAGTTGAAGTTCTTGAGCAAAGTTTAGTTTTACATAAATACAGGTTGCAGTGACAAGAAGATTTAAGGTGATTGAGAAAATAAAAAGTTAAGAAGGTTCAAGTAGTCTTAGATCCCATTGAGGCTTAAAATAGGTAAGGAGAAAGAGCACTTTGAGGCTCAAGAGGTAGTTCTAAGGTGAAAAAGACTTGGAAAAAATATCAATAGACTAAGCAGATGATAGAACTCAGGATGAGACACAAGCAAGGTGAAATAAACTTACTAGAATAAGGTGAAAAAAAGTTGTTAGAGGAAGAAGAGAAGTAAAAAATTAAATGGAAGGATTGCAAACAGAGAAGAATGAGATGAGAAAATATAAAGAAAAATTAATAAAGGAATAGGAAATAAATGAGTTAAAACAAATGATAGAGGATATGAGGCTCATGATAGAGAACATGCAAGGGGAGGAAAGCCAATGTTATAGATGGATAGTGGGAAATAAAGTGAAGTGGCTTATGAAATTACTGATTGATAAAAAAAAAAAAAGAGGCAACAAGAAATCATAAAGTGGAAGAAGATAATAAGGATCCTAGAAAAACAACCCAAGAAGAAACTTGGAGAGGCAATAAGGCCTCAATATTTTGATTCTAATGATTTTTTTGAATGTGTGAATGTAAGTAAGCAAGTTGATGAAGAAGAGGCCTAATTTGAGAAGGCCAAGGAGGACAAGCTAGAGATGAACATGTCATTAGAGCATGATAAGATACAAATTTGTTATCCAGAAGGAGTGACGTTAAGAGAAGAAGAAGAAGATTCTCAAGAATAAAAATGTGTCATTGAGGAAATGAGAGAAAGAGAAATGTTGAAGCAATAAGCATTTGAAAAGGTTATGTGGCCTCAGCTTTTTATTTATAATGTTATTTTTTATGATGTGCATGCAAATTCACAAGTTGACAAGATAAATGTATTAAATATTCCCTTTGAACAAGGAAGAATTTGGGTCATTGTGTAGACTCATTGAAGGTAAGTATGAAGATAAAGCACCTAATAAAGTGCTTGTGGAGATAGAGATGCAGCATGAAGACATGTCTAACTTGACACATGGTAAAGACAAAGTTAAAGAATAGGTTATGGTAAAAGTTATGGAAGAATATAGTGAAGAAGAACAGCTAATATGGAGGTAAATAATGCAGGAATCAAATTTTTTAAACCTCATAGGAGATGAGGAAGACAACAATAAGGTAGAAGTTGAGTTATTGGAGCTCTTAAACCAAGGAAATGATGAATGGGATGAAGATAAGAATGATAAAAATAAGGTACAAAAGAGTTGGATTCTAATTGAAGGATCTTATACAACAATGAAGCCCTGATCAAATTTTTAAAGGGCATTCATGAAGAAGAAAATTAAAAAGCATGGAAGAAGAAAGCTAGTGAAGACAAATAAGAAGAAAAAATGAAGATAAAAACAAGCATGCCATTGAACAAAATAAGGTAACAAAAAACTGGAAAAAGAGGAATAAAAAATTAATTTGAACTGGAGCTTAAACTTTCCCATGTGGGGAGTATGATGTAGGAGCATCATCAAGAACTATGTAAATTTTAGCTTATTTGGGTTGTTAGGTCATAAATAGATCAATAAGAAGTTAGTTAAGCTTAATTTTGTAATTAATTTGTTATGTGTTGAGTTTTTTAAGTCTTAAAATATCTATCATGAAGAGTCTAGGTCATTAGGTGATCAAAATTTGGCTACTTATGCATGTTTCTAGTTTTCCTGCCAAAATTAGGAATTTCAAAATTTTAAATAGTTTGGGGTGCTTGAAAGGTATTAGATCAATTTTAATGGGTATTAAAGGTTATAATATATGTTTTAAATTTCTTTAAAGTATCATCTCAGTTTTAAAAGGTCTTATACTCATCCAACGTATAAATATGACAAATCAAGCATATTTGAAAGAGTTTAAAGGTTGTTGAGAAATACTTATTCCATAAAATAACAAAAAACTAAGTTTAGAGACTTAGTTACACATGGATGAGGCTCGAACCATTTGCCAAGGAGCCTAAAAAGTTATAAAATCCAAGGATAAATGAATAATTAATAGGTTTTTTAAGGGAGAATCCTTCTATATAAATGTATAACAAGGGTTTGTCTATATCAGTTAAATGATACATGAATAAAAGAATACTTTTATGATGATGTCCATGGATTATCAGACTATATAAAAGGTGTAAGTAGTTTTTTTTAATAATTCTTCAATATTAAGTCATGCTTTGTAATGTTTTTTATTTGATAAATGTCTGAGAATAGGGTTAAAAGGATGAGTTTGTAAGCTTTTGGAGATTGTTGAGTTTGCAAGCTAGGTGGAAAAAGATATATATTTTAATAAATTTGAATGGATTTATTATCTTAGAGGCTCTCTCCTATATTTTATGAATTTGAGTTTCATGTTTTATATGTTCTATGAGTCAATATCATATTTTTAAGTTGTTAACTTGCTTTGTTAAGTCTGAAAATATAAAATTTTATATAATTATAGGCAATAAAAAAGACATATTTATATGTGCTTTTGTGATTTCTAAGCTTGGAAACCACTAAATATATTGATATTAATTGTTAAAGGACTAAATCCAATGGTAATAATCATTTTAAAGTTATCAAATCTCAATAAATTCAATTTTTAGTGCTCTCAGGTCCTACATAGGTAGGTAAACCTTGGGTTAGGGTTTCAATCATAAAAACCTACATATCTCTCAAATTAACCCTCAAAATTCCTTGAAATTTTATGGATAGATGATATAAGGAATTTATAAAGTGATTAAAATGGTTTCAAGTATTTAATACACTCCTAGTTCAAGTTATAGATGACTGAGTATAAACAAATCTGTGATAGACCTTAAAACGAGGTTTAAGGATAGAAAAATGGTGTTTTATTGAGATTGTCTTAGTCAACTTATTTAAAATTTTGTATACATCTGATAGAGAGTAATTTCCACATGATCCAAGTGTTCTAAGGACTTGAAAGTCACCTGGAGGAAATATATTTAAGACTGAGTTTTTCACAGACTTGTGTTTTTAAGCCTAAACACTTGGTTAACCCTGAGTTTTGAAAATTTTCCTTAGGATTAGTGAGTGAAGGTGTAAGAGCTCCTGAATATCATTTTTAAGGTGTTAGTATTTTGAATGATATAAAGGATCATCTAAGTCTGAACCTGTGGTTATAGTCGTCATTACCCTTCAAACAAACCTAGAATTAAAGGCTACAAGCTATTACAGTTAAAAAGTCAATTACAGGATATGGCTGAGTATATGATGGGTTTATTGTCAATTTGGATTCAGTTAGATATGATAATTCAATTTAGAAGTCATATGATTTTAGAATCCAGAATCTAAGTAGAGAAGTCAAAGATTTACTAAGTCTTAAAGATTGTCATATGTTTGACGGACCTGCAGATTACAAGAAAGGAAATTATGTTGAGTCCATAAAAGATTAAGAAAAGTTTATTTGAATCTTTTGTAAAGAATATCAATATTAGTTTGGATAAGTCATCTACATTAACTTGATAAACTAAGATATTGTGTTTGAAAGAACAATAAATGTAAGAAGGTTGTAAATCCTCAATTTGACAACCATCATTGTGTTATATATGTGAACAGATCTTATTTTTTAATTTTATCCCCACACAAAAAAAAACATTTAATTTTTACAATACCATTTATATATTATATTTCATAGACTAGTTATATAAACATCTCTTATACATTTAATTTTTAAAATACCATTTATAACACATTTAATTTTTACAAAACCATTTCTTACGCCGAAGGAATCTATACTAACATGAATTCACTATAGATTGGTCCACGGATATTTTATTGAAGCCCTATTCATAAACCAATGAATGTCACGTATCCTTTCTTGTAATCAACGGGTCAAATACAACCTATTTTCCTAAAGCTTTTTTTTAACTTGTTAAGGAGTGACACGTAGCCTTATGCCTGCGCATATTTTTGAGGAGGTTGCAATTATATCTCAGATCAATTAACTTGTGAAGGTTAGTCCACACCAAAACACCAGACTATAGGGGTATTATGAGATAAATTACAGATGCATATCATCTACCTGAGTGGGTTGTGTATGAATTCTTCCTGGGCTTGCATTGGTTTTAGGGAGGCTGTGGATAGATTTATTTAGCTCAAATTTTTAACTTTTGGAAAGTTCTATTTAATACTACACACATAATGGCTTTGAATGGGTTGCCGCCATAGATTGGATTGAATATGTTCCTATCTGTAAAGTCATCCTTCATAAAAACCTAGGCATCCTTATGAGACTGACGATGAGAGGCTAAGTAACAAGGCCCGCGAGTTTACCGATGGATCATATGGTCGAGGTGAAGGGGATGCCTTCACTGGGCTTTGTTAAACCTCTTTTATACATAATCAAGATTTTTAGTTGAGCTTTTAATATTTATCATTATCATTAATCTCTTGCATAGTCATTTTACACTAAGTTTTTTTCTCAGCAGTTGCTGTTAAGAATATATAGAAATCTACCTTCCATAAGATTGTTTGTATCCGTCAATCTGAAAATAATGTTTGTGAATTTATTGAAACATTATTTGGGAAACAAAAGAGAAATTCAAACTAATAAAATAGTACATATAAAGTGGTCACTGTTCCAGTTGAGTCACCAGGAATAAGCTTGATTTTCATTCTAACTTGACCAAAAAGATAACGCTTCTTTGAGGCATATCCAGAGCCTGGTGTAAAACCCAATCACCACTTTAACTACCTAAACAAATCTATGATTAGGAATTCTAAAGAAAAACCAAATAGATCATATGTCAGGGCAATGGATCCTTTAATACAACTTTATCACACTGAGGCTTGGTCGAAAACCACCTGAATAGCAATGCCATGGCCAATACTGGTTTGGTTGATGTGATCATCATGTTATGTGAAAGTCCTCCAAAAATGTTGTAGGGAGGGCAGAGACCATTCCACGTTGAGTGGCAGAAAGAATTGTGGATGTCATGTTTTCCATGCAGCAGATAGGTGGCATGAAAGGCACCTTGATTCTTTTAATCTAAACCTTAGCAAATAATAGTCAAAGGTACAAAATATGATTGGGCCACATGGATGTCTAATGAATCATAGAAATTTAGTGCCACATAGATCCTTTGGTGTCCACAAGTGGTAGGCGATGACCTAGATCCTTCAATATGTGCTTCTTGTATTTATTCATTTACATTAACATTTATTCATCCAAAGAATTTTTCAACCTATACTATGAATTCATCTAACATGTTGGTGAATAATAATAACATATGAATTAATATTGTTTTTTATTTTTATTTGTATAATAATAATATTATAATATATAATGTTATTATTAATAGTATTATATATAATGTATTATTAATAGTATTGAATAATTTATTAATTATGTATTCTAAATTAATGTAACATAAACCAATGTTGTAATATTGTTAATATTGAGATAAGACTTTAAGGTCATGGAGTTTATTTTGTAGCTTTTGTTCATCCATGATACAAATATATTGACACATGGAGCAATTACACCAAGAATAAAAACATATTAAAACTCCATACTCAAACCCTAAAATAAAAGTCAGGCGCAATTGGAACTTCTATTTATAAGCATTTTATATATTTGTATTAAAAAAATTAAAATCTAACATATTACTCATTAAGAAAAAGATGTTTTGGAAATATTGTTAAAATTAATATCATATTATTATTACTTAACACTTCATGCACAAAAGGTTAGATAGGGTCAGTTGTGATAGGTTTCTAGTGAGGTATAACTTTTGATTTACACTCTTTTGATTTACAAACCCCTTCTTACTAAAATAGAAACTTGCATCCCTTTCAATGCAACTTAAGTTCTTCAGTATGATAGTTACAACCTCCATAAAGGAAGTTATAACAATTAGGGTGGTGCCTAATTTGAGATACATCAGGCCACCAAAGTGATTGTAGAAGGTATGTAAATATTGGTGTGTATTCTTACCTAGGTCCAACAAACTACCCAAAATTCACAGTGCTTGTGGTTTCATTGAAAAATCATTTTCAATGTCTCACCTAATTGGTTTTAGATTCATTTTATATTTACATGGCTTTCTATTTTACATGTGATACATAATAAAGATGGTGTATCGAAAAGAGTATTCTAGCTAAATTCAGTGTTTGTGGAAGTAAACTATATATATATATATATATATATATCATCCTTCAATTATTATTTTATGTTATATTGTTGAAACAATAGGTGAATTTGAGAGCCATATGATTGCATTATGAGAATATTAGTCAATGGAGCACATTTTTACTTTGTTGTTAGTGAATTCAATTCCCTAGCTATAGGACACTTCAACCTATTATTTTGTTCTCTCCTTGCACATATCTAAACCAAAAGACTCCATATATTTATCATTATCGTTATCATCATTGCCATCCTATACACCAAATCCAAATTCAGGGTAGTGGTTGAGTCATTTTATATTTACATGGGATTTTATTTTACACATGGTACATAATAAATATAGTGTATTAAAAATAGCATTTTAGCTAAATTCAATATTTATGGAAGCAAAAAATATATATTTTTCATCCTTAAATTATTTTTTTATTTTAAATTATTGAGACAACAGGTAAATTTGAGAGCTATATGATTGTGTTAGGAGAATATTAGTCGATAGATTACAATGACACTTCAACTTGTTGGTTTGTTCTCTCCCAACACATATTTGAATCAAAAGGCTCCATATATTTGTCATTATTGTTATCATCATTTCCATCTTTCTCCATGATCCACATTTATACACTTTAAGATAAAATGACAACACTCTACACATTCACTTTAATTGTCCTTGTGGGCTCATGGGGTTTATTAATCTTCATGGCTATAATCAAAGTTGTTAGATATGTGACAACAAAGTTAAATTTTGGATCCTTGTGCGGTGAAATTTATAGCCCACTCCTAACAAAGGGGTGTGGGGGGGGCAATACAGCCCCCCCACACACTATTGACATAGGGGGTCCAAGGCAGGGAGTGACATCCTATGGAGTCCCCCTAGTGGGGGTTCAAGGTAGTGCCCTTGAAGTAAAAAATCAAGGAGTCAAGCCCCTATTTTTAGAAAGATGAATTCCATTGAATTCTATTTTTAGAAGAAAAGTCCTAATGACATTTTTTCACTCTATGTTTAGGAGAAGGAATTCTAATGGTGATTTTCCAATTAGGTGTATTTATATTTGTATAGTTTACATGCAATTTACACAATGAGTTCACATGTATTTTGTTCATCTTGGAAATAATAAATCTTGATATCTTGCACCAAGATGTTTACTTAACTTTCTAAGATTTTACCACATAAATCATGTGTTTTATCTCATGAATGTTGCGTATTTTATCTATTTAATTATCTCTATTATTGCATTCTATTATTATTTTGTTGTTGTAGAGTGTGTGGTTTCCTAACAAAAGTCTTAATATTAATGATCTCTAAATATTCCTTTTAGCATCAGGTACTAAAGTTGAATCATGACACTTGTTTTATAAAGCAAGGTTTTTTTAAATTGAGAGTCTTACCTCACTTAAAACCTATGATCGATGACCATGTCTCACCTTTTGTACATAAAGCGTTAAGAAACAATAATCTTATAATCCTAGTGGAGGTGATGGTAGAAAATTAGGTGGTGTGGTCCTTAATACAACATGGCAATGAGCTATGTCAAGAGGTGACATTCTATTTCACAGTGATTTTGAACAATGAGGAAGAGGTTGAGAAGGCCAAATCCATAAAAAACATGTAAGCGATGAAAATTTTCAAGGTGATTTGGGCAATGATGCTGAGGGGTAGTGATAAGTGCAACCTGAGCAACTTTGTGTATATTTAACAATAAAAATAAAGTTATAGCAAACATGAAGTAGAAATATCAAACCCAGAACCTTGGAAGAAAAAGGCAATGTGTTAAATAACATGTAAGTGTTGAGATATTTCAACATGCATTGGGCGGTGAAGATGGGTGGCAATGACAGGGTATTTCAGTTGATACCACTAGGGGGCCTATATTTTACACCAAACCTGCATTTAGGGTAGTGGTTGGATTTACACATTGGCAGGCCAGGTAATAACTGGGTGCCACAATAATTCCTTGTAATAACTTTAATAGTTGTGCAAAACATTAGGGTTGTTCATTTTAAAGCATGCAAATTGGCCATTTTAAAGCATGCAAGGACACACATAAACACTCTTGAATATGTTTTTATACAGAGTAATGAAAAAAGAAAAAATAATTAAAGATTTCATGTGAAGATGTTCTTATTATAATTTTTTGAATGTTGTGTGGCTAGTGTTGAGTTATTTGGTGGTAAAAGGGTGAAACTCAACCTATAAAGTAATACATTTTCTTTTTTCCCTACTCAAGTAAAGCCCCTACTTTATTGTTTCTATAGTTTGATAACAATAGTTAGCAGTTAATGCTTCGTGAACTATTGGCAAGGATCAAAACTATATTGCAATTTATCTTTCCAAGTGATTGGAGTCAAAAGAAATAATCCTAGTGGGAATTGTTTGATTATATCAACGGTGGTTGATTCATTTCATATTTATTATCCCCTCCATTCTAGTGATTCAAATACACCTTTAACTTGTTGGTTGTACTTCTTGTTGAGTAAATATGTATTTTAACATGAAATTTCCTATTTATAGTTGGTTGTTACAGGGCCTTTCACAACTATAAACAACTTAGAGTTTGAACCGTTAATACACTTACTTGTGTATGCATGGATAAAACAACCAAATATGCTTCTTCTAGTATTGAGCACACATAACAAGTATGTTTTTTGGTCTATTTTAGAAATGCTCAATAATTTTTAATCTTAATAGTGCCCAAAAATGTGACATTACAAATTATTTTGTAGATTGCATGCATTTATGAGATTATTGTGAAGAGATAGGGTCTAGTTCATTTGTTGTCCTTGTGCCATATACACTTGATGCACACCATGATTTTGTATTTCCACAGGTAGCTTGATGGTTTTCTTTGTGTTTCATCCATAAACAAAAAAAATTCAAGGTATTATTTATTACCTTTTTAATGGCATGTGCCTTTAGCGAATGGATATGATATATTATATCCAAATAAAGAAAAGAAAATATTTTTAAAAATAAATAAATAAATTATATCTTAATAATCGACATTCACTGATAGAATTGGCATTCGTGGTTCGATCCCTGGGCAAGGGTTTCATGAGAATAAAACAAATGAAGATGGAGATGCATCGGGACAACGAATGACTGAGGATGGAGATGGAGATGAAACAGATGGAGATGATTCTTGAGTCACAGTAACATAATGTTGATGTCATCACTAAGGATTCTTCCTCCTCTTCCTCCAATAAGAAGTTCATTAAATTATAGTCACCCAACATGTATGATTTGGGTCTTATTTTTCTCTAATTGTGTGTCTTTGTCAATTGCAAGTTCGATTATTACTAAGTAAAAGTATGCAACTTCAAACCTTCGCTCTTTTTAACTAAGTTTAAAAAACTCAGAAAGAAGTTCCAAAACTTTTATTTTTTAAAATAAATGTACACCAATAAAAACTCAATTATATATGTATGATGCCACTGTCTAGAACATCCACTACCACACATTTTCTTTACCATATGCATCTATTGGAAAGCTATCATCATGTTTATCTGATGCCTTATTTTATTTAGAAATGCATTTGTGTGATTCAA
The DNA here is from genome assembly GCA_037957365.1 of Torreya grandis. Classification (NCBI taxonomy): domain Eukaryota; kingdom Viridiplantae; phylum Streptophyta; class Pinopsida; order Cupressales; family Taxaceae; genus Torreya; species Torreya grandis. The sequence continues at coordinate 701,319 of JARHVA010003655.1, read as the reverse complement.
CAATAGCAAAATAGTGATTCTGCAATCAAATAGTTCCATCATCATTCCCATAATAGAAACCTTCACTCTTTGGTGAAAGTTATATGATTGTCGTCGTAGTAGTTGTCCTCGCATTTTGGGCCGTGCCAGTGGTTGTAATTGATGTCCAATGCAAACATGATATCAAACGGCACTGTTATCGGAAACCCCAGACGCCTAAACAACGCCATTTTCCCGCTTTTCTCACTTCCTTTCATAACAAAACAAAATTTATAGTCAACACCACCCTTCTATCTTTCAGTCACAAAACCTCTTTTTGAAGACCGCAGAAAGAAAGTTGCAGAGACTGTACTGTGATATTACAGATGTCGAGCGAATCCTTACACTTTGAATTACTGGTAAAATATGAATAAGTTATAGGATACCGAATAGCCTGCATTTTAGTTTAGTTGAGGGCGATTCGAATCAGAGAGCTTGAATACGGAAAAAACATGTTCTTGTTCAGAGTTTTGTTGAAGTATGGGGTTTATTTTTTATGCGTGCATAAAATTAATGTGACTTTTTTTCCTTGAATTGGCATAATTTTATTTTTGGTATAATTTTGTATAAAATAAATTTATATTAAATTAGATTGAATAATGTGAGAAATATTAATTTCATAGGTATTAGATTATCTCAATCTATTTATAATATTATGTTAGATTAAAAAAATTTAAATAATAGATTTCAAATTTTATTTTATGTTTAAGATATTATGATTTTTTTATCAATTTTTTTAAGAAAGAAAAAAACTTTTACATGACAATGAAATAGAAATCATATTTAAAATTAAAATTGTCTTACAATAGTGAAATAAACATTAAATTTAAAGTTGGTCATTATTGTTAATATTAAGTCTATCACAACCCTCTCGTGTCATTATAAGTTAAGTTTATAAGTATAATAAAATTAGCATACATATCTTATATAAATATATGTAAAAGATGTCAAAACATATTATTCTCGAGTCATCTATATTATATTAGATAAAAATGATATTTCTTAGTGTCTTTTACATAGAGTTATCTAATATACATATGTAGTTAATATAGATAACACTTATAGATATAAAAAGTGCTTATAAAATTCTAGACTAATTACATCGAAAGGCATAACCCACAATTGCAGTAGGGTGGAGTGCCTATAGAAGAAAAACCCTAAATGACATTATTTTATTATTTGATTTATAAGTATTCAGGTTCACGAGCAATCTTGCATCAACCAAAAATATGTTAGTTTAGGAATTTGTATAAGTGTTGTGATTGAGAACTAGGTTTATTATCACACATTTATCTTGTTGTAAGTTCATACAAGCATTTTATGTGATGTGAACAATCTTTGTGTTAGTTTGTGTTATCATTTATGAACCTCTGTGTTTAGTGTAGGTTTGTGTTGCCTCTGTGCACACTTGTGTTGTGTTTTTCCATGTGTCTTTTGTTACATAGTTGTATCTAATTGAGCCTATGAGGCTTAACATAAGTTGTGGTAACTTGCTATTACCATGTGGAAGTGCAGATATTTTCAGTATGTTTCCATTGGTCCGTGACATCGCTTAAGAAACATGGTATTTGGTCGAGTTGATTCTTCATTGCAAAGACAAATATGTAGGAGCTTGAGGTAATTAGTTCTTCATTACACAAGTCGTCTGTTGAGTTTAAGGGCATTTAAATAACATGTGGTAAAGTTCCATATCATTATTGATAAGACATAAGGGTCATAACACATACGTTTCATGATAATTGTTGACTTTAAAGACCTATGATGTGGTATTACTTTCTATGTATTAGTGATGTGTTATGGAAGGATCCGTTGTTGACTATTTGGCATTTAATCCTAAAATTCATAAAAACTAATAAAGCTTCATTTCATAATGTTTGTGATCTATCTTGTAATGTGTTATTGTGCCTTGGAAATGTGGAGAGATTTAAAGTTTGAGACATGCTAAGGTGTGTTAATACTATTAGTTGGGTAAAATCACCTAATGTAAGTAGGTGAGTCTTGCATCTCTATATAAGCATGCCCCTATGCATATGCTAAGGGACTTCTTCAGGGTAGTGGAGACTAGATCTAAGAGTTTTACTTTGAGATAGTTTACTTACAAAGACTATGAATTAGTAAGTGTAGTTGATGCTAGAACAAATGTCATTGTGAGATCGAAGTGTCATTATTGTCATTGTGCTATTTTTATTTCATTTGATTGAGATCAAATATATAACTGAGTTTTTATTGTTTCATATCATTGCAATTTATGTTTGTGTATGCTGAGGGATGTGTGGTCTAATACATCTAATAATTAAGACCTGTAACATCAATTGCATCATTTGATATCAGATCAAGGTTGTAGTCCTTATTACTAATTATTGTTTTTGATATTTGTGAGTGTGTGTAGAAAATAGCTATAGATATATTCCAACGAGATCGTTGGGAAGAAGGTATAAGTGAGGTGTAAAACCTAGATCTTTGATTTTAAGGAAATGAAAAAATAGAGGAAGCTTAAGTGGAAGAAGACCCTAAGTGGTTAGAGCACCTAGTTTATCAGATTTAGAAATTTTGATAAGATCAATACAAGCTAGAATGGAAGCTATAGAAACCATACATCATCGTTGAGTTGAAATACTAAACATTAAATGTGATATTGAGGTCATAAAATAATCACCTAAATATCAAGATGTATAAGGAGAGGTTGATGAACTAGAAGATAAATTCTTGTTGTTTAACCCCTTTTTATTGTTTTGGTAGATGAGGATTAAGAGGTTAGAGTAGACTAATCAAATAGATGAATAAAAATATTTTAAATCATGCCAATATAATAAATTTAGATAAAACAATATACTAATATATAAATCATAATGTTGATTGATATTCTGATAGATTCAACAAAAAAAAGAGAAAATACTTAGCTTGTTTGAAAATGTGCAGGTAGATTTGAGATGTACAAATGTAAGAATAGACAGACTGATGCTTAGGATTCTGTCATCTATTCTTTTAAATACTATATCTAGAGGCCTAGACACTACTATCAACATGTGGACACTAGCATCAACACTTTTGTCTATGCCTTGACACTTGTGTCATGCATAAAATATTTAGCGTATTCAGAATCAATTACCTAGACCTATTAAGTTTTTTTATCACCTTTCAATTGATATGTTTGGATCACATACACAATATCTACATGATTGTATATAACTCAAACCCTAATTCTTCATCTTAGGTCATGTCACTTTACCAAAAATGCGTTCATGGGTTCACAGAGTTGAGCTGACCTTAAGAACCCCTTTGTCAATGAGCATTGTCTACATAGAGAACACTCCAAAGAGGGCCTTATACATATGTAGTTCTCCCGTAAGTGTGGGTTTGTATGTACAGAACGGTGAAATATATTATATTCAAGGGCACGTACTGGTCTAGCTTGTAACTTGATAAATACTACTCATGGGATGTTCTTTGAATACTTCACACTTGTAATATGATTGCTTCTATGACTAATATAGAAATATGGAAGAATAGGGTAGTAGAACTCAGTTGTGTAATTGATTGAATGAGCTGGAATAGGTGCTTGCTTGGTATTTAATAGATGGATAATGAGTATGATTTGATTTGTATTTATACCACACCTTTTGAAAATATTTCATGGAAGGGTTAGATAAGACAAATAGGTTGACCCATATGTTTCGAATGATTTACAATTTGGATGAATGTTGAGGTATAGACACTAGACAAGGCATCTAGACATTAGCATTGATGTTAGTGATCTTATGTGAATGGTAGTGTCCAATGTGATATAAAAAACTTGAAAGTTTCTAACTAATAGTGAAGGATATAAATCATATTTTAAGCTTATTGTAGTGTACATGTGATCGAGGTCATCATAGTGATAGGGTCAGACCATAAGATAAGTAGTTAAGCACAAGGATATGGAAAATGTGAGCCTTTTAGAAGCATTAAGGTATAACACTAAAGGTTAGAGCCCTAATTGGTATTTGACAAGTGTACAAGACTAATATTCTATATATAATCAAATTTTAGTATCTACATTGTCTCCTCCCTATTAATCTAGTAATGCATAAGGATGAAATTATTAGTTTAAAGAAAATAAATATATACATGGGTGTGAACAACACAACTTACCTTTACTTGAACTCTAGTAAAAAAAAGTATTGATGTATGACCTATAACCAAGATCATGTTATAGTATAAATTAGTGCACGTAAACTAAAAGTGAATAATTGAAATGCTTGGAAAAAAAAGAGCAAGGAAGGAGTGCATATTGGAATATTGTCATTGATGTCAAAGGAATTGTAATTGATGTCAACATAATTGTAATAGAAGTCAACGAAATTGTCAATGGAAATTTTGATGAATATGTCAATGGTCACATCTTTTGGTGAAGAGGTGCCTTTTGGATGGGATGCCTCCTTTGTGAAGAGTCTTTGAAGGCTATATAAGGTGGATAGAAGCTTGAAAAAGATATGGAAGTTAAAGTGTGAGATATGTGAAGATTAATAAAGAAGAGAAGGAAGCAAGTATTAATGGATGAGCACCAAACATCCATTATAATTCCTTTGACTTCAATGACAATATTCCAATAATCTCCCCCTTTGTCATTGATATCAAATCTATAGAGAAACTCCCCCTTGCTATAATTTTCCTCATTTGATTCCCTTTTTGTTAATTATCCCCCTTTGACATCAATGGCAAAGGGATGTTCATTATACTTCAAGTGTTAGTGGGCTCACCCCTCTTCACCCTTGGAATGAATTTTCTAAAAATGGGTTAATGGGCTCATAGTTTTGAGCTGACCCCAAAGACCCTTATGTTTGTGGGTGATGTCTACATAGCCAATACTCTAAGGAAGGCCTCGGAGTTACGTAGATACACCCTATGTGTGGGAAAGATTATGCACAAAGATGTAATCTACTATATGATGATGCATGCAGTGATCTAGTTTGTAACTGTTAACCAATTTTGACCCCCAAGGTCAAAAGGTCAACCCCTATAGGTTAAAACTTATTTGTCATGTCTTGTTCACCTTTTCCATAGATTTTTCATGCATTATATGGTCTTCAAAATGTCTTTCTAAAACCTTATTATCAAATATTAAGGTTATTTTGACAAAATTAAGTAGTGGTTGTCTTGGTCTTATACTAGCCTAGTCATGTCATGGTGAGAAAAAGGGTTGGTCAAATGTTTTCATAGGTTATTAGGGGGGCCTCAAATTTGTATTATTTTCTTAATCACTTTGCATAAACATTTAAAACTTCTTTGGAGAGTTTAAGGTTTTTTTGAAAAGTTTAAGGTAAAGTTTTATGCTTGAAAATGCATATAACTAATTCCAATGTATGTCAAAGTGAAATTTCTATAAAAATACCTTTTCAAAGTTATTTGAGGAGTTATATAACTACCATATATGTCAATATGTCAGAAAGTGATCAGATTATTCCAGTTCAATGCTTTGGAGAAGCTTGTCATCCACTTGTATGAACTTGGGAGCTCTATTTGTAGGTGAAAATGGCTCATAGTGTCTCTTCAGCTTATACAGGTCATAATCATGCTTACAATGAAGTTTTAGGTTTCAGATATTTAAAAAAACTCTCTCTCTCTCTCTCTCTCTCTCTCTCTCTCTCTCTCTCTCTCTCTCTCTCTCTCTCTCTCTCTCTCTCTCTCTCTCTCTCTCTCTCTCTCTCTCTCTCTCTCTCTTCCATCACTCTTTTCACAAGCTAGCAAAGGTAAATTTAATGTGGATAGTACAACCAAGAGAGAGATATTCATGGCATAAGATTTTTTATAGAGGAGAGGGCCATAAAATCCTTTAATTTTATGGTATTTATTTCTATATCCATCCCCTCTCCTTTATGAAAAATTGTTAAGACTCCAGGATACTCCAAAACTGCCTACAAACCCCACAGGCTCATTTTTCTCCTTAGAATGATAGTTTAAAGCAAGTTTAGTGAATGATATCAATTTAATATGGTATAATTGGTTTTTAAATTCATATTTTATGTTTATAAAAATCCCATTTGGCACATGTGGGCTCAAAATGGAAAGAAAATTATTCTTTTGCATAGTTTGCAAGGTGACTGCCATGGTTTCTTTGTGTTTTAAGTTCTTCAGCAATAAACAAAGATGGAAAAAGGTTTCACATCATGTTTTAAATCCTCAAAATTGTATATAAATCCATAATTATTCTCCATTCTCATTCTAATGCCACTTTCTCCAAGCACCATATAATATTCTCAAGCCCTGAAGACTGTGTTTTGAAGTTGCCTCTAAAAGTGGTTGGTAAAGGTCTTGTCTTGCATTATTCAAATGTGAATTATGGTATTAAACTCATAAAAGAGGTTAGAAATAAATTTATAAATGTTCTTAAAGGCTCAAGAGATCAAGGTTGCATCAATTCAAGGCCTAAAGCACAAGAATGCAAAACTACATGTTTGTAGACCTATAGGTCTATATTTTTAAAAAAATGTGTTAAAATGTGCATTAATAATTGAGTTTTAAAGTGAAAAGGTGAAGGTAATAAAAAATTTTAACACTTATATTGGTCTAATATCAATGGATAAAAGGTGTGTCTTCAAAAATCCAATGCTCAAGGCACCTAGTGAACCATAACTGTCACCTACAACCATGAAGGAATGAATGACATATGGGAGTCATCAAATGTTGTTAACAAATAACTTGATATGATTATGAAGAATCTTTAAAATATTTTTCAAGGTCATCAATAGATAAGGAACTCCTATGAAAAGGTTTCATCCCAAGTTTTCAATCTAGACACCTAATGACACCTGTAGGCCTATATGAGAAATGGACTATCACCTACATGTTCTTGAAGAATTGGGGATTAAATGAAAGAATATAATCCATAATAATTTTATTATAACATCAAGGAGACATTTATGAGGTTTTAGTTTCTTTTAGTAGTGATAAAATAAATAAATCTCAGCCAATTCAAACCAGCAAGCCTAAAGGATCACACAGGCCTGTGAGTATCAATTGTAAAGAAAAAAGGCTAACATTGCATGTGAGATGGGCTTAATAAAGTAACTAGGATATGTGGAATTACTAATAACTTCAAGAAGGTTTTTAAAATCATCAAAATTTAATTCAAAAAAAACTTATCTTAAGCTTGCAGCCACTTAGCCAATGAAGACTTACAGGGAAGATTCTCAAGCCCAAGTGACTTGAGGCTTGTGTATGGAATTTGGTGATGAAATTTGATCATTAAAGGTGAATCTTGAGTTTAAATACCTAACATGATGGTAGGAACTCTTTTGAAACTTTATAAAAGGTTTTTAAACCCTTCAACAGAGGATAAAAGAGCTAACACAGTCACTAGGGTCTTTTGTGTTGCTTAGCTTGAGAATCCTAGGTAACAGTATGGGTTATTTGGACCTAGAATGGTAAATTTAGTCCTCTAAGTTATGATTATGCATAATCGATTGGGTAAAGGACCATTATAACTATAAAATTATGGAGAGCAGCCTGAGATGGTATTTCTTGATTTTCAATGCGTTTGGCTATGGTAACTAGTCAAAGAAGGGTTATCAACATAGGGACCTAAGATGGTAATGATTTGTTGTTTTTGCACTTGGATATAGTAATAGGTCAAGGAAGGATTACCAACAAAGTGAGGATGATAAAAAAATTTAGGTAATGTCTTATTATGTTGGCATTTAGTCTAGGGTTGATGGAAATTATGGATACATGACCACCTATAATGCAACCTAAAAATCTATTGCAGTTGTGTGCAACTGCATGATAGGTCTGTTGGTTATTGGGGTCATTATAGCCTTGGTTCCACATATGTTTGGATTGTCATTATTGTTATTGTGGTTATTTATGGTGTTGTTTTTGTTATGTTGGTGGTGGTGGTGGCCTCTATTGTTATTAGTTCTGATTGGTATTATTATGTTGTGGAAATAGGTCTTGGTAAATACCCAGTTTCTAATTAGAAGTAAAAGCCTTGTTATCCACTTGGATCTCTATATTTTCCAACATATTCTCAATGAGGTGTTTCAAATTCATGCATAAACGTATGTAATGTCCCTTAATGTATTGGTACTCATAAAACTCATGTTCTTTGTACTAATTAGGGTAAGGTATACCTTCAGGAAAGTGGTTTGGAATCGGCTAACTAATCATATTAGTTGTGGCTAATTTGAGAAACACTACTTAATAGGCTCCCCAAGGTCACTAAATACTCTAGCATTGGGTCTTCTTCTTGTAGTAGGGGTTTGTAAAGGTAGTGGTTGGGGGGGGACTATATACATGGAGGTAGTTGTATTTGTAGAGTTGGTTGTAGAATAGAGTACATTTGTGAAACAATATGCATTTACAAAATAAGCTACATTTATTGAATAGGTTGATTAGATAGTGTTTTCACCATTTGTACATGGTATGACTCAGTGACTCCATTACCAAAAACATTCTTATTGTAGTTGTATGTTTTAAGTTTTTCAAAGTTATTAACCTGAGTGAGCATAGAAGCTTGCATTTGGACTGGGTTTGGATTCTAACTTGGACCTGAATTTTGGTTTTGGCTCTAATTTTGGTTCAAAGAGGACAACTTGATAATCCATTTATTAATAAGGTCCTTATCAATTTGTATACCTTTCTCAATCATCTATTTAAATGTGTGAGCACATTTAAGCTCCAAGTGATAAGATATTTACTTGTGCAAGTTTTTGGTAAACACAACTACCAATTATTTATCTGATAAATTATGGGTAAATCAACTAGCAAGCACTCTCCACCATTACAAGTAATTTGCAAAACTCTCACCTACCTTATACTTGGCCTAACTCAAATCAACTATGAAAATATCAAGATCAAAATTATAGGATAAATGTTGTACAAATGTATTCAAAAGATCATCAAAATTAGATACTTAATTCTTTAAAAAATTAAGAATCCACTCCAAGGCATGTCTAGCTAAACTTCAAGGAAAGAAAATATGTTGGTAGATGTCACTATAGGCCACTGGCTGGCAAGAAATAAATAACTCTTTTAAATGCTCCCTAGGGTCTCCTTTGCCCTTCTATTTGTCAAACTTAAGTGGCTCCTAGCCAGGAGAAAATGTTATTTGGAGGTAATCCATGTTAAATGGATATGAGCACACATCATCCAATTTAAACTTCTTGGTCTACTTTCATGTCTAAATGGCTACAATTGCATCCTTTATTTGTTACACTTATTAGGCTAAGAAACTAGATAGCACAGTTGGTTGTGGTCATGGTTGGCCAATAAAAGCTGGATTACCTTGACTAGGGTACAATGGGGGAATGGAGTATTTTAAAATGTTGGTTTGGTGGATTGATTGACCAAGAATACACATCCATGCATTAGGATTAGGCTACTAGTATGACATGCATTATTGATAAACATTATGGTTAGGGTTTGGAATATGGCTTTAATTTGGAGGGAATTATTGTTGTGATAGAGGTATATGGCTTGGTGGAAGGTATTGTGCTTGCAAGGTTTGAATAAAAACTTGATGTCGACTAATTAAGATCTACTTTATAAATTGTACTCATTGTTGGTTAAATCGTTTTTGTTGAATGTGTTGAATGTTGGGTCCCTATTGTATATGAGGTACATGTTGGGTAAAAGGCAATTGTTTCCTAATGGGTACTTGCTACAAGTTGGGACCTCTTTGTTGAGTAAATACCTATTATGAATTGGGAATTTATTAGGTATTAGGTATCTATTTTTGACCAATAAGAATACATTTTTGATTAGATAATGTTTGTGATGAACTCACCATTTGTTGTGGTGGCACATTAATCTACATATGTGGTTGCAAAATATTAGTCAGCACCTGTCGAGGTGGGGTAGTGTTTGACACTTGTTGGGGTATGGTGTTGATTTGTGTTTGGCTACTTTCCCCCTAATTTTTCATGTTTTAGGAAGTTGTTGGATGAGAGGTGGCAGTGGCCTATTATGGATTAGAATTAGGCATGCTTTCCCCCTATTGTTATGAATCACTCAAAGTATTGGTAAGAGGCACCTGTTGTTGTGAATTATTTGATGGTGTAATCAACCCACCTTGGTTCAAATTGGGATACACTTATGTGTTATCATCTATGTTTTGTGAATGGTCTTGGGTAAAAGCTACAATAACTTCTTCAATGGTTGAGACATTAAACATGTCACCAACTAACATATTTTGGACAAATGAGTCCATGTTTAAATTAGTATGCATGAAAAATCAATTTTTACCCTTATTAAAGGAACTAACTCTATAAGTGGGGTGTTTGAAATGGCCATAGCATTAAATTTTTGAGATAAATTGAGATACATCTGATATGTTTGTTGCATCTGTGTGAATTGGTTAGCCATTAGAGCCTTTCCCTTTGCAAGTGCATTAGGATCTTGGTTAGGCATTGGCGTGAGTGTTTGATGGTAACCAGTTGAGGCCTATTCAATTGATCTAAATTGAGATGCCTTACTAGGTGCTCTAAGTAAAATAGGTAGACTTTCATGGGGAAAGTCTACTGGGAATTTTGCTCCCACTTCTACATCCTTGACTAAAATATCATCCCTATTCTCAAGTAAGTGATGATCAAACAAGTATGGATCATAACTTGTTGGCATGGTTACATAGTAGAGCTGATGTTAGAATTTTTCAATAATGGGTGGTACATTGGCAAGGTATTAGGTCATTTACTCTTGCTCTTGTTTAGGATAAAGATGTGTATTAACTAGGTACTTTGCTAGTGGGTCTTGTCCTTATTCTATATATTCGGTAGCATAAGAAGATATGGATCTATCTCAAAAACTACATTATTGCCATATTGGTCTTAAACAAAGGGGTCATTTGTGACTATGCTCTCACCATCCAAATTGTACACATTCCCACTATGTGTATAGTGAGGCATATCCAAATCTATGGCTAATCTCTTAAATAAAAGTTCTAACTTTCACAAATGCTCAAAATGTGGTCTAAAAATATTGGTCCTTTGTCGCAAAATTTTTGAAACTTGGTCTAGAAATAAAACTTGGTCTGTTATTACAAATGGTTTAAACTTGGCCTAGAAAGGATCCATTCTTGAAAACTAACAATCAAAATCTGGTCTAAAATATCACTAACACTCTAAGATCTTTGAACAAATGGTCAACAAAAGGCAAACTCGGATCTTGGTCTTGGCAAGTGTTTTAAACAAACTTGAATCTTGGAATGGGGAACATGAGATTTGAACTATGCAAACAAACTAAGATCTAGAACTAGGCACATGAAATCAATCTTAGGCAAGGTGGTTCGAACAAACTTAATCTAGGTCTGACAATGAAACAAAAGGTACTAGGTATTTGGAAAACATCATAAAGCTAGACTTAGAAAGGAATGAACTAGGTCTAAAGCATGAAAATAATGCTAGGTATTTGGCCAATGTCACAAAACTAGACTTTGGAAACTTTGAAATCAATCTAACTCTTGGCCAATGTCACAAAACTAGACTTTGGAAACTTTGAAATCAATCTAACTCTAAGGTAAATGGTTCAAAATACTTGATATAGACACATGGATCAATCTTGGCACATGAAATTAAGAAAATTATGATTTTGGCACAAAAAGCTTACTCTAGGCACGTGTTTGAAACTAATTAGGAAATTCAATATTAAGTAACAAATTTAAGAGCAAAGAGTAAAGCATTTAATCCCAAGTGATAGGCAATGCTCAAATGTAAACTAGTTGTGCTTAGAGCTATGCTTGAAAAATGATTTTTGACCTTAGTTTGAAATGGTAAATTGGTTCGAAACACATGAAAGTGAACCACTCCTAGGTCTAAGCAAAGGTCTTTAGATCAAGTGAGAAATTGATCCAAGTTACACAATACAAATGTAAAAGGTGAACACTCAAGCCCAATTTAGACAAGACTTAGGCATAGATCAATTAGTTTTGGATCTAAACTTTGAAATATGAAATTCAAACTTGGTACAAAAGACTCAGATTTTCAAATGAATAATGACCTAGACTCAAATGGGCAATATAACGACACATTTTAAAACAAAGGTACACAAATGGTTTTAGACTTGATTTTGAACAAAGGTAAATGTATTGGAACAAATTGGTCAGTGTAACAACGTATCTTTGAACAAAGGTACATAAATAATTTCAGACTTGGTTTTGAAAATCTTAACCTAAGGCAAATGTTTGGAGTGCTTTTGATGGTGTAACACTTCTTGACTCAAAATAGTGGAATAACATATGTTTTATGTTGAATTTTTTGACACTTTTTGTATGTGGTTTGACATAAAAATCAATTTAGACCCTAAAATAAATGTAATTAAAAGAATAAGAAAATCACCTAAGTGCACATCCTACCCTAAAACTGACAAGGCTGCATAGTCTCTGCCAAACTTTCCACCAATATATCGATGCTCAAAAGGAATTAATTGTTAATCCAATAATGTAAGAGCTCATGTAGGTATATTTTTTATGCCTCCCTCTATCTCTCGAGCATTGATACATGGCACAAATTTAGAGTGTTGAAGCAACTTGACATTTGGTTGGATATTCCACAGCAAGTGGGCTTGATTTAAATCTAAAAATTTTGATGCATCTTAGATGGTCCACACATGTGGATAACATGAGGGTAATAATCACATCATTTGGATGGTTACCATATAGATTTTTATTGAAATTTCTTGTCCTTTTCACAATGAATTCATTCATGTACTTCTTAGTGAATTCTGATGTCTAGTGCGTGCAAGCTCTAAGGGACCATTGGACTAGTCAAGCAATCTACTCTACCATTGTTCTATCCAAAGGCCTACTCATTTGTATCCCCCATCATGGAATGGGGTTGGAACGATGCTGGGAGATGAAACCCTAGGTCAAGGCACTCCTAAAGAACTCGTGAGGAGGCTATGAACTCTTACTCACAAGCCAATATGGAAAAACAAATAAATAAAAATGGAAGAACTTTAGGGTCATTTCTGAGTCAACCAAGTCACTCAAAGATTGGGGAGAGCATATGCAAATTTTATTCATTTATAAGACTCAAATAAAAAATTAAAAATGATGCACATTTGATCACCCAAGTTCCCTAAAGGGGACTAGGGGAAAGTATACATGCGAGTTTTTGCTAAAACGAAACTACTTTAGGAAAAGAAACTAAACACTTTTGCAAAAAAAGAAAACAAAAAGCAAATGATCTTAGGAGCACTAAATCTAATGTTTTTTCTTATTTTTATATCACTTAAAAAAATGTGATGCGAATTTTGACCCTTTGTCTTTGAACTTTTAACTTTGAAAAACAAAAAGTAAAGTAGTTTTACAAGTGATTTTGAAGCACCAAAAAGAAAGTGTGAACGATTTTTAAAGTGATTAAAACCTTTTCCTTTTGACCTGGTTTGCTCTAAAAAATTTTAGGGGATTTATTTGTGTTTATTTAAAATGGTTAGTCCAAAAATAACTTTCACTATTGAATCTCTCAAGTTTTTGACATAAGGTAAAATTTCCATCTACATGAATAGAGCGAAGTCATCATTTTCCTATAAACTTAGCACAAACAAAACATGGTTTTTGCAAAGTTGTCATTTAACAAGAACAAAATCATCGATTACAGTAGTCAAAGTTGTTTTTTTCCTTATTAAATCATGTAAACATAGAGGGTAGTTACCTGATAAAGTTGTCATTTATAGGGGACAAAGTCATCATTTCCTTCTGATGAAGTCGCTAATTTAAGAAAGGTATGTCATAAGTCAAAGTCACTAAAACATAGGAGGCTAAATCACTATTTATATATAAGTCTCTAAAACCCATGAGTAAAGTCACTATTTTCCTTAAAAACACATTTGAAAATAAAACACAATAAACTGGTGAAGTCGTTGATTAGCAGTGGTAAAGTCATCAAAATGTAGTCAAACAAAAAACACAAATTTCCAAGCCAAAAAATCCAAAACCTAAGGTTGTAAGTGAGATTTTTTTAGATTTTAAAGGTCCAATAACACTCCCTTAGTTTATTTTGGGTGTGTGTCCCACCGAGCATGCCATTATGTAGCATAGAATTATGAAAGAGATTATTAATCTTCTCTTGTTAGTGGAATCACAAACCCCAATGTCAAACAACTCAATGAAAAAAACAACTACTTGCCTAAGTACTTAGGTGAACAATAACATAACTAATCTAAATACAAATAAAATATGAATAAAATAACTACCTTTATCTTCCTTGTCAAATGGATCTTGTTCGTTGGCATATAAAAATGTTCATGCTCAGTTTTTGTGTCCAATAGAGTACTTTGTCAATACGTTTGCTTTATGGGAAGCACATTTCCTTATCCACTTGTGGCTTGTCTTGGCTTGGCTTGGCATGTGATAATAAAATGAAGCTTTTTAGAGATAATTTGGCATTACTTCTGTGCACAAAAAATCTTGTTAAACAATGGCCTTGGCACTTATATTTATAGGTTCTCCAACTAACCCTAACTAAAGTGTAGTTAGGTTAGATTTAACTGTGGTTAGGTTAGGGAGGGGATAAGAAATTAATATTCGGGATAGATATCTCATTTACTAAGCATGGATATCCATTTCTAAATTTAAGGCTTTTATGAAGATATTTCTAATTCATTGACTTTGAGGATGATGACATCTTCATGACCTCATTTTTATTGAAATTTTCTTTTTAGAAAATAGATATTCACTAATTGAACATGGAATTTTCACTTAAATATTTAATTGTATTTTCTTAGTTAATTAATTATACATAAGGTTTTTTCCATTTTATGAGTTGGTTAAGTGCCCTGCTTAATGGGTTAAAAGGCCAATTTGTCAAATTTCTAGGTTACAATTTGACTGGAGATGAACCCATGGGAGGTTAGTATTGTGTACAGGATAATACCCCAAATAGGGATGCCTCAACATGAATTTTGGCACTAATGTCTGATGCATGGATGAAATTAAGACATTTAGTGACTTTTAGGCTTAATTTGTGATGTTCACGGTTGTGGCCAAAACGGGGTGTGTACATTGACTATTATATCATACATTAGAACTGATGAGAAAAACTATCCAAGTACATGTAATGTTGCATTCTTAAAAAATTTAAGATGTGATGTGGATGCATTACAACGCAATATGCCTTGTAGATGAAATTGGGACACTTGGTCACTTCTATGCTTAATTTGTGATGTTAAGTATAAATCAGTCTGAAGTCCGGTTGGAACACGGTTGTGGACAAAATGGGGTGTGTGTATTGACTACTATAGCATACATTAGAATTGATGAGAAAAACTATCCAAGTACATGTTGTTGTCCCCCAAAAATATCACTCTTTTTGGGAATAACCTATGAACTATTTTGGTTCAACAGACCAAAATCCTCTCTCCCCTTTTCAAGAATTGTCTTGAGCATTCAAGTTCTTCATTCTTCAAGCTTTTCAAAAATCTGTGGACTCTGCAGGCTTGAATCTATGGACTCTGCAAGCTTGAATCTACGGACTCTGCAGGTTTGAATCTATGGACTCTGCAGCCTTGAATATACAGACTCTACAGGCCAAGTTATACGGGCTTTGCAGGTTGATTTCTATGGACTCTACAGGAAAGAAGCAAGCTCTCAACACTTAGGCAATTTCAAGGTTGGTTCAACGACAAGGTTCAACCAAAATGTCCACCAGCAAGCTTTAAAGGAAAGATTGAACATTGAACCATTGAACCTTGAACCATCTTGGCTCAACGTCATCAGCAAGAGTTAAGCACATTTGTCAAGGTTCAAAGTTCAACCGCTTCAAGGTTCAACGGCTTCAAAACACTTATCAAAGAGAAGAAGGCTTGAACCATTGAACCATTAAACCATTGAACCACTTTGGTTCAAAGGTTCAATGGGTTCAATGGTTCAACAGGTTCAATGACCAAATGGTTCAACGTGTTTGGTTCAAAAAGATCAAACTTTGGTTCAAAGGTTCAATGGGTTCAATGGTTCAACAGGTTCAACGACCAAATGGTTCAACGCGTTTGGTTCAAAAAGATCAAAAGGACTTAGCCAAATAAAAAGAATGAACCAATTGAACCATTGAACCTTGAACCAAAAGGTTCAATGAGTTCACAGGTTCAAAGGTTCAACCAGTACGATGAAGATCAAAGAGCTTAGAAAGAATAAGTGACAGACAAAGGATGAACCGATTAAACCTTGAACCGAAAGAGTTCAAAGTTTAATGGTTCATGGGTTCAAAGGTTCAAAGGTGGCCTCAGTCAAGGAAAGAAGTAGCAAACAGGTGGTTCAACGGATGGTTCGACCAAGGAGCGGGAAAGCGATTGAACCAATAAAGTGATTGAACCAATAAAGCAACTGATCGAAAAGATAGAATTCCTTTGGATTTGTTCAAAGGCCGATAAGGAACATTTCCTTCAGACTTTTTGTTTGAAGGAAATTATTAAGTAAAAGAGCCATTAGAATTATTTCGAAAGTGTTTTCTACAGGAAAATGACTAAGGCAAAAATCCTTCAGACATTTTGTCTGAAGGAATTCACTTGAGAAGAGAGCCCGAAGAAAGCGAAGGAAAAGCCCGACTGAAGAGAAAAGCCCACAAAAAAATGGCCGATGGAAAAAGACAAAGTGCAGAAGAAGCCACCATGTGTCCATTATAAAGCAGAGCGAAATCCGCCAGGTGTCATCTTCCGCAGGACCCTCAAAAGGTTTCTAAAGCTTTTATAAGTTAAGCAAAATACGTCATGTGTCCTGTTATGACTCAGCGGAATGAGACAAGTGTTTGCATCCACATTCCCCTTTTGAATTTGCTCAGGTAAGATGTGTCATGGATCCCATTTTTTGTAAGTTTCTAATGAGTTTCATAATAGCGGAACTTGCCACTTGTCAAAGACGCAAAAATGACCCCCCAAAGACTTAAACAAGAAGGGCTAGTAAGGACAAAGAAGCAACATGGATGATTCCAAAGGCAAGTTCAATTAAAGTGATGGTTCAACCAGAGAGCAAAGAAGTGCTTAAGCAGTGAAGAGAGGAGCGAGACCAAAGGACCAGAAATGTCTTCAAAAGATTTATTTCTAGTAGGTGAAACAGTGCATCAAGTAGACTTCTGAACGCACCAAATCGAGGACGCAAGCCTATTTTTCTTCCATGAAGTAATGGAAAATTAGACAGCTACACAGACATCAAGAAAAGGACCGGAAAGTCCATACTAAGAAGAGACATATTAGAGGAATGGACACGCCATAGTTATGGTAATGCACTGTTCCCATCATGGTCCCTCTAGACAGAATTGAAGGCGCATTGAAGGCATTTAATTCAGCATGGGCCTTTTTCATGAAAATAAGCACCCAAGTCTTTCTTGGATTGCTATATATTGTAATATCTCATTTGTTACAAGGGAGATCTTCCCAACACAGAAGTGAAACTCTGCTCAATTGAAAGGTGAATACTAAGACTTTGAGCTCAGATTATGTTTCATTTCATTTTATCTGAATGAGAAAGCAAGTTGTTTGCAGACTTTGTGTTGTTTTGGCTTGTATCATTTTAGAAGATTATTCTTATGTCTGTCTTCTGAGTGTGTTCTTGTTTATTTAATTTGGCAAGTAGAATTAGTGAAAGTAATAAGGAAGGTGTCCTGAAGCCAACTACTTTCAGACTTTGTGATGTTAACGCTGTCTTCAGTGTGTGTTTATTTTTTGTTTTTGTGTTGAAGATTTTGGGATGACTTTGTGTCCCCATTATCCTTTTTATCTCACTCTTTAGGTAGCTAAAGTGGATACTTTGTGCTACACTTCATTTTGTCATTTATTGCACCCTTGGTTACCAGTTACTTGTCACTACCTGAAAGAATACTTGTTGTTACCTACAAGATCACTTATGAAAGAAGAGAAGTGTGTTCAGTGTCTTCACCAAGATTTTCTCCTTTGTTTGTGAACATCATCTCTAAAAAAAGAGAGATGGATGGTGTATCATACCCCTGTGTGTTATTTTCAGCTTATATATATAGTATATAGCCCCCTCATATTTTTAGGGAACCTCCCCTTGATGAGAGGAGAGATTTGTCCCCTGTTGATGTAGTAAAATTGCACACCTGGAAAACCAATCTCCCTATGTTGTGGTGATAGGAACTATTTTGCTCACCAGTTAGCTGGTCAAAAAAATATTCACCCAATAGTTTTTGGTGACTCTACTAGGGATGAACGTGCAGTCTGAAGCCTCAAGTTTTAGATTGAAGCAGTTCCTTCCATTATCCATTATATAGACTCTGGCGACTCTATTTTGTGTCTTACCCATTATCATTATAGACTTACCATTTTCCTCCACCTCCATTATTTTATCTGGTCTGCAAAACTAGAGATGCTGGAAAAGAGTGTGTAGTTTGAAGCCTCAAGCTGAAGCAGGGCCAGTTCTTTTCCATTTTTGTTCTGCAATCTGGCCACTCCACCCAAATTTGTTATCCCTATTTTTTAGAATTAAATCATGGTAGTTTAAGGCCCCTGGGGTAACTCATTTGGCCCACTCAACTTGACTCCACCTCTGCATGAACTTCTACGTAGCTCAAGAAAGAACTTCCCTATATTCTTTGGAGATGGGAAATTTCACCCTGATGAACACATTGTAGCCTTCAGCATAGCCTGTGGCGTGATAGGGGTGGAATTTGAAGACGTGGTAGTCAGGATTTTTGTGGAGACCCTACAAGGTGCTATTATAGAGTGGTTCTACAATCTGCAGGCTCGACCAGTGATAAACTCGAACACCCTAAAAGCCAAGTTCGAAGAAAGGTTCAAGCCTATAGAGGATGCCCATGCCTTGTTGGCCCAGCTCACACAGATGAAGAAAGAGCCCCATGAACCTATAAGGGACTTTATTTCCAAGTTTGACAAGCTGAGGCATAGGATTCCCATGATCGCCCAGTCGACACCTCAGAATCTCAAGTGTTTCTTCATCAACTCACAGCTACCTGAAGTGAGTTTTCTGTTGAGACAGGCTAGACACATAGACCTTGAGGCTGCTCAATACTTGGCTACTGAGCTAGAAGATGACCTTGTCTTGGCAAAAAAGATAAGGAGAGATCCTAACAGAGCTAAATCTTCTTCATCTTCTGAGAATTCATCTATAGCCACCATTGATCAAATGGTGCAAAAGTTGGCAAATGAATTGCAAGCCTTTAAAAGACAAATGTCCCAAGTTATGTCTGCTCCTCCTAATCGAGATATGCCAAGGAGGACATTTCAGAATCAGGAATACCAAGGCAATGCTGCTAGGAATCAAGGGTAGCCAAATCATCTTCCTCCCCCACAGAGGAACCTTGCCCTTGAAGCACCTCCAACCAACTCAGCAGTTGGATATTTCAAAATTGAACATGATTTCTCTTTCCAACTTGAGTTTGATCAAGAAAATGACGTTGATCTCTTCACAGAAGGTCAAGAAGAGTCAGCTGGCAACTCCCACATTGGTTTCCTAAATTATCAGGATGAACCCAGAGGTGAAGGTAATGCAACTGAGGGGTCATATGCTATATTCACCCGATCCAAGAATCAATCAGCTCAACAGGCCGATAAGGAGAACACAGAGGAGCAACCTCAACCAGCAGTTTCTATTGCTAAGTGGGGATCCACTCTTCCTTTCCAGCCAAAGGACCTAGTGATTGCAAGAAAGGTAAGTACCTCGAATACCCCTACACCTTCTACTTCAAATTCACAATCCAGTCCTTGTCCATCCAAAAATCAAAAGGATGAATTTCCATCCTCTGCTCCTGGATCATTCCAGACATTTGACATAATTGACCGCATAAAGAAAACTAAAATTCAAATGTCTGAATTTGAGTTCCTGCAGTCTAATCTTGAGTAATTGGACAAGTTGGTTCAATGTGTCAAGAACCAAACCGTCCTTGCAAGACAAGAGGTCAAGAAAGTAACTCATGATCCCCCAAGGAGCATGTCCATCCCAAAAAATATTGTCATTACTCCATCTGAAGCCCCTGGGAATATAGAGCCTTTCTATGTTTCCTTATTGATAAATGGTCACCAGCTCAACAATTGCATCATTGATTTTGGGGCTTCAGACAATGTCATGCCTACTAAAGTGGCAAAATCTCTGGGTCTCACACTGACCAAGACATTTGAGAGATGTTTCTCCATGGAGAACAAACAAGAGCCATTGCTGGGGCAAATTAAAGACACCCAATTTGCATTTGTTGCCTTTCCAGACAAGCGAATCAAGATGACTGTCCTAATGGCCGATGTCCTAGCATCATATGGCATCCTTCTTGGGTGAAAATTTTGCAAGGATGTTGGAGGGGAATTAAGCATGGACTTATCTCAGGAAATAATCCCTGTGAAAGGTGTAATGCAGAGGTTACTTCCTGAGAAGGAGGCAAAATGTGTTGTCACTCAGACATCAAGCCCTGAAGCTCAAATTCTATTTGAGTCTTCAGGCAGGGGTAATTATTTTATGTTTACTAAAGACATTCATGTTTCAACAGATGAAAATCCTATAGGTGACGATATAGGAATTGGTTCAGATGGAAGAACACCAAGTATGCCTGATAGTGCCAATCATTGGCAGGTGTTGAATGGGAATAATCAAATCATATACTGGACTGAACCAGAAGAGCAACCAATTATGGTAATGGACCATGCCACTGTGCACCAAAATCAAGAAAAAGAACTCTTTTCCAAGAGATCAAAAATTTGTGGTTTTTGGATTAAAAGTCAAGTCTTGTTGTGGGGCAAGAGGAGAAAACTAAAGGGAAGACATAGAAAATTGGTTTCCTGGTGGAGAGTTCCATTCACCCGTCACTGATTTTGGGGACAAAATGGTTTCTTCCTAGTTTATCAAGATGGAACGCCATCTTCATTATCTCACAATAGCCAGCGTCCAAATCACTTCAATTCTTGAAGTATCAGATAGGTTCACCTGTACATATGTACATTTGTATAGTCTTTGTTTCTATTTTGTGCTTTTCATTTTCATTTTCATTTTTTGGAGCCTTTCTTTTTGGGTAGCATGACTCCATAGTCCAATGGCATACTTTAAGGCACCAGAGATTCTAGTTTCTACTCCCCTCAGTTGTTTTAAAATTTTAACTAAGGGAAGTTCCCCAACTGGAGCCAATTGTTGTTCCCCAAAAATATCACTCTTTTTGGGAACAACCTATGAACTATTTTAGTTCAACAGACCAAAATCATCTATCCCCTTTTCAAGAATTCTTCTAAGCATTCAAGTTCTTCATTCTTCAAGCTTTTCAAAAATCTACAGACTCTGTAGGCTTGAATCTATAGACTCTGCAAGCTTGAATCTATGAACTCTGCAGGAAGAAAATCTATGGACTCTGCAGGCTAAGTTCTACGGGCTTCACAGGTTGATTTCTACAGACTCTATAGGAAAGAAGAAAGCTCTCAACACTTAGGTGATTTCAAGGTTGGTTCAACGACAAGGTTTAACCAAAATGTCCACCGGCAAGCTTCAAAGGAAGGATTGAACATTGAACCATTGAACCTTGAACCATCTTGGTTCAAGGTCATCAACAAGAGTTAAGCACATTTGTCAAGATTTAAATTTCAACCACTTCAAGGTTCAACAGCTTCAAAACACTTATCAAAGAGAAGAAGGCTTGAACCATTGAACCGTTGAACCATTGAACCACTTTGGTTCAAAGTTTCAATGGGTTCAATGGTTCAACAGGTTCAACGACCAAATGGTTTAACACATTTGGTTCAAAAAGATCAAAAGGACTAAGCCAAATAAAAAGAATGAACCGATTGAACCATTGAATCTTGAACCAAAAGGTTCAACGAGTTCATAGGTTCAAAGGTTCAACCAGTACAATGAAGATCAAAGAGCTTAGAAAGAACAAGTGACAGACAAAGGATGAACCAATGAATCAATTAAACCTTAAACTGAAAGAGTTCAAAGTTCAATGGTTCATGGGTTCAAAGGTTCAAAGGTGGCCTCAGTTAAGGAAAGAAGCAGCAAATAGGTGGTTCAACAGATGGTTCAACCAAGGAGCAGGAAATCGATTGAACCAATAAAGTGATTGAACCAATAAAGTGACTGACCAAAAAGATAGAATTTTTTCGGATTTGTTCAAAGGCCGACAGGGAACATTTCCTTCAAACTTTTTGTCTGAAGGAAATTATTAAGTAAAAGAGCCGTTAGAATTCTTTCAAAAGTGTTTTCCATAAGAAAATGACTAAGGCAAAAATCCTTCAGACATTTTGTCCGAAGGAATTCACCCGAGAAGAGAGCCCGAAGAAAGCAAAGGAAAAGCCCAACTGAATAGAAAAGCCCATAGAAAAATGCCCGATGGAAAAAGACAAAGTGCAGCGAAAGCTCCCATGTGTCCATTATAAAGCAGAGTGGAATCCGCCATGTGTCATCTTCCACAGGACCCTCAAAAGGTTTCTAAAGCTTCTATAAGTTAAGCGGAATACGTCACGTGTCCTGTTATGACTCAGCAGAATGACACAAGTGTTTGAATATGCATTCCCCTTTTGAAGTTGCTCGGGAAAGACGTGTCATGGATCCCATTTTTCGTAAGTTTCTAATGAGTTTCATAACATTGGAACTTGCCACTTGTCAAAGACTTAGACAAGAAGGGCTAGAAAGGACAAAGAAGCAACATGGATGATTCCAAAGGAAAGTTCAATTAAAGCGATGGTTCAACCAGAGAGCAAAGAAGTGCTTAAGTAGTGAAGAGAGGAGTGAGACCAAAGGACCAGAAATATCTTCAAAAGAGTTATTTCTAGTAGGTGAAAGAGTGGATCAAGTAGACTTCTGAGCACACCAAATCAAGGACGCAAGCCTATTTTTCTTCCATGAAGTAATGGTGAATTGGACAACTATGCAGACATCAGGAAAAGGACCAGACAGTCCATACTAAGAAGAGACATATTAGAGGAATGGACATGCCATAGTTATGGTAATGCACTATTCCCAGCATGGTCCCTCCAGATAGAACTGAAGACACATTGAAGGCATTCAATTTAGCATGGGCCTTTTTCATGAAACCAGCACCCAAGTCTTTCTTGGAGTGATATATATTGTAATCTCTCATTTGTTACAAGGGAGATCTTCCCAACACAGAAGCGAAACTCTGCCCAATTGAAAGGTGAATACTGAGACTTTGAGCTCAGATTGTATTTCATTTCATTTTATCTAAATGAGAAAGCAAGTTGTTTGCAGACTTTGTGTTGTTTTGGCTTGTATCATTTTAGAAGATTATTCTTATGAATGTATTCTTATTTATTTAATTTGGCAAGCAGAATTAGTGAAAGTAACAAGGAAGTCCTGAAGCCAACTACTTTCAGACTTTGTGTTGTTATAGTTGTCTTCAGTGTGTGTTTATTTTTTGTTTCTGTGTTGAGGATTCTGGGATGATTTTGTGCCCCCATTATCCTTTGTATCTCACTTTTTGGGTAGCTGAAGTGGAGACTTTGTGCTACACTTTATTCTGTCGGTTATTACACCCTTGGTTATCAGTTACTTGTCACTACCTAAAAGAACTCCTATTGTTACCTGCAAGATCACTTCTGAAAGAAGAGAAGTGTCTTCACCAGGATTTTCTCCTCTGTTTGTGAACATCATCTCTGAAAAAAGAGAGATGGATGGTGTATCCTACCCCTATGTGTTATTTTCAGCTTATATATATAGTATATAGCCCCCTCATATTTATAAGGAACCTCCCCTTGATGAGAGGAGAGATTTTTCCCCTGTTGATGTAGTAAAACTGCACACCTGGACGACCAATATCCCTATGATGTGGTGATAGGAACTATTTTGCTCACCAGTTAGCTAGTCGATAAAATATTCACCCAACATATGTAATTTTGTATTATTACAAAATTTATGATATGATGTGGATGCATTACAACACAATATTCCTTATGAAAGATCAATTGGCCATATTATGATACTATTTTTTTAAGGACCAAAGGTGGTTAGTAAAATCATATGGATAATGTGCATCGGTAAGCACTTTAGATCTACACTTGGAGAGTGATGGTTACAACAAATGTATCTTGTTGTAGATATAAAAAATAAATACATTAGTTGTTTATATGCCATGAAAAAACTACAATCAAGATTTGACACAATAGTGACAATGATAACCCAAAGGGTCATGCCTCAAGACTAATTGGAAAAATATTGTATCCTAACATAGCACATGATCAATCATACACACTTGAATAACATGTCATGTGAAATTATTATATTTAGCTACGTGCAAAAGGACAATCAAAATTCATTAATACAAAATATTATGATGACACTTATGACTATCTCATAAGCGCATATGATGACATCCAATACCCAAACTTGAGCACCTTATCACTTGATCCTCCATGCATATTCCCTAATCCATTGGGTAATATTTTAGGCCTTTTAACTTCATTTTTAAAATAATACAAAAAAATAAAATAAAAAATAAAAACCATGACCTTATTGCCTTATTGGGTATGGTTGTGTAGTTTAACGTTATGATGTTATGAAAAAAGCCATTGTTGTTATTTGATCTATAAGATTTAGGTAATAACAATTAAAGATTATTATTATAATATGTGTGTGTGTTTATCCAAATGTTGAAAGATATAAATAACATTGTTTTAAAATATCTTTGTATTTGATTAAATGTTGATCAAAGGTTTGATTATTCATAATATGTGTTAGATAATGAATATATTTATTTTATTGTTAAATGATTTAAGTAAATCATTGTGTTACAAAGTGTGTTTGTGGATAGCATTTTAACATTAAACAATAAGGCTTGTAATACGCTGTTGTATTGTCATGCTATATAGTTATTATTCTATTTAGTTGATAGCCGTTGCATAGAAGGATAATGGAAATTAATTAGTCAATATTCGACCTTACATGAAATAACATTGGTTATGTGATTGTTGTTTATTTGGTTTGTTTGGTAGGTTTGTGAAGTCGATGAGGGAATAATGTTAAATCAATGTCATGAATATTTTATGAAGGATATAAAATAATTATTTTGGAAGTATCAAGATGATTAAGGTTTCTAATCATTTGTTGACTTTGGGTTAACCATTATTTGGAGAAAATCATGGAGTTTGTTATGTCTGCATGGTGGCGAACTATAGCAAATAAGGAATTATGTTGAGCTATCTAGGCATGCATATTTTTGAGTTAGTTAAGTTAGTCATTAATGGTGGAGATGGTGGTGGTGAATAAGTTAATGGATATGAATAAAAACAAAAGAGAGAGGGCTATGGGAGATGATAAGGTACTTAGCATATAGAGAGTAAGAGAAAGAAGGAGAAGGGTAAACTCTATCCTAAACTCCTCTATCAATTCAAATAACTCTATTCAGTAATGGAAGACTATTCTTGATGGGTATATATGATGTGGCTCAAGCTAGTTGTTTTGAACTAGTTTGTTATATATTCATTAAGGTATTTAGATATATAGATTAAAATTTTTGACTATAGGAGTACTCGGTTGTGTAAACCTATTTGGACTTTTGGGTATAAAATGTGGGTTTTTTATATAAAAAGGACTATGAATATATACACAAATATATATATACAAGTATACTTGATTCAATCTATATATATATATATATATATATATATATATATACCCTTATCTTGCATCATAGGGATTTAGTGGGAAACTATAGGTATTGCATTTAAAATTTGAAGATACTTGCATAGATTAACTTGAAGTTTTCATTTTGATTAGTTTTATGTAGAATTAGAATCAAACTAATTTGTACATATAGGTCAAAACCTTAGTTTTATACTTTTAACTATGTTATGAATCCTCTATCATGCATACTTGGTCATTATGCTTTTGGGAACAGTTAGTTTTAGTCTCACCATGTAACCCAAATACGGGTAGGTGAATGAGCGATTACAGATTTGCAATCGGCCTTATGCATAGAAATATACCTGAACATGTTAAAATTTACATAGTAGAGTTAAGTTTTAATTGTTTTTATTATACACATGAACTATGCATATATTAGATATGAGTATGTATTCATATTTATCTTTGAACTGTGTAAAAGTTTTGTACAGTCAATAAAAGGACTAGTTATACGGGTTTAAATGTATATTGGCATAGATTTATACATACTGGTCTATGTTGTTATATTAGAAGACCCAAATGGGACCTAGTTAGCTGTGTGTTTGGATTTGATCATATGCATTTTATTTAAATGTTAATTTTAAATCAATTGAACTAGGATATCTGATTAAATAAATGATATGAATGGTTGGTTGTATGCAATATATGAATTTTATGAAATTTGGTATGTTTGATTTAAACAAGCATATATGGTGACTTATGTGGTTTATAAAAGGGGCTATGGGTTTATTTTTGACTGGATGTAAACATTACGTATATAGAATACTCTAAGACATGGACAGTGGATGTCTACTTAGAATTTACCATATATTACAATAAAGTATTTACATTGTATTAAAAATGAATTGGAGAGTTTTAATATATCTATATGGAATAAATACATGATTATGGACTGTGTAATACATTTTATTTGATATACCATTTATATATGTGTGTGTCTTTATACTCAATTGTGATGTGATTGAAAACATTATTACCATATAGTGTGTAAATGAATGCTTGTTATACATTTTAATGTTATATATAAAGCTTTAAAATAATGTATTTAAGAGTTGAAATATGAAGCATTTATAATGTTATGGATTAACTTTTGTTTATATGTGGAATATAAACAAATAAATGAGCTTGTGATATAATGATTTTTTTAGGGATGAAATAGCATTATTAAGTTACTTAGTATTTTGATAACTGGTAGTTTTGATGTGATCATACCCAGATGGTATGTTTAGGATTGTTTGGATTTTGTTTATTATTTTTTAATAAACAAGATGTATGGATTCATTTCACTTCATTTGATGGACTAAATGAATGTATGTGATATTTTTGTACTTAGCATAATTTTGATATGCTAAAGGGAAAGATTTTTGAATGTATCTATTAGTTATTATATTTTTATTGAATCTCACATTCATGACCCTAAATAATTAGTGGACAAATTCAACTAGCTTAATTAGCACCATATATGTAAGATAAGGTCTAATCTGATCAAGTGATGTGTATGAATTTGATTGATCCTAGAGATCATTAATTATTGAAAATTTTGGCTAAAGTAATATTTTAATTAAATACTTTCATTTCATATGTTCATATAGTTTTCATATTTGTGTGATATCAAATTAGAATAAATTTATTTATGATACACATTATGTATTAAATATCTTCAACACATGGGTTCTAGTGTGTTACTCTAGATTCCCACCCCGTCATTATCTACCAATCTGTGAAGGGAGGGCCATACCCTTATTTGAGAGATAGTTCAAGGGATCTATGGTCCATGTTTGGTTAAAAAAAGTACTCAGATGATGCTCTTCCTCCCAACTATAGTACCATATTAGGGACTACACTTGAGATTCATGATTGATACTTGAGTCATGGAGACTCTTCTCTGTGGAGATTTGTATCATGTTTTATCATTTGAGATATTATTATTATATTTCTAAAAATTGTAATATTTATGCATTATACTTCTATAACAATGGTTATAATGTTGTATCAGTCATGGCTAAATTTTTACTATTTCATTTATGATTAGAGTCAGTATTTATTGTTGTTCAACATTGTTCATGATTATTTTATATGTTTATAGTGATCCTTAGATAAGTGGATTAGCTATAAACCTATTAGTTAACTAAATTTATATAGTTAGTTAAAGATCACTAATTAGGTTTCTCGTGATGAAATCTATATGATGGATATGTGCACAGAGTTGAGGGACAATTCCATGGACATTTCCCATAATGTGATTATGTTATTAAATAATGTAATAATGTTATTGATATAACATGATCATTTTATTTAAATTATGTATTGGTCATTATTGAGACATAACATGATCACATTAATAAATAATGTGATCGTGTTATTGTACAAGTAATAACGCGATCGCATTCTTGTTGTTTTGTATATTAAATCA
Organism: Torreya grandis; assembly: GCA_037957365.1. Lineage (NCBI taxonomy): Eukaryota > Viridiplantae > Streptophyta > Pinopsida > Cupressales > Taxaceae > Torreya > Torreya grandis. Next base: position 673,342 of record JARHVA010003655.1, on the reverse strand, counting down.
TGTGAACATGTACATGAAGTAAATATTAATTAATAGATAACATGGTCGTGTTACTATAAAATTAATAATGCAATCTTGTTACTTTTTTTTTCACATAAAAGCATGTGGATATTCACATGAAGCCAATCTTGACCCAAAGTTTATATTTACTACTCTAAATATCAAGTATAAGTTTACATTTATATTGTTACTTTAAATTTATTTTAGTAAATATAAGAAATTAGGGTCACTCTGCATTTGATAGAGTTGGTCTCACAGCTACATGACTTACGATGTGAAAAATAGTTTTTTAAAATCTAATATGGTCAGTACTTAGGCATTTTCAAGGTCTAATTATTAAACTTAGGGATTTCAGGGCATAACTTTTGCAATTAATGTCCATTTTTGGTAAACATATAGTCATTTTTTAGGTTTTTGTGCCTTTTGGATTGATTCTTGATATTTTTAGGAGTCCTATGTTTGTCAAAATTGAATTTTTAAAACCACTCACTTTGAACTTGATGCAAATTAGTGTGATTGGGATAGCATAGGTCATATCAATGACTTGCACACATCAAACAACCACTTTGTGTTAATTTCACTTGTTCATCATCCCTCCCTCATTCCTTATCACTTCTTACTCATCCTTCATCTCCCCTAATCACTCTCTCATCATTCCTCATTATCCCTAATCACTCCCTCTTTGACCCTCATTATCCCTAGTCATCTCTAATCACTCCCTCATCATCCTTGATTACTCCCTTATTGACCCTCACTATCCCTCATCATCCTTAATCAATCACTCTTTATTCCTTATCATCCCTAATAACTCCCTCATTTACCCTCACCATCTCTCATCATATTTAATCACTCCCTCATCATCCCTAATCATTCTTTCATCATCCCTAATCACTAATTCATCATCCCTAATCATTCCCTCCTTATCCATCATCATCCTTAATCACTCCCTTATTAACTCTCACCATGCCTCATCATTTATAATCGCTCCCTCATCATCCCTAATTAGTCCCTCATTAACCCTTACCATCTCTCATCATCTCTAATCACTACTTCATCATTCCTAATCATCTCTAATCACTCCTTCCTCATCCCTCATCACCCCTAATCACTCATTCATTAACCCTCACCATCCCTTATCATCCCTAATAGCTACCTCATCCTCCCTAATTAGTCCATCATTTATCCTCACCATCACTCATCATCCCTATTGACTCCCTCATAATCTCTACTCAATTCCTTTACATCCCTCCTCATCCTTAATCACTCCATCCAATACCTTCATGGTGGTATTTTGTTGGGGTTTTACAATGCTAGGAGCTACAAGTGGATAGTTAAGTGCTAACATAAAAATATAATAAGTAGTGATCAAAATGATGTGGAGCCAAATTTGAAACATAAATGATGTAATTCACAATTAAAGATCCACCAAAAAAAAGAGAAGCAAGTAAAACCACCATAACACCAAAAATGGGTAGTAAATATGAGGATCACCAAGGTATGTGATTTCTTGAAACCAATCAATTGTTTTCCATATGAGGACATTTTATGATCTGAATAATTAACTTTAAGTCCTTCTATTTTTATGTCTATTAATTGAGTCATCATAGCAGAGAGTGGAAAATAATTTTCAAATGATTAGAATAGGTAGTCCAAGATTGGAAAGTGATGTTTAATTCTTAACTTCAATATTCAATTCAATGAAGAGTGTCATACTATGAGCTCTCTACTTGCACATCTAGAGAAGTGGGTACAAGTTATATATCACTATTAAAAGGTAAGTAGGTAATAGATTATGAACCCAATGATATGGTTGGTACTAAATATATCTCTAATTCCCCTAATAAGAAATTATATGAATTAAAAATATTATTTCATTAACAAATGTAGATCAATGGTGAGCCAATACACTTCATCATTTCCAATAGAAGTCAAAAGAATTTAATTTCTCCTAAAACATATTTTCAAAAATTGAACTTGAAATTGATACATCATCCGTAACCATATGCTAGTGTATGTTCTAGTGTAGGCCTTGAGAAATGGATCACCTAGTAGTGTCACTTGGTGTATAAAATTAAACTTTTTAAAGATGCAATCCTTTGTGACATCTTACCATTATATGTGTGTGATGTTTTACATGTGATCCACCATATATTTACCATTAACTTGTAGTCTATGAAGTAAATCCTTGAAATGTTGTGATAGATTGTCATGATCTAAAATACCTATATCATAGTTAGTTCATAAGTTTTTAGTCATTAGTGTCAGGAAGTGCAAGAATATTTTTAGTTATAGTAATAAGTATACTCTTGATAGTAAGAATTAAATTTAATAATATCCTTATGGCACCATATCATAGTTTGGTTTATCCAAAAATAATAAAGACAAAATAATTGAACCATAAACTAGATGAATACAAGGAAATCTTTCAGTCACCTAAATAAGTTCCTAGATATTGTACACTAAACAATACTATTGATTTTATCCCTTAACTACCTCTACCTAAAACCTCTTTATACAACATATCATTTATAGAATGAATAGATCAAGTGGTAGATCCATGAAAACATGGATAATGGACACATCATGCCCAAATCATTGCCTTGCAAACGCTGAATTATGCTTGTGTCAAAGAAGGATGGGACATAAGGTTGTGAATCAATTAAAAAAAACTTAACAAGATTAAAGTGAGAAATATTATCCTCATCTAAATATTAAGGCATTTTTCTACCATATTCATGGTGTATAAGTCTTTTCCAAAATTGATCTTAAGTTTGAGTATCATCATATTCATGTTAAACCTCTAGACATTTGGAATATAGTCTTAAAAACAAAGGAAGGATTGATTGACTAGTTGGTTATGCCTTTTAGGTTAACTCATGTAGTGAATTCATTCATCGAGATGTTGAACAACATCCTCAGGCCCTTTACCTATGTCATTTTTTTAATCTACCTTGATGACATCCCAATCTTTAGAAGACAAGGGATGATAATCTATACCATGTTGAACTAGTATTTCACATTTTATAGAAACACATTTTTATGATAACATGATTAAATGTTCATTTTTCATGCAAGAGATAAAATATTTGGGATACATTACACACACAAGGACAACATGTGTGAACCTAACCAAGATTCAAGTCATATAAGAATGGGAAACACTAAAAAAAATTACATCTAATTCAAATCTTCTCAGAATTAGAAAATTATACAAGAGATTTGTTTTTAATTTGTATCCTTTGAACCAATCTACCAAAGGTGGAACCAAATAAATTTTCATCTAGTCAGTTACAAAAAAGAGATAATTTGTTGAACTAAAATTTAGACTCTATTTTATGTTCATACTTATGTTACTTGACTATAAATTTGGAAGATCATCTAATTCATTCAGTAATAAAATTGACTATCACAAATGGGTATTGACAACACAACAAGTCCTGGAAAAGAGTTAATTTATATTATAATGGATTAAATAACATATGATTGGAATCAAAGATACCTTTAGAGTATATACTTGCATTAGATGATGAAAGAGAGATTACGGATGATGAGGGATCACGAGGGTCAATGAGGGAGTGAATAGCAATGATGAGGGATGAGGAAAGAGTGATTAGGGATCATGAGGGATGAGGAGGGATTGATTAGGGATGGTGAGGGATGGTGATAATCAATAAAGGAGTGATTAGGGATGATAATATCAAGTGATTAGAGATGATGAAGGATAATGAAGGTCAATGAGGGAGTGATTAGGGATGAAGAGGGATGAGGAGGGATTGAATAGGGATGATGATAGATGATGAGGAAATGATTAGGGATAATAAATAATGAGTAAAGAGTGATTAAGGATGATGAGGGATGAGGAGGGAGTGATTAGAGATGATTAGGGATAGTGAGGGTCAATTGAGGAGTGATCATGGATGATAAGGAAGTGATTAGATATGACTAGGGATAATGTGGGTCAATGAGGGAGTGATTAGGGATAATGAAGAATGATGAGAGAGTGATTAGGGGTAATGAGGGATGAGTAGGAAGTGATCAGGGATGAGAAAGGGATGAGAAAGGGATGATGAATAACTGAAATTAACACAAAGTGGTTGTTTTATGTGTGCAAGTCATCAATGTGACCTACACTACCCCATTCACACCATTTTGGATCAAATTAAAAGTAAGTAGTTTTCAAATTTCAATTTTGACAAACATAAGACTCAAAAAAATTCTAGGAAATAATCTGGAAGGCATAAAAACCTAAAAATTAACTATATGTTTACCAAAAATTGATATTAATTACAAAATTTATGTACTAAAATCCCTACATTTAATACTTAGACCTTGAAAATGCTTAAGTATTGACCAGACTAGATTTTAAAAAACTATTTTTCACATTATAAGGAGTGTAGCTATGAAACTAACTCTATCAGATGCAGAGTGACCCTAATTTCTTATATTTACTAAAATAAATTTGAAGTATAAGTGTTATTATAACACTTATACTTAACATTTAGAGTAATAAATATAAACCTTGGGTCAAGATTGCCTTCATGTGCATCTCCACATGCTTTTATGTGCAAAACAACAGTAACGCGATCGTGCTATTACTTTTATAATAATGTGATCATGTTATCTATTAACATGATCACGTTACTAACATGATAATGTTATTTGAATTTGAATTCAAAAACTACACCTTTTGGCTTGGGAATGGCTTGGATTCCTTAGCCAAAGCTTGGACCTGTCAATCTACAGCCGGGTCCGAGAGTTATGATAAAAAATTTAAAAAAAATCAACTTTGATCGCCATATACACTAAAAATTTCAATGGTAAAATTCAAAAACTTAATACCATCGTGATGATCATGCTCTCCTCTTTCTAAAAATATATTTTTTATAATTTTTTGACAAATTTAAGGTTTCAAACTATGTTGATTTCTAACTATACCTTTTTTAGGCCACTACATGCCATAAATATACATGCCTATACATGTTCATGTAATTTGTTTTTCATTGATCTAAGTGCAAAAAAAATTATATTGTTACAAACTAGGCCTAATTATACACACATTCAAAAAAAATTGATTGTCATTTTTTTTAGGTAGTTAGGTGTGCCACATGGAGGGCTATTTATGTTCTTGTCAGTTTTCTAGATCTATTTCCTTCTAAAATTCATAAAAATAACTATTCATTGAAAAAATATAGGTCACAAACTATAATATATTATATAAATGTTCCTCAAAGGGTTTCAAGGAATATTAAATGCTGCTCAAAAAATGATGTGTCGCACGACTATCTATCTACTCTATTTTTTTTTAAATAGGAATTCCTTTTCAAATTTTAGATGTTTGACCTAGTTATACTTAACCATTTTTTTTAAAAATAGTGTTTTGGAAACTAGACTCAAAGTGCTACATTTCATGTACTTATAGCATCTTCAAATTTGGAGTGTAGATATCTCAAATTATCTACAGAAGTTCTCTGAAATTTTAGTAAAATCATGTCCACAGGTAGGGCCCTTTTTGTCCACCAACTTTGTGCACTTACCCTGATAAATATCTATAATTATTAATTTTTTTTTAGTTTATATATTCTGATAAAACCCAGTGGGTTTATTACACTACATGGAACAATGTACAACACTCAATACCTATTTGAGCACACTCATTATGGTTATCCTCAAGTATCACCTTCTATCCTTTTACTCTAGCAATTCCATTAATAGAATAAAAGGCAGGGAAGGTATACATTTTTATTGGGTATTATATGCTCACTAATGTTATATTTGACCAATCTTTAACATACTTGACTTATGCAAACATACATTATTCTTTAGTCATTCATCCACATATGGGCTTGAACTTCCCAAATTATTGTTAATATTACACAAGATTTCTCTAGTATCTACCTGAATAGCTTAACATCATTATTATATTATCTCCTTATGTCAAATCATTGATGTTATTTTATGGAAGTTTAGCACCTCATCATGCAATGGCACACTATAGACCTATCCACATGGATAGGTCTATAGTGTGCCATTGCATGATGAGGTGCTAAACTTTATGTTCCCTTTAACAATCATTTTCTAAATTTCAAAATTATCCATATGTGTCAGCCCATACATTTTGCATTTTGGTTTGAAGTAAATTAACCAAAAATTTAGCTATATAAACATATCAATCTTAAGCCTATTGACATATAGCTCTTATATATCTATCATTGAAAATCACTATGCACATTAAGAGTAAGTATCCTAAAGTTTCCAAATATTGAACCCATAAAATAAATGATCCCTAAGCTATGTCTAAATACCTATGCAAGGTCAAATCATAGGTTTTCAAGTGTTGAAATCCATACACAAGATTGTATTTCATGATAGTATTACATAGGATTGCACACACTCAACTAAGTGAGAGAACTACATTTGGTTTAACTTACCCCTTCATAGTATTAGATATATATATATATATGCAATGCTTATCTACAGACAATTTTTCATGTCAACTCAACCCATCCCTTTCACTCTTTTTACCCATTAAAAATTATTTCATCTAATAGTGTGTAGATAGTGTTTTGAAGCAAGGAGAAAGATCACATATCCATTCACATATGATCTAAGGAATTTACATACACAATAGCCCTTATTATAAGTAGATATAACAATCAAAACTATCATTGATCAACACAGATACATAGGACAGTTCCACACCCTAGTAGATAATGTCGCATTGTGTAAGTGTCTATAAAGTCTACACTTGTCCCAACTTGCATAGACACTCTATTTCTAGATTTGATCATTCACATGTCATTTTCTAATCTATATTGATTATTGCACCCTATCACAAACCTACATAGACCCAAAATAAGCTAAATACTCAATTCCTCTAGTGCTTTCTATAATTAACAAGTTACTATATTCTGTGAGTTACATTTAGATTTTTTTAGTTATTCAAGATCTTAAACAATCTAACTTTTTTTTAATTATATTGTATTTAGTGCACTTAGAGAAAATTTAGATAAAATAACTATGCCAAAATATGTGATAAATGTGTTTTAAACAAATTATTTCTTCTTATGATTCCCTATGTTACACATGGTATGTGTAATCCTTTCTTTTGAGATGAGTGATATGTAGGTTATTCTATACCTCAAAAGGGGAAATATGATCCCCTTATTTTATCTTCAATTACATGATGATACACAACAACTTAGATTGTTTAAAGAACACTATAGAGAGTTGCAAGATACTTGCTCCTATATTGGAGGTAATTACTAAATATCTAAAATACACTTTCTTTTACATTTAGAGGTAACCCACATTATTGTAAGACACACTTCATACACCAAATATTTATAATACATATTTCATAAATTTGGATATTCTACATAAGCAGTGGTGAAAACTACATACCACCAAGTGTATTTGTTCCTACTCTTTTATGTTACTCAAATATTTTTGAAGTTATTTATTATTGATTTTTATAGACATTGATATATTTTCAAATGTTCCTATTATGTTTTTAGGTATTCCATATATTCATATTCTAGATACAAAAGCATTAATGTTTGTTCCATGACACACAATAGTAGTCACAATGTTTGTATATATTGCGAGGAGATAAGGTTTTTCTAGGTCACAAGATATGGAATTTGTGATAAGGTGTCCTTTCTCTTCCTTTTGACCTTTAAATCATTAATTTATTAATTATTAACTTCGAGATACATTTACATGTTTAAGTTGTAACTTATTCTTTAATACTTCCAAGTGCACTTTTTTGTTTTACTTTGAAGTGTTTGCACACACACACATCAAAGTGGGGCATTATGTAAGCTCATAATTTTGGTAGATGACTAGTTATTTACTATGGTATTGATGTGTTTATGTTATTTTAGATCACTGGTTTAGATTAGGTTCTTATTGGTGCTTTTCTTGTGATTTTGTAACACTTACAACATATTTATTTCTATTTACGACTATTTATTACTCTATGTGTTGCCATGTTATCTCTTTATTCTTCTCATTCTCTCTTTAAGTTTTTTTCCAGTATCTAATTCTACTTCCCCTTCCATTGCTTCACATTCTTTTGATTGTGAATTTTGACTAGAATCGAATTGGTTGATCATAGTATGACTGGGATTGAATAATTTTATTTTAGTGAGTTTCACTTTGTAGGCCCCTTGGCAATTATTTCTCTTTTATATTGTTTTTTCTTTTTTGTCTAATGTTTATGACTGTTATATGTTGGCTTGCATGCAAATAACGTCCTAATCTAAACTTGAGAATTATATAAGTACATGAATGCATTGATGCATTTATGACAAACATTCATAATAAGAACAAACTATGATTTTATTGAAATGCCATCTAATGATGTTTAAATGAAGAATTATATTGCTAGGGCAACACCCATTTTACCAAAAGTTAAATTGAAGCAGTGAAAGAGCATATAAATTCTACTAGTTGCTTGCATCTCGTTGATAAAGATAAAGGTTGGGATATCCATATTCTATTGGATTTCTTGTTGGGATACATGACTGATGATTTCTAAATTATCTAATAACAAAGGTTTGATTGAGGCAGATCCCTCATAACTTTCCCCATTTTTATGCTCTTGCAAGGTCTCGTGGAGTGGATTATGATTTGTGAGAAAGAAGAAGCAATTATGGAATATCTATAGCTCAATTTGATAATTTAAGAAAGGTTTATGATCAATAAGAGCAGCCAAAGACACTAATAAAATTTCAGCAAATTTTGACATCATATACCAGGATCAAATACAATGACTAAGATTGAATCTTAGCCTACCAATATCAACCCAACAATCCTGGTCATGACTAGAATTGAACAATTCAATAGTGGTTACTTATTGAAACTTCTCATATCAACACAAATGTTTTTTATTAACTCTAAAACTTCTTCAAGACTTATTTTCACTCACTTTCAACCTTTGATAGTACACATGTAAGTGACATGCCAAACATTTCTCTAATAACCCTTCTAGTCCACTTTCAAGCGTTTAATTCAATACAATTTGAAAATTTTAAATATATTTTAGGTTTTATATTGTTGTACTTAATTTAGATTTGAATTGAACAATAATAATGATGGTTAATGTAGTGTACTTGACCTATTTAACCATTTTTCATCAAAACAAATAATGAATTAAAAACATTTAAGATTAAGAAGGCATACCTTGAATATAATGTTTTAGAAGATCTATCATCTGAATCTGAACCTTGAAACACATAATCAGAGTAAAGGTGACCACAATTTATAATATAGAGTTAATCAAGATATGATGTTCCAGTGTTCCCCTAGTGCACCTAAAAAGTGTCAAAACTACTCCTAACACTCCAAACATGTGATTGTTGGTTGAAATATAAATTGATGATTGTGTTTGTCTACTTATGTTCTTTATTTTGTTGCTCTTGTTTTGTGTATTTTGCCTTGAAATATTTTAAAATGGATAAGGAAAGTTTTTAAGGGTTGCATTAGATTTAGTAACTATCCATCTTTTTCAAGTGATAACAAAGATGACTATAATGAAAAAGTAATGTAGAATATAAATATGTTTCACATATATTCATCATGTGCTTTTGTGATAAGATTGTGCTTGATAATAAATATTAGATATTCAAATGAACAATCTCAATTTCCTTGGTACTTTATTGGTATGCACACCAATGTTTAACAATTAGGAATAGGAAAGGTAGACAAAAGGGAATGAGAGTGTGAATTATTAAATCAAATCAATCAAAGAGACAAATATCATCAAAGACATTCTTGAAAGGCCCCGATAATATTACAACACACTTGACAAAGAATTAAAGAAAAATTAAATAAAAATATGAGAAAACAATAATTACACATACATATTAATAATAAGTAATTTTTTATTAAAAAATACACTTATATAAATAAAAAATAATATAATATAATATTAATCATAAAAAAATTAATTAAAAAAAATCACATTTCACGAATAAAATCACATTAAACCAAAAAAAAAATGAAAGATAAACTGATCCAACAAATAATTAATAATTACTACGCCAAAAAAATCTTATGTTATTAATTAACATATAATTTTATATGATAATCAATATAAACAAATGCAACAAACACAGATAAAATAACTTTAAATAATTGCACGGGGTCGTGTTTAAGTGTTTACACTAAGTGTCTTTGTTGGGTTTATATTCCATTTTGTAGGCGGGGATCAAATTTGAAGGGCTTACTCTAATTTAATGTGAAAGATTAATTTAGCTTTCATCCTTGAACTTGAATTTATTTATTTATTTATATATATTAATAGTACTCTCTCTTAATTGATATTAATTTAATAGTCCAGTGCTCATGATTATACTGTAGAGAATGGCCCATTATTTTTCAATTTTTTTAACCAAACAAAATTATAAACCCAAAATATTTTTATATGAATAATATTAATTATAAATATATGATAATTATAAATTAATAAAAATAAATTTTGTGATAAATATAAATTAAATTAATTAAAAATTTTGATGAATAATTTAATTTAAATTATTGTTTTTTTACAGATTTATATTATGTATTTATTTTTAGTAATAATTAGAAGGAAAAGGAGGATCCACTTTACACATAAGTATTATAAGAATTTATTTGTAAAATTCAAAAAATGAATTATAAATTAATAAAAATAAGAAAAATATATTTAATTAGTTTAAGTATTTAAAATATATTTTTTTGATAAATATTTAGATATAATTATTTTCATATGATTATTTTAAATTTGTTATACACTTTTTTTTATTAAAGAGTTTCACACTAATTAATGATTCTATTACTTTTTTCTTAATTTTTTTGGTCAATTAATGATATATTCCCTCAATTTAATTATATTATTATGTCGCATTTAAAAAAATATTTTTAAAAAATAGAATAATAAAACAGGTTTATAGTGTCATCTAAATATAAAAATTGTCCTACTTATAGTGTCATCTAAATATAAAAATTGTCCTATGATAATTAAATGGACATCAAATTTAAGGATGGAATGAATTACTCATAATTATATTTGAGTTTAAATTTGACATTCATTTGACTAACACAAGACAATTCAAATCATAAATTTGACATTCATTTGACCGTCACAAGATAATTTAAATTTTAAATTTGACATCCATTTAACTATCACCTAAAAGTTTTTTACTTTTTACTTAGAGAAGTCATTTGAAATATCATAATATTTTTGCCATATGATAAAGTTTGAACCCCGTTTTTATTTTTTGGAAATATTTTTTCAATCTTAACACACTGAGATAATTAAATTGATTGATGTCATTTATCACTATTTAATAAAAAATTGGAAAAAAAACAATAAAATTATTAATTAATATTATATGTAAAAAAATTTAAAAAATAATTTTAAAATTGATATTTCTTAACATATTTTTTAAAAAATAAATAAAATACATATAATAATTATGTAAATACAGTTTATAAAAATTATACCTCACCAATATCCCCAATTTCTATTATGAATTATACCTCTCAACAAAAAAATAAATTGAAAAAAAAATCAAACTATAAAATACCTAAAATTTTCACAAACTTGATAAGGAACAATTTCTAATCAATGTCTATCTCCACAAAACTTTTTTACGAATAACATTTCCCTTTATATGTGCAACTATATTTCGTCAAAATTTGTTGACATTATTTACCCAAAAGGTGTCTGCCTTCATTGGCAAGGCAAATACAGCTTCTCATCTTAATTATTGTAGACTTTTTTTTAAAAAACATGAGACTTACAGTTAAAAAGATAAAGACAAATAATGGAAATGTAGCAAATAAAAATAAGAAAGATTACACATTTTAATGGAAAAAACATAAAGCATTAATGGAGTAGTGGAGATGAAAATCCCATGGAAAACAACAATGCATTTGTTTGTCAAATGTTGATATTAAGTGTTAAGTATATTTTGAAAGTTAGTGTATTATGAATATGAACTGTCTTAAAATTGTATATATAATATATTTTATAATATTTATAAATATTTTATTATTAGTAGTATATTAAGGGTTGTTTTGATGTATAAGTTATATTAGAAATAATATAATTTTTTGTTTTGGTAAAGAAAGATTTTGTAAAGTGAAAGAGGTTAAATTTGTAGTAATACATCATTCAAAATTCATAATTTCTCACCTCTATTAAACAAAAATACTTAATTGAAACCTATAGAATTCATTTATTATTCACAAAAAGCTATCAAACATTTAGAGAAAGAAAGCAATTAATAAAGTATTAATTATAGCACCAAATTTCATAATAACAACACATTATATTATACTTGATCAAATTGCTAAAAATTATAATAATTATCAGTGTTGTTTTTATATCATACACTATTGATAGGGATGAAAAATATTAAGATAGTTTAATTATTCCTTAATATAATGGAGGCTCCATAAATATGTTATTTTTTTTATAATTTTTAGATTTCCCTACTCAAATAAATAAAAAGAATAATAAGTCTATTTTTTCAGTGCTCTGAGTGAGAGCATATAAAGTTGAGTGAAGTTTTTGAAGTCTCAAATTAGAAATATATAAAAATTCTTTTGAAGAAAGATCACAAGAGGTGATTCGAAACGTTGAGACAAAAAATTTCATATAGTTATTTCCAAAAGCAAACTTTGTCATAGAAATATACAATCGTGAAATGATATTTCTCTAAAGATTAATTTAATGGTTTGAAAATCCCAAAAATAAAACTTAATAGTTTAGATATCCCAAAATCAAAATTTGACGATTTATCAAAAGGGTTGTAGTCCAACTGGTGAGGATGATGGTTGCTTATATCTATCCACCAAGTTACAAATCCCTCTAGATATCCAACACAAAGAATCAACTAGTTAAAATCACGATCGTGTTTTGAGTAATTTGATGATGTGAATGCCCCTTACTCGTCACTTAATCAATGAGCTCATTAATTTAAAATATATGCTTACTCATACAAATTGATATATTTATTTTTGAAATATGAATAAAAATGCTAACATTTTATGTAATTCAATGGTTTTATATATTACCTTAAAATATACAACAACAAAAAAAAAAATACGATTTAAACATACCAAAAACATCAAATCTACATTTTTGATTTAAAAAACATAACAATACAATATTTAAAGAGGGAAAGGATGATAACTGAAAGATGTAAAAACCATTGAAAATTAATAATTATACTAATAATTATTTTAAACAAGTAAATCATCTCAGAAAAGATATAATAAATTTACTCAAAACTAATTAAAATTACAAAATATATATTTATATATACTAATTATAAATATAAATATGAAATATTATAGTATGAGAGTGTCGGTTTGACACTTCCACTTACCAATGGAAAAGAAAGTGAAATCCTCCCTTTGCTGGGATAGAAAATTTAATGAAAAGTAAATTGCAGCCGTTACAAATGAATGATGGCCGACGTTATGAATTCTATCTACATTGTTACCCTTTCATCTTCGTTTCTCGCCATCCTTTCATCGACCACCCTCTCTTTTAAATATGTAAAACTCTGCTCCTCTTTCCACCTGCAATCTTTTCAAGTATAGTGGATCAACCTTCATAGCCTGCAGAATAAATCTAACATATAGTAGTGGTGTCTTCTTCTTTCAAGATGCAGACAAACATCATGATGGCTCCACCTGCTGGAAGCAAGATAGTTCAGAGGGGATTCTCTATATCCCCTACTTGCCCCAGGAGGCCTGACTCTCCTACGTTTTCTCCTCCCAAGGTAAGCTGTATAGTTTTTATGTCTTTATACTCACCTGCAACTTTTAATGACTCAATCTATGTGACCTAAATTACATGCGTAAATAATGATCACAAGAACCCATTCCTCATGGGCTTAAATACTTATTTTTGTCCTAGTTGCATCATTTTATGTTATGTTCTCTAGGCTTGATCTGTGAGCGTATTTTTTATCTTCTATGTTGAGTAAAATTGTTCTTAAGAAGGTGCAGTCTGTTGATGATAATCCTATTTCAAAGGCATTGGAGGAAATTGGTCGAATAGATGCGCCCCTAGCAGAGATTTGTGATCATATCAAGCATGCAAAGTTTCTCAGAGCTGAAGGGGAATCAGCAGGGGCCGAAAAGACAGCACAGGAACGAAAGGAAAAGCTTGGTGAGTCAGAGAGGCCCTCTGAAGTGAGCCGTGTCCCTAAAATGAAAGATGGAAAGTCAGTTGAACAGGAGGCATTGGAAGCCCAAGGTGATACCGAAAGTAGTGATGTAAGGCTGAAAGAAGGTACCAAGGAGGAGCTGCCTGCAAAGGTACTAAATTCTTTTCTAAATTTGAGCTACATTTGATAATAGATGAATACAATTTGTTTGAGAGTGTTCTATGCTATCTGGAGGGTAAATTGCCGGCATGTTAAAAACCCAGCTGTTTGGCAGTTTTGGTTGCCAATGAATGTTAAACCCTAGGCTTTCCACGCTGGTCAAGGCCAACACGCTGGCAATTTGCTTTCATGCCTCTTATCTTACAGGCATCTAAGGTTCAAATAGTCTTCAATTTAATCAAAGTTTCACATTGTTTAGTAGGTGAAATAACTTTTAAGGTTCCTTAGGCCAGGGTGCTCTTAGTTAAGTTTTTCTCTAGTTTTAGACTACATTCCTTTGGCCCAAACAACACCCAGGCAGCTATGTCCAATGCGCTGTTGGATTTTGCAGTATTAGTTTTACCGTGCATTACAGTTACTGTGACCTGTACTTCTTGATATTACAATGTTTACTTGCTTTGTATCACAGTTCTTTTATGAATAAAATGCAATAATGTAGGGGAAGAATTATTTTCATTCTAGCAGTAACAAATTTTCAGTTAAAACAAATGATCTATTGTTCAATGGGTGGTTTAAGTTTTCTATAATGATGACCTATTGTACTATCAAATACATTGGATCTATGTTTTTGAGTTTAATTTCCTTTTGCTGCTGTGCAGGGGAAATACCGAGTAGAGCAGGAACGAATCATGGCAGAAACATTTCCAAAAATATTTTCAGAAGTTGATCCCGAAGTTACCCAGGCAAATCCTTTCGGATGTGAAAAGCAGCAGCAGCAGAAGTCTTTTGAAAAATCTGATGAGATTCCTGCACATGCACAGATTAAGGGGAAGGCCGCTGGAAAAGTGAAAGGGCGATCCAGATTGGAAAGGGTGTTGAAAGACATAGATTCACGCAACACTAACACTATTTCTGGTGATGATGAAGAGGAAGAGTACTCCTATGAGAAACAGTTGAAGTACATACTTAACAAAAAGCGAGATGCTGACTTTGATTTAGCCTCGGCTTCTCAGTCTCTCAGAGCTGCTAATACCAAGTTCAGTGAAATGCATATAGAGATCAATCGTGCTGTATCCAAGATGCAAACCCTGGTTAGATACTTGAATCTAACTAGCAAAGAACGGGATGAGCTCAAACACAAGCTTGAAGAGCTTAAGAAGAAGTACTCTGTATCTGTTGATTTGGAGCCACTCAGAGAATTAATTATGCGAGTTCATAGGCTTGTGGAAGAACTGTCAACCCTTGTCATGAAATGTTTTGAACAGAATTGTCACAGTGTCATGCTGCCTATCTGGACCCATGTACCAGACACCTTCAAAGAGCGTTTTATCCGTTCTGTTCTGAGTCAAAGAATGTTCTTCGGTTTTGAGAATGAAAACTTTTTAGTAAATGAAGGTGCCTTGCCTGCTTTGGATGTGGATATCCTCAGGAATGAATCCCTAAAAATATTTCATGAGCTTAGCAACAAGACAGTAGATGGCCTTAAGGTTGAAGATGGTGGGTTCAATCAATTTTACTCTCAAAAGAAGAGTACAGTCTTGAAAGATTTGAGGAAGAGCATGCTTGTGGGTAACGTAGATTTGGGTAAGGTAATGCACAAGGACACGGTGGAATTGTTTGGCATTCTGGCCAAGGAAGTGTGGGCAATGCATAAACTAGCACTATCCATGGAAGGGAGGGTGAGGATTCTGAGAGTGCAGAAAGGAGCTATGTTTGATAAGAGATGGATGAAAGCTATGGATTGTCCTGGAGAAGATGTTCGTGAAGGCGGAGATCAGAAGAAGAAATCTATACAGTTCATGGTCATGCCTGGCTTTCAAGTTGGTGACAGTCTTGTTACTCCCTGCATAGTTTATCTTATGTGAGGGATCAACCTCGTGTTATTAGTTGAACTAATAATATTATTAGGGTTTGTAGGTTGGAGTTTTTTTCAGATAGATAGATATTTCTTTTGCTGTCCATGATAAGATATTTTGGATGAGTGTAAATATTATATATATGGATTGGAATTTTGAAAAAATAAAAACTTAGTAACCTTATGTTATACATATCGTTGAGCCTTTTGTTGTATGTTTGGTTGCATTTATCTTGTAGCTTGTTGGATTCATCAGTTTTTTAGTGTAACATGTGTATGTTTTTGAGTGTAACATGTGTATGGCTCATTAGTTATCATGGAGCTTGTTTGTAGCTTTTTTATTTGATAAATAGAGTCATTTATTGAAGGGCATGGCAGCTTTAGTCTCTACCTGGATGTCAAATTCTTTTAATCTGCATGCTCACTGGGTCAAGGGGAGTTATTTCTTACATGGGTTTAGGCGAATCTGTCCCCTTATTCCCAATGCTTTTAGTAGGTGATTCTAAGACCTGTGGATTCATGTGGGTAGACTCGATTTGATGGGCTTCAATGGTGTGTTTCAACAGTGGAATTCAAATTCAAATACACCAATTGCATACGAGTCCAGAAATAAGAAGCCACTGCAAAAACGCTATAAATGAAATGGCAATGTGCATGGTCCATGTACATTTTTGGAAGTTTGAAAATGGCTATTATTAATTTCTTTCCGGAAGCCTTGTCAGGGTCCTTTAAGAAAGAAATCCTATGTACATTGCCTATGGGTTTTCTGAGAGTCTAATATGCTACATAGAAGAACTGTATTTTGCATGTTGTTTGTATATTTGTCCACTTCCCATACACTGTCAACTCATATCATTTGCTAAATCATTCAGTGACTTCAAATATTTAGTGGAGGTGATAACACTGACCGCAGTGCACACAATGTAAACATTGGGTATACCAATAAGATCTCCTAAAAGCATTGTATATTAAAGATAAACTATCGCTTCCAAGGTCAATAAGAACTGTAATACTCATTTCATTTTAGCTGTAGCACTGAAATATATACACCATATGCTCAAGGATTCAACTTATTAACTGTCATTCTCCCACATTCATACAGTATCCTTCAGTTCCTGTTTATGAAGTACAATTTAGCCCCTAGTCACATATCACACACTACATTCTTAATTACTATAAATTACAGAAGCAATTTAGACCTAAAAAAGCAAAGGCACCTTGTAAATGATAGTGCATAAAAGCCCTAGTTGGGAGATAAAAATGCACAACAAATAACTCAAGGTTTTCTAAGTAGTCAACCAGATAAGTTCTCCTGAGAGCAAATACCAGATAACTGCACTATGTAACTTTTAAAAGCTATTTGCCTTTGTAATTAAGTTCAGACGGTCAGGAGAGGGGGGGCCACTACCTCTGCACCCTAATTTGAGGGGTTTATATCCCCACATAGAGTCAGATTGGCACCATTAGAATTGTTGTCTAGTTGGCAACTCAACAATCTCATATTTATTCAGTGAGGCCATGCATCATGGCACTATAAACACTTTTCAATGAAGTCTTGACACGTCATATCTCCAATTGTAAACTGTGGCATGACCATTAATTGAATAACCGTGGCCCATATAACATTTACATGCTACACATAGAGGAAAGTACCCAATACTCAGTGCACCCTAAGGTATAATAAATACATCATACGACATGAGAATGTTGTACTGAAAAAGGTCGATCAATAAAACTATGCTGTCACTAATTTGTCATTTTCTTTTTGAGTGTTTAATTGACAAGAAACAGATTTTGAATTCTAATGTTAAGTTGAAAGCTTCCACCTACAAAATACCTTGGTACTAAAATATGTTAATAACATTCCAATATTCATACAGTCGATGTAATAAGTTGTAATTAGCTTTTAAGCATTATTATTGAATAAAAGTTGAACAACACTAATTCCATTTTATTTTAAAATATATATTTTTATAATATATCCTATCAAATATACTGGGTCCTATCACAGGATATTAGGTATTATCCCCTGCTTACTTGTCCCTACCTGAATATACAACTTCCCTCCTCTTTAAATCCATATAGCTACAACATTGATTATTCACAATGTCACCCATGGCTGCACATCTCAATATCTGCTTTTACACATTTCTGAGTTAGTGTTTCTTTCATCCCCTCTCCCCTTTTGGGTGGCTACATATCTGTGTTTGGTCATTCATCTGATAGAATATAATTCATGTGCCCCTGTCATTGTAATGAGTTTCTTCCATTTTTTCCACGACAACCCTATCTGAGCATTGTTTTGCCACCACTCTTGGAGCAAATTCACCCATGTGTTTTTATGGTAGATTTTTGACACGGTTGTTTTGAAGGTATTCACAAGGCCATGCTCGCTATTAGTTTATGTATATGCCTACTTTTTTCATCAGATTCTTTAGAATAATGGATTTCTGTGGCATGTGACTTGCGCAGTTTTAGATCTACACCTCTGCTATGACGGCATTCAAGCATTACAATTCTATGGACTTAGCATCACACTTGACTGATTTCGTTCTTTGGTATTGGGAGCAGCTTCTTTGAAAGATATGCATGCAAAATGGGGCAGAATACAGAAGGCAAGTGAATGGTTTGGACACAATTAAGTCGACATTGTTTTTTATGTTAAATCAAAATCATATTTTTTTGTCAAAAGTTGTTGTGACAACACTAATAGACATGTATGCAAAATGTGTAAACTACAGAAGGCGAAGGAATTGTTTGACAAAATGTATAACAGAAACGTGGTCTCATGGACCACAAGGATTACAAGATATGCATAAAATGGTGTTTTGATGAGGCTTTTCCGAAAAGATTCTCCGCAAGGTGAGCTTGTTGGATAGTCCCAGTGGCACCCGCTGAATTATTTTTGCAATGCAGCAGCATGGGACCAGGTTGTTATAAATATAAGTGAGGCGTTAGAAATCAATGCAGAAGTGGAAGCAGCCAAAAAGATAAGGAAAGCATGAATGAGGGCAACAAGCATTGATTGAATCATCAGTTAGGACGAACGTCTTGAACCTACTCGTAGAAAAATAAAATAATCTTGTTCGACTTCTCACTGAAGAACCACTTTCGTTATTCTAGGATCTTTGGTTTGAAATCTGTAATGATTTTTATCATTTATCCCTATTTATGAGAGTGTGCGATGCGTAGAGTTTAGGCTTTTCAGAGATCATTTTTTGTGATGCTGAAATTTTAGTTAGTTCATTACTTTATATGGATTGTGTTAAAAATATTATTCTTGTCCTCCGACCTACCTATCCAAGCTCCGTTGTGCAACATACACCAACAAAATTTAATAAACATTTTGAAATTTGAATTTAGGCGGTTGATCCAGCTGGGGGGCAACTCTTGGTAGTAGGTAGAAAACAAAAGGAAGAAGAGACAAAATGAATGTGTAAGGCAGAAATATACGTAGAGCAGCAGCACGCAGTGAGTTTAGCTGCATCAGAAGTAGCTTGGAGAGAACAAGAAGCAACAGGGAGAAGGAGAAACCAACAGTAGAGTGTATGTGAGCAGAGAGAAGACAAAAGGTAGAATAGAAGAAAGATAGCAGCAAGAAGAATATTTTAATTGACAGCAATCAGTACATAGAAGTTCCAACAAAATATAAGGGAGGAAATCAGAGATTTTTCTGTGCAGCCAATAGCAAAATTGAAGACGACAAAAGAAAATTTTTTTGTAAGCGTTTTGTAACAGCTGTCGCTGTAGGTGTTTAGTAGTTATAATCAGTCATTATAATAGAGTTTTAATCACCTTAATATTTGCATATTTTAGTGTTTTTAGTCATGCTTTGCCCTCCCTTGTTTTATTGTTTTAGCATGCTGATTTTGTGTATTTCTAGCATTATAACTATAGCTTCGAGATTAGTCAGAAGCTAGCTATAATAGCTCTTGTATAACTCCGAAGCTTCTATTTTACATTGTGTTTGGCCACCCCTTTCTCCCTTTGGTCTTTGCTTACTACCCACTTGGGCCTGTCTACTTATTTTCCAACAACTTATATTAGAGTTTGGTTTTTAAGAACTGTTATAATGCCAGCCAGCAGTTCTAGTTCATGATAGTAGCCTCCTACATTTAAAGGAAAGATTTATGATGTTTAATGTATCAAGATGAAGACAATCTTTTACTCACAAGAGTTATGAGAGCTTGTAAAATAAGGTTATACAGATGTTGCAGACCAAGCAACGTTCAATGCACTATCCCAAGCACAAAAGAATATTCTGAAAGATAATAGAAAGAAAGATGCTAAGGCACCCAACTACATTCAAATGGCACTAGCTGATTCAATTTTTCCAAGGATAGCAACAATTGTCCATTCTAAGTAAGCTTGAGATATTCTACAAAATGTCTATCAAGGTAGTGTCAAAGTGAAGCTTGTCAAGTTACAGTGGTTAAGAAAAGACATTGAGGCATTGATGATGAAGGAAAATGAGTCTATCAATGACTTCTTCACGAGGACAATGAGCATAGTCAATCAATTAAGATAAATGGTGACACTCTTGAGGATCGTATAATCATAGAGAAGATGTTGAGGAGCCTTCCAATCAATTTTGACCCTGTAGTGGTTGTAATTAAGTCATCTAAAAACTTGAGACAAATAACAATAGATGAGCTAATAGGTTCCTTACAAACCCATGAACAAAAGTTGAATAGGTCAATCACCTCTTCCCATGAGCAAGCATTCCAGACCAATGTGAATGTTAGAGGAAGGGGGAGAGGATCAAACAATAGAGGTAGAGGAAGAACTTGCAGCAATCAAGAAGGTAGAAGGCATAACCATCAAAAGTCACATGCAAAAGGAAGAGGAAGAAACAACAACACTTTTAGAGGTGGATCTACATAAATGTATGACAAGTCAAATGTCCAATGTCATTATTTTAAGAAGTATGGACACTATGCTAGTGAGTGTAGAAAGAAAGAGTAGGATTTGAATAAACAAAGCTCAAATTTCTCTAAGACACAAGATGTTGAACCTAATAGGAATGATAAAGTTGAAAGCTTGTTTATAACATGCAACATTGTTGAACAAAGTAGTATAGAGATATGATATGTAGATAGTGGTTGTAGCAACCACATGAGTGGGAACAAAGAGATCTTCAACCACATTGACAAGTCAATCAAATCATAGGTAAAAATGAGAAATAATGAGAAGGTTTTAGTCATGGGTAAAGGCAGTGTTTCTATCCACAGTAAGCAAAATGACAAAAGACAAATACAAGATGTATACTATGTGCCCGTGTTGAAGTACACCCTAATTAGCATTGAGCAACTTGTCCAAAAGGGGTATAAGGTGAGATTTGAAAATGGAGTGTATAATTTATAATAGAAGTGGATGCAACAAACAAATTGTAACAGTCAATATGACAACCAATAGGATGTTCCCTCTAAGGATGCAAAGTAAACTTGCAGCAACATTCAAAATAGTTATAGTAGATGAGTGTACTCTTTGGCAGCTAAGGTATGTGTATTTGAGTTTTGGAGGGTTGACCCTTCTTCACAAGAAGCAAATGGTGAGAGGGTTGCCCCTCATAAAATAGCCAAACAAAGTATGTGAAAGCTATATTTTGGGGAAACAACATAGGAGTACCTTTCCTATGGGTAAGTCATGGAGAACAAGAGCTCCTCTTGAGTTGATACATTCAGATTTGTGTGGTCCTATGAAGACTTCCTCCTTATCCAAGAATATGTATTTCATGACATTCATAGGTGATTTTAGCTAGAAGACATAGGTGTACTTCTTGAAGAACAAATTAGAGGCATTTAAAACCTTCAAGCAATTCAAAGCCATAGTGGAGAAGTAAAGTGTCCATTACATAAAGATCTTAAGGATGGATAAAGAGGGAGAATACATATCAAGTGAGTTTATAGATTTTTTTAAGTATAATGGCATCAAGAAGCAATTTGCATCCAGGTATACAGCACAACAAAATGGTGTGGCTGAGAAAAAGAACCGAACCATCCAAGAGATGGCAATGAGCATGCTTAAGGCAAAAGGATTATCCAATGAGTTTTTACTTGAGGTTGTTGCAACAATCGTATATTTGCTAAGTATCTATTCTAATAAGAGTGTTAGGGATATGATACCTTAAGAAGCATGGAGCAACCAAAAACCAAGTTTTAAACATCTTCGAGTGTTTGGATGTGTCGCATGTGCACATGTCCCCAAGTAAAGAAGAACAAAATGGGATGACAAATAAGAGAAATGCATTTTTATTAGGTATAGTGAGCAATCAAAGGCTTATAGGTTGTACAATCCCATCACCAAGGAGCTTATAATTAGCTAGAATGTTTGATTCATAGAGGATAAAATGTGGGAAGATAAATAACCAGAGCAGCAATTACAAACAAGGGCTAGTGGACCCTTTATTGAAACTGAAAGAACAGGTGGTGCAACAGCCCATACACAGAGTTAGATCTCTATTTACAAAGGGTTGATTCATCTAATGGCAGCAACCATCAAGAAGGTCAAGGAATAGTTTGTGAGCCAACTTCATCCTCCTTTAACTCAATTCAACACTTACCAAGGACAAGGAGCTTGTAAGAAGTCTATGAAAAGTAAAGGTACAAAGAAAATGAAGATGAAACAATGAATTACGCTCTTTTTTTTAAGGAAGCAATCAAGGAGATTAAATGGTGTGATGCAATGGATGAAGAAATGGATGTCATTGAGAAAAATAAGACTTGGGAGTTAGTAGACCTTCCAACAAGAAAAGAGGTCATTGGAGTCAAATAAGTTTACAAAACAAAAACAACTCTCGAAGGTAAAATAGAGAGACACAAAGAAAGTAATTGTGAAAGGCTACAAGCAAAGGCATGGATGTGACTACAACGAAACAATTACACTCGTAACAAGGCTAAAAATGGTGAGAAAAATCATAACTATAAGTGCTCAACACAAGTGGAAGGTGTATCAAATGGATGTCAAGTCAACATTCTTGAATGGAGTGATGGAAAAAAAGGTTTATGTGGGACAACCACATGGATATGAGATTATCGGGCATGAGAACAAAGTATATAAGCTAAAAAATGTGTCATATGGGTTCAAGCAAGCACCTAGGACATGGTACAATTGGATCGATTCTTACTAGTTGAGCAATCGCTTTAGCAAAAGTGGTAGTGAGCCCACACTCTATATCAAAGTAAACATAGAAAGTATTCTTATAATTGTTTTATATGTAGATGATATAATATTCACTAAAACTACAAATCAATCAATATAAGATTTCAAATTAGCAACGAATAAGGAGTTTTAGATGATTAGTTTAGGTTTGTTGAAGTAATTTCTTGGGATAGAATTCGAGCAAATGAATGAAGGCATCTTTATATGTCAAGACAAGTACGCAAAATATATTTTAGAGAGGTTTATTATGTTGAACAACAAACTGGTATTTGTCCCAGCTAAAACAAACTCAAATTACACAAGGAAGATTGCAGCACCAATGTGGACCCCACACATTATAAGAGTTTGGTGGGAAGTCTTATTTATTTGACTGAAACTAGGCCGAACATCATGTATGCAATCAACCTCATATCTAGATTAATGGAGACACCTAAATAAACACATTGGAAATCAAGCAAGAATATCTTGAGTATATGAATGGAATGAAAATCCATGAAGTTTTATATGCAGTAATAGATGCATTTCAGTTGGTAGGCTATACGTATAGTGATTGGACTGGTAGTCTAGATGATAGAAAGAGCACATTGAGATATGTGTTTCATCTTGGGTCAAGAGATATTTCTTAGGCTTTAAAAAAATAACTTATTGTTTCACTTTCAATAGATGAAATGGAATACATAGTAGCAAATGTCGTAGCATGTTAGGCCGTATGGATTAGGAGAATTCTATTAGATTTGCATGAGGATCAGTAAGGAGCTTCAACTATCTACTGTGACAATATATCTTCCTTGCATTGTCAAAGAATCCATTTTTCATGGTATAATCAAGTATATTACAATCGGGTGTCATTTTATTGGAGAGTTAGTTGAAAAATATGTGACTGAGCTTAAATTTTGTGCATTGGAGTAGCAGCTCACTAACATGTTCACTAAGCCTTTGTCAAAATATAGTTTTTTATGTTTAAGAGGAAGATTAAGGTCATAGATATAGAAACATTGGCCCTAGATAGTTTTATGTTGGCTCTAGAGACTTATAGGCTAGCTTCGAATTTCCACAGCCAAGCTCTAAAGTTTAACAACGAAGCTCTGGAGTCCATCAACAAAGATTTGGAGTTCATTAACCAACATCCAGAGTACAAAAATGAAGCTCTGAAGTTCATCAGTAGGCTCCAGAGTCCATCAAGTTGGCTTTGGAGTTCAACAGTCTAGCCCTAGACTTGCTTAGAACAGGCACAAAGACATATAGGCAGTTAAGGAAAAGCTACAAAGATGTTTTAGAGGTTGAAAATAGTTCAACATAATATAGAAGGAAGATCAAGAATAAGGGGGAGTGTTAAAAATATTATTCTTGTTCTCCCACCTACCTGTCTAAGCTTCGGAGTTGTGCAACAGCGATCAACAAAATTTAATGCACAGTTTGAAATTTGAATTTAGACAGTGGTTGCAGCTGGGTAGAAACTTTTGGTATGTAGGGGAAAGACAAAAAGAAGAAGAGAAAAAATGAATGTGTAAGAGGCAAAAATATATGTAGAGCAGCAACAAGCAGTGAGTTTAGTTGTAGTAAAAGTAGCCTGGAGAGAACAAGATTCAATAAGGAGAAGGAAAAACACAACAACAAACTATGTGTGAGCAAAGAGAAGGCAAAAGGCAGAATAAAAGGAAGATAGCAGCAAGAAGAATATTCTAACTGATAGCAGTTAGTACATAGAAGTTCCAGCTAAATACAAGGGAGGAAATCAATTTTTTTTCTATGCAACCAATAGCATAAAAGAAGACAAAAGAGAAGTTTTTTGTAAGAGTTTTGTAACAGTTGTAGTTGTAGGTGTTTAGTAGTTATAATCAGTCATTGTAATAAAGTTTTAATCAGCGTAATATTTATATATGAGTGTTTTTAGTTCTACTCTACCCTCCCCTATTTTATTATTTTAACATGTTGATTTTTTG
This sequence comes from Torreya grandis, assembly GCA_037957365.1. Lineage (NCBI taxonomy): Eukaryota > Viridiplantae > Streptophyta > Pinopsida > Cupressales > Taxaceae > Torreya > Torreya grandis. The sequence goes on along the minus strand of JARHVA010003655.1, from coordinate 648,056 downwards.
CATTTCCAACACAGTAACTATAACTTCGGGATTAGTCAAGAGTTAGTTAAAATAGCTCTACTGTAACTCTAAAGCTTATATTTTACATTGTGTTTCACCACCCATTTCTCCCTTCAATCTTTGTTTTTTGCCCACCTGGGCCTATCTGCTTATTTTCTAATAGATTGATATTGATAATTACCACATGCTATTATTTTATTTAGGATACAGTTTCCATAGTTTCTCCTACTTTACAAAAGCACATTTGCAGTTGATGTTACCCTTCCATAGTATCTTCTAATTTACAGAATATAAAAGAACATCAACTTGTATTTTTTATTTGAATCTTGATATGAAAGATTTTGGTAAAATTCTCCTTATCTATGATCTTGTTATACTAAAAAATACTTTCTTCTAGATAATTGGATGAAGTATCTTTCATTACAATAGTAGAAACAACATTACACTTACCTTTCCATTTGTTTTTAACGTTTCACTTGAGACCAACACATTACTCACTTAAAACATGTAAAGTAGTAGTAGAATTACACTTACCTTTCCATTTTTCTTTAACGTTTCACTTGAGACCAACACATTACTCACTTAAAACATGTAAAGTAGTAGTAGAATTACACTTACCTTTCTATTTTTCTTTAACGTTTCACTTGAGACCAACACAATACTCATTTAAAACATGTGAAGAAGATGATGATCCCTTCTTGTCCATCTCAAAATAATGTGCTTGTGAGCATGCTTCCTCTATAACTCTATGCTTATCCATCAAGATAAAACTCTTTAAAATGAATGAAGTCCTTCATAGTACACTAGTAAGGTATCATGGCCTTGTGTGTCCTTTATCATTTGGGTAACTTCTTTCAAAAAATTATAGTGAATTCCTACACACTTTGACCATGATTTACCTAAAGTAATGCCAATTAATATAATGTTTGAATTTATAATATACAGGTTAAAATTTTATCCTAATTAGTATCTTAAATGCATCCCATTTAGAAATTGTTGAAATTTTCCTCAAAGCCAAAGAATGAGCATCTCTCATATCAAGTGAGTTCATGACTAGCCACAAGGAGAGGAGTTTTCCTATTCCTCAAGTTGTATAATCCAATGATCAAGCTTCTTAGCGATCGTTTCTACCACTTTGGATGGAGTTTGAGTTGGGGTTGCTTTGAATCGAAACATAGGAGGATACCCAAGGGACAACACTCTTAAAACATATTAAAATATGTTATGATGAAAGTAAATGAGAATGATAGAGAGATAATTTTAAACATTTAGAGTGCTTAGACATAGAGAATACATGCACAAATGAGATATTGTGTCAGGACTATAAAGCAAAATTGTATTATGATGGTTTTATATAATGATATGAGAGGTTGGATGTATGTTTCAAGATTCGTATAGCTATGATTGATACCACATCCACTCAAATAATAAATAAAATACATTAATATACAAATGTGAAAGATGAAAATATTGTCATGGTCTTATAAAAAATGCAGTTGCTTACTGTAGATACTAATACAAGACCACACTATAGGACAAGGCCACACTATAGGACAAGGTCGTAGTTCACTCTTGTCCAATAGAGATGATGGATTTTGAAACCAAAGTAATAATGAAGTACATGTTGAATAGGGATGAATAGGGAAGTCTTATAGATGCGCACAGTAATTGCAAGACTTTGAAGGCTTTCATAGAGATTATGGGTAATTAGAATGGCAAATTGACCAAATAAGGTAAATGTTTCAAGGACAATTATTTCCAAGCATTTATTAATTAAATTTTAGTGTCTTCATTCTTTGTCGCCCCCCCCCCCCCCCGCTCTCCATTCCAGTGGTGCATAAAATTAATATAGTAAATGAAATGTGATACCTGAGTGTGTATACACACTTTGTATCTGTCATGGAGATGTGCATGCCTCCTTGTTGAGGCATTTGGAGAAGTGTTGAACTTATGGTGAATTGAGACCAATCAACTCTAAACTTGAAGAATCTATGAATATGCTTGAGTTGGAAATATTATATTTGTCAATCGTCATAGAGAACTCTATAATTATTTTGAAGAGGTAAGAACCAACAAAGTGGTTCACTAAAGTGCAACCAAAACATGGACTGTCACTAAGCTCAAACATGGCTCACTTTCTGAATGGAAAAGAAGAGATAGAAACCCGTACATGGATCTCTAAAGTGAAACCAAGACTGGAACATCACTAAGCTCAAAAGTGGTCCACTTGTAAAAGATGAATCGCACTATTGCAGACAGATCTAGATTTAAATTGTAAATTCTTGAAATTTTAATACTTGAAAAAAAAAAATCTAATTTTTTTAGAATAGTAGCTTGGTCATAAATACATGTCATTCTCCATATATTGTATAAAGTGTCAATTTGATATTTTGAAAACTATTTGAAATCTTGTAAATGTCTTTGCACATATGTATATGTGCTCAAGTAGTTGTAAGAGTGGAGTGCATAAGCAAGCCAAATGCCCTCAAAATCTAAAAAATTTAATTTTACCCCCCTTTTGAGATGAAGAAAAGTTTCTAAATATCACTTATCTAAAAATAAAAAGTGAGAGCATTTGTGAAAGATGTAATTATTGTCACTTATATTTATACCCTTTGAGAAGATGTCTCAGCTCTCCTCATCCAAGTTGCAAAATTGAAACACCTCTAGGCTTGTGGGTAGCCTAAGGATGAGATGAATCTCCATATAGGGATAACTCCCTTGATGTACTACTTTGGATCACTACTACACCTAAACTTTTCGGGGGGGGGGGGAGGTGATACACCAAATAAGTTAATGACTTCCAACCAGTTGCATGTTACACATGAAACCAAGAGACTAACCAAACATACACTTCTCCAATCTGCATCTTCTTACATCAATATTACATTATGAGGTTATGGATGAATGTTTAGGCTAGGAGGACTAGATAAGAGGTATTGAATAGCTCTAGTGAATAGACTAACTCACTCAACCTCAACACTTCCTAAAACACTTCACATGTCCTGTAAGAAGAAGCTTTCCAACTACAAATAGGATGAAAGAATGAGATAGCATGCTAAGGAAATCATAGCTATCACTAAACAAGATAAATAATCCAAGTAAAACACACTATGAATAGTCATGAAGAGGTAAAAAATATTAGTCTTATTGATCAAATGGTATGCAAATGAGCAAGGCTTCACCATACTCATGTGGAGCATAAGTTATAATGGCCAAAATGGCTAGTTCTTATAAAACTTGAGAGAGAGAGAGAGAGAGAGAGAGAGAGGAGAAGAGAGAAGTCCAAGGGTCACAATGATACTTGTCAAACTGAGCAAATGAGTTACTTGTGAATGAGAAGAGGATGTGGGATGAACCATGCAAGGTCAAAAGGAACAAGTGGCTCTCCAAGTTATGAAACTCTTACAAAGTGGCATGAAAGTTCTCATTCTGGCTCAAAAAATTGCTTTCATGATTCGGACCTATTTGAACATCCAAAAACTGATTACGGGTAGGTCTAATGACTGGAATTAAGGGGAAGGTTTTTAGACATACCTCTCCATGCATTGTTTGTAGTCCTGGTCATTTGAAACCTTCCCAAAATGAGCTATCACCATCTGCAATCCAAATAACTCATCTTTCATGCACCCTGCACACTTAGGCTCACATTTGACTTTAATTTCTTATGCAAATCTATGGGAGGGAGTAGATAACACTTGGAAAGACCCTTCATGGCCTTAGACTGCTTAGGTAGACCTTAAAAATGAATTTACTTGAAGTTCTCACCCTTCTCACTAGCTTGGTCACTATGCCAGTTTTGATTGGCTGAGATGAAGCTATTTGTTTGAATATTTAGGCATTGTTATGAATAATTAAATGGACATGAGTGGTTATCCCAAATCCTTATCCTTCTCCCAAATTTGGCTTCATCTTCAAACTCCTCCTGGAACCTGTAAAACACACAAAATAATAAAAAATACCCTATTTTGTACCATGCTCATACAATTCTATATAGCTCATCTTGATGGGGAGTAGCTCGAGAGAGTCCTATACGACCTCCAATCCTTTTTCTGGGCAAACTATGCAATTTTGATGCATTATCTCCTTCATTTTCCACATCGAATCTAGACTAAGGGTTTGCAAGGGTTTTAGCCTGTTTTGACCTCTTAGATTTTGTTCATAAAATTGGGATGTCCAACTTGCAAACAAATTCAGCAAGAAGGTTGTTCAAGACCCTTGCTAACACCTCCAACCTTCTTGGATTTCCATGCACAACCTCCAAGAAGATATGAGCATCTAAACTTCTCCTATTGTGTTCCTTTCTCCTTTTTTTGCAGGCCTAGTGTTGTCTCTGAGCCAAAAATGGATTCCTCAGGGGTTTTTTTTATTTCCAAAAGGTTAGACATGTCTATTATGACCTCAAAAAAAAAATCAATAGGGTATAAAGCTCACTTCATGCTAAAAATGGATTCGACCTTTCATTTGGGCACTAGGCCAAAACTTGCCTAGTAGGATTGACTACAACTCTAGCCACCTAGACCACTTTGTTGCATTTCCCCCTTTTGTGCTTGGTTTCTAGTGTTTTTATATATGTTATAAAACCTCTCACACCTTCTATCAAGGTTCCCTTAGCTCTTGATGCACTCTTCTCATCCCTTCTCTCCAAACCTGCTAGTTTATGGATGATGGGAAGTACCCTCTATCTGAGACAAAATAGAGGGCACTTCCCATATTTTTCTAACCAAAAAAAATGTTTTATGGTCTTATTCAAGTCCTAAAGGTTTTATATACAAATTTTGAGCTCCTGACCAGGTCATTTGATCTTCCAAAAGCCTTAAGACCCAAGACAGACTATATGTGGAGATAGATTGTGCATGATCTGGAATGCAGACTGTGTTTTACATGTTTAGTATCCTTTATTTGATGTATTTACATTTTCAAGAGCCTATATAGACACTAATGGTTCTGATGAAGTAATTCTAGGTCTAGTCATCACTTTAGCTCTTTACATACTCCTTCCCATACACACTGCTTTGACAAAACTGAGTGTATATATGACTGTATCTTTGTTTTAGAAGGTACATCTATAGGTATGCTTGTATAATTAAGCCTCAAAGGCAATGTATAAAACCTCCTTAAGTCCCTTTTAATCCATTGGTGCTTGTGTGAACCCATTTCCTCGCCTTGCCTAGCCTAAACATCCCTTAGACACATTGTCCCAACCTTTTGCCTACCATACAGTCACCTACAGTGGCTATAGGTGCTCATAGGACCTTAAGGAATCTATGAAAACTTGTTTTACATTGTCAAGGGCTTATGGAGATTTCTCTAATCATGATGTAGGAGTTCCAATATTACCCATCACTTCAACCCTCCATGTTCCTTTTCATACATTCTACCTAGTCAGGACAGAGTGTCACTTTTGACTGTGTTTTGCATTAAAAGGGCACCTGTAGGTGCATGCTTGTACATTTTGGGCCTAATAATAGGGTATACAAACTCTTAAGGGTTCCCTAGAGTCATTTGGTGTTGTTTGGATTCATTTATATCATGTTTGGGCCATACCCATATCAAGGACCATCACACTTTAGTTCACTGCCTTTCTCAATCAACACAATCAACTGTGTTGAGAAAGATGAAACCCTATAGGTGTATTTTCTTCTCTTGCAAGGTGACACATCACTATTCAATCTCATGAAACATTTTAAAACCTTTCTCATCTTCCAACCTTGTTGGTTCCCTCTCAAACTTGCATGTTGGACTGTGTGTTCCTATAGTTGGTAATAGGTGTGTATTCTCAAATGGTGGAACACTTGTATATGTGTTTGAGGAACATGACACCACTTATCATCTTCTCTTGATATTATTTTAGATCATGAATTTCACCTTCACCATTTATAAACACTCACATATGGGGGCATAATCTAATTTGTAACTTTTGGTTAAGCCATGAAGGAGGTAGTATGGTTGTAGGTGACTGTGTTTAAACCATTTGTATGGACTGTCTCATCCTTAGTGGATGAAAAACACTCTCCTAGTACCTCCTTGATGCTTTTCCATGACAAATATATGTTCTTTAGTGCAAAAAGATATTCCAACTTAGTCTTGAGCACCAAATCCACTCACTAGGCCTAGAACGTGTTATCAATTCATCTTGTTGTAGATAACACTGTGGAATTTCAATGTTCAAAGAGCAACTCAAGGGCTTTCAAAAATCACTCTCCTCAACTAAAACACCTCTCTTCTCTTGTAAGTTGATATACCTATATGGGATATTGAAAATAAATGTACTTGGAGGCTCTAGAAATTAATGCAACTTTGTATAAGAAACCTTAAAAAAGGGGTTGGACCTCTGTTTTGATAGTTTTGGTAATTTGTCCCAAAGTGCCACAAGTTTGCGTAGAAGGTCTCCTTGAGGTTCCACTAGCATTAAATCTTATCAACACTCTTCCAAATGGTTTTAAATCATGTTCAAACCTTCCAAACCTCAAAGAATGTTCAAACACACATTTCATGTTTCCCTAAGAAGTGGTAGACTGTACAACTGTTGTAGATGACTATTTTGTGCATTTACTTGCTCTATTGGCTCTTAAAATGGATCTTGGAGTTGGATTTTGCATTTAAGATTAAGCAAAGGCATATATGGGAAATAACACATCACTTCACTTCATTTTGGAACCATAGCATAGAATAAACCTCCAGCAATTGGAAAAGATGATTGCAACTCTATTCCTTCACTTCTCCTTACAAATTGAGTTGTTTGGCTCATCAAATCAACTTAAAATGTGAAACCAATCATAGAGAACATGCAAAAATGGATTCAACATCATCTGGAGCTAATATTAGCAATTAGAGTGTATGAAATCATCCAAACAAGAGCAAAACTTACAGGATGCACAGATTAACAAGCAGAAAAATACAATCAACTTCATGAGGATGGTTTTGTTGTCAACCTAGAGTTACACCCTAATTAAAGATGTGCAAAAGTAGAAAACCCTCACTCTAGTTGAAATAATGGGATCTTCTCAGAGGGTGGGTGCCTCTATGTTGAGAAGAACCTCCAGAGAGGGTTGGTTCACTTAAGATTTATCTATTAAATCTAATTATTTTCTTGTTCTCAAATGAAAAGGGTAGGGGAAATTAAGGGGAAAATTAGAAGGGAAAACTTAATAGGGTGATGCACCTAAATTTTGTGATATTCACTAGGCACTGTTAATCACTATGAAAATAGAGTTCTATATTACCCTTGCATAAACATTTCAGTTGAAGGACTCTGCCTCTTCAAATGACCTGTAAGGGAAGAGAGGTGAAATGAGATGGGAAGTAATAGGTGGGGAAGGGACCTACCCAAAGGAGATGTAATCCCACTTAGTACTAGTATACAATCAAATACACACTATATATAATCAACATCCAAAACCCAAAAAATATATAACTCAGAATCAATTTTCTCTGTCCATATTTCAGGTATCTATTATTGAATATCAATAATCCTTTTTTTTCAAAGACTTCCAAAAGGTCATTTTATAGAAGTTATAGAAAATTCCAAGAGATTGGCGTTGAAAGAATATGAGAATATCAAGTGGATGTCAACTCAAGTCAATTTTGAGTTCAAATTAATTACAACCTTCTTGAAATATTTCATTTCTTTATGTTTTTCAAGAAACCTTCCTTTTTGGTGTTAAAACAAAAAATGGGAGGAGATAAGGCTTAGTCTTGGTTGACTCAAATCAAGACTAATTCCTTTTTACAATAATTTATACATTAAATCCTTAATTTCAAAAAAATTGCATGATGAGCTCCAAATCTTGGCATTGAAAAGAATGGTGCACCCAAGTTTGATAAAAATAAATATCCTTTCCAAATATATTATGTCATATTTTCAAGGAGAACTCCACTTGAGTTTTTTGAAAGTTGAGTTGTAACAAGAAAAGATTCCCTTTGCATGGAAATTAAGAAACAAGCTTTGACAAGTCAACTTTAACTAACTCCACTTGCATGCTTCTCCTTCTTGAAGTGGGACTCATCTTGATCTCAAATTTATTTTTTCAAAGTTAATACAATAGTTTTCAAGAATCTTTTAATTTTCTTGTTTTTTGCAAGAATTCCATTTTGGCGTTGAAAACTTTCTTTGCATGAAATAGCATTTATTTTTAAATTTAAAATATATGGATATTAATAATAATATCAAATATGTCATGTGGGAGCTAATTTGGGGGTATTTGGCATATCAAATGACCTTTTTATAATTTGAATTTTCAGACTTAGGATAAAATCACCCTTTTGAACATATTTAAAGCATCTTGAGACAATTTAATGACTTTTGAAACCAAATTTTATGTTTTTGACATTTTTTACCATATATGACCATTTTGACCAGCTTCAAAGGCTAATTGACCATTTTGGAAAAGTTTCAAATGGTAGGGTAGTAATTTGGCCTTGACAAGCCAAAATTACTAACATTTTGGTGAATTTCTAGGGTTGACTAGCCTTCTGGTCAAAAGAATTTAGAATCTCTGGAAAAACTTGGACAAAACTGTAATGGGAAACCATAGACACAGACATAACTAACACAAACAAGGCTAAAACATGTGCACAAGCACTTGGAGGAAAGGACAAAACAACTTGGAAAGGGAAAACAAGGCTAAAACATGTGCAGGATGCACTTAGAGGAAAACAAGAACTGAAAGCAAAACTAATATGTAAATTTGACCTGGTACTTTCCTCTCCCTCCTAAATCAAAAAGGATGTTCCTTAGGTCTCTTCCATGATGAGAAACCTCATGATGTCATACAAGTGGTTTGTTGAAGTTGAAACTCAGTGAATCATCCTTTTTGCTTGTTATTGTGCTTGGAGAAGCTCTAAATATATCGGCATCAAATAATTTCCCAATGTACACATACTCATTGTGATCTTCAAGACATATCCCTTGCTGGTCTTCATTCTTGAAAGGTTGATTTGGCTCATGTTCTTCTAGGCATGGCTCTTGGTTGTTCTCTAACTGCTCTATCTCATCAAGGAGCTTGACAACCTAATCTTTAGCTTAATCATGACTTTCTTGAGGAAGGGTGGTTGGTATGATGGTGGAGTTGAGACAATAGTCTTCTAAGTCATCCCAAAAATCATCACTTTCTTGCTCAAACATAGGAGTCTTTGGCTTCCCAACAACAAGTTCTTGAAACTCATTCAACTCATAATCCACGGATTGATCACAATCTTCTGCAAGACAAAAAGGAAGTTCATAAAAGAAAGTGAGAGGGAGCTCATCATGCTTGCATTCTTCATCATCCAACATGTTAAACTTGTTTATCTCATCCTGAAAGACATGGTACTATTGCTGCCAAGTATCTTCATGAGTAGGTTCACCTTTAAGGATTTCAACAACTGCAAGTTCTTCAAGAATTGTCTGTCAAGATCCTCCTTAGAGTACAATTGATTACTTTATGATAAGCAACTAAACACATAATTAAACCAGAAGTAATAAGTAACTAGAAATCAGAAACAACAAAGAATAAGAGATACGAGAAACAATACAATATTGTATTACACTCTTTCAGAAGGAAATACAATGAAGAAATCTCTTCTTTTTCCCACACCTCTTGGGTGTACAGTAATTCTCCCTCAAGAGTTCTCTCTCTCTCTCAATTACAATCAACAATCAACTCAATACCAAGTTGTTGTTCCCTTCAGTGACAATCAACCCAATGGTTTTTGTTTCCTACCTTCCAAGTGACAATCAACTCAACCGTTGTTGCCTCCTTGACCCGCAGATCTTCTTGATTTTGCACCTTGCAGATCTTCTTGATCTTGCACCCTACAGATCTAATTGATCTTGCTTACATTAGAATACAACCCCATGGGTCTCTTAAATAGATCCCAAACCAAACAATAATTAGAAACACAGACTCAAGACTAAAATTAGTCTTTACATGCAAACTAACTGTTCGTCTAAAATTAGAACAGTTCTGGAAACACATAGGTGACCGATGTCGATTCCTGTCTGACCGATGTCGGTCGACCATAACCGATGCCAGTTATTGTGTAGCTGAAGATAACCAATGTCGGTTGGCCTTATTGATGTCGGTTATTGTGTAACCTAGCAACCTCCACATTTGCACATTCAGTGAAGCTTTTAGCTCCACAACTCAACAATCTCCCACTTGGAGACAAACAGCTGCACCTGTACCTGTACAGCAATATCCTCTAATTTGTTTCTAGCTTATTTCTCCATCTTCAAGTTCAATCTTGAAGACCAACAAAAGTTGAATGAAGATTTAACTTATCCTTTGTTCCCAGCTTTGTTAGCATATTAGCAAGGTTCTTATCTGTATGGATCTTTTCCAGCTTCAACTGACCATCCTCCAATACCTGTCTAATGAAGTGGTACCTAAGCTGTGTTGACCAAATTTTGCCCACAGGTAAAATTTTTGGTCCCCTTCCTCCCTTGTTGTTCATGCCAGTTATATTTCAGGTTGTTCAGGTTCAGCATTCTCTGTTTCATGGCCAAGGTTCATTTTCAAGTTTGATTTCTTGGTTCAATAATGGTTGAACTGAACCGTTGAACCAAATTTTGTGGTTCAACGGCCCAATTCAAAGGTATGCCCAACCCGGAATGGCAGTTCAAAGCAATAAAGGGACTTTCGGCCGAGTCCAAGGACTTTTCAAAGGGACAGGTGCCGAGAAATTTTCAAGACTGAGAAGTGCTCAAGAGGATGCCACGTGGACCCGATGACATTTTAAAAGGGCCCAATGACGTCCCGGTGGACGTCAAATTTAGTAGAACGGTTTAGTCATTGGATCTCAAGCGATGATGCTTGAGAAGCCATCAATTTCAAGAGGATGGAATATATGTTGGTTTTCAAAGCTTGACGGCTGGATGAGCGTCAAATTTAGCAGAATAGAATGGCCTTTGTTTCCAACTGAGAGAGTATTGCCAAGGAGCCCAGAATGCAGCAACCTGCTGAAAGTTTGCCCCTGGGGGGGCGAACAAGCCAGATAGAGACAAATTCGATAAAAGACATGAAGACGCACATGGAATGAGCAAACAGTTAAGTCCAAGCGGTGCCAATTTGAAGAGGTGACTCCAGTAGGTGAAAGAGTTCCTTCGAATTGACCATGAGAAGACGCAACAGCTAAGTAATGTAACCGGTTTCTTCATTTTACATTTAATGGGTGGACAAACCGCATTTTGACATTAAAAATGCGGACTTCAAGCAGGCAAAGCGCATGGCTCATTAATATTTTGAGCGGCTTGTTTCTTTTCATGAATAGACGCAATAGGCCACTTGTAACAAAAGAGTGCCAAATGAGCCTCTTGGACTTTCCATATATATTTGATACTTGTCATTTTTGTAAGGATCTTTTTCATGGATTTTACAAGGCGCAATCCTGTTAAAATTTCCACTTGAATCAAATAAAAGCAGTTTTTTACCTCTTCTTGGATAGATATTCTGTGTATGTTCTGAGTGTTTGATTTGTGTTTAGTCATTGTCTTTTGATGCTCTCACAAGTTCAGCACCAACACACCAGCTATCTACTAGGTGCCATTTTCTGCAGCTGACAGGAGGAGAGCCCTATCTGGAAGTATAGAACAAAAGAAGTCATTTATAGTATGCATTACAAAGGATCTTGGTGAGTCTCTACTCCTGTGTTTTCATAAGAACCTCCCTGCCATTTTTTGCACCCTGGTTTTCCTGCCAAGTCTGAGTGTATGTATGTTGCTTTGTCTGATCCTGAGAGTGGGTGTGAGAAGGTCACCTTGTTTTGGTGTATCACCTCCTTAGAGTAGTTTATTTTCTTGCATTTCTTTTCCCTTTTCATCCCCCCCACTATTATCTAGATGTATATATATGTATATATATACATGCCTATATTTGCACTTGCTGGAATAAACATGATACATCAAAGAGAGCTAGCCATTATCTAGAGACTCTCCTCTCCTGCTTCGTCATCCCACAAGTGAGAGAGGAGTTTACATGTTGCGAGGAGAAGGCAGGAGTTTGACCTCCTTGCCCCGAGTGCAATCTCTTGCGTCAACAGTTTTGGCACACCCAGTGTGACCCACAGTTTGATAACTCAAAAAGGTTTTAGGATTGATGCTGGTCCTGTCACAACAATTTCAAAGTTTTCCAGCATCTGGCAGCTCCACTGGTAAGAGCTTCAGTTCTCTAATTAAGACCAGTTGTTTAACTTTCTATGCCTAAAGTCACCACAAGGTCTGCTTCAAGAGGGGTTCCTTTCGAATTTGTTGAATTACCTTTCAATTCTGTTAAACACTACGATTTGAGAGAACTCGTCCTTATCCAACAAGCAATCCTCCTAGGCCCATTATAAGAGACACAGCCACAGCAGAACCTCAATTACAGCCAGTCCCAACCATGGCTTTGCCATTCGCAACTTTTCGTGGTGAGAGCCCCTTGAATCTCCCACAATATGACCTAATTCTGGGAACAACTCTAAAAAATGTGCCTTCTTACGATGGATTGGGGCCCATTACAATCATCGAGCACATCAGGAATGTTTTTAATCTCGTCAATATTCATAATGTCACAAAGGAAAATGTTGCAGTCAGATTGTTGGCTTTGTTTCTTAAGGGCAAGGCTCTTGACTGGTACGGGACTTTGCGTATGAATTCAATCCATTCCTGGAATGAACTGGGTATTCAATTAACAGATCATTTTGGGGAAAAGAGCGATGACCTCTCGCTTGCTGAGCAGCTGACGACCATAAAGAGGGCTCTGCACGAGTATATGCAGGACTTTAACACACAATTTCAAAAGACTTGGGATAGAATTCCCATCCTGGTAAGGCTGACTCCCAGCTACGCTTTATCGTACTATTTAAAAGCATTAAACAGCGATATTGTAGTGATGATACAATCTATGGGAGGGCATATACTGTCTGACGCTTATGATATAGCCATAACAACTGAAAATTGCTTAGTTCAAGCTGGGAAAATAGCCCCTAGGCCTCACATGCCACTTTTCTCAGAAATGTTGCCCCCAGCCCAGACCGTTGCTCCCACATTGGCTCCTCTGCCTGCCATCAAAAAACCAACTGTTGTTCCATCAAATGATCTTCATGAGGTTAAGAGTATGTTGCATATCATGTCAAACGAACTTGTTGCCATTAAAAGGCAGCAAGCTTAAGGCAACAGACCAAATCAAGGGTACCAGAATTATGGTCAAGCCCCTAGACCCCCTTTTCAAAATTATAATCAAGGTTAGGGGCAACTCACTACAACCAGGCCATTTCAAAATTACAACACCGGTCCCTCCTCATCATCTAAGGCCATGTGCCTATTCAGAACAATTTAGCACAAGAGCAGCCTAGCTGTTCGACCATGGGATATGGTCAAGAACAGGCCCTTTACACAAATGAGATGATGAATTATTTCTAGAATACAAAAAATCAGGCTGCTGCTCATTCCCAGTTTTTTGAAGCTCCAGCTCAACCCAGCACGAGTAGCAATCAGGCCCAGCCGGATTCTACTCATATGAATCAACTAGAGGGCGAGTTTTGTGCAATCAATCATGGGGGTGCTGCAGACAATCAGGCTGATTGTGTTGCAGCCAACACAAGATTTAAGAGAAAAGCAGTGGGAGAGGTGCAGGCTACCACTTAGGTGACAGCAGCACCTCCTCCATCACACTCATTTTAAAAGGCCCCAATTTTCAAACAGTCGCTTGTACCTTTAGCGCCTCAGCCTACAACTCCGGTTGGGATCAGCTAAAAAGAAAACATGAAGAGAAGCAGTCCCCAAGGCAATATAGTGGACCAAATGAAGAAGTTTCATGTGAGCATCTCTTTATGGGATTCATTGTCTCTTCCAGGACAGAAGGACGTATTGAAGAAAGAATTGCATGAGCTGGATCAGCAAGTTTTTCCAGCAAACATTGATAATGTCTTGATGACGAATGGATAGCCTTCCACTCTATGACAAGTAAAGAAGGAAGAGAAGACTCCCCCTTTCTACGTATCCTTGATCATTGGGGACTTCTTGGTACACAAATACATAATTGACAGCGGGGCCAGTACATCAGTGATGCCTAAGTGTGTTGCTGATAAGATGGGACTGAAGTATGAAGAAATGAAAAAGGGAGTCCTACAGCTAGATGGGACACCTGCAAAAATAGTCAGGATTTTGAAGGGTTTAAGCTTGGCATTGCATGCTTGCCCAACCTTCTCAATTCCCCATGATATAGTGGTAGCGGATGTTCCTCCATTTTTTGCAATTTGCCTGTCTAGGGACTTCACGTCCAAAATAGGTGGCTACCTAGCAGCGAATTGGTCATATCTGGTTTTCAGAACCAAGTATGGGACCAAAGTGAAAATCAAGTCTGAGCCACTCTACAAGGACCATCTAGAACCATACACTCTCAAGGCAGTGAATGTCAGTTACATAATCATCGACCTAAAGGAGTCCTAGACCGACCAAGCTCCGTCCTCTGCTCTTGAAGGAGTTACAGACCTACTCTTGGATGAGTGGGGAAATGATAACTTCGAACATGATCCATACAAGTGTATCGAGGAGACAGACTTTGGAGTCTATTGCATGCACTAAGAGGGCGCCTTCATGCCGAATTTGATGAAGGTAGACCAAGAGGACCTTGGCCTATGGCAGCTGTATTTTGATGGTTCCAAAAGTAAGCTGGGCGCTAGAGGTGGGGCGATGCTGGTCTCTCCTTCAAAAGAAAGGCACTTTTCAGCTTTTCATTTCCAATTCTCTTGCATAAGTAATGTTGCAGAATATGAGTCTTTGATCCATGGGTTGGAATGGGCAAGAAGAAGAGGGATTAAGGAGTTGCAGATCTTGGGGGACAGCGAGCTGATTGTGATCAGGTGAAGGGCCGAAATATAACAAAGAACTCCTTGCTGAAGTCTTACAAGCATAGGGTCTGGGACCTGATGGAAGATTTTCTTGCCTTCAACATTGCCTCGATTTCCAGGGAGCAGAACAAACACGCGGACAGGCTGGCAATAATTGGTGCTCAGTTTGACGTTTCAAAAAAAATAAGTCGAGATTGTGGTTCACGCCACTTGAAAGTGGTAGTTCGACCCTCTGTATCAGACAACTTTGCAAATTGGCAAGTTTTTGAAAGTGACCAGCAGAAAGCTTTCTTCCTATAGGGAGAAGCTGAGTTCGCAATACACAACCAGGCGAAGTTGCAACAGCAATATGGAAATCAGATTGTTCAGTTGAAGAATAATAAACTCCCTAAAGGTCTGGTCACGCTTGAAAGCATTTTCAAGAGAGATGACCAATTGAGAAATGACAAGGCACGCATCACAACCAAAGAGGAAAATTACAAAAAAAGTCAAAATCTTCAAGGACAAGCTACTGGCACTTGGCAAGGTCTGCACGTTTCAAGAAAGGCAAGCTTTTATTCTGCTGTGTCAAGAGTTCACTGATGTGTTTGCATGGGATTACAGTGATTTAAAAGGCTTCGACCCAAGACTCACCTAGCACACCATTAAATTAGAGGAAGGTGCCAAACCAGTCACACAAAAGCAAGGGCTTGTCAATCCTACAATTGAGCCCCTCATGCAGAGGGAATTGGCCAAATTGATCGAATCCAGAATTATATTTTTAATCAAACATTCCTCATGGCTGGCCAACCTTGTTCCTGTTAGAAAGAAAAATGAGGAGATCAGGCTGTGTGTCGAATTCAGAGACCTTAATAAAGTCTCTCTAAAGGATCATTATCACCTTCCAAGCATGGAGCATATTCTTCAGAAAGTAACTGGTAGCGAGCGTTTCTCCCTCCTGGATGGCTATTTAGGGTATAATCAAATTTTGGTGCAAGGTTGTGACCAGTACAAAACAGCCTTCACCACCAAATGGGGAATGTTTGCCTACAAGAAGATGCCATTCAGGCTATCCAATGCTGGTGCTACCTTTCAGCAAGCCATGGACATGGCTTTTGGTGGCTTGATAAATAACAATGTGCTGGTATACCTTGATGATATAACGGTATTCTCCAAGGAAGCGAGCCAGCACATAGAACACCTCAGGCAGATTTTTGAGAGGTGCAGAAAATTTGGCATCTCTCTTAATCCAAAGAAATGTGTGTTTGTTGTTCATGAGGGGAAACTTCTTGGCCACATCGTGTCTAAGGAGGGCTTGTCCATTGACCCCGAGAGAGTTCACTCCATTCTGGAGATGTCCTTACCAAAGCACAAGAAAGGCCTGCAGAGTTTCTTTGGCAGGATAAATTTTATTCGGAGATTCATTTTGAATTTCACTAAGATAGTTAAGCCCCTAACCTCTATGTTGAGGAAAGGTGAAGAATTCAAGTGGACAGCGCAAAGAAAGGATAGCTTTGAAGCCATCAAGCAAGCTTTAGCCCAGGCACCTGCTCTAATCAGCCCCAACTTCAGTAAAGACTTCAACCTCTATACATTCAGCAATGAAGAAGTGATATCCGCCATGCTTACCCAAGCAAATGGCGATGACCTCGAGTAGCCACTCGCCTTCTTCAGCCAAGGGTTAGAAGACTTCGAAGTCAGGTACACGTATGTAGAAAAGCAAGTCCTGGCAGTAGTGCGAAGCCTGAAAAAATTAAGGTATATGTTGTCTAACAGTAGGATTCATCTTATGGTCCCACATCCTGGCATCAAGGATTTCTTGACCAATCGAGATTTAAATGAGAAAAGGGTGGGATGGATCACCAAAGTGATGGAGTATGATGTAGACATTAAAATCACCAAGTTGGTGAGGGGCAGGGGCCTGTGCGAACAGCTGGCTGCATGTTTCAAACAAAAAGGGGAAAATAGGTTGTTAATCCATGATGCAGCCACTGCAGAAGAACCAGTTGTCATAAAGGATTGGATGCTGGACATGAAGCGTTTCTTTCTCACGGGTGAGTGTCCACAAGGTCTTGATAAGACCGAAAGAAGGTATTTTAAACTCCAGTCCCTCCCTTATGTTCTGGTTGATGAAGTATTATTTAGGAAGGATCTCTCTGGGGTTCTTCTAAGATGCATTAACTCCAATCAGGCTGATAAGATACTGGTTGAGTTTCATGATGGGCCGGCTGGTGGTCATTTCGCTCCTAGAGCTATGGAAGTAAAGATAATGAGAGCTGGCTATTTCTGGCCTACTCTTTTCAAGGACACCCATGCCTGGGTAAGAAAGTGCCAGAGGTGTGCACTTTTTGATGGAAAACAACGATTGGCTGCCATGCCTCTATAGCCCATTCAAGTTGAGCAACCATTCATGCAGTGGGGCCTGGATTTTATAGGGATGATCAATCCTCCCTCCAGTGCTGGGCACAAGTGGGTGCTGACTGCCACGGATTATTTCACTAGGTGGGTGGAGGCAGTTGCTCTGAAGGAGGCGAATGAAAGCACAGTCCTAGAGTTTTATGAAGATCTGATAACAAGATTTGGAGTCCCAGCCACCATAATCTCAAATAATGCCTTGGCTTTTTTGGGAATCAAAACTAGTGAATGGGCATTGAAGTATGGCATATACCTCAGCACTTCATCAAACTATTATCCGCAGGGGAATGGGTTGGCTGAGTCCACCAACAAAAATTTGATCAGAATCATAAAGAGGACTATGGAAGAAAATCAGAGGACTTGGCATGCCAAGCTAAAGACAGCTCTATGGGCCGACCGAATTACTCTAAAGAGAGCAATCATAAATTCTTCATATACGCTCCTATATGAAAGGGAAGCCAGGCTTCCCATCTCGCTTGAATTGCTAGCGTTGGATCTCTCCCACCAACTGCAACTAGAAGAAGAAACCAGCATGGAGGTTAGGTTGTGTGAGCTAATGGAGCTCCAAGAGGTAAGGGATTGGGCTATGGCTTCCCTGACAAGTCACCAACAGCAAGTAAAAAGGCACTTCGACAAGAAATCTTTGTCAAGAGATTTTTTTGAAGGAGACATTGTCCTGAAATGGGACGAAGATCGAGCTAAGCTTGAAAAACATGCAAAATTTGACGACGTATGGAGCGGTCCTTACGTGATTACTCAATGCAAGCAGCATAATGCATTCCAACTTTCTAGGTTGGATGGTGAAGAACTGCGTATCGCAGTTAATGGGATACATCTGAAGCATTGCCACTAATTTTTGTGTTCGCCTGTACATATTTTCCCTTGATTTCTTTCCTGTTTTTCTTAAGTGTTGTTGCACAAGTAGTAGTTTTCTTAGTCTTGCGTGTGTTTTCATTTCATGGAGGTAGATCTGCGTGGTTGGTCCTAAGTTTTGACATAACTCTTGTTGGTTTTCAAAGTTATCATCCAACTCCATGCCCAATGGATTGCAAGGCAACTAGTCTCTAAGCATAGCAGGCATGTTTCCCCTGGAAGCCGCCAATTTGTTGACCAAATTTTGCCCACAGGTAAAAATTTTGGTCTCTTTCCTCCCTTGTTGTTCATGTCAGTTATATTTCAGGTTGTTCAGGTTCAACATTCTCTGTTTCATGGCCAAGGTTCATTTTGAGTTCAATTTCTTGGTTCAATAATGGTTGAACTGAACCGTTGAACCAAATTTTGTGGTTCAACGGCCCGATTCAAAGGTATGCCCAAGCCGAAAGGGCAGTTCAAAGCAATAAAGGGACTTCCAGCCGAGTCCAAGGACTTTTCAAAGGGACAGGTGTCAGGAAATTTTCAAGACTGAGAAGTGCCCGAGAGGATGCCACGTGGACCCGATGACATTTTAAAAGGGCCCGATGACTTCCCGATGGACGTCAAATTTAGCAGAATGGTTTAGACGTTGGATCTCAAGCGATGACGCTCGAGAAGCTGTCAATTTCAAGAGGATGGAATATCTGTTGGTTTTCAAAGCTTGATGGCCGGATGAGTGTCAAATTTAATAGAATAGAATGGCCTTTGTTTCCAACTGAGAGAGTATTGCCAAGGAGCCCAGAATGCAGCAACCTGCTGAAAGTTCACCCCTAGGGGGTCGAATAAGCCAGATAGAGACATATTCAATAAAAGATAAGAAGATGCACACGGAATGAGCAAATAGTTAAGTCCAAGTGGCACCAATTTGAAAAGGTGACTCCAGTAGGTGAAACAGTTCCTTCGAATTGACCATGAGAAGACGCAACAGCTAAGTAATGTAACCGGTTTCTTCATTTTACATTTAATGGGTGGACAAACCACGTTTTGACATTAAAAATGCAGACTTCAAGCAGGCAAAGTGCATGGCTCATTAATATTTTGAGCGGCTTGTTTCTTTTCATGAACAGACGCAATAGGCCACTTGTAACAAAAGAGCGCCAAATGAGCCTCTTGGACTTTCCATATATATTTGATACTTGTCATTTTTGTAAAGATCTTTTTCATGGATTTTACAAGGTGCAGCCCTGTTAAAATTTCCACCTGAATCAAATCAAAGCAATTTTTTACCTCTCCTTGGATAGATATTCTGTGTATGTTCTGAGTGTTTGATTTGTGTTCAGTCATTGTCTTTTGATGCTCTCACAAGTTCAGCACCAACACACCAGCTATCTACTAGGTGCCATTTTCTACAGCTGACAGGAGGAGAGCTCTATCTAGAAGTATAGAATAGTAGAAGTCATTTATAGTATGCATTTCATAGCATCTTGGTGAGTCTCTGCTCCTGTGTTTTCATAAGAACCTTCCTACCATTTTCTGCACCCTGATTTTCCTGCCAAGTCTGAGTGTATGTATGTTGCTTTGTCTGATCTTGAGAGTGGGTGTGAGAAGGTCACCTTGTTTTGCTGTATCACCTCAGAGTAGTTTATTATCCTGCATCTCTTTTCCCTTTTCATCTGCCCCACTATTATCTAGCTATATTTATATACACGCATGTATTTGCACTTGCTGGAATAAACATGATACATCAAAGGGAGCTAGCCCTTATCTAGAGACTCTCCTCCCCTGCTTCGTCATCCCACAGGTGAGAGAGGAGTTTCCATGTTGCGAGGAGAAGGCAGGAGTTCAACCTCCTTGCCCTGGGTGCAATCTCTTGCATCAACAAGCTGTATATGTTTGGTTCTTGAATGAAAGGCTGAATCCTTTGCCAAATGAATTGCTCTTTGACTATCACTATACAATCTGCAACTCTCTTGCTCCTTTCCCAACTCTTCTATGAACCGAGTCATCCATATCATTTCTTTGCTAGCCTCTGTGACTACAATGTATTCTACCTATGTAGTAGACAAGGCAACAACCTTCTGCAACTTTGAAATCCAGCTAACCGCCATTCCACCAACAGTGAACACATATCCTATGGTGCTTCTCTTGTCATCCAAGTCACCTGCCATATCCGAATCTACATACCCATGTAGAGAAGTGTTTGACCCTCCATAGCATAAATGCCTACTGTTAGTCGCTCTCAGATATCTGAGAATCCACTGAACTACTTTTTAATGCTTCTTTCCTGGATTGGCCATAAACTTGCTGACAACTCCCACTACTTGGGTAATATCAGGTCTAGTACATACCAGTACTCAACCTCATCATGTGATTTAGGACACTATTCTTTGCTCAGCTTGAACTGTCCAACCATAGGTGTGCTTACCGATTTTGCATCTTGCATATTAAACCTCTCCGCTACCTTATTCACATAATCCTCTTGAGACAAAATCAACCTGTAAGTTTTTCTGTCTCTAAAAATACCCATGCCAAGGATTGCTGCTCCAAAATCTTTCATGGCAAATGTGTGAGCTAATTTTACCTTTAGCTCAGTAATTCTCTGCATGTGTGACCTTGCAACAAGCATATACACTACATACAATAACAGGATAATCTAGCTACTATTATCCAATCTGGTAAAATAAACACAATGGTCACATTGACATTGACTAAAGCCATGCTTTGTCATAAACCTGTCAAACGTCAAATACTATTGTCTTGAAGCTTGCTCAAGACCATATAACCTGGATTTATGTCTCACTTGTCTATTTTCTCCTTTCTTAAACCTGTAAATCCATTCATTTTTCAGTGCTTTCTTTCTGGCTAGCAACTCTACCAAATCTCACGTTTGGTTCTCTTCCAACGAATCAATTTCCTCATTCATGCCATGCTCCCACTGTTTCCTGGATTCTACCTGCATTGCCTCTTCAAAACTTTCTAATTTTCTAACATCAGTGAGCAATAAGTAGTATAAAAAAGGGGAATAACAAATTTGAGGTTTACTTACCCTTTAAGACCTCTTCATGGGCGTTTGAGACTCATTAATAGCTTGTTGTCCACCTAAATTTCATTCTAACAGTGACCGATCCTAGTCACCTCTCAATCTACACCTAACCGATGTTGATTCCACCTGACCAACCTGACCGACATCGATTCTCACCTGACCGACGTCGGTTTCCAATTGCCTGACATCACCGACTTCGGTCTTCATCGAACCGACGTCGGTTCCTGCCTGATCGACGTCGGTTCCTACCTGACCGATGTCAGTGTCTATGTTTTCCTCTGAGTGATGATTTTTACCTGTGAGCTCATTTTGGATCATAACTTCGTCCAAATCAAGATTGCCCTGCTCAAAATTATTCAGCTTCTTGAGCTGATCTCTATCCATCTTCTCATTAAAAACCAAGGCTTTTCAGTTCTTAGAAGTGTCAAAAACATCAGATTTCTTTTTTATGCAATAAACCCATACCTTTCTTGTAGCATCATCAATGAAAGAAACATAATACTATGATCCTCCAATATAAGCTCCTTGAGCTAGTCCCCACATGTTTGTGTAAACAAGCTCCAACTTGTGTTTTTTCTTTGTTGACCCAGTTTTGAGAAACCTCACTTTCTCCTATTTTCCAAAAATATAGTGCTCACAAAAATATAGATATATCAAATCTGAAAGCTTACCATTTGACTTAAGAACATCCATTCCCTTCTCAGTCATGTGACCAAGCCTATAGTGCCACATCTTTGCATCTACAACTGAAGTAGATAAAACAGAAGGAGAATCAGTAATACAAGTAGATAGATAAAGTGTACCTACTTTCTTACCTCTTGCTAATACAAGTGCACCCTTGAAAAATTTCCAAGATTTAGCTATGAGAGTTACTGTGCAACCCTCATCACCCAACTTTCCTACAGAAATCAGATTCCTCTTCAGGATGGGTACATGCATGACATCCTTCAACACCCATGTGTTGCCATTCTGCAATTTCAGTTGCACTTTTCCTTTGCCAACAATTTGACTAGGCTCACCATCCCCTAAATAAACTTTTCCAAAGTCTCCATGGACATAATCATGAAAAAATTCTCTATTTGGGGTTGCATGGAAAGAAGCACCAGAATCTAAAACCCATGATTCTATCTGACTATCCAAAGAGAATATAAGAGCATCCTATGCAACAATACCTATATCATTTGCTTCTTTGTTACCTTCATGTTGATCTTCTTTCAACCAACAATATTTCTTTGCATGTCCTTTCTTTCCACAATTCCAGCAGGTTATTCTTCCATTTTTGGATTTGGATCTACTGCCTATCTTTGACCTTGATTTCCCTTACTTGCCCTTCTCTCTTTGCTTTCCCCTGCTTTCAACACTTAAAGCATTACCTGATGTTTTTCCTGTGCTTTTTTTGCAAATTTCTTCATTCAAGATTACACTAACAACATCATCAACTTTCAAGATATTTGAAGCAGATGCAGTATTACTAACTGCCATTACCAAGCTATCCCAACTTTCAGGTAAAGAGCATAAGATTTAGAGGCTTTAATTTTATCATCAAAAACTATTTTGACTAAATTTAATTGATTTACTAATCCATAGAAATCACTAAGATGACTATATACAGATCCACCTTCCTGCATTTATAAATTAAATAATTACTTCATAAGAAATACCTTATTCGAAGTTGAGGGTTTTTCATATAAATTTGCCAAAGTATTCATTAACTCTACCGTTGTATTTGCCTGTGATAAGTTAGAAATTACAGATGATGCCAAGCTCAACCTTATAGATCCCAGAGCCTTTCTATCAAGAACATTCCATTCTTCATCTTGCATATATGTGGGCTTACTTGAAACCCCACCCAACGGTAAGTACATATCTTTCTGATACAGATAATCTTCTATCTACATCTTCCATAATTGATAATTTTTGCCATTGAATTTCTCCATTCTTAGTTTACTTTCTTCTGTCATTGCTTTACTCCCACTCAAACAAAAACCCCTGTGAGTGAACCTGTAATCAACAAACACTAACCCACTCGACCACTTGTTAGTGATCCTAGTTCTGATACCAATTGTCAGGATCCTCTTTAGAGTACAATTGATTACTTTTGTATAAGCAACTAAACACAGAATTAAACCAAAAGTAATAAGTAACTAGAAATTAGAAACAACAAAGAATAGGAGATACGAGAAATAATACAATCTTGTATTACACTCTTCTAAAAAGAAATACAATGAAGAAATCTCTTCTTTTTCTCACACCTATTGGGTGTACAATAATTCTCCCTCAAGAGTTCTCTCTCTCTCTCTCAATTACAATCAACAATCAACTCAATACCGAATTGTTGTTCCCTCCAGTGACAATCAACCCAATGGTTGTTGTTGCCTACCTTCCAAGTGATAATCAACTCAACCGTTGTTGCTTCCTTGACCCGCAGATCTTCTTGATCTTGCACCTTGCAGATATTCTTGATCTTGCACCCTGCAGATCTAATTGATCTTGCTTACATTACAATACAGCCCCATGGGTCTCTTAAATAGATCCCAAACCAAACAATAATTAGAAATGCAGACTCAAGACTAAAATTAGTCTTTACATGCAAACTAACTGTTCATCTAAAATTAGAACAGTTCTGGAAACACACAGGTGACCGATGTCGGTTCTTGTTTGACTGATGCCGGTCGACCATAACTGATGCCGATTATTGTGTAGCTGAAGATAATCGATGTCAATTGACCTGACCGATGTCGATTACTGTGTAACCTAACAACCTCCACGTTTGCACATTCAGTGAAGCTTTTAGCTCCACAACTCAACATTGTCTCTTCCTTTTCTTCATGATGAGTAACAAACTCATTGATCTTCACAAGGTTTTGAGCTGGCTCATGATGAGGAGTTCTCCAACTTGAGATTTTGATGCTAGATTGAGAAGTTTTAGGTACAACTTGCATAAGCATAGGCGGGGTTGATTGAGGATGCACATACTAATTTTCAAGAGGTATAGGCTGCTCTTGGACTAAGGAGGGCTTCCAATTTGGAATATTGGAATGAATGGGCTCACTAGAGGATTCTTTTAGCCTCCTTCGAGCTTGGATTGCCATTTGCAAGAGATTTGAAACACAAGAGGGTTGGCTTTACATGGGAAGAAGCTAATTGGAGATGGGAGAGGGTACACAAGGTTTTTTGCATTGAGTAGCTTGATTCTTCCAAGTCACTAGTCTCTCCTCCATACATTTGATGTCTTGGGATTGCTTGGCCAAACATTCTTCTTTGTATCTCAGCTGTTCTTGGCAAACAAAGGAATGATATTGAAGCCCCTCTTGATACCTATTGAACTCATCCAACCTATCACACTCTTCCATTTGCTTCTCAAATTCCAAATTTATCTCCCTAACACTCTTATATTGACTAGGAGAAAAATAATTAGGAGAACTATTTGAGGTGATTCCATGAACAACATTAACTTGATTAAACTGATAAAGGGGCTTATTAGAATAATATTGATCAAATGAATACTGATACATACCAAAACTTTCTGATTTATTTTTATTTTTGCACTTGGACTGCTTAACTATCTTTTCATGATAATGGATATCTTCTATTGCAAAAATATTTTGAGATTCAAACTTCTTCAGATATGTAAAGGATTTCTTTGTGGTCCCACTCAGTGTGTCAAAAATTGTTATCACTCTAGAGTGCACCATGTTTGAAGATATGTAAAACACACCCTCCCTCTAGATGATACAATTGGATCTTATCAAAGTGTGGGTGACTCTGTACTAAGAAGAACCTCTAAAGAGGGTTGGTTCCCTTAAGATTTATCAATTAACTCTGATCTACTATGATTTTATGAATGGAAAAAGAGAAGAAAACTGAAATGGGAAATCTTATCTAATGGGGTGATGCACAAGAATGTTTATTATTATCTTAAATCTTTTTAAAACTGAGTAAGACATACATATGAATCTAAAAGAAAACTCTGTAATCAATCCTGAACATCAGTATTTCAAAATAAGGCCAGAAAGAAGTTTGCAAAGCAAATTCAAATCTTAGCTCTTCAAATGACTTGTAGAGGATGAGATTTTCATAGTAGGTGTGTAAAGGACCTGAAAAAAGAGAAATTAGATGCCATTTGTATGTTGGTACATAATCAAATTACACTCTATTATGATCTAAAAAATATATGTAAAAAATCTTTTTTATTTGATAAATGGTGTAAATTACAATTTCTTCTCTACTTCAGGAATTTTTTGAAAAATGGCTTCAAAAAGCCAATATATAAGTATAAAACCTTAAATAAAGTCAAATTCACTTGAAAAATAGAAGGATTAGTCTTCTTTGAGTTAAAATGAGACAAAAATCTTTTTACAAAATTAAATAAAGGCTTTAAAATCTACCAATTTTTCAAAATTTTCATGTTTTTCATTTTTGGCATAGAATTGAGAAGTGGTGGGCCCATGTTGACTTGTCAACCTTCCTTGCATAAAAATCATGCCATAAATTATAATATAAATCCATATTGAAAGTGAGTTTATGTTCTTGAAAGTCTTTATCTTGCATGAAAAGCATGGGAGATGCATGAAACTAGTCAAACTAGTCAACCGAAGAGATTTGACCTTTAAGGACTAGTTAACTCAACTTGATCTCAACTTGCATGAATTGAAAATTGTGGATTGAATTAATAATAATATATCCACTTTAAAATATATATATATATATATATATATATATATATATATATATATATATATATATATATATATATATATTCCATGTGTTAACTATAAAATTAATCCATTTAATAGATTTTCAATGCCATTCTTTACTTGTTTGATTGACCAATTAGGCCTAATAGCTTATCTTGTTACATATGGAATCCATTAAACCTGAAATAATAAGCTATGAAACCTGAAACAACAAAAAATAAATCACCTAAAAAATAATTATTCATCACCAAAATATTTTATTTTGATGATAAAACACTCGTCATTCAGTCAACAGGGTTGACTAGGCCTATTTTGCTCCATTTTCTTGCAAACTGGTCATTTTGATTGAGCGAGTTGGGACACTTATAAGATGATTTATAAAATAAAATAAAAATTTATAATGAAAAAAAACTCTTCGGATTTGATCTCCATTTATTATATTTCATCGAAGTGTCTTGTAGTTAATTTTACATGCTTTTTTTCACAAAAAAATGATTTCTGCCCTCATCCGTACATCTCCATTTATAAAATTGAGATTTATGGAATAATATCTAAGTTTAATTGAAATTTTAAATTTTTTTAGGTTAATATAAGGTGATTTTATATAATAAAATCAATATTTTTCAAAACTAGTTTTTTTAGGGTTTAGGCAGGCCTTGAAGCTGAATTTTTAAAATGATGGTTCATGCAGTACAGACCTCCAAATCCAATTTTTTTTTCATTTATATGTAAAATAATGACCCCCTCCAAAATCCCTTAAAATATTGAGTTCCTATTTAATATATATATATATATATATATATATATATAATTATATTTATATATATATATATATATATATATATATATATATATATATATATATATATATAATTATCATGTGGAGAAATATGCCTGTGGGGTTTTGACTACATTCTGAGTTGCCTACACTCTTAACGATTATTCATTAAAAAACACTTAAAATGGTCTCAATTTTTCATTAATTATAATTAAATAGTGGTCATAAAAACATACTAAGATATTTTTTTCAAACCCCACACATGGTTAAAGATATGAGCATCTGAATAGGAGGCTAGGAAGGATGTCTAGAATTGCAAAAAATAAAAATTTCACCAATATGAAAATAAATCTTCACCTACTTCCCAATGCCTCAAAACATAATCATGGGGTCTTTACCATGCTATAAAAACACTCTTAAATCACATTTTGATTGAAAATTCAAAAACCCCTTTTTTGGCCAATATGTCTGTTTGCTTGTAAAAGCATGTGTAAGCATAGTTTGCTTAAAATTTGGAGTTGTGACACTCTTTAAAGGTCTGATTATGATTTAAAAACATCATCTCATGCTTTTAAATTTTTTACTTTGACTTATAAGCTTCTATAGCACTCCAAAACAATGCCTACTCCAATGGTGATCTCTAATGGACATGCTAAGGAATGTTACAAAACAATGAGTATCTCCAACTATCCAATGGACATAAATTTTTTTTATAATGCTATCCAACTCATAATGACCTTGTGTACAAAATTTGAGGTCCTAAAACCACCTGTAGCTCTTAGAATATTCAATTTTTTCTCAAAATTGATCCCTGTGCATGGATTGTTTGCATATTTGAACTTGACAATGCTATTTTTAAATGATAATGACTCATTTAAAATCCATTTTTAATATTTTTGATAAAAATTAGTGATTTTTAGGCCACAATTTCCAACTTTAAAGGGCTATTAAATAGTTTCTTGAAAGTTTTGAAAAATAGTAGTAATTTGGCCTTGACAGGTCAAATTACTAACAATTTTGGTGACTTTAAGAGGTTGAATATCTTGATAGTCAAAGAAATCATAAACTCTTATTAGGATAGACTTAGATATACACTGAATATTGGAAGATCTTTTATGGGTAAAGACACAAATAAGACAATAAACATGTGCACATGTGCACTTAGAGGAAAGGACAACAACAACACAGAAAGAAAAAACAACTACTGAAAGCATGTGTAAATATGCACTTAGAGGAATGAAACACAAGGATTCATTTATGTACAAACTAACCTCTACCTTGTTGGCCCTCCTGGATCAAATGGAAAGCTATTTGATGCACTATGGAACTTTCAAATGCATTTGCTTCCTTTTGATAACTCTTTTCTACAAATGGGAGCACTTATATGTTCATATGTTTTGGATGATGCAACCAGACCTCCAACTTCCATTATTAGGTGTATGGATTGAAGATATGGATCTAAGATCCAATCATACTCCTCTCATATTGTTCTTTGTTGCATCAAAAGTGCTATCTCTACCTCATTCATAGGTTGATCATGATTTGACACATTCTCATTCAATAATTGTATTGACAATTCAGCTAGTATACCTGGATTGATATCTTCATTTGACTCTATTTAAATTGGTACTTTCCCAAAGTCTTTAGATCTTTGATAATCATTCAAACATGGTTGTAATATGACTTTAATTTCTTCTTGATGAACAGCTACAATAATACTCTTTACAAGACATTCATCAATCTCTACTTGGGGTGGAGATGGACTATCAAATATTGCACAAAAACTCTCCAAGTCATCCCAAAAGGCTTTTTCATCATGATCAATGGAAAATATATGAAATTAATTTGCAATCCTACCATTTGAAATATGTTGATCACATATATCTACCTTTTGGATGAGTCATATAGGGGTTCTTGATCTACTACACTTGCTTCATATTTATCTTCTGTAGAGAATAGCATCTCAATCAGACCCACCGGGCATGCCAAAAATTATTAACCTAGAGTTTCACCTTGATTGAAGATGTGCAAAAGCAACAAACCCTCGCTTCAGTTGAAACAATGGGATCTTCTCAGAGGGTGGGTGCCTCTATGTTGAAAAGAACCTCCAAAGAGGGCTGGTTCACTTAAGATTTATCTATTAAATCTGATTATTTTCTTATTCTTAGATGAAAAGGGGCAGGAGAAATTAAAGGAGAAATTGAAAGAGAAAACTTAATTTTAATGGGGTGATGCACCTGAATGTTGTGATATTCACTAGACACTATTAATCAAAATGAAAATGGAGTTCTATTTTACCCTTACATAAACATTTTAGATGAAGGGCTCTGCCTCTTCAAATGACCTGTAAGGGAAGAGAGGTGAAATGAGATGGGAAGTAATAGGTGGGGAAGGGACCTACCCAAAGGGGATGTAATCCCACTTAGTACTGGTATGCAATCAAATACACACTATATAGAATCCACATCCAAAACCCAAAAAATATATAACTCAGAATCAATTTCCTATGTCCAACTTCTGGAAATCTATTATTGAATATCAATAATCTTTTTTTTTTTCAAATGACTTCCAAAAGGTTATTTTATAGAAAATTATACAAAAGGTCAAGAGATTGGCATTGAAAGAATATGAGAAGATCAAGTGGATGTGAACTCAAGTCAATTTTGAGTTCAAATTAATTGCAACTTTCTTGAAATATTTCATTTCTTTATGTTTTTCAAGAAACCTTCCTTTTTCGCATTGAAACAAGAAATGGGAGGAGATAAGGGTTAGTCTCGGTTGACTCAACTCAAGACTAACTCCTTTTTACAATAATTTATTCATTAAATCCATAGTTTCACAAAAATTGCATGATGAGCTCCAAATCTTAGCATTGAAAAGAAAGGTGGGCCCAAGTTTGATAAAAATAAATATCCTTTTCAAAAATACTATGCCATATTTCCTAGGAGAACTCCACTTGAGTTTCTTGAAAGTTGAGTTGTAACAAGAAAAGATTCCCCTTGCATGGAAATTAAGAAACAAGCTTTGACAAATCAACCTTAACTAACTCCACTTGCATGCTTCTCCTTCTTGAAGTGGGACTCATCTTGATATCAATTTTATTTTTTCAAAGTTAATACAATAGTTTTCAAGAATCTTTTAATTTTATTGTTTTTTGTAAGAATTCTATTTTGGCATTGAAAACTTTCTTTGCATGAAATAGCATTTTTTTTTTTAAATTAAAATATATGGATATTAATAATAATATAAAATATGCCATGTGGGAGCTAATTTGGGGACATATCAAATGACCTTTTTATAATTTGAATTTTTAAATTTAGGATAAAATCATCTTTTTGAACATATTTAAAGCATCTTGAGACAATTTAATGACCTTTGAAACCATTTTTTATGTTTTTGACATTTTTGACCATATATGACTATTTTGACCAGCTTTAAAGGCTAATTGACCATTTTGAGAAAGTTTCAAATGGTAGGGTAGTAATTTGGCCTTGACAGGCTAAAATTACTAACATTTTGATGACTTTCTAGGGTTGACCAGCCTGTTGGTCAAAATAATTTAAAATCTCTAGAAAAACCTGGATAAAATTATAATGGGAAACAATAGACACAGACATAACTGACAAATAAAGCTAAAACATGTGCACAAGCACTTGAAGGAAAGGACAAAACAACTTGAAAAGGGTAAACAAGGCTAAAACATGTGCATGATGCACTTAGAGGAAAACAAAAACTAATATGCAAATTTGACCTAGTGCTTTCCTCTCCCTCCTGGATCAAAAGGGACATTCCTTAGGTCTTTTCCATGATGAGAAACCTCATGATGTCATACAAGTGATTTGTTGAAGTTGAAACTTAGTGAATCATCCTTTTTGATTGCTATTGTGCTTGGAGAAGCTCTAAATGTATCAGCATCAAATAAGTTCTCAATGTACACATACTCATTGTGATCTTCAAGACATATCCCTTACTGGTCTTCATTCTTGAGAGGTTGATTTGGCTCATGTTCTTCTAGGCATGGCTCTTGGTTGTTCTCTAACTGCTCTATCTCATCAAGGAGCTTGACAAATTAATCTTTAGCTTCATCATGACTTTATTGAGGAAGGGTGGCTGGTATGATGTTGGAGTTGAGATAATAGTCTTCTAATTCAGCCAAAAAATCATCACTTTCTTGCTCAAACACATGAGTCTCTGGCTCCCCAACAACAGGTTCTTGAAACTCAGTCAACTCATAATCTACAGATTCATCACAATCTTCTCAAGAAAAAAAGGAAGTTCATCAAAGAAAGTGAGAGGGAGCTCATCATGCTTGCATTCTTCATCATCTAACATGTTAAACTTGTCTATCTCATCCTGAAAGACATCTTACAATTGTTGCCAAGTATATTCATGACTAGGTTCACCTTTAGGGATTTCAACAGCTACAAGTTCTTCAAGAATTGTCTCTTCCTTTTCTTCATGATGAGTAACAAACTCATTGATCTTGACAAGGTTTTGAGTTGGCTCATGATGAGGAGTTCTCAAACTTGGGATTTTGATGCTAAATTGAGAAGTTTTAGGTACAGCTTGCATAAGCATAGGATGGGTTGATTGAGGATGCACATACTGATTTTCAGGAGGTATAGCCTGCTCTTGGAGTAAGGAGGGCTTCTAATTTGTAATATTGGAATGAATGGGCTCACTAGAGGATTCTTTTGGCCTCCTTCGAGCTTGGACTGCCATTTGCAAGAGATTTGGAACACAAGAGGGTTGGCTTTGCATGGGAAGAAGCTGATTGGAGTTGGGAGAGGGTACACAAGGTTGGTTGCATTGAGTAGCTTGATTCTTCCAACTCACTAGTCTTTCCTCCATCCGTTTGATGTCTTGGGATTGCTTGGCCAAACTTTCTTCTTTATATCTCATTTGTTCTTGGTAAATAAAAGACTGATATTGAATCTCCTCTTGATACCTATTGAACTCATCCAACCTATCACACTCTTCCATTTGCTTCTCAAATTCCAACCTTATCTCCCTAACACTCTTAGATTGACTAGGAGAAAAACAATTAGGATAACTAATTGAGGCGATTCCATGAACAACATTAGCTTGATGAAATTGATAGAGGGGCTCATTAGAATAATATTGATCAAATGAACACTGATACATACCAAAAATTTCTAATTTTTTTTTGTTTGTGCACTTGGACTGCTTAACAAACTTTTCGTGATGATGGATATCTTATGCTGCAAAAACTTCTTCAAATTCAAACTTCTTTAAATATGTAAAGGATTTATTTGTGGTCCCACCGGTTATGCCAAAAACCAAAATGTTAGTAATTTTGCCCAGTCAAGGCCAAATTACTACCCTACCATCTGAAACTTTCCCAAAATGGTAAATTAGCCTTTGAAGCTGGTCAAAATAGTCATATATAGTCAAAAATGTCAAAAGCATAAAAATTGGTTTCAAAGGTTACTAAATTATCTCAAGAAGCTTTAAATATGTTCAAAATGGTGATTTTATCCTAAGTCTAAAAATTCAAATTATAAAAAGGTCATTTGATATGCCAAATACCCCCAAATTAGCTCCCACATGACATATTTGATATTATTATTAATATCCATATATTTTAAATTTAAAAAAAAAATGCTATTTCATGCAAATAAAGTTTTCAACGCCGAAATGGAATTCTTGCAAAAAACAAGAAAATTAAAAGATTCTTGAAAACTATTGTATTAACTTTGAAAAAAGAAATTTGATATCAAGATAAGTCGCACTTCAAGAAGGAGAAGCATGCAAGTGGAGTTAGTTAAGGTTGACTTGTCAAAGCTTGTCTCTTAATTTCCATGCAAGGGGAATCCTTTCTTGTTATAACTTAGCTTTCAAGAAACTCAAGTGGAGTTCTCCTTGGAAATATGGCATAGTATTTTTGGAAAGGATATTTATTTTTATCAAACTTGGGCCCACCTTTCTTTTCAATGCTAAGATTTGGAGCTCATCGTGCAATTTTTTTGAAATTAAGGATTTAATGAATAAATTATTGTAAAAAGGAGTTAGTCTTGAGTTGAGTCAACCAAGACTAACCCTTATCTCCTCCTATTTCTTGTTTCAACACCAAAAAGGAAGGTTTCTTGAAAAACATAAAGAAAGTAAATATTTGAAGAAGGTTGTACTTAATTTGAACTCAAAATTGATTTGAGATCACATCCACTTGATCTTCTCATATTCTTTCAACACCAATCTCTTGGCCTTTTATATAATTTTCTATAAAATGACCTTCTAGAAGTCATTTAAAAAGAAAAGGATTATTGATATTCAATAATAGATTCCTAGAAGCTGAATAGAGGAAATTGATTCTGAGTTATATATTTTTTGGGTTTTTGATGTGGATTCTATATAGTGTGTATTTAATTGCATACCAGTACTAAGTGGGATTACATCCCCATTGGATAGGTCCCTTCCCCACCTATTACTTCCCATCTCATTTCACCTCTTCCCTTGCAGGTCATTTGAAGAGCCAAATCCCTTCATCTAAAATGTTTATGCAAGGATAATATAGAACTCCATTTTTATTTTGATTAACAGTGCCTAGTGAATATCACAACATTCAGGTGCATCACCCCATTAAAATAAGTTTTCTTTTCTGATTTCCCCTTTAATTTCCCCTACCCCTTTTCATTCGAGAACAATAAAATAATATGTAATAGATAAATCTTAAGGGAACCAACCCTCTCTGGAGGTTCTTCTCAACACAAAGGCACCCACCCTCTGAGAAGATCCCATTGTTTTAATTGCAGCGAGGGTTTGTTGCTTTTGCACATCTTCAATCAGGGTATAACTCTAGGTTGAAAATAGGTTCATAAAGTTTAGGCCACCATTATTCAAACTCTTGTTATGAAAATGAAGCTCTTTGAGTGTACTATCACCTCCCAAAAGTATTTGACATGAAACCTCTTTAGTTGACCATACTAAGCACAAACCTACTGGTCACTTTTGTATGTCTAGAAAGGCAAGAAAGGAGAAGAACAATTTTGCGCCTTTTTTAGCACTTCCAAATCATGTAAATAATTGATATGAGTGTGAGGAAGATGAGTCATTCCATGACCTTTTCCCATGTGTCACCTTCTCCCATGGGCCATACAAGTGTCAAACTCCCCTTTTTTAGTTAGTTTCTTGAATTTCAGTTAGATAACCTACAAGATTCTGATTAAACTGACATTCTTGACATGGAATATGACCTCTTGAATGTTTGATAGCAAAATTGGACATTTGGACACCTTGAGAACCGTGGCACTTGCATTTATGACCCCTAAAACCCCATTAAATGACATAAAATGACAAATTGACTAATATGACTAAGACCAAGTCTAAGATGACATTAAATGACATCAAATAAATTATAATACACCCCATGATAAGATATTATACCCCAAAAAAACCCCTAAATTCAAGTTTTTACCTATAGGTGCCCCAATTTGACCTACAAGGTCAAATTTGGTCAATAATAATTTGTTGAGAAGTGTTTTCATTGATGTCTGTTGTCCCGAAAAATGTCACTCATTTTTGGAACAATCTATGAACTATTTAGGTTCAACAGACCAAAATCCTCTCTTCCCTTTTCGAAAATTGTTATGAGCCTTCAAATCCTTCTTTTTTCAAGCTTTTTCATAAATCTACGGACTCTGCAGGCTTGAATCTATGGACTCTACAGGCTTGGAACTATGGACTCTGCAGGTTCATTTCTACGAACTCAATTTCTACAGACTTCGTAGTAAGAAATCTATGGACTCCCCCATTTCTACAGACTCATGCTACGGACTCTTCAGGTGGAACTACGAACTTCACAGATGGTTTCTACATACTCCGCAAGCTTAATTTCTACGGACTCTTTCAAAGTTAGAGAAAACTACGGACTTAGCTTCTACAGACTTTGTAGGCAAGCTCAAATATATGGACTCTCAAGGCCTCAAAACTACGGACTCTATAGGTTGATTTCTCACATCTACGGACTCCCCCAGATCTATGAACTCATTTCTACGGACTCTACAAGTTCACTTCTATGGACTCTGCAGGAAAGAAACAAGTTCAACACTTAGACATTTTTTCAATCGAGAAGTTCAAAGGGGTCTTCCAAGAACCTGAAGGACAAGTGCCCTTGTGGAGGGCATGTAGGAGCCAAAATGGACCCTTGTAACTTTTCTGAAAGGCAACTTTGGAGGTCAGATAGCCCTTGCGGAGGGCAGGCGGGGAACAGGTGTACCGTTTCAAAGGCTGAGCGACCAAAGGAATTCCTTCAGAAGGAAATCTCATGGAAAAGTTGAGAAGGAACATTTCCTTCGGATAAAAAGTCTAAAGAATTCCTTCAAACTTTTGTCTGAAGGAAATAAGCCTGACTGAAGACAAAAACCCACCGAGGAGAAAGAAGCCCGAAGGCCATCTGAAGACCACCCGAAGGGTATGTGCCCTTGCAGGGGGCTCTCGCTGAGAAAAAGGGACCTTTCTCAAGGCCCCAAAGGGCAGGTCCCCTCTGGGGAAGCTCAAAAGACAAAGCTGAAGGAACTGCTGAGGAAAGTGACGGGCCCACAGACGTCAAAGTTGGACGTCGTGAACTAGCCGTTGAGATCTAAAAGTCCGGCGACATCCCCACAGCCATCAATTTTAGGGTGACAAACTAGCCATTAGTTTCCTAATGATGACGGGTCCAAAGACATCAAATTCATGAAAATGAAATAGCCATTGATCTTTGAAAGCTTGAATGCAAACCTGAATGCAAAAGGCTAAAATGCCAAAGGGAAGAACCGCTGATGGAAGAGCGTAAGGAATCAGCAAGACCTAGGATATTGCCCTAAGAACTCAAATGCCAGGAAAAGACAAAATTGGAAAGGGGAAAAGATAGCCTGGGAGCTCAAATCATAGCAAGAAGAGACAAAGAGGAAAATATCTATGCAGAAGTAGTTTCAGTAAGTGGAACAGTCCACTAAGCAGATATTTTGGCTTGCAAACATTAAAGGCACCCGCTATTTGTCTCACTTGGAGTAAAGACAAAATGGACAGTTGCACAGATGTCAGAGGGGAGAGACTAGATGATCTAGACTCAGGAGAAGACATATGGGATGAAATGACATGCCATAGTTAAGATAGCTGCCCTGTTTTCAATGTAGCCCCCTGACAGAATTGAAAATGCATTCAAGGCATTGAATGCACAGCATGGGCCAATCCATGAAACAAAGCGCCAAGTCTTTCTTGGCTGCTATATATTGTAATCTCTTTTATTGTTTTAAGGAGATCTTCTCGTTACCAGAAGCAAAACTCTGCCCAAATTGAACAACATCATTGAGACTTTGAGGTCAGATTGTTTATCATATATCTTTGTTTGAATCAGAAAGCAAGTTACTTTCAGCTTTGTGCTGTTATAGTTTGTATCATTCTAGAAGATTGTTCTTATGTCTATTTCCTAAATGTATTCTTGTTTATGCAATTTAACAAGTAGAGCTAGTGGAAGTGATAAGGAAGGTGTCCTGAAGCCAGCTACTTTCAAACTTTGTGCTGTCATAGTTGTCTTCAGTGTATGTTTATTTTTTATTTCTGTGTAAAGGACCTTAGGATGACTTTGTGCCCCTATTATTCTTCGTATCTCACTCTTGGGCAGTCAAGTTAGAGACTTTGTGCTACATCTCAGTCTGTTGGTTACTACGCCCTTGGTTACTAGTTGCTTTTACTACTTGAAAGAACTCCTATTGTTCCCTACAAGAACACTTCTAAAAGAAGAGGAGTGCCTTAAGTGTTTTCACCAAGATTTTCTCCTTTGTTTTTTAACATCATCCTCTGAAATAAGAGAGATGGATGGTGTATCCTACCCCTGAGTGTTATTTATGCATATAGTTATAGTATATAGCTCCTGCATATTCATAGGGAACCTCCCCTTGATGAGAGGAGAGATTTGTCCACCTCTGATATAGTAAACCTGCACACTGGGCCAACCAATCTCCTTTGTTGTGAATGATAAGGCCTATTTTGCTCAATCAGACAACTGACTGACAAAATATTCACCCAACAGTCTTTTTGGTGACTCCGCTGGGGACTTACGTGCAATATGAAGCCTCAAGTTTTAGATTGAAGCAGTCCCTACCCCTATCCATTATAGACTCTAGCAACTCTGTCCTATGTCTTACCCATTATCATTATAACCTTACCATCTTCCTCCACCCCCACGCCAACTGGGACAGAATGCGCAGTTTGAATCCTCAAGCTTCAAGCTGAAGCAGGGCCAGTTCTTTCTCATTTTTATCCTACAATCTGGCAACTCCACATGCTGCCCAAATTTGTTATAACTCTTTGTCATAATCCCATCATGGCAGTTCAAGGGCCCTAGGGTAACTCATTTGGTACACTAAGTCTTACTCCACCTCTAAATGAACTTCCATGTAGCTCAAGAAAGAATTTCCTCAAATTTTTTGGTAATGGAAGAGTTCACCCTAATGAACGCATTGCAGCCTTCATCATAGCCTGTGGCGTAATAGGAGTGGAATTTGAGAAAGTTGCAGTCAGGATCTTCGTGGAAACACTACAAGGTGCTACTGCAGACTAGTTCTACCATCTGCAAGTTAGATCAGTGACTGACTGGGACACACTCAAAGCTAAATTTGAAGCCATGTTCAAGCCTATAGAGGATGCACATGCTTTGTTGGCCCAGCTCACACAGATGAAGATTGAACCTCATGAACCTATGAGGGATTTCATTGCTAAGTTAAACAAGCTGAGGAACCAAATTCCTGTTATTGCTCAGCCAACACTTGAAAACCTCAAATGCTTCTTCATCAACTCATAGCTGCCTGAAGTGAGTTTTTTGTTAAGACGTGCTGGCCACATACACCTTGAGGATGCTCAAGACTTGGCTACTGAAGTGGAAGATGACCTTATCTTGGTAGGAAAGATAAGGAGAGATCCAAATAGAGGTAAATCCTATTCATCTTCTAAGAATCCATCTATAGGCACCACAGATCAAATTGTGCAAAAGTTGGAAAATGAACTGCTAGCCTTGAAGAGACAAATGGCCCAAGGTATGTCTGCTCCTAATCAGGATATGCCAAGGAGGACATTTCAAAATCAGTCATATCAAGGCAATGCTACCAGGAATCAAGGGCAGCCAAATCGTCTTCCTCCCCCACAGAGGAACCTTGCCCTTGAAGCGCCTCCAACCAACTCAGCAGTTGGATATCTGGAAACAAAACATGATTTCTCTTTCCAACCTGAGTTTGAGCAAGAAAATGATGCTAATCTCTTCACGAAGGATCAAGAAGAATCAGCTGGCGACTCCCACATTGGTTTCTTAAATTACCAAGATGAAGCAGTCGAGAGATCATATGTTATGTTCACCTGATCTAAGAACCAGTCAGCCCAACAAGCTGACAAAGAGAAGATAGAGGAACAACCTCAACCAACAATTACAATTGCTAAGCGTGGAACCACTCTGCCTTTCCAGCCAAAGGACTCGGTGATTGCCAGAAAGTTAAGTGCCTCAAATATCCCTACGCCTTCTACTTCAAATTCGTAGGCTAGTCCTCCCCCTCCCAAAAACCAAAAGGATGAACTCCCATCCTCTCTTCCTAGTCCATTTCAGTTATTTGACATAGTCGACCATGTCAAGAAAACTAAAATCCAAATGACTGAATTTGAATTCCTACAAGCCAATCATGAGCAGTTGGACAGATTGGTAGAGTGTGTGAAGAATAAATTTATCTCTAAAGGACAAGAGATTATAAAGGTAACTCATGATCCCCTAAGGAACATGCCCATCCCAAACAACCTTGTCATTACTCCTCATGCTGCCTCCGAGAAAATAGAGCCTTTTTATGTGTCCCTGTTGATAAATGGTCACAAGCTGAGCAATTGCATCATTCATTCTAGAGCTTTAGACAATGTCATGCCTGCCAAAGTGGCTGAATCCCTTGGCTTCACATTGACCAAGACATTTGGTAGATGTTTCTCCATAGAGAACAAGTAAGTACCACTGCTGGGGCAAATCAAAGACGCTCAATTTGCATTTACAGCCTTTCCAGACAAAAGAATCAAGATGACTGTCTTGGTGGCTGACGTCCCAGCATCCTATGGCATTCTGCTTAGATGAAATTTATGCAAGGATGTGGGAGGAGAACTAAGCATGGACCTGTCTGAGGCAAGGATCCCTGTCAAAGGTGTAATGAAGAGATTGCTCCTTGAAAAGGAGGCAAAATACATGGTCACCCAAATGTTGACCCCTGCAGCTCAAATTCTGTTTGAGTCTTTAAGCAGGGGTTATTACTTCTTGACCACAGAGGGTGTTCATGTTTTTGCAGATGAAAGTCATGTAGTTGGCAATTTAGGAATTGATTCAAACAAGACATCAGAAGAATCGGTAGGGCGCAGTATAAATAAAAAAGGATCTTTCCTCTCTAATAAAGAAAAATATGATAGAAGATCAATTTTTGATGATGTTTGGATCCAAAAATTCGATGGCAGCAATTTCTCTACCGGTGTTAGAGCTAGGATGGTGTTGATATCTCCTCAAGGAGATATTCTTCTTCCTTCACACAAGTTGTAGTTCAGCAACACCAACAACACTGGTGAGTACAAATCTGTATTACTCGAATTGAAGGCTGCTCAAGATGAATATGTCAAACTCCTTCACACCAAAGGAGATGTTGATCTGATAGTTTGTTAGGAGTTTGATGCTGACAATCAAAACATGTGCTGGACTGAACCAGCAGAACAACAAGCTATGGTAGTGGACCATACTACTGTACTCCAAAGTCAGTGAAAAGAACTCTTCGTAGAGAGAGCAAGGAGTTACGGTTTTTAGATTGAAGATCACGTCTTGCCATGGAGCAAGAAGAGAGAGCCAAAAGGAGTGCACAAAAAATGTGATTCCTAGTGGAGAGTTCCATTCACCTATCACCGATTCTGGGGACAAAATGGTTTCCTGTTGGTTTATCAGGACGAAATGTCATTTTCATTATCTCACAATAGGCAGCATCTGAATCACTTCAATTCTTGAAGTATCATATAATTTCGCCTGTACATATGTACATTTGTATAGTCTTTAGTTCTATTTTGTGCTTTTTGTTTTCATTTTTTGGAGCCTTTCTTTTTGGGTAGCATGACTCCATAGCCCAATGACATACTTCAAGGCACTGGAGATTTTGGTTTCTACTCCCCTCAGCTATTTTAAAATTTTAACTAAGGGAAGTTCCCCAACTGGAGCCAGCTGTTGTTCCCTAAAATGTCACTCATTTTTTGGACAACCTATGAACTATTTTGGTTCAACAGACCAAAATCCTCTCTTCCCTTTTTGAAAGTTGTTATGAGCCTTTAAATCCTTCTTTTTTCAAGTTTTTTCAAAAATCTACAGACTCTGCAGGCTTGGAACTACGAACCCTGCAGGTTCATTTCTACAGACTCAATTTCTAAAGACTTCACAGTAAGAAATCTACAGACTCCCCCATTTATATGGACTCGAGCTATGGACTCTGCAGGTGGAACTACGAACTTCACAGATGGTTTCTACCGACTCCGCAAGCTAGATTTCTATGGACTCTTTCAAAGTTAGAGAAAACTATGGACTTGTCTTTTACAAACTCTGCATGCAAGCTCAAATCTATGGACTCTCAAGGCCTCAAAACTACGGACTTTGCAGGCCAGTTTCTCACATCTATGGACTCCCCCAGATTTACGAACTCGTTTCTATGGACTCTACAGGTTGGCTTCTACGAACTCTGAAGGAAAGAAACAGCTTCAACACTTAGCCATTTTTTCAATCGAGAAGTTCAAAGGGGTCTTCCAAGAGCCTGAAGGACAAGTGCCCTTGTGGAGGGCATGAAGGAGCCAAAATGGACCCTTGCAACTTTTTCGAAAGGCAACCTTGGAGGTCAAATAGCCCTTGCGAAGGGCAGGCGGGGAGCAGGTGGACCATTTCAAAGGCCAAGCAACCAAAGGAATTCCTTCAGAAGGAAATCCCATGGCAAAGTTGTGAAGGAATATTTCCTTCGAACAAAAAGTCCCAAGGAATTCCTTCAGAATTTTGTTCGAAGGAAATAAGCCTGACTGAAGACAAAAACCCACCGAGGAGAAAGAAGCCCGAAGGCCATCCGAAGACCACCCGAAGGGTATGTGCCCTTGCGGGGGGCTCTCACCGAGAAAAAGGGACCTTTTTCAAGGCCCCAAAGGGCAGGTCCCCTTTGGGGAAGATCAAATGACAAAGCCAAAGGAATTATCGGGGAAAGTGACGGGCCTGCAGACGTCAAAGTTGGACATCACGAACTAGTCGTTGAGATCCAAAAGTTTGGCAACGTCCCTGCAGCCATCAATTTCAGGGCGACAAACTAGCCATTGGTTTCCTAACGATGACGGGCCTAAAGACATCAAATTCATGAAAATGAAATAGTCGTTGATCTTTGAAATCTTGAACGTAGACCCAAATGCAAAAGGCCAAAATGCCAAAGGGAAGAACCGCTGATGGAAGAGCGTAAGGAATCAGAAAGACCTAGGATATAGCCCTGAGAGCTCAAATCCCAGGAAAAGACAAAACTAGAAAGGGGAAAAGATAGATTGGGAGCTCAAATCGCAAAAAGAAGAGATAAAGAGGAAAATATCTACGCAAAAGTAATTTCAGTAGGTGGAACAGTCTACTAAGCAGATATTTTGGCTTGCAAACATTGAAGGCACTGCCTATTTGTCTCACTTGGAGTAAAGAAAAAATGGACATCTATGCAGACGTCAGAGGGGATAGACCAAATGATCTAGACTCAGGAGAAGACATATGGGATGAAATGACATGCCATAGTTAAGACAACTGCCTTGTTTTCAATGCAGCCCCTCTAACAGAACTGAAAATGCATTCAAGGCATTGAATGCACAGCATGGGCCAATCCATGAAACAAAGTGCCAAGTCTTTCTTGGCTGCTATAATTGTAATCTTTTTTATTGTTTTAAGGAGATCTTCCCATTATTAGAATCAAAACTCTACCCAAATTGAAAGGCATCATTGAGACTTTGAGCTCAGATTGTTTATCATTTTTCTTTGCTTGAATCAAAAAGCAAGTTACTTTCAGACTTTGTGATATTATAGCTTGTATCATTCTAAGAGATTGTTCTTATGTCTATTTCCTAAATGTATTCTTGTTTATACAATTTAACAAGCAGAGCTAGTGGAAGTGATAAGGAAGGTGTCTTAAAGCCAGCTACTTTCAGACTTTGTGTTGTCATAGTTGTCTTCAGTGTGTGTTTATTTTCTATTTCTATGTAAAGGACCTTAGGATGACTTTGTGGCCCCATTGTTCTTTGTATCTCACTCTTGGGCAGTCAAGGTGGAGACTTTGTGCTACATCTCAGTCTACTGGTTACTACGCCCTTGGTTACCAGTTACTTTTACTACCTGAAAGAACTCCTGTTGTTCTCTACAAGAACACTTCTGAAAGAAGAGAAGTGCCTTCAGTGTTTTCACCAAGATTTTCTCCTTTGTTTGTGAACATCATCTCTGAAAGAAGAGAGATGGATGGTGTATCCTACCCCTGAGTGTTATTTGCTGCATATAGTTATAGTATATAGCTCATGTATATTCATAGGGAACCTCCCCTTGATGAGAGGAGATATTTGTCCACCTCTGATGTAGTAAACCTGCACACTGGGCTGACCAATCTCCTTTGCTGTGGATGATAAGACCTATTTTGCTCAATCAGATAGTTGACTGACAAAATATTCACCCAACAATGTCAATAATTTCAAGGTGCATCTGGTGAAGATGCATGGTGAGTGGTCTTTGAGGTATGATCTTGTGATCTTGATATGACAAGGTGATTTTGTTGAGCCTTGTATTTTTTGTTGGTTGATGTCAAGGTACAAATTATGGAAGGGTGAGCCGTGTGAGGGAATCATGGTAAGCTTAGTCGGCAGTATGTGATGAGACAAGATGCATTGAGAAGAGTGTGGTCTAGAGAGAATTTGAAGGCAACTAATATCTTATGGTTTCATGAAGGCACAAGTCAATGTGTCAAAGGTGTTCATGTATGGAAGAGAGATGTCAAGTCATATGATGCTTGGTCATGTGGTTTTAGGTCTGTATGAGGTTGTGAAAGATTGTTGTCTTCAAAAAAATAATGGTGTAGTGATATGAGTGAGGTGTAATATCTTATATATGATTAGTTTATGTTTTATTGAGGTCATGACATGGAGGGAACATGTCAAGGCATAAAGTGCTTAAGTAGCCTAGTCATGGCATAAAGAGACCTTGTGAGAAGGTTTGAGCATGGTGGCTTGGTGAGATGAGTGCACACAGGCATGCTTGATTATATGAGGTTGTTTTAGTATGGATGTGAGACATTGGAACACTCATTATAATCTCAGGGTGATCCTACAGGGGTAGGACCTTTAGACCAACTTTGCACCTAGACCACTCCTAGACCTTGTCTGGCCTAATGAAGTATCATGATCTATTGTCAAAGCATGTGAAGGATGTATGACAATGTTCAAGCATGAGATTGAGATTTTGACCATGACAATGAAGTGTTGAGCACATGGATAGAGGCATGAAGGTCAGTTTTAAGGCCTAATGTGGTTTGCAGGTCAAGGTCTAGAGAGCAAAGAGAGAGAGTCTGGCCTAATGAGGGGTCATAATCAGATGTCAATGTGTTTAAACTCATGTAAACATTGTCATAAGTGAGGTATGTTGTTTCAAGTTTATTCATGTAGTTTGAGGTTCTAGTTTGAAGGACAAGGCATGAAAAGTTGTTTAGAGGTCTATCGAGTGCTCAGAATGAAGGGTTCTCAAACTAAGAAGGATTTTATTTCACTCATTAGCTCATCAAAACATTGCATGGAAAAATAATTAGTTCATGGTAAATGGGGAAGGGTCCTAGCTAATAATTCTAAGTATTAGTTTTTAGATTGAGGGGGTATGCTTTATAAATGATCGTTAAGAATGGAAACAAGTTTAAACCCTCTTAGAACCCTAATAAGGACCCAATGTTGAAGATGTTGATAAAAAGTGCCTAGAATGGATTGGTATGCTCAGATAATCTATTGTATATTGTATTTTCCTCTCCTAGGTACCTCCAAGTGGTATTGGTTAGAGATAGGAGAGAGAAAATGTTGAGTTATAGGCTTGTTTTTGAAGTTGTTGTATAAGTCAAAAGTTGCATTGAAAATAGTAAAAAAATGGATGAAGGAATAAGGTATATAATCATGTTTAATTTCTATGAAGGTTTCTAGATACGTTTTATCCCTTAAGTGTGCTAAACCGATCATCCAAGTTAGTTAGTCGTTAATAGGTCAAATGGTGTAAATAGTGAAAAACCCAAGTAGTAGTGAAAAGATGAATAGGAATGTGTTATCATGATAGAGTGATAAAACCAAGTGCATGGAGATGTTTTTTAGACTGGTATGTCCTATTCATGCTTGGTATAAATCTTGGAATTCAGGTATAGTGATTTAAATGATGAAGCCAAAATGGCTTGTCTGGCTCAATGAGGACTATGTGTAGTGAGGTCAACAAATTGGTCTGTAAGACCAATAGTTACCACTAGCCCATATGATGTTTATATTTTAATATGGTTTGGA
This sequence comes from Torreya grandis, assembly GCA_037957365.1. Classification (NCBI taxonomy): domain Eukaryota; kingdom Viridiplantae; phylum Streptophyta; class Pinopsida; order Cupressales; family Taxaceae; genus Torreya; species Torreya grandis. The sequence continues at coordinate 603,916 of JARHVA010003655.1, read as the reverse complement.
GATGTCATACGATCATCTAATTTCATAATAAATCTTTTAAATTAGTCATACAGGTGTTGAAGGTCAATGCCACCATGACTGTGCTTTAAGGTAAACTAGTAGTTCTGAGTAAGCAAGTTACAATGATGAGTTTGAGGCTCTATGCCCTGAATTGAAATATATAATGCATATAGTGTTGTTGTTTGTGACTTGAAAGTCATGTTCATTCTTTTGGAAAGCTTGGAAGTCAGTGTAAAAGGTTGAAAATTTGAAGTCAAAATGGCATGAATAGATGCAAAAAGAGAGAAAGGGTATGCAAGTGAGGATGTAGAGTCTTGGAAAGGTTGTAGAGGATTAAAAATAAGACCAATAATCTATCAATATAGTATCATACATAATTTAAATATTCATTGACTTGTGATTGATATATCAAACCCCCAATTATAGTCAAGTCCCAAATGACTACCTGCAGATTTGCCTAGATAACTCAAGATTGGTTTTCAAACTTGAGAAGAGGATACAAATGCATAATAGTAGAGTTGGAGTTTAGGTGAGTGGATAAAATTATAAGATTAATTTGAGGTTAAATAAACCTAAAATTAAGGTCAAATAAGGGTGATCAAAACAAAATACACTTGAACCCTGCATACACTCAACTAAGTACTCCTTCAGGCCTACTTTCCTAGAGTGAGAGGTGCCTGCTTGTTTTGAGAGACATTGAGGTCTAACAGAAATAAATTCATATGAAAGTGATTATATTATGATATAATGACCTTATACAATCCTCACCTTTAATTAAAAGGATGGTAACTCTTATAGGTCTGTTTAGACCTGTTGAACCTAAGACCAAACACACAGGCATGTAGATACAATCATGAAAAGAATTATCTATTGAGGGTAAAATGAGAATTTAAGGACCTTGAGAAGTTGAGAAAAGATGTTGAAAACCCTAGATGCACATTCACAGGTATACCAAGTCAATAAAATGACCAATTTGGCCTATAAGACCTTCTCTAGCTCTTATAGTAAATAACTGCAGTTCAGGACCAAGATTATCTTGTTCAATGTGACCTTGAACTTGTGCATGGATTCCAATGGTTTTTAGGGATAGAAAAGAGGCCTCCATACTTAAATATCCTATCATTAGTTAATGGTTTAGGTCCCTTACATGTATGAACAAAGGTTAAGACTGTAGACCACTCTCCAATGGAATAGTTTAGACCCGAAGAGCACTTTCTCAAGCTTAGATCGGTATGAACAAGTTGCATGGAAACCTGAGCACTTAGGGGTAGTTTAGGAAACTTGTGTACTTGAAATTTGTGGCATTGGTTTGAGATTTAAGGCCATAGGGTTTATGAATAATCTTTAAGAACTTAAACTACCTTAAACCCTCCTAAAACCCTAATAAGGACCCGACAAGAGAGATTAACCTCCAAAGTGCCTAAAATGAGTTTAATTACTCTTAAAACCACTTGAACGTCATTGATCACTCTAGAAATAATATCACCATGACTTTTTATTTTACCTAAAACTATATGAACTCATTAAATGCCATGTTTTTGTAAGGATTTAAGCTAAAAATAAGGTTCTTGAGCAGATGAATGAATATAAATAATTGGGAGATATTATCTGATGTGTATTCAACCTCTTCAAGTCCAAAAAACCATATATTCTACCCTAAAAGTACTCCTACAGGGCTGATTGTTGAAGTTAGTGTGAAAAGGGCTTAAGAAAGGTTAGGTTTTTTGCCCATTTGATGGTTTACATATCTACACAAGGTCTCAAAAGCCTAAATTTGGCATGGAGCATGGTCATAGGTTTTGGAAAGTGAATCACATACTTTATAGAAGTTTCACATGTATGGGAGGTTTGTGGAGCAAAAAATCAACTTTTAGGCCTAGAAGCCTAATTGGAGAGAGATATCAGGTGAATAAGTGCTCTTCCACTTGGTTTCAGGTCATGATAATTGACATGGAGTTGTAATGGGATAATGGGTGCTCAAAAATACCCTTAGTTTTTCAAGAGCATCTGCACATATTTCCACACAATGAGCTTTGTGCGTTTTTGGGGCTATAAAGAATTGAGGCCAAGTGAGAGCTTAAGGTGCAAGATGAAGTTTTAGAGAGTGTTTGATGGACCCAAATGAGTTGTCCTAGGTCTGATAAGATATGAAGAATATTACATGGAGAGAGAGTGCATTCATGAAGATGAGGTCAAGTTTGAAGCTCTCAAACAAAGAGCAGCGTAGTAGATAAAGGGGTTTCAAGACACCTAAGGAGTTGTGTGATGATTGTCATTGAAATATTAGAATAAATGAGTTTTAAAATGCATGTTAGGTGTCAAAGAGGAAGTCTAAAGGTAGTTCATGGTGAGTTTATGATTAAGAAACCCATGTGTCATTCCTCATAAGCCAAGAGAAGGGTAGTTTTGGAGAAGAAGATAAGGTTTCAAGCAAGGAATGAAACTCCTGTGCCATTTGGAAGATAAAGCATCTTTAGGGGATCAACATATGCCCTTGGATATCGATTGAGACTATTTTATAACTCCATTCTTATTTTTAATTCTTTCTATATACTTGGCAATCTCTCTCTTCTACGCCTCTCTCTTTCTTTCTTCCACATTCTCTATATATGTTGCCTCTTTTGGCATTGTAAATCATCCACATATTTGTATAGCGAAGCTCTGCTGAATTGAATATTGATTTGCCTTTGGAATATAGATTTCAAACTAGTTTTAGTCTCTCAAATTCTTTTGTAAGTGTGTGAATTAGTTTATTGTTGAGTGATAAGTGATAGTTCTCTTTCCTTGCATTCATCTATCTCTTTCATGCTTTGTGTGAGTAATCTACTTTCTAGTAGGTCATATGATATGTAGCTAGCAATTTTGTGTTATTTCAAGTGTAAAAAGGGTTATTAGTGTCCATTATCAGACCTATTAGTCATCCACCTTGAAGGATACATTACATTTTACCTTCATATTGAAGCATTGTGCTAGAAAAACCTTTTATTTTGAGATCAATTTTGTAGTTGTTTTCCATAGTGCAGGTTCAAGTAACTATGGAGTTTATCCTAGTGAATCACCTCCATTAGAGTAATTTCAATCTTTTTCTATACATTTTCCTTGAATGCAAGTAGGTTAGTGATTAGTGTTAGGTGTTGTACATGGGAGCTAGCCCATAATCTAGAGATTCACCTCTTAGAATTATTACCCATAACATATAAGTTGTTTCAATGTTATTCCAAATTTTTAGGAGGCTGGAGTAACCCTCTTTAGAGTACAAATGTGGGCTATAATAGTCATTAGAGTCATTTTTTTCAATGCATGGCACAAAGGCTCCAAATAATGTTCAACACTTGTTATGATTGCTAAAAACGTTGGCAACCCCAATTGCCTAATCATTCCAAAAATATTTTTTCTTAAATTTTTATAAAATAATTAGGTGATGTTCGAATGCTTTTGAAAGCCCTATAAGCTATGGGTGATTTTAGGATTTTTTCTGTACTAATTCTATTTCAAACATCTTTGGTATAGAGTTTTTTTTCTTTTAATTCATCTTTGCATATGCATATCCAAGCACAAGATGACACTTGGCGTATAATGATTTTAATAGATGAAAAAATATGTTAGTTATGCGTGTTGCAATGTCATTATCATTATGCAAAAACTCCCACTTTATTATTTTTTGGTACAACATTCTATCTGTCATATCTTAAGGATGACTAAAACCATATAATAAAGTTGGGAAGCTCATCTTCTCTGAGAATTTATCTTCAGATATACCTAATGGTTTGAGTCTTTTTGATGAGGCAATTTCAATGCTCTGATCTTGGATATCATGTATCGAATATGTGTCAACAAAATCATGCGCCAAAGATTCAGTAATAGGCTCTGATTCATTTTCACATGTGTCTAATGTCTTGTCCTGAATAGACACAACCTCTGCAATATTTTTTTCTCTTATTTTCTCAAATCTACTTTGCCAACCCCTATCAATAGTAATATTTTATTGCTTATACAATTACACTTGATAAAGTTGAGACAATGCTTTCATCGTGTATGAAAGCCTCACATTTCCTATTAAATATGCATTTTTGTATTCTATCTTGCATTTTATCTTTATTGCAACTGTTTTTGTGTCATTTATTTCTCTAGGCAATGCTTTTTGCACCTGATCAAAGTCGATCAAGACATTTATAATTATTTATGTGAGGCCATATTGTGAATGTTTATAGCCAAGCTCTCACACCTATGCTAATGACATTCACAAAGCAACCAACATTTCTTCTAAAAGTGTTAATTTCTTTACAATAACATTTTTTTGTTTTTGCTAATATTGAAAGGAACAACAAATGTGGGCATTTTTTTATTTTCAAGAGATATCTTGCATTACTTGCATATTTTTTTGCCCAATGCAATTTTTTTTTAATGTTGAATGTGCAAAACCACAATCAAATGCTTTGACAATGTCAATGTCAACCAAAATGATATCCTTTGTGACATGTAACTATTCACAAACTATGCAAGAATGAATGGGCATGTCTTTGATTTATTTCAGATAGTTGTTTATTATCCTGATACTTCATTGACCATGTTGAGTGCATCCCAAGTATTGATTTTTGTGACAGTGTATCATTTCTTTCATTGATCACAATAATTTTCTGTATTTGTTTAAGCTAATATTTTTTTAGTGTTTCTATTATATGTTTTTGTTACACAGTTTTTTTTTTGCTCATGTATGGTTTGTTTCAAACAACACAGAGAAGTATGATGCCTATTTATAGCCTTAGACAACTCTCTAACAGAAGGTTCTCTTGCATATTGTTTGGCAATCTAAAAAGACCTTGTTCTTGTTTCAAAACCTTTGAAGTTATTGTTATCTAGCAACCCTATTGAAATATCCACTGGCATTGCATATGCAATCTGATCTATACAAATTATTTTCAATGGATTGTTATGAACATGAAATGTATATGTCTCAAAACAGATAATGTTATACATTTTTTTTCTAGAGTAGAACAATTGCAAAATATTTTTGAAATATTTTTAGTTTTTGTTGACCATAATCGAATATTTCTTTGTAGAATATTTGAAAGCCACAAACAACAAAGTCATTACCTTCAAGTCTCATTTTTTGATATGGCATTCCAATATTTGCAACATACATTTTCTAGTCAAAAAACATTTTAGACTCTTTTTTTCATAGTTCTTGTTCACAAATCCCTAAAAAAGTCATTGCATAGCTATTTAGCATAACATTATCATTGGAAAAAGATTGCACCATATATCAACGAAGAGCATGACCATCGAACTCATGTTTAGTTAACAAACTAATAGCATCAAATAAGCTTTCACCACAGTTGGAGCCTGAATTGTTTGTTTTATACATGACATATGCTTCCAAGTCATGAAAAATAACATTCTAATGCAAATAAGGATTTTTGCAAATATTTGATAACTTTGTATTGAAAATCGTGCTTTGGCTGCATATTTTTTTGCAAAACAATTGTTCAAAATGTCTGTGAGTGGGGTTTATGTCATGAAATAAGATCGAATACAATGGAATACAACTTTTTTTATTGAAATATAAATACCTTTTTATTTTGGTCACATGCCAAATAGAAACAAAAATGTTCAACCATTTGCATAACCACTAAATATAAAATATGTCACCCCAAAGATCAATCTCACCCTGATTTGTAAGCTCATTTACAGAAACTCTCATTCAATGAAAATATGTACTTCTATCATGTATTTGATGTAAATTATATAATATATATGGATGTAATTGGTTTGCATATGAGTATCTTGCTTATGCATCCCTATTGTTCAAATAATCCATAAAATAACCAATGATCCCAGTTCGTAGTATTTTCGATGTGTAACAGAAATGCAATAACACTTGAAATGCATTAAAAAGGCAATCACCAACAACACAATTGAATGATGCAATTCTAAAACTATTTTCATGTTTCAAAGCATAATCAATATTTGCAAACGCTTATGCTTTTTCCATCGATTTGTGTCCACATCAATGATTCTCTCTGAACAACCCAATTCAATGGCATTTATTTTATTTTCATAATTATTTACTACTTTTTTTAACCTATTTTTTTTGTGGCTCACAACAAAGAACAGGGTAAACTATCAAGAAATGAAATACTAACTTCAAAACAACATCAATTTTATAGTGATCTTACTTGTTATAAGAAAAAGAAACTACCTGACAAGATATTCACATTATCATTGTAGAATTAAAAAAATGGTCAGAAACCATCATACTTACATTATTACAAGATACTTACCCAGGTTTTTATAGAACTCGATAAAAGCCTCAAGTGTCTGCTACGAGAAAAAAACCTACATGTTTGAAAAAATCACAATATTAATTATTCTTTAAAAAAATAGCAAAAACATTTCATTGTTACTTTGTCTTAAAATAAAACAAAACTCAAATAAAAGAAATTACATAGCAATAAAATTTGGTCACATTGATCACAACACACCCACTCCCAAGTGTCATCAGTCCCCCAGACATCTCAAAAATGTTAGGCCCTGAGAGAGCTTGGCTGAATGAAAAGGCATCACATCTTCAACTGTTAGTGTAACGAGCCCCCAAGACCTGTCAGAGATGTCAAAGCTGGGAAGATCCTAATTGAATAAAAGGTGTCATGTCATCATTTGCCAATACAACCAATCTCCTGACCTAATATAGATGTCAGAGTTGGGGAAATCCTAATAAAATGAAGATGTGTCATGTCACCAGTTGTTAATGTGGCCAGTCTCTTAGACCTGACAGAGATGTCAAAGCTAAGGAGACCTCAACCGAATGAAGAGGCACCACATCGCCACTTGTTAGTGTGGCCAGTCATCCAGACCTATCAAAGAGCTTAGGGCCTAGAAGAGTTGAGCCAAATGAAAAAGTGACACGTTGCCAGTTTTTAGTGTGTCGAGTCTTTAGACCTATCAAATATGTCATGATCTAGGAGAACCTGACTGAATGAAGAGGCATTGCATTGACTAATATGTGGATGAACTGGTTGACACTGAACGTGTTAGTCAGCTTAGAATGAAGTATAAATGAAATTTGAATGCCTATAATAAAATGCTATGTGCCCTTAGGTGACACATCACATGGTCTAAAAGAAAGATATAGATTACCAAGCCACATCCAAATACCACTAGGGCCCACGTCTATATTTCATCTCTTTTTTTGGGAATAAAAACATGTCGCATGCTAAAGAAAATACATGATAATCCATGTTTAATTTTTTAGATTGCTTTGACTTTATTGGACTAATCACAACCTTTTATTTTTTTTACAAAAAAAAATCACTTCTCTCATTCTCTCATTCTCTTTTTTTCTTCTTCTAGATGAAAACTCAATCAACTATACACAAAGTACTTTACAAGGAACATAAATCATACAGAGCATTTTTTTAATTAATATAATTATCATTGTTTTTTCCAATTTCAATACATGTAAAGCAAAATATAAGTTCAGGGATACCAGTTCGACAAACTGATCAATAAATGCATCAGATACACAAATGAGAATATATTATTACATCATATATGTACATATATATTTTAAATATATTATTATAACTAGATTATCGTAGCAATATATAACTTATTATATTCCTAAACATATTACATAATATGTTTCATAAAAAAGGCATTACGACTAGCTTCGATCTCTGCCTCAACACCAAGCCCCAAACAAAAATTGGTAAGTGTTAAAGCCACCTATGCTAGTCTCATAGATTCAAAACAAACCAACGTAATATCTAAGAAAAGGATGAGAACCAACCAATAATCCACAAAAAACATCAGGGGAATAATTATAGTCTCAAAAATAGAGTACAAATGAATGGTCTCCAATATAACATAACATTCCTTAAGTTCATGGAAAACAAAAAGCGCAACTAATTCTAAACATTGCTTACCAGAGTAATGGAAAGTCTGGACCGAAATTACTTAAAATCTGTACAACCAACCTGATAACCCACCGAGGAGCCATGGTGAAATGACACCTGCACTACCTCTAAAACTGCAACATGGTCTTGAACTACACATAAAGAGATTGTTGATAAGATTAGTGAGAAAAAAAATCACAAAACCTACCACAAACAAGAACCTGAAATATCATAACAAAATGCCATCTTCCATCTCTGAACACATGCAAAGAGTATTAGTGAGAACAAAATACAATTGAAAACCAAATCACCTAAAATCAAACACTCCCAAACACAAATAGAAACATAAGATACTAAAAAAAACAACCCAAGCTCACAAATATTTATGTATAATTTGAAACCTAACAATCTTAATCTCATAATTTAGAATTAACTAATATTCACATGCATTTTTATTTTTAATTTTTTTCCATCAATTGTTGCATAGGAAAACATCAACGAGCAAATACCACACCCACAACATTTGTATTACATACCTTTTTAACTCGAACACTGGTTCTATAAAAAATTGCACAAACGTTGTAAATTGAAAAAAAAATAGCCCATATTAGCCCAAATTATTGCACATTGAAAGTGAATCCCTCTTTTTTATCATATAAAGCCACATCCAAAACAAAATAATAAATAAAAGAATAATACATTATTAAATATCAACCCTCCCCCTACATGTTTGGATTAATACCGATACAGTGGCTTTTTGAATTAATAAATAGTCTTAATTTTTTTAGTTAATACAAATATTTTTTATTAATACTTTAATAGTAATCACATGTGCAAGTAATTATTTTGATTAAAATTGTTATGTGTCACAAATTATTATTATAAATTATTTCTCCAATGTCCTTATGTTTTTTCCTTGCCATACAAAAATTTATATTTCAATACATGAATTTAGTATTTTCTCAAATTAATGTTCATATCAAAATGTAATAAATAGTCTTAATTTTTCGAGCCAATACAAACATTTTTATCAATACTTTACAAGTAATTGCATGTGCCAGTAATTATTTTGATTTATGTTCACATTGAAATGTTTCAAACCCAATGTTAAAATAAAAAATTGCTCAACTTTCATTGTCTGTAATCAGTTGAACCTTTTTGGATCAATACTGCGACGATGCCATACAGGTACTAGTAATAATATTAGGTTCAACTGATTATAATAAATACATGTCTGAGATGTGTGGGACAGAGAGAGCTTAGCCAAAAGAACACGTGACAACTTGCCAGTCGTCAACATGGGTAGTCCCCCAGACTTGTTAGAGATTTTAGGACCTAGGAGGCCCTGATCGAATGAAGAAACACCATGTTGCAAGTTGTCAATCTGACCAATTTACAAGACTTGTCAGAGAGGTCATATCCCAGGAGAGCACGATTGAATGAAGAGGCACTAGATCGCTAGTTGTCAGTGTGACTAGTCCCCTAAACCTGTCAGAGATGTCAAAGCTTGAGAAAGCTTGGCCGAATGAAGAGGCACCAGATCGACAATTATCAATGTCGCCAGTCCCCTGGGCCTCTCAGAGATGTTAGGGCCTAGTAGAGCCTAGCCAAATGAAGAGGTGCCACATTGATAACTGTCAATACGATGTAACTGTCAGTACGATGAGTCCCCTGAACCTATCAGAGATGTCAGAGCTAGGGAGAGTCCAACTGAATAAAGAGATGCCACTTCACTAGTTATTAATGAAACCAATCTCTTAGACTTGACAAAGATATCAGAGCTAGAGAAAGCTTGACCAAATGAAGAGACAACACGTAGCCAATTGTTAGTGTGACTAGTCCCCCCGACCTCGCAAAAATGTCAGAGCTGGGGAAAACTCGATTGAATGAAGAGGCACCACATTGCTAGTTGTATGTGTGACCAATCCCCCAACTTGTTAGAGATATCAAAGTCAGGGAAACCCTGATCGAATGAAGAGGTGCCACATCATCAGTTATCAGTTTTGTAGACATTGATAATATGCACACCACTATTTTGAACATCAAAATTACCTTGAACCACCTTAGGACCCCCCTTGGGCCCCACCTTGACCTTCTTGACCCCTAACTCACCCTGACCCATCTAACCTAAGTTAGTTGACCTATTGGCTAAAACCCACATTTTAACTAACCCTACCTTTGACCCCTGACCATGACCATCGACAGTCACCTTGACTACCGATGGTTAAGGTCCATCGTCCTAAGCACTAACAAGCAAACATCCACCTTGCTTTTATAAAATTAGCTCATTTAAATCCATGTGCAAGCTATTATGTGCATTAATTATAATTATAAAACCTAATTAACATCTTGTTGCACCTCTCCTTCCTTGCCTATAGGAAGAGAGGAGCAGGGGGTGAAAAAGGACCGCATCCATAACTATCAAGAGCTTTTGCATCCAAAGCTTTCTTTTACATGTGTTCTTCCAACAATCTAGCGATCCAACCATCATGACAGAAAGCCAACTTATCATCACCCCTTAGTCGATGGCCAAGTATTGTTACTCTATTAGAATCATGCCAAACTCTATCAACGAGCCAACCACCTCAACCACTGATCTGATCAATCTTATGTAAGCTAAGTATTTATTTTCCATTATTTAATTACTTTCTTTGTATTTTGCAATCAGCCTAGCACAAGCCAACCTCCTAGAATTACTTTTTGAAATCTCATCAATCAATCTATTTATCAATCCAAGCTAACGCACAGTAACTGTTGACTATTGTCTCAACCATCGATAGTCTGTCCAACCACTGAAAATCACCTTGACCGTCAACGGTCACCTTAACCGTTGACAGTCATCTCAACCATTGATGGTCACTGTGGCAGAAGATAACAAGTTATTTTCATGCTCTTACCCCCAACCAAATCTAAATTTTTGTGTCCCTGCCTGTTTATAGACCCCTATCATATTTTCTAAAGCACAATTCACCTGTTTAGCACTAGTATTGACTTGCTTATTGCTATATTAGTTATATTAATTAATTTTTTTATCAAGCAGTTTTTGTATTCAATTTCGGTACCTTTTGATTATTGATGCAAGTATTTTATCATTCTGTTTATAAACTTAATTGTTTAAAACGTGTGGATTGACAGCCCCCAAGGAAGCTCTTGCTTCTGGGATCTAGCTAGCACTAGGCAATCCACTTAGCTATCTATCTAACCAACCATTTGATTTAGTGTTGTCTTATTTGCAAGTCATCCTCCCAAGCCAAAGAAGAGCTCTTCACAATCATCTGATTCAACACATGGACATTCAAACATGTTTTTCAACCATACTTAGTTTCCCCTTCTTTCTTTCTCGAAATATAAACTGAAATTCACTGAAACAAGTGTGGCCAGTCTCCCAGACTTGTTAGAGATTGCAACGCCAAGAGAGTTAAGCTAAATGAAGATACAACACATATCAAGGCTTGGGAGAATCTAGTTGAATGAAGAGACATTGCGTTGATTAATATGCAGATGAACTGATTGTCACCTAAGGCCTTGGTTGACTCAAAATGAAGTACATATGAAATTCAAAGGCCTATAAGAACATGCCCCATGTCCCTAGGTGAGACATCACCCGATTTAAGAAAATGATAGAAACTATTGAGCCACCTTTGAATGCCACTGAGACCCATGTCTTTATCTCATCTCATTTTTGGGAACAAAAACATGTCACATGCTAAAAAAATAAACTATAATCCATGTTTAATTTTTTAGATTGCTTCGATTTTATTGGATGGTGCAAATATTTTTTCTTTTTTTAATTTAAAATACAACAATTTCTCAAAAAATTAGTCATGTCACCTGATATTAACCAATAAAAATATAATAAACCATTTTATTTTATATTTATTAATATACAAATATTTTAAACCTAATATTAAAATAAAAAAGTGCTCGACTGTCATTCACTCCACATTGTCCAATACAAATTATTAAGTTCAACCGATTGCAATAAATACCTACCTAACAAATACTAATAAAATATAAACATTTTTTTAATTAATTTAATATACAAATATTTATTTCCCTAATTTCTAACAATGCCTCACAAATACTAAATTAAAAATAGAAGTCGGAGGAATTGAAGGAATTATTTTTTTCTCAATCATATCTAATAAGTATTATATTATATTATATTATATTATTTTAATACATTGTAAACATTAATTACAATATATATAATTATATAATGTATATAATTCTAAAAATAGATGTCGGGCATGTGAGGCCATGTAACTGTAGTAAAAAAGAAGGTGAAAGGTGAACTATACACCTATGTACTAAAAATCATAATGACCATGCAGAAATAGATTAATTTCCAAATGTCACATCATAAATATGTGTCGATCTGCGTCTACTCCTCGTGAAGATGAATAGATATCATGGGCGACCCCATTTGTGGGATCCGCCATAGTCTTGTTTATATAATGTTGGTACCTTCTTATTACACAATCTATCAATTTTTTATCTCAATGTAATATTTTTTGTAATCATAGAGCAGATCTATTATATATGTTGAGTTTAGTTGGTTAACAAGTTATAGAACATGGGTCAGACATAGAAATCATAGGTCTTATTAGGGGTTCCATCAAGCCCTGCGGTGTGCGGGATCAAGAAACAGGGACGTCAAAAACATTTTGTTATACACTAACGCTTCATATAGTATTGGCATGCGAGGCTGCATATGTTTTCTCTCTGCAATTTTCTCACTCACTTATTCTTGACAATTCTTAATTATTAATAGTAAAACTTATAAAAGTCAGAAGTTTTTTGGCATTTAATAAGTACTGGATTTTATAGCAAAGATTTTAAAACAAAATAAAGCGATTCATCTTCTGCTTATTTCATCTGGCCAAGGAAAAAAACATAACATAATGAAGGAAATGGAAGGGTATCCATGACACAAAATAAAATAAATAAAAATTATAAACAATACAAAAATTATAAATAATACAGAGCCTGTTCAAATCAATAATGTTAAAGATTTTTGAGTTGCCCTGTATACAAAATACAAAATCAGACCAGAGAGATTCAACCAGACCCTTTTACAACATCAACATTCTTTCAATAAATACGTATTCAGAACAGTAACTTCCATAGCATTTATCTTGCCATGCCCCGTTGCTTAGTTTGTTAGCAATTATTGTGGACAACTTCAACACATATTGCAACGATTACATGACATGTTTGAAGAGGAGAATAAAAATGAAGTTATCTAAACTTATTTCATTTTGGCTCCTTGCTCACCATAATAATAACACACGTCTCATCTCATCGGTTATAACGGTTGACTACCATGAGACCTAACAACTTGGCCACATTCAAAATTTCAACCGATCTTCACGTATCCATGCCACCACAATGCATGGAGAACAACATATAATATATAATATAATATTTAATATATATATATATATATATATATATATATATATATATATATATATATATATATATATATATATATATATATATATATATATATATAATGGTATAGTTAATAATAAGAATTATAATAACGGTGAAGTAGTCCCCTTCATAGCATTTGTTCTGTCTTTGAAAACTCAGTAGAAAGTTTCATTTCCTCCGTCTGGGCATTTCAATTCCAACGTAGATTGCCATGGAAGCCGAGCTGACGCTTTACGATATCAACCACTAGAGGAAATTACAATTGTAGGCATAGAAACCAGTAGGTGATGCAAACAGAGAAGATTACTCCCCCTAAGAATATTCACTTTCAGAAAGGGAGTATGGCCCATATTTCTCCAAATCGCCTTCTCTATCTTCAAGTTGTCCTCTCAATATATCTTCTCCAAACTTAATGTTTTGAACTTTTTCACGATCTGCAAGTTGATTTGTTGTTAAATTGAGGACATAGAATTCTTCTACACCAATATACTCATGCTGTCGTCCTCCGTTGGTGTTCAACAAATGGTTCTTGCTTTGTTCTTTCTAGTTGATTTTTATTATAGCGACATCTTAGAATTTTTCAACAAATGGTTCTTCTTTATACTCCGAATCCATGTATTCTTCCTTTGTTTTTCCCTTCAACATCTCTTATAACTGAGATATCATTCTTCAGCGTCTTTTATAACATAATTAAAATGAACGATAAAGGCCGCCGTCTTGCTTGACATAAAGAAAACATAAAGGCCGCCGTCTTGCTTGACATTTAGACCATCCTAGCCACCTCTGAACAACCCCTCTCTCTGACTCAAATTGCCTCTCACATTTTTTCTTCCACTAGAAAATCTGCGAACTTAGGCATAAGAAGGCGCTAATTGAGTCATAGGTTCGGCGCTTAAAATGCTTCTCTCGTGATTCGAACAAGCGGCCTGCTGCAAACCAAACATATTTCTATTGGATGAACATGTAGAGCATTGTTTAGATTGATGATGATGATGATGATGATGATGATGATGATGATGATGATGATGATGATCCTTGAGAAAAGAATATGCCACAGGTGGCCTTCCGTATCCATATGGTGATACATCGCCATATGATTATTCGAACCTCCCAAAGCATCCTTTTCATCCAACATCATTAACATTGTTGCTATATCAAGTTTTGTTCTTTTCCTTTCTTTAACTTAGCGCAAGAGCAACATCGCCACCATTCTTTTTATCTCAGCTGTTTCAACTCAAGTGGAACCGCATTCCATTTCAGTCAAGGATTTCAATGGTCATAAAAGCCCCTCTGCACTTTCAACAGAGTACAAATATGCGTTTATCTCCATGTCTGGACAGGGCATATATGCGACGCTTCACATCAGTTTCCTACGTTTAACAATCAATAGCTGCGCTACCAAACTACTCTGCACCACCACCTCCCCCAAACCGTCACCATTCCAAACTAGACTGTTAACAATAAAACATATCATTTTATCGTCATGTGAGACGAATATACAAGCTTCGCATGCTCTATAAGCCTCTCGGATAATTAAAAAAGTTCCTGTACGACATTACATGTTTCTAACACAAACTAACGCCAACTTACCCTAGGACAGGGTCATAAAACTTAAGAGAGGGTCCACCCACTCCAACCACCCGAAAAAAAAAGAGAGATGATTGTACGGGGGGGTATCGAGAGTGTTCGAAGCACAAGTACCTAGGAAAGTAAAAAGAAAAAGCAAGCGATGCCCTTCCCTTCCATGGATTTAAATTGAAGGTTGACTTTACAATTAACATCCAAAGTTCCCCTACGTTCAAAATACGGTCTTCGAAAAATTACGATGGTGTCGTGCAGTTTTAAAAAGCCAATACGTTCTAAAGGACGTCAAATTTAAAGATGCTGTATAAGTACGTGGGATGACACGTCGCACCACTTTTTTCCCACACGAAACAACTCGACGCAGTCAGCATTACTAGTTTCGTCGACTCCAGAGTGGACAACGCGTTGCCTTTTGGTCGATGGAAAATGCAACCGGACATAACCGGTAACGGGCGTCCCGTCTGAGCGCAAAAACAGTTGGAAAAAGAAAAAAAGCCAAAATAATAATCGCAAGCGCAAAGAAGAAAGAGCAGCAGGCAGGGGCAGGTGAAATCAGTTGCGGAGGTCGATCGAGCGGTGCGGGCTATGGTGTCACGCTACGATAGATCTCATCCCATTTGAGTCCTTATTTGTCCCCTTCTCAGCCGTATGAATTTTTACCTCCTTCAAATTCGTCTTCTTTCAGATAAGCGAGGGTTTGATTTCAATAAATATTGACTACGAGGATTTATATACCTTTTCTTTTGGAGCTCCGCGGATTCGAACCGTGGAAGAATGAGCGCCTGGGATAGGGTGAAGAGGCCCTCCCGCGTAGGGCGGGTTAGGCTGGCCAAAGCGCAGGAGATGGATATGGACATGGACGCACAAGATGAAGGGGAAGATGTGTTATTGCATCGTCGTTCTCGTCACGTCACCTTTAGTGACACCCCGCGGCTCGGCCACGTGCAGCCTCAGCATCCGTCTCACCGCTTCATTATCTGCAACGATCGCGAGAAAAACCAGATTTACAAGGTCATAACTCAGGAACTGTGATGCCTTTTTCAATTCAATAATTTAGTCAAAGCCCTTAGAAAACGAAAAATATCTGATCCATATCTCAATTGGCAATCTGACCGAGAACACACTGAATTAAGAAATTAGACACAATAATAATATAATATTGCACCGTATAACTAAAGTTTTATTCAAGCCAAAAGTAATTTATTAGAGGGTACCAATCGCTGGTTTTTATATAAGGCCTTCATATATTTTTATCAGGAAATGAACAGTCTAGTCACGTGAAAGCGTTCCGGCAAGAAGTCGAGAGGTTTTCTTGTGAACCAAAACTCATAAAAATACATTTTTTTTGGTTTTAATTTTAAGTATATTTTTACATTTTTGTATTGTACATTTTTGGGGCACTTTGAAGTAGAATTTGCCTTAGGGATTTGGGTTGGATGTCTCTAATGGGTTGCTATGAGATTTTATCGGGCTACCAATTTCCAAGAACATCAGCATGGAAATTTTACAAATGCTATGAATGACATGAAACCATTTCACACCAAGGGGCTTTGTTGAATCAGTGGAAGTAGGCTTATAAGGCCGCACAATTCATACTTCCTAATCTCATGTCCTTGTATTTTAACTACAAAGCTGAATACTTTGATTTAACAGCATCTAATTCATGGAGGGAAAGGCTTTTCATTTGCTTGAAGAAGAGGGTTACATACTTAAAATGTTTACTTAAGAAGTAATTGTATTATATCCCATTACTCAAGGATACTGACTTTGATTTGGATGAAGAGATGAAGCAAGAAGTAGTATTAGTCTTGAGGTTCTTCAAAGGAAGGGCACTAGCGATGTTCTTATCTTTTAAAGTAGATAGTTTCCTCTGGGAACTCTGAAATTGAACTTGTTCTTTATAATAATGATAATGAGAGCTAAGACTTTCTTAATAATAGAAGAGCTTCTGGAAAAGTTGTTTGCAGGCTTTTGATTGATGTTTTGTATCACACTCTGTGATCCATCACCAGACTGAGGAATAAAGAGAGTTTGGATTTTGCATATTAAGCTCCCTTTTTAAAGGTAGCTGGGTTGAAGTGCAAATATGCCGCTAATTGAAAGGATTTGGAAGTTTTGAGAAGGAACTAGGCCAACCCCAACTAGGATGGTTGAAGTTCATGTAGTTGGAGAGAGTGGTGATGTCAATTCTGAAATTGTTTCCAGATACTTAATAGGACTACCAACTCCCAAGAACATCAAAGTTAGAAAGGATATATGCACGAGCTATTAGGACAGAAATGTCAAAAATCAATGAAGAATATTCGGCCCTTTCAGTCATAGGGGCTTTGTTGAGTCAGTGGAAAAGTTCTTAGTCTTACCATCTAACAATGGGTGCATGGTGTGGATGATACTAGTACATGGAAATCAATAAAAGGTTGAATATTGTTTGTTATTGAATTGTTTTAACTAGATTGGGCAAACAGTTAAAAAGGTGCTTGACTTTCCAAGTAAATATAGTCATTTTCTTTGGTCAAGGCTTCTTTGTGATTTTGGAAAGCATGGTTGATATCATTTTGGAGTCTCAATGACAAAGAACACTCAGATAATTAAATATCAATAACTAAGAATCGATAAAAGCTTAGAGAACAGCAATGCTATAATTACTTGAAGAGGACCAATTACCATTTCTATGTGTTTTCATTACATCAGCGGGGAGATCGTAAGCCATCTAGATGGTGGAAGTAGATCAAGAAAGGATGGAAATTAGATTAAAGATGAAAAGGGAAATTAATATTGATGAAATGCTGTATGATGACAGTCTTCTAGGACAACTTTAATGCTTATTTCTGAAGCATAGAGTGTTTTGCACCATGTATCCTTTTTGTTCTTAATATTCTTTTCCAAAGAAAGAACGATTTGTCTAACTCATTTTTGGATTGAGTAAGTGGACATAATTTATTTTTCACCTATTCTAATAATTGACAAGTAACATGTTGCTTGCTAAAATTTGATTCTAATGTTACATAATATGGCAAATGAAGAAGATTTTTACAAATTCTGGACACATGAGGGCTATTGTGAAATCTTTAAACTCATTTCAGAAGGTTTGTATCAATTTATTTCAGTGATTTGTTGGTTCTTGCGGAGAGCATTTGAAGAAAGTGGGAAATATGTTGAAACTTCACCAAATTAGTTCATCACTCGACTGATTATCGTGGACTAGGCGTTTTGATAATTTCTATTGTATATGATCAGTTACCACACATACTTCTGGGACTTTGGACTTAATGGGGTTGCTCTTGCCAAACATCTGTGACTGGGGAGGAAGATTTCAGTTACCAACTTCTTAATCATGTATGTGAGCTAACAGATTGGTCAAAGATAAGGTTTACTAGTTTCTTTTCCAAGTGGTATAGATGTCAGTGGAGCCTACAATTTGAAAAAAACATGAATTGATGGTGGGCGTGCAACAGGGACCAAAATGTTTTTTTTCAACCTTGTAGATTTCACCTAAACTCTGCCTATATTTTATGCTTAAAATGATTCATCTTAAAGAGTATTTGCCTCTAAGTCTTCAATGTTATGTTGTTAATTAGAATTCTTTGTTCCATTTAAATTATAAATTCATTTCTTAAATCAGGAACCTGAACATCTGTGAACAATTTATAATCTTATTGCAAGTGTGAATCTTTACTGATTCAGATGGGAGTGAGGGACCAAATTAATGGCTGCCTCACTCCCTAGCCTAGACTCACTCACTTTCATATGGACACACTTCAGGTGCTAGAACTCAAACTCGGAAACCAAAAACACATTTTTTATTGAATTCCAAAGACAGTGTTACAGAGATTTGATGCACACACACAGACACACTTGTCTAGCTAAATGAAATACACATGAAGAAGATCTACAACCAGTTCAGTCCTTCAATGGACTTGTTACTTTCCTCCCTCAGTTCTGAACACACATCCCTAGCAAGCTTCTCTCTCTCTCTCTCTCTCTCTCTTGTGGAGGCTGGATCTTACTCCCCATCTCAATTGACTCTTCTCAGTTTTTGCAAACTGATCCGAATCTCACTTGACTGTTTGACAATCAGCAGTGATTCCTGAGATGTTGGAACTGTATGATAAAAAAATTCAGCAAATGGATTAAACAAGCACAATTTGTTGTTAAAATCAACTCAAATTCTAGATCATCAAAAACTTGGGAAATAAAAGAAACTGCCAGCAATAACAATTAAGATTAGAGCGATTATACCAGAATTACAGCAAGCATTTGACTCCCAAATAGATCAAGATCATGCTTTAAGACCAAAAGATGTGCTTGATGGATTGCTTGTAAACTCAAAATTTTGGCAGCTTGTATTAGCTTGATTGCATGACAAGAGACTAAGTTGATAGCATAAGATTAGCTTTAGGATTCATGCATTAGAAGATCATAGTTTTCATATGGATTTTCCTCACATCCCTTAGTTCCTTCAATGGAGGAGTGGATGGATTTAAATAGGCCATGGAGGAAGATTTTCCAATGAATTAAAAATTATTTGGAAGCCTCTAGAGAAGAAGACTCCAGAGAGGAAGGAGGGAATTCTAAGGAATTTAAAATTCCTTAGAATTCTCTAGAGAGAACTCTCTAGAGAAGGAGAAGGGTGGTGGAGAGTTCTAGATTGCATCAAGGAATCTAATGATGGTTAGGGGAAGATTAAACTAAATTAGAAGAAGGATTAGGTGAGGAGTAGGGGGCAGGCTTGTAGGAAAGCCTATGAGTAGGTAGGTAGTTGGGTTGTGAATTTAAAATTCACAATATAATAGATAAGTAGGATTATGATATAAGTGGGATTAATTAGAAGAATTAATGAAGAAATGGCAAGGGGTAAGGTTAGTATAATGAAAGAGTAATGAAGAGGGATGTTAGATAAATGACAATGATGATTAGTAAGACAAATTAGACGAAGTTCGATGAGATTATTGTCGAAATTAATAAGCCAACAAAGGCGAACAAATTTAGATGCATACATTTTGCCCCGCTTTGAAAGGGCATTGCGAGTGGATAAAGTGGAAGGTGTAATGGTCTTTCAAATAAGACCATTAAAGGAATGTTAGTAAGTTAATGGACACATGATTGATGCCCCCTCGAAGGGACATGCGGGGAAGAATGAGATGGATGGCCACTCGAAAGAAAAAATGAGGGGTGGGAGGTGCAAATAGACAAGGGGTTGGGATGTTAGATGTGAGATCGATGATGAAGAAAATGAACTCGACATGAGCAGTGAGCTACAAAGAGATGATGCCCCTGGCAAAGATCTATGCATAGGGAGTGGAAACGACTGTCACGGTTGTCGATACATCCCAAGGGGGAATCAACTGTAACAAGATGATGATAAGTCAAAAGATCACAAGCTTTAGACATATCCCAGGCAAGGACACATGCCAGGGAGAGTTGTGGAACAAGATGATTAAAGGCCACGAGCTTTCAACATATCCCAAGCAAGGATGCATGCTGGGAGAGCATTGGGCCAAAATAAGACAATGAATTGATAAGATTAACGACGAATGTAGCTTAAAGTTGTAGTCAAACGATATGATGGAGATGAGAGAGAAGAAACAATATGATCAAGTGACCAAAAGATGAAGGGGAAGAGTTTGTCTGAAATGCATCATATCAATGAGCCATAATATGATTAATAGCAACAATGCCCCTAGCAAGGACACATGCAAGGGAGCGAGAGAAGATAATAAAAGTACGGTCTTAGTCATACCCCAATTGAGGGAGGAAACTGTAAACTTTAAATGGTGAATTGATCAATCAGTGATAATGAATGATTGATGGAAGAAAAGATGGATGTTGTGATTTGTCAGGTGCAATCGACAGGTGTGGGAGATTGATGAAAAGATTAGGGAGATGGTTGCAGGGATGGTGATTGATCAATAGACTGGTTGATGATATTATGGCTCAAGGATTTGACCGATGCAAGACTTGAGGATGATGAGAGACCAGAGAGATGTGATGATGAATAATGGGGAAAGAGGAGAGAGTGGCCGAGCTGACCTTAGGCATACCATGTAACTGAGCGCTGCCTACATAGTCTAAAGAGACCTCAAGCCAATGTAGTTCAAACTAGATGATAGATGATGACGATGATGTATCAGAATATTAGGATGATGATGATTGTTAGACATGAAGATAGAGGACTAGGAGAAATGATGGGAGATGACATGTTAGATGATATTTTGATGTCTAGAGAGATGATAGATGAGCCACTAGAGGATGTAGATGATATAATAAATTGATTGGAGGAATGATTAGATATTAGATGAGTGGACTTGGATGATTGACTTGATGATGGGATTAAGATGATCAAACATTTAGACATGTGAGAGAAGATAGGGGAAATGATGAGTGTGGTTTATGGTCAAGCCACCATTGTTGTACCAGGTCTCATCATATTCTAAGCAATTCGATGTAAATATAGCACTAGGCAATATGCCCCATGATATAAATATGACCAAGGGGACGTTGTGCCAAAGTGCATGATTATAAAAGGTGCAAATGATGAACTTTGCATAGGGCACCCAAAAGCATTATTATAGCTTTTTTGGCTCCTTCATAGCATCCTCGTTCATTGCACCCTTGATGCAAGACTAATAAAAGAAGATAAATATGGACAAGTTAACAAACATATGCAGATATATACATGATAAAAGACATGCAAACAAGTCAAACAAAACAGAGTATACAAGTAACACACACAAGTATCTACATAGAGATGTGTTGTGATTAGTGTCTTGTCTTTTGTCCAAATGAGAGTCGACGGGATAAGTGATCAGGGGATGAGTTGAACTAAGTGGGTCATGATGATCATGAAATGAAGGTGGATTAAGGATATGGATTTGGACAGGAGTATAGATTTCGAGTAGACTAAAGACTTGGATGTCATGATTAGGATATACGACAAGACAAGATGAAGACAAGATGACAAAATGACAAGATGATATGACAACTAAGACATAAGATAGGACAATATGACATGTACTACTTAGGATATAGGATAAATTGACCAGGATACTCAAGACATGACAAGATGACAAGAAACAAGTCAACTTAGATGTTTTGGGCATAGTTACCAGGTTCAGAAATCTGGATGTGTTCGGGAGACCAAAAAAATGCGAAATTCTTAAAAAAGTTCGGAAAAAAATCCGATAAAATCCGGTTCGGAAAAAAAAAAATATATATATATATATGTATGTAAAATATTTTAATCTACTAAGGAATGAACATTGAATGTTAATTTATAAATATTTATAAAAAGAAAACAAATATATAATAAAATTATTTATATTTAATATTTGATATTATATTTATAAACAATTAAAATTTAATATATTTATGATATTAAATATTAAATTTATATTCATTTTTTTATATTTAATAATTTATGATATTAAATATTAAATGTATAATAATTTTTTTAATATTATTTTGTTAAATTTAAATTTTATTATATATATATATTTTTATAAATATTTGTTAATTATATAATAGGAAAAACAATTATAAAAAAAAAATATAAATATAATAGCAAATATTAAATATAAATAATTTTATTAGATATTTGTTTGTTTTTTAATAAATATTTATTAACTATATAATAAAATAAAAACAATTATAAATTTATTTAATAATACGATTATAAAATAAATATAAAATAATTCATTTACATAAACTTAAAATAAAATGTAAATTTAAAAATAGAAAAATAAAAATATATAAAATTATATATAAAATTAAACCTAAATTAAACCTAACTCTAAGTTTCTAAATACTAGCAAAGAAAAAAAAATGCAGAACGAATCAAAGAACCTACTTATTGCTGCCTGCGTCGTCGTCGACCGCCGCTGAGCCCCTGTGTTGTTGTTGACCACCGTTGAGCCCCTGCGTCACTGTCGACCATCGCTCAAGCCCCTGCGTCCCTGTCGACCAACTTGCTATCAGTCGCCATGGGCACGCCATTCACTTGTTGTCGACCACTGCTTTGACTCGCTCCTAGCTGCCTTCGGCACGCACTTCACACTGTCGTCGTGCCTTCACAGTGCACATAGTCGCGACTTGTCGTGCCTTCATTATCGTCGGCAGATTTGTTCACTACTCACTGTGCTCATAGTAAAAAAAGTCCAAACCTGAATGCATTAATCTGGGAGTTGGAAAAAATCCTCATCTTTCTGCATGTGGCCCAGTTGCGGCCGAACCTGGTAACTATGGTTTTAGGATTATGTGGATTTTATAATTTTTAGGTTTTTTGGAATATTTCAATTTTTAGGGTTTTTATGGATATGTATGTACACTATACAAAAGGGGTTACTAGCAAACGGAATACCAAGCCTAGCAACTGGGATGAGGATGGATGAAATAATGGATGAGATGTCAAAACGCTGAGGGGTGATGCTGCGAAGGGGATGAGGACCAAGGAAAAATGGACTAGGGATTGCCAACAACCACATCGTGAAGGAACTAGATATCTAATTGTCTGAGTGTTCATTGGACCATTTCTCAAGACATCTTCCACTTTACAAAAGTCAAGGCTGGAGGAAATTATGGACACAATAGGATGCATGATATGATAGCAGATGATAGGTAGGAACAATGGACAGAGGGATATGACATGGATGGGATTGACAAGGGATGGATTTTGCCCCCAAGTGTTGAGGTACAATGCAAACAATACTTTATTTTTGGTAAAATAAAGTATTGTTTGCATTGTACCTCAACACTTGGGGGCAAAATCCATCCAAAGTATTGTTTGCATTGTACCTCAACACTTGGGGGCAAAATCCATCCCTTGTCAATTAAAACCTGTTTTCATCATGGTACTTGCCCAAGGTGCTAGAAGACTGATTTTCACCATTGGACGAATGATTTTTTTTTTTGACTTTTTGGTATCTCGATTTATTGGATATGGGTGCGAGATGTAGGAATGCAGACACTTTCATGATCTTCAGCCAACACCCGTTCTAGAGATGTGTGATACTGGGATCATTTTTTCAATGCTGGATGTATTAATGTCCTTGTGACCTTCGTTGACTCTTGATTGAGACCCCTCTAGACATCTAGATCAGGTGTCTTCGTCACCCCTACAAGAGAATGTTGCTCGAGTTTATGGGGGGTGGAATGGATGGGTTTAGGGTTTGGATTTGTCGGTGGAGTATGACTTGATTGAATGATAGAATCATGAAGGTGTGATGGGTGTTTGAGGATTAAGACTAGGAGTCGCACACATCGTTGAAAATGTTGGACATTTTGTATTTGATTGGTGCCATATGACAAAAGATTGTAAGAGATCCAATACACTTTGACTTTGCAATTTATCTTTGATCCCATTATTTGAAGAATTATCGGCCATCTTGATACTGCTCTTCACAAGGAGTTGATCTACGAATTAGGTTGGTCTTTGATTGCCCCCTGGTGCTTGATTTTGGGCTTCACCAGAGGAGTTGGATTTTTGACTTGTTAGATTATTATTTTGACTTTGATGGTCCCCGAGTGCCTCAAAGAGGGGTTCACTAGGGGAAGACACTTTTTGAGTAGGCCGATGATTTAAATTTTCTTGATTTTGACTTGTTGGATCAAAGATGATTTGATCATCATTTATGACTTTTTGAATATGTTCTTGGACTTTTGTATTTGTGGCACATGTCATATTACTCGGGGAAGAGTCCAACGATGTATGTTCCTATTTGTCCCCATGGAGGGAGGTGATTTAATGATCATTGATAGGAAGAAAAGGATCTATGATGGATGAATGTGGGAGAGATGGTATGATGAGGTCAATGAGTGGTGGTGGGGCAACATGGTCCTCATAGGGGTTCTTAGGAGACCCAGTTTCGACATCG
Source organism: Torreya grandis (assembly GCA_037957365.1). Lineage (NCBI taxonomy): Eukaryota > Viridiplantae > Streptophyta > Pinopsida > Cupressales > Taxaceae > Torreya > Torreya grandis. Next base: position 579,129 of record JARHVA010003655.1, on the reverse strand, counting down.
GAGAAAATCTCCTCAAGATCAACAAAAGGAGCACCAAGACTTGTTGTAAGACATGCATCCAATGCGGGATTGAATCCACTTTGACTATCTTCGACAGATAAAGCTTGTAAGTATTCTGTTATGACTTCATCATCCTGATTGTGATCAAAAGATTTGCTTTGTGATTGGTTGACATTCGAAATAGAGGTACTCTCAAATAGGTAGATGTCATCATGAGCTGCAATACCTATGTGGGATGATGTTTTTGACGAGGAATCTGATTTGGATACTAGTGTTGAACATGATCTTGATGCAGATAAGACTCGTGTTATCTCCAATGCTGACTCTAATGAGGGTGCGGGTGATGTCGATGAGGCAATGCTACTAATATAGGATTCTTTGTCCGCAATCGACCTCTCCAAATGGGGTCTTTGATGTGATGACGGGGAGACAATGTATTTGACAAAGATAGGTCCATGGAATAAGGACTCATGAGAGAAGGGAGGACCATGTTTATGGGAAATGGACTCGTTGTCAATGGAGGATTTGTCAAAGCTAGTGGATCATGGAAGATGGACTCGGTGTCTTGAATTTGGCTCGGAATGTGAAGGGCTTGATTGTGATCAGAGAAAGAATCTTGTCATACCTCTTCTTGTTCACCCTTGGATGTAGACCCATTTAATTCATTTTTGATTTCTATGTCACCACAGTCGATGAGGTCTTGGACATAGTTTTGAAAATTGATATATACAGTATTGGTTAGCTTTATACCAAGAGGGCTTAGGCTTGGCGGGATCAAGATGTCGTATGGGTGGATAAACCATCATGTTGGCGGCAATAAGTTGGTGGAAGAGGGCTTCTAAGGATATAGGAAGAGGAGTATAGGGTCTCTCTTTGCTTCTTGACTTGGGTGCGTCTCACTTCTTGACTTGGGTGATGAAGCATTAGACTTTAGATCAAATGATTGTTGATGTGATTGGGTGGGTAGGACTAGTATTAGGTGTTGCCAGGATAGGATTTCCTTTGTTAGTGTAGGAAGGGGTAGATGATTGGCTATGACTGGTGGATGGAGTGTTTGAACGAGATTGGGTAGTATGAAGACTAGGAGTTGATTGACATGAACGGGTGCAGACTGGAAGTAATGTTGGATGGATGGGGTCGAAGTCTGCAGGATGTGGAGTGCTCATCTCAAGGAGGCGAGAAAGGAGTACATCCCTACTGGCCATAAGGCATTGCTCAATCAGGGTATTGACCAAATCTGTTTTGGATGCCATGGATCAAGATAGGAGAAAGTACTAAATGATGTGGTTTGTTGGCCTCAATCAATAGGTGCGGGGCATTGAATGGAAAGATCGAGGGATGAGGATGGGATGTGTGGAACAAATTTGAACAAAGGCTTGTTTTAGTCTAAGTTCAAGCTTGATTGAATGATATGAGATGTTGGATGGGCTAAGACAAGATTATGTAGACTAAATTAGGACGTGAGCTAGACTTTGATGATTTAGACTTGATTTGACTAAGCGAGCTATGACAAGCTCTAGGACTTGACTGGGGCTAGATTGGCTCAAGAGACTGATTTTGACTAGGCATTGATTGGATTTTAGACTAGCTCAAGACCAAAATGATCGACTCAAATAGGATGAGATGGTTTGATTGATAGTTTGATAGGATTGTGATTATGACTCAACTTGATTAGACACAAGCAAGCTAATAGAAAGGACCTTGATGTGGAAATAGTTGTTTGTCATGTCCCCTTTTCGAAATAATTAATAATCTAATAATAATTTCTTAAGTTGTTTAAAAGGTACTTTAAATTATAATTTCTTAAGCAATTAATACATACATGGCCAAAAGTAATTAATATTCATAAGTTGAAAAAAGATGAATATTAAATTAAAAAGTAATTCTAATTACTTTAGGGTTTGGGTGAATTGAAAACTTATATAAGGACAAAAGGGGCGATAAATAATGATTATTGATTATTAAACTTTTGACAATTCACGACTGAATTCTAAATTCATTCAACTTTTGCTTGAGGACGAAAAACTCCATTGTAGCTGGATCAAAGGACAAAACCCCTCTAGTCCATTGTGGTAGCTCCATATAGTGGTTACAAATGATTTACATAGCTGGTTATTTACATGCTTTCAGAGAATAGGGGTTTAGCAAAGTTTTGGAGCAAATAACATTAGTTTTCTCAGCAAAATGAGGGCTGTACAGCTAGGGTTTGGTCCACTGGCAGCCAACAGTCCTACGTCACACTTGTAGGTCTGCCATATCAGAATAATTACAACACAACAAAGACAATAAGTGGTATTTATCATTTGTAATCATTGATATTTGTGCAAATTCAGTAGGTTTTGATCCAGTTGATTGTAATCAGTAGTGGGTTATTCGTATTTGATGTTGCAGGTAATATTTAGTATTCAATTGATTGAAATTAAGGAGGGGTGTGGTTGGAAATCCTATTGCATGTAATATTTAATATTCAATTGATTGAAATTAAGGAGGGATGTGGTTGGAAATACATGCACATGTATTGTTCTATTCATTTGCTATTTGGTTATCTTGGTGAAAGACAAATATTTTGTGCCTCTACTATTACTCGGTGACATTAACAGATTAAACGGGGGTTCTAATCTCTTCATGAGGGTTTTGATTTTTATTACCCGAGGGTTCTAGTTTCTTCAAGAGGGTGATGAATTTATTTCTTCTAAGGGAAATCCGAATTATTTTATAAGGGTTTTACAGGTAATCCAGAATTGTTAATATTTATCGAAAAAGGGATATTTCAGTGGTACCAGACCCTGTATCTTGCTAGTTTGTGGAAAAGATTTATTTTGTAGCTTCTACTTCATGCAACGTAGTGACAGAGAAATCGGATATTACCAAATAGAAAAGAAAAAGGGTCCAAAACATCCAGAGGAAGGATTAGGACACCTAGATCCAAAATCACTTGCACAGGGAAAGAAAAGGAAGGAATGGGTAACAGAGATGTTGATGAAATTAGCCGTGACAGGGTTGTGCAAGGGCAAGAGTGTTTAGTAGATATGATGGCTCAATTAGTCCACACTTTGCAGAATGCGAATGTGCAAAGAGCTCAAAACGGTGAAGTTCTTCAAGGGTGAACAACCAACACACGTAGAGGGCAGCCATTAATTCTTTTGCTAGGCCTTTTCAACCAACTTTCCTTCATAGGGAGGAAGTAGCAGATCCAAAGTTGGAAATTCAACCTATTGTGGCGGATGAAATTTCTGCCAGCTATGAAGAATACAAGGTCCTACCAAGTGAAATTAGGGAGGTTATCTCCCTCACTAATTTTATAAATCTAAAGAAGAACAAAGGTGGTCAATGCGCTGAAACTGGCCACAAACAAATCAGATTGACCTCCAACAGACATTAGGGAAGTTAACACTTCCTACATATAATGGCTCTAGTAAGTGCACGACACGCTCATGGATATAGAAATTGGATACATTTTTATTATTGAGGCCAATGATGGAAGAGGAAGCCATCAATTTTGCCATCCTTCACCTAGAAGGTGTAGCACACGAGTGGAGGTACCATGGATTGATCACTCAGGGGCACAATCACATCCACTCATACGTGGAGTTTAGTACCAGGTTAATAGAGAGATTTGATAGAGTTGATCCGGAAATCCAGTTTCGGGAGTTAGCTCAACTCAAACAATTCAATTCAGTGGAGGACTTTGTTGCTGATTTTCAAAAGCTTTTAGTTATGGTACTTGATGTGACTGAAAGAAGATTTGTTTTGTTTGTTGAGGGTTTAGCTGAACCAATCAAGGGTTTGGTGAAAGCTTTCAACCCTATTTCTCTTCAAGAAGCCATCAAAAAGGTTTTAGATTTGGAGGCATCAACACCTAAAGGTAAAATTCTGCCCTATGAACAGCCAAGGACAACATCTTGTGGGCAGTCAATGACATTAGTATTTGAGCAACAAAAGAAGCCATTTCAGCAAGGGATTTCTCTCCAAAAATAGCTGCCACAAAAGCCACATATTGAGATAGAAACACAAAATGAACTCAAAAGGAAAAAATTATGCTTTACATGCAAGGATCCATGGGAACCCAGTCATAGGTGTCTTCCAAAAGGACAAATGCACTACATTGAGGTGATATCTGATGATGAGTCAGAAGTACCAGAACCTGAAAGAGGAGATGGAGATAGTTGAGGGAGCACCCTTGCCACACTCATTTCAGTAGGCACATATGTTGCACTTTTTGGTACACCCTAGTATTACCCTTTGGAATTTGTGGAGTTATGCAGGGATGTAAACTCACAGTTTTGATTGATAGTGGGGCAACCCAGAACTTCATTGATGAGGGTTTGGTATCCCAAAGAGGGTTGAAATCAGAAAATTTTCAGGTCTTAAATGTGATTGTAGCTGGTGGTTCTACCATTCCTTGCACTAGAAGGATTCATTTGTTGGAGATCGCATTTGATAATCACAAGGTGTGTGATGACTTTTATGTTGTGAGCATAGGAGAAATAGGTTTGGTTTTAGGGTGCAATGGTTACATTCCCTTGGGGAATTTACACAAAATTTCCAGACCTTGGAGCTGAAATTTGAATCTGATGGAAAAAAGGTTGTACTTTGTGGTATAGCCAATGGAGCCCCTATAGTTGTTACAATGAACAAAATGGAGGGTGTCATTGTTGGTAGTACTCTCTTTAGATCACAGATCATTCATGATTCTGTTATCATGGATTCACTCATAGAATTTGTTGAAGTATCAGTAGGTTCAGAGCTTCCAATTCCTAATTGTATTAGAGTAGTGCAGGAGAAGCCATCTATGTCACCAGGAAGAATGATAAAAACAACAATATTGGTTTGGGATCCTGGTATTTGAAGGGCGGTTTAGGTATTGCTTGAGGACAAACAATTTTGGGAAGGGTAGACTGTCATGTCTCCTTTTCGAAATAATTAATAATAATTTATTAAGTTGTCTAAAAGGTACTTTAAATTATAACTTTGGAAAAATGACACTTATTAATTATTATTGAGTGGGGCCAAAAACAATTAATACGTACATAGCCAAAAGTAATTAATATTCATAAGTTGAAAAAAGATGAATATTAAATTAAAAAGTAATTCTAATTACTTTAGGGTTTGGGTGATTTGAAAAGTGAATCTTATATAAGGACAAAAAGGAAAATGAATAATGATTATTGATTATTAAACTTTTGACAATTCATGACTGAATTCTAAATTCATCCAATTGTTTGAGGACGAAAAATTTCATTGCAGTCGGATCAGAGGACGAAACCCTTTCAGTCCATTGTGGTAGCTCCATACAGGGGCTACAAATGATTTACAAGCTGGTTATTCACATGCAATCAGAAAATAGGGTTTTAGCAAAGTTTTGGAGCAAATAGCATCAATTTTCTTAGCAAAATGAAGGCTGTACAACTAGGGTTTTGTCCATTGGTAGCCAACAATCGTACATCACACTTTCAGGTCTGCCATATTAGAATAATTATTACAGCACAACAAACAAAGGCAGTAAGTTGTATTTATCATTTGTAATCATTGATTTTTGTGCAAATTCAATAGGGTTTGATCCAATTGATTGTAATCAGTAGTGGGTTATTTGTATTTGATGTTGCATGTAATATTTAGTATTAAATTGATTGAAATTAAGTAGGGGTGTGGTTGAAAATCCTATTGCATGTATTGTTCTATTCATTTGTTATTTGGTTATTTTGGTGAAAGACAAATATTTTGTGCCTCTACTATTACTTGGTGACATTAACAGATTTAACGGGGGTTCTAATTTCTTCATGAGGGTTTTGATTTATATTACCCGAGGGTTTTAGTTTTTTCAAGAGGGTGATGAATTTATTTCTTCCAAGGGAAATCTAAATTATTTTATAGGGGTTGTTAGTGCCCAAAATTGCATGAAACAATTGAGCCATTTTCAAGTGTAAATGTCTAAGTCTAGTTCGAGCCGAGTGTCAATGTCTAAGTCATTAGCCCAATTACTGTTTCAAAGTGTTCTTTTGAAAGGTCAAGTTCATGTTGAAGCGGCTAGGTGACTTAACTTGGTCTTTCCTTAGTGTATTTTCCTTGGGCATTTTGCATCGGGTATTTCCTTATGTTAATTTGGTCTTTTCTTGGTACAAAGTCCTTAGAGTTTTTCGAAAAAGGTGTTCATGCAGATTGTCCGAAGGCCATATTCATTTGGGCTTTTTGTCTGCACAAAAAACCCGAAGGGCTATTTCCTTCGGGCATTTTGTTCGCACAAAAAGCCCAAGAGCTAATTTCATTGTTTTGGGTAAATTGTAAGGACTTATTTATTTCGGCCAAAGTGTACAAAAAGTCCGAAGGATCATTTTGCCTTTGCAAAATCTCTGAAGGGTCATTTTGCCTTTGCAAAATCCCTGAAGGATCATTTCTTTTGGGCATTTTGCCCTTGCAAAATTGTCGAAGGGCACCTTCAAAAAGTCCGAAGGGTAAGTCTGGAGGACAAGGGACACTTTCAATAAGTTCGAAGGGCACTTTCAAAAGATCTAAAGGGCCATTTCAAAAGGTCTAAAGGAATTCAATGTCTTGGCCAAGTCCCATTTGCATTGGGCTAAGTGTTTCGCAAAAAATTCGAAGGGCACTTACTTTTCGACAAAAGTGTAAAGGTTCGATTTCTTCGGCAAAAGAGCCAAGTCCAAGTCTTTCGAGAAAAGTGTAGGGCCTAGTTGCTTTGGATTTTTTTGTCGGTGGCAAAAAGTCTAAAGGGCACTTGCCCTTTGGGCATTTTGCTCGCACAAAAGTCCTGAAGAAATGTTGCGGAGCAAAAGTCCCGAAGAAATTTGTCCAAGCAGTGTGATGGCTGCATGGACGTCATTGACTGTCGCACGGACGTCAAAATTAGGCTCATTGATCATCCATTGGGGTTAAATTTGACGCTCATGCGAACGTCATTGACGGTTGTGAACGTCATTGACGGTCATGCTAACGTCAAATGATGGGCGTGCAGACGTCAAATTGAAGCCACAATAATTATCTATCAAGGGCTTAAATTTGACGGGCGCGCGAAGGTCATTGACAATCGTGCAGACGTCAAATGACGGGCCCGCAGATGTCAAATTTAAGCCATGACAACTGTCAATTGGGGATTAAATTTGACGATCACGCGCTCATCACAAATGTTCACACGAACGTCAGATGACGGGTGCGCAGACGTCAAATTTAAGCCATAGTGGACAGCTAATGGCATTTGAGCATTCAGATCGGGATCGATGGTCCATTTTGGATCATGGGTTCAAAGGATCAATGGAGGTGGGAATCCAAGTTGCATCATACAGAAGATACAAGCGTGCAAGTGCCCCTGACCACAAAAGGGAGCCACTGAATGGAAGCAACTGCGTTTCAAGGATCTGTAATAGATTAAATGATTTCCATTTGATCCTGGAGGTAGGCTCTTTTTTGAGTTAGTGTAGGGCTTTGGTTTGTTTGTTTCGTGTTCTTTTCCTGTCCCTTGTTTGTATGTAGCCCCTGTAAATGTTTGTTTGCTTTCTTTTATGTTGTTTTTTGTTTTTTAATAAGTCTTTTCAAGACAGTCCTCGGCTCGGGTTTCATCCAGTAGCTTAAAGGACCTTCTAAGTTGGGAGTGCAGGTGTAAAGGGACTATGGGTTTGAAATGTGAGCTTGATGTTTTTAATTTTAGGGAGACTGGTAAAGACAAATAAATAGACTAATCGTTCCCTAAAATCTTGAACTTTGTTCTGATCTAAGCTTGATTCTGATAAGGTTTGCATATGCAGGATGAAAGTTTGAATTATTGAAGCACAATCATGCTTGCACTTAAACAACATTCATTGCCTGGGGTAAAGTTTGCAGCCAAGGATGATTGCTTGAAGATCAAACACTTGACCAAATCCCAAACCCTGGCTAACTTGGTTCCTAACCTTTTCCAGAAAGTTGAAAATGGTCGACAAAAAGCAAAAAATACAAGAATAAGAGCTCATTGCAAATTTCAAAAGGAACTTTTTAAGCAAAGGTGATTCGGGTAATCTCCACTGGGTTTATGGATACCTGGCTGGCAGTGGAGCAATGTTTTGAATGGAGCCAAAGGCATCTCTGTCGGGGCTATATGGACCCCTGGTTGGCAGCAGAGCAATGCCCAAGGCTTCCCTAAACTAAAAGCATGGTTCTTAATGAATATTCAAACATGCTGTAAGTCGATGTCAATAGTTAAAGACATGAAGTCTAGAAATTGCTCTCTAAATCTCATGGCAAACAGTAAGTGGAATCAAAGCACACACACAACATGACTAGGTTGTGATATTTGATCCCAATTTTGCATGTGTGAGGCTTGTTTTAAACATGACTAGGTCTTTACAATAGTGCTTGATCAAGTGGAATGAATAGCCTAGTTGTAAGTTTGAACCATGATCCTTTGAATTTTAAAACATATTGCTATGGAAATTCACTTGATCAGGTTGTTACTAGAATGTTTGCACATTGTCTTTATTTGAATATCATCCATCCTTGGGTTGGTTGGCATATTTTTGCATGATTTTGGGTTAGATCTTATCCTAATTTGCCAACATTGGATTTATGAGTTTCAGATTTGCAAGTTTAATGAAGCCCTCCTTGAAAATGGATTATGTCTGGGTTTCATGATTTAATGTTAATATTGGTCTTTTACTAGCCTTTGGTTTTTCAAACGCTGAGTTGAGTTCATTTTAATCACCTTGAAAACCCTGTTTCCAATTACCCTGGCCCAAGTTTTTCCATTTGAATTCAAAATTGGCGGGAACATTCTTAAGCGTGAGCATTTTAAAATGCCATGGACTTAGTTAAATTTTTATACTAAGGCTTGGTCGTGTTTATTTACACGACCAAACCCTAGTCTAAAAATCCATGCTTGGTCTCTTATAGGTCCCGAGATCCTTTAGCCTATGTTCTTCATGGTCTGAACTAACGCATGGTCCTTTTTATTTAACAGAGCCCCAATTTATTTTAAGCTTAGTCTAAACTTTAGCCTAAGGTCTTAACTCGTATTTATTAATACGAATCAAACCCCTGGTCTAAGATTGTAGCCTAAGTCTTATATTATTTTTGAGCTGTGACTTGGTTATATATTTTCTCACTGTCCGTAGGCACCAATTGCGTTTTGACCTAACAGATTGCAATCGATGGCCCACGTTTGCTCGGGCAATTGAGATCGGATGGTGTGAGTTCAAAGTCAAAAGGTCAAGCGTGCGGTGCATGATAAGTCTCGAGCGTGTTCCCGTCGATCGACGGTACACAGTTAAGCGTACACCTTTCGATTGACGGGGCACATTAAGTCAAGGTTTCAAATCGAACCGCGTACTATTGATTGACGAGGCGCATTAAGTCAAGGTTTCAAATTGAGCCCAAAGTGAACGTGGTGATGACATGCGTCGTAACAACGTTAGACATAGTATTGAGCAGCCAATGGTGTTTTGATCCTTTGCATCGAAATCCAACGGTACGCGTTGATCCGGCTTAGTAAGATCCAACGGCGCGAGATCAAAGGGTCCCTTTTGTTTATGTTTTAACTTGGTCTAGGGCTTTACCCTAAAGTTTCATTGTATTTATTAATACAACGAAACCTTAGGTTAAAACCTTATGCTATGTCTCTTTTATATTAAGCACGGGGCCCCCTTTTATTATGTCTTGAGCTTAGTCTAAACTTTGGCCTAAAAATTTTATTCGTGTTCATTAACATAAATAAAATCTTAGTCCAAAGACTTTAGCTTAAAGCTTTATATTATTCCGTGGGTTTTAAACTGAGACAATTTTATTGTTTGCAGGAACAAATCATGCCCAATCTCACGGATTGCAATGTGACGATGCACGTTTGATTGGATGAAGAGATCTAACGGCGCAAGGGCACGGTTGAAAAGTCAATACATGGTCCCAGGCTAAAGATCGAGCACATTCCCAAAGATCGACGGTACACATTCAAGCGTACATTATCCGATCTATGGCCCGTATTAAGTCAAGACTTTTCAACGAAGCCCATAATGAATGTGGAACCACCACTTGGCAAGAGCGCATTAGCCCCAATAGGACTAACAGAGCAGGACGCAAAAAGCTCGAGGAGCTACCAAGTGGCACCATTTCGGTATAAGACCCATAGACAGCCAATGGCATTTGATCCTTTGGATCAAGATCAATGGCACACGCTTACTCAGGCGAGCAGATCCAACAGTGCGAGCTGAGGTGGATTTTTCAAAGGGCCCAGATTGCATGAGGAAGCGACAAATGTCCTGATAAGAGCCGATTAATCGACTTAGTCACTCTTAAAGCCCATGGATGCCCAGTTGGATCTGATGTGGCATGCCAAATGTCTGTATGTGGCAAGCTTTGGTCTAAAAAAATTAAAACTTGACGGCTCTTTCCTGGTCGGGCAATGAGTCGAAGCATAGAGGAAGGTCTATGAGCCGTTCCAGAGCGAATATTTCCAATCATGATCACGGATCATTTTTTGTTTCATGTCACAATTGGATCATTCCCAAGCCTCATTGCAAGAACAGGGTGTTCCATGGCATGCGCAAAAAGAAAGGCAGCTGTCCAGGAGGTTCCAGATGTGTAGGCAATCGTTCACCGGCATCTCCAGGTAATTGCACATAGTAACCTAGTTTGTTCGGCCTCTGCCATGAAATTCACCTTCCAGGCAGGTGTAAAGGGGCATCTTTAAGTAGTTCCGCATGAGGACAAAGTCTGTTTGGCTCCTCAAGCAAATATTCTCCTTCCAACCCGTGTGAAAATATTTTCAGCTATGAAATCAAAGAGTTTGTTGCAAATCTCCATCATTCATTGTAGAGGCAGTTAGAGCAATGATTCTTTTCTTGCAAATGGATGAGGATCTTAGGTATGGCATGGAATATTTTCTAGCTATGAGCATCTTGGCGGGACTTGAAAGTTTGTTTTCCAATTCTGCAAATTGCAACCTACAGGGCCAGATTTGAGAAGGATTGAGAAATATATAAATAGAAAGCGTGTCTTCTATTTCAAGGTTGTTGGCTGTTGTTGGTTTTTTGCTTTTTCTGTCTAAGTCCAGGCTCTTCAAAGTCTTGGGATCCATTGCTATGTGTAGATCTTGTCTCTTTTGCTAAGGTGGTTGTAGCTCTACAGCCATTAGTAAGCTTTGATAGCATGTTCATGTGTCTCCCTTGTCAAAATAGCAAACTAACCATGCTTGTCCCCTTGGCAGTATTTTAAACAACTGATGTATGTAGGATTTCCTTTCAAGATCAATGAAAATGCTTGTAGTTCTCTGCTCTTTCTTGTTGATGAAGTGCATTAATATGTCTTACAAGCCCTGCTGATTGGATATTTGGGTTTGTGTTCATTACTGGTTGTCTTTTTGAGCACAGATTTAGGTTGTAAATCCCTCTTTGCAGTTTAACTCTGGAAGTATATTATTGAATGATGGTCACTTGGGAGTTGATACTGAGTTTGGCAACAAGTCGCTTGTTACAGCTGATGGTCCTACTCTAGGCTAGACAAGGTTTTTCTGGGGGCATCCCCGATATACAATTACACTAGGTATGTGGGGCCCAACTCCGTATAGGGTGCTGTTTGATGCTTGGGTCAGAGAGTTAATTCTTTTCCTTCACGAAAGCCTTGTATGGGGTCAATCGCTTGGCCTAACGACATTTGTCCCTGATTTTTATACTTTGTCGAAACACGGAGTGTGCTTGAATGCCCGGCGATGAAATCCATGTCACCAACCCCTAAGACTATGGCAAATGCGTGGGAATTACTTCCACGTCACGTTTCGTCCTAAAAATAAAAATGGGAGGGTTGATTAGTGGTTTTTGATCCTTCGAGACTCGTCACTAGGATGCATGGAGGAGAGCATACACCACTGTAGCCCTCGGGTATAGACAAGCAAACAAAAAATTGATTAACCAATTAATTAGATGTGATGTATACAAGATGGTTTTTTAAAATGCCAAAATATTTAACAGGTGTCCCGCAAAGCAAGTGATTAGTAGTTTCAATTTGACAATCTTGAGGGGTAACCTACAAGACAAGATGTTATACAAAATGTGATCTACAAAAACAAGTGGTTAATAGTCTTAAGCAAGACAAAATTTCTACTATATTCATCCCCGTAAAAATACGAACAAAATGTTAGTTTAAAAAACATTGAAAAAAAGATTGCGGGTTTTGCACTACAATTTTTTTAGATGAGGGTCGGGATGCGGGGGTTTGGGGGCGGCAGCGCCTTACAGGGTCAAGGGGTGGCGTCCCTTGTTTGGGAATTTTGGGGCCCATGGAATGACCAAAAATTCACTGAAAATGATCTTAAAAGATGAACTCAAAAAAGATAATTTGAAGGCAAAAATAAGGTAATTTTGAATGCAAAATCGCTACTACAGTAAGCAAAAACACTTATACATAGTGTTAATTCAAAATCGCATATAGAGATTCAAATTCGCAGTTATGAAGTTGAAATCGCAAAACAGTCAATAAAATGCTACGGTTGCCACGCGGTTAGGCCTATTCAAAATCGCTAATACCGTTTTCAAAACCGCAATTGAAATTCAAAATCGTAGATGGCTAAGTAGCGATATTGCAAAATGGTTAGGTAGACTACTAGCGGTTAGGGCAAAACCATGACTGTCAGAGGCAAAATTGCAAATGCAAATCAAGATAGCGACTATAGATTAGCAATTCTGTGGACTATTAAAAAAAATAAAGATATTTACAAATTTAAAGAGACTAAAATGACCTATAACAGGTGTTAGATTATGATCTTATCAGACTAAGGTATTTACAACAGTTTTCAGGACTCAAACAAGATTCAATTAAGGTTGTTTCAAAATCGCAACTAGGGAGTTGCGGTTTTGCTCAATAGTATATATATATATATATATATATATATATATATATATATTTTAAGTCAATCCTGCAAAAACAAAAGTTAGAAATGGAGAGTAGATATTTATAGACAATTAGTGATATTTATAGACAAGAAGTAGATTATAGATTAAAAACCTTAATTTTTTTACTATTAGTCAAAATCGCAAATAGAAATAAAAATTGCATCTACATATTCAAAATCGTGTCTACAAAATCAAAATCGCAACTGCATATTCAAAATTGCAAATTACGAGTAGCGATTTTGAATAACAAGACTAAAACGGCTAAGTTACCTTGATGACTAGCAGTTAAGTTGGCGAATTATGTCAAAATCACCATTTTCTACCTCAAAACCGCAAATGAAAATCGCTTTTTTTGTAGAGCAAAATCGCCTTTCACCTGGAGTACAAGATTTTTGAAATTTTGAGCCCCAAATTTGTCCTAAATCTTTCCTGCAAGTTTCAAAATCACACTTCACACAAGATTAGCACAAAGGAGGGCTCCCATTGTGGTTGCCAAATTGTATGATCAAAAATTTGAGCAAATGGATTAAACAAGCACATTATAATGTTCAAATCAACTCAAATTCTAGATCATCAAAAACTTGGGAAATAAAAGAAAATGCCAGCAATAACAATTAAGATTAGAATGATTATACCAGAATTATAGAAAGCATTTAACTCCCAAGTAGATCAAGATCATGTTTTAAGACCAAAAGATATGTGCTTGATGGATTGCTTGTAGACTCAGAATTTTGGCAGCTTGTATTAGCTTGATTGCATGACAAGAGACTAAATTGATAGCATAAGATTAGCTTTAAGTTTCATGCATTAGAAGATCATAGTTTTCATATGGATTTTCCTCACATCCCTTAGTTCCTTCAATGGAGGAGTGGATGGATTTAAATAGGCCAGGGAGGAAGATTTTCCAGTGATTAAAAAATTCATTGGAAGCCTCTAGAGAAGAAGACTCTAGAGAAGGAGGGAATTCTAAAGAATTTAAAATTCCTTAGAATTCTTTAGAGAGAACACTCTAGAGAAAGAGAAGGGTGGTGGAGAGTTCTAGATTCCATTAAGGAATCTAATGATGATTAGGGGAAGAGTAAACTAGATTAGAAGAAGGGTTAGGTGAGGAGTAGGGGGTAGGCTTGTAGGACAGCCTAGGAGTAATTAGGTAGGTGGGTTGTGAATTTAAAATTCACAATATAATAGATAAATGGGATTAGGATATAAGTGGGATTAATTAGAAGAATTAATGACGAAATGACAAGGGGTAAGGTTAATATAATGAAGAGTAATGAAGGGGGATGTTAGATAAATAACAATGATGATTAGTAAGACAGATTAGACAAAGTTAGATGAGATTAGTGTCAAAATTAGTAAGCCAACAAAGGCAAGCAAATTTAGATGCATACAGGAACTCTGTCAATGCTTTGAGGATTGGTTTTGATGATCGTCAATATGGGCAATGCTGTTGACAAGTTGCACACACGCACATACACCGCCTCATGTTTTTGGTTGATAAAAGATTATTACTCGTTTACCCGGATTGTCCTGCACCTAAGTTTCTCAATTGGAATAGATTGCTGAATTTTTCAAAGAAGGCTGAATCTCAAAATTTACAGCAGCATATGTAGATGTTATAACAGATGGTAGATTCAGGCTGAGAGCACATGTTATAATAGATGTTAGATTCAGGCTGAGTCGAATACATTTGATATCTTCATGGCAGTCAAATTGTTTAATGATAGGCAATTAGCTTACGCCTTTTAGTGAAAAACTGAGTTTCTTGTGGAAAATGCAGGGTTATAAAACTTATGTCAAGATCAAATGCTACTATGTACATATCTATTTTAGTAAATATCATTTTTTGGAATGATCACACGTGTAAACTACAGTTTTGTTAACAGCCTTTGCCATGCTTAACATAAAGAAGTTATATTGCAACTAGAAAAATCATGTTCATAAAAATCTCTAGCGTGATCATCCACAAAGACATCGGCTGAGCTTTAAGTCCTTTGGGGACATTTATCTGGATAAAGTTTTGGGTTTTTAAATTCACGTAACCATATAGCTTTGTATGGGTCATATTTTAATGTAAGAACGAAATGCTTGAGACTCCTGTGAAGGACAGATTGTTAATAATAGTTGTCTTCATGATAAGAGGTTTGGGAAAACACACAAGGTATCTATGATGATGTAAGCTGTAATTATAGTTACTATTATGACACAGATTCATGGATCTTTTTGTATCTGCATGGTCACGTCTCTGGGTAGTACGGTTTTTAAAGCTAAGTGAATTTATGAATTGTGATTACCATAACTGTCATGGTTGTAAATTAATTGTGAATAGATGGGGAATCGTTTACAAATAATTATTGTGGACGACCGAACAAATCAGCTCTATTTAAAGTTTGAAATATTAGAAGAATAAAAAAGGCTGAGTAATGTGTACTGACCAGGTCTACCCTCTCCTGATTTTTTTAAAACCCTAATCGGTGATGAAAAGCACTGAAATATTTAAGTCCTGGTCCCCAATGCATCTAAGTACCTGACATGGACATGCAATTCTGTAATTCTCTATCTGTATTACTTGAAAAGTTAAGATTTGGCTTGCCAATAGATTCTGATATTGATAAGTTGAGATATATTACATACAGATTATTATTTTATTTGGATTCTCAGTGCTAACACTTCTTTAATAAGCTGTAATACACTTGCAAAAATAAGCATATTGGAGTTGTCTGACGCCAAAGGTTGCAATTGATGTTTCACAGGGAAATTCAATTTCTACAACAAAGTACAATGTTCTTACATTTTTGCCCAAAGGTCTGTTTGAACAGGTAAGCAGTTTCTTTGGCAGCAGGATGATAAGTAACTTTTTGATATGAGAGATTTATACTTCGGAACTTGTGCAGGACCATGCAGTTGATTTTCTGTCAGTTTTTAAGAAGTTGTCACCGAAGTGACATTTTGCTTCTAATTCTTTGGGTCTTTTGTCTGTTGACAGTTTAGACGAGTGGCAAATTTGTACTTCTTGATGATCTCTATCTTGTCTACAACTCCAATAAGGTATATTGCATGTGCTTTAACAGACACTCATAATATTTTTTTGACTGTGTTAATTTTTTTAATTGTACTTTTGACATTCCAGCAATTCTTGAACAAACTTTGTTTTGTCCTGAAGTTTTAGATTCACGATCTCCAAGGATGAAAATATAGGTTTATATATTTTGTTCTTTTACACTGCTTGTTTTCTTGGAAATGAATGTTTCTCGGTTGCTTAAGGACACTAGTTTTTATCTGGATAATATAGGTATTGTTTGCCATTGAGGATTCAAACTTTCCACTAACAAGCAATTTTTCTATGCAGTCCGGTGCATCCTGTCACAAATGTTGTCCCTTTGTCACTCGTCCTTTGTGTTTCTCTTATAAAAGAGGCATTTGAGGATTGGGTAAGTAAATGGAAAAAGAGTTTATTTTGCCTCGTAAAATGTACTCTTTACTTTCCAATTCTTGTATGGGTCCAGTAAGTAATGCCTTTTATTGGGATTAGGGAAATATTTGCATGTTTTTTAGTTCATTATTGGTGTTGGAAGATTGTTATAATGGTATTTTTCAACTAACATTTGACATTCTGAACACAGAAACGTTTCAGTAATGACAAAGTAATAAATAGTACACCGGTAGATGTGATCCAAGATGGCAAATGGATACAAATTCCCTGGAAGAAGTTACAGGTTGGGGACCTTGTTCGAGTAAGTCTTTGAAACCAAAACCTAGTTTTCAAATTAGTATGCAAGTTAATGATGCAAATTTAGATTGCTGTGTTGTAGGAGCTTATGATAATGAGAAAAGGGACGACCTATGCTCTTTGTTATAAGTCATGAAAAGTAACTGTAAAGTTTCGGAACTGATATGGTGCCCATTAAAACCAGATATATAGTAATAATTGAAATTTGAAATAAAAATCAAAAGAAGAAATTTAATTTTGCAAGCATGAGCAGAATTCCAGTAGCTAGAGTCCACAGAAACATATGATGTGAAAAGCATTTGAATATTTTCAGATAAAGGTGCATGTTGGCACTGTGAATGTGATTGTTTGATCACTACACAATATTTTTCATATCATTAAAATAATGCTGCTATGCAAACACCTGATTTTATGGTAGTTCTACAGAAATTGCATTTAAACATGATTGCACATAAAGAATTACAGTTATTTTCAGAAAGATGCATGTCACATTATTGTTGAATATTACTCAATTTGAGGTTTTTGCCAAGAGATTTTTTTTCTTGCTTGTAAATGTGATAATAGATCATCTAGTTCAACTCATAATAGAATAGAGAATAAACAAAGTGGATTAGAAGATGTGAAAAATCTCATAAACTATGTGAACCACGAGAAATTGTGTAATGGGATTTATCATAACAAATGGTAGGACTTATAGATTTGTGGGATGATCAAACATTTGTGTTATGCAATTAGTTTGAACTCTTACGTTTCACACAGGTTAAGCAAGATCATTTCTTTCCAGCAGATCTTCTTTTCATATCTAGCACAAACCCAGATGGCATCTGCTACATTGAGGTGAAGATATCTGTCTTGTCCTAATATTTTTAATATTATTTTTAGTTCTCTTAGGAAGATTATTCTTGCAGTTTGTTTAAAAATTAAAATCATTAATTGATTGACATTTATTCTCCTGCAGACAGCAAATCTGGATGGAGAGACAAATTTGAAAATCAGGAAAGCACTAGAAAAAACATGGGATTATTTAGATCCAGATAAAGCAGCTGAATTTAAAGGTTTGATTTTTGTAATGGCTCAATCTAATGTCTTATATTGAATTAAGAACAACTTGTGTTTGCTACTTTAAATTTTCCTTGTTTGGCAGTATCAAATGGCAACTTTGTATTATTAACAAGTCTCTGCAATTGGACCTGTCATATATATCCGAAATTGGAATCTAGGAGAGGGTTGTATATGTTGCAGCTTATGAGAATTCTCGCCAACCCTAGGAATTGATAACAGAGTTGTTTAATTGTCTCCTCGAAAAGCTTTTGGCAAACCTGCTTACTTGCTTGGGTGGCATATCTTGAGCAAATTGTGGCTCAGATCCGCTTTACATAAAGCAATGATAGTGTGGGTGAGGCTGAGATGTTCTATTGTCTAGGACTATCTACCATGAAAAGAAACAACACGAAAGGAAAAGTTGCCATGTTCAAAAGGTTCAGCAGCTAGGTGAGGAAGAAAGCTTCATCAATATTTGGGATGTATGAAAAAAGTTCAGAAAGCTTTGAACTAAATATAAAATTTGGACATATGCAAAGACTAAATACAAAGATTAATATATATTTAAAAATGTTATATATGTATATAAGAATCAATCAAAATACAATATGCAATGGTTGGCCTGAAGCCACATTGGTGGGCTTCTTTTTGCTGATCACCTTATCTTAAATGGATTATCAGGAAAGACAGTGGAAAAAACCAAAAAAGGTGTTCAAAGTATAGACAAAATATTTTACCTTTTTTGAGGGACCTAAGAGTGGAATTCTTAGTTTCTGACAAAGGCCGGAAAGGAAGATTGCTTGAAGGAGGCTCTCGGTTGCGAAGGTTTCTTTGAGTTTGTCATTTTGATGTATTAATTGCAGGGCTTCAATCACGGCAAGTCATATGCAACACTTTCATTGGGATGGTAGTAATTTGTGTTCCACGGTTGGAGGAAAACATTAGGGTCTATGTAGGCATGTGTCATGAGGAAAAAAATGGAAATGAGCCAAATATTAGTGTAACTGACTTTGTTCATCATGGGGTTAAAAGCTATTGAAGCTCCAGGTAGTACATCTCTTTTGTGCCAACACACTGGAGAGACGGAAAGAAGGCAATGTTTCTGACACAGATGATTCACTTTTAAAAGAATTGAAGGAGAAGCAACCATAAAAGATTGTCGGAAGCAAATGAGGAGGTAGGGAATGTAGGCAGAAACAGAGAAGGTTGTTGAAGGCTTTCTATAATATTAATTCATGGTGTGGGCTGTTCCATATTGAACACAACACGTCTCTGTTCTTCTGTAATAGAGTTCTAGAAGGAACAAAAATGTTCCTGGTTTCACTAGTGGAGGTTTGCACCCCTATGGGGGTTTTCTCCACAAATATCCGGGTTTTATTTTGTGTATGTTTAATTGCTTAGGCATCTCTTTATTTTTTGTAGTAATTTTCCTGTTCTCTGAAAGTTAGGAAGTGTAGTTTTCTATTCCATACAATCTGTGATTTTTATTTATCTAAAGTTCTATTTGATGAATTGAGCAACATAAGTTGGTTAACACAATTTTTTTAAATAGAAAGAAAGCATCGTACATGCATACAAATAATAATCAACTTAGGGTATATTACACTATGAGGGATGTATGGAAATAGTCTAGGAACACTATTGTCATCACATAGTCGTGATACATCTCTCCAAGAAGAAAATTATCATTAGAGCTTCATTGGACTGACTTTGATCTTTTGAAGGCTTTTGGATAAGATTTTCGTTGTTTTCTTGAAATGTGCTGATCTTTTCATCACCTGGAGTTTTGCACCTTATTTTCTTGTTTGGTTGATTTCCATATCTCACTGCTGAAGTGTCTTGCATTGGGAAAATATTGTTCGAATAATGGAGACTCTCTAGCAACCCCATCTGACAAACTTAACTTTCTTAATGCAACTGATTATTGAATAGGATCTCAATATTAGAAAAATTAAGGGGGGAAATGTTGTTCGAATAATGGAGACTCTCTAGCAACCCATCTTACAAATTTAACTTTCTTAATGCAACTGATTATTGAATAGGATCTCAATATTAGAAAAATTAAGAGCCGAGTTACTCAACCAATTGTGGAACCTATAGAGATAGGTTACACACAAGGATCATAAATCTAAAAAACAATTACTAATACACAAGTAGATGATCACAAACCTAGCAGTCACAAGTACCCTCAGTTGAAAGAATGAAACACTTGCAAAATGAGATTTCAGCTATCATGAACAATAAAATTGAAATCCAAATGCTACAGGAAAATTTTAAGCATGAGATTGTAGCTCAACAATAGTCCATTCAAAATCAAAATTTTGAAAACACGGTTACATTTTGTCAAAGGGAAGAAGACCCCCTCTTGTTGGGATGGGCGTGCTGTCAAATCTGGGAAGAATGATGTAGGCAAGTAAAGGAACTCAACCTCAAACATTTTCGCCATTGAAGTTCTGTTGGTCTCCACCAACTAGGCATACTATTGGATATCAGCTAGAGCTTGGGACTGAAGATTTTACTTTGATTATTCAAGTTGATTAGCATTGGACTGTCTATGATCTTTGAGGGTGTAGAATACCTGCTTACGATCAAAATCTACTTAGAAAAGAGACTTACCTAGCTTTATGGTGAGGATCAAGGCACATGCATTAATTGTGGTACAATTAATGTGCAGTGATGCATTATTTCTAGCACTTCCCCTTCCCAGTCAAGAGCCCACTAAAGTATGATGTGAAAGGCTCTTGACTGGATTTGTGTGTTTCTTAATTGCATGCAAATCATAATGGTACCATAGGGCATAATTACAATGTTCAGAAATATGGATTTGTACAGGAGTGGGAATGGTTTTTTGAAAAATTTGGAATTCTTGAAAAGATTCAAGAAATCTGGTTCTAAAAATAAAAATTGTACTAGCTGGGAAAGATGTCTTCACCTCTTTGGGACACAACTAAAGTGTGGATTCATATCTCTGCTGCATTCCAAATAACAACAGAAAACAAAAATGCAAATAAAAAGTAGAATAAATGATAAAATGGGAAACATTGTGTGCACTTGCTCACTCGAGAGTGGATTGCACCTACAAATATGTTTATAACACAAGTTTACACGCAAGGGTGGCTCTCAGTTTGCATTAAATGTTGAAATGGTGAAAGATACATTCTTAAGGGTTTTTTCTGCCCTTTATATCAAAACCATAAGAAACCCTACTTAACTTATGACGTAAACTTCCATTAACTCCAGGGACTTGAAATATATCATAATTTGATAATAATGCTAAGAATAGGGACAACTCTAGGGATAAACATCCTATAACATATGTTGTGCATAGGTTCACAACATGCCTTCCCCCTTAAGGAACTTTGTCCCTAAAGCTAGTAAAAATTATGAAGTTGAGCTTGCTCAACTGAGAGTAGTTCTAAGATGGGTGATCTCCAGGGGACTTTTTGGTGCAAAATTTTGCACTATGGCTTTTAATGCATATGAAGGATGCATGGAGGACGAAACTCAAGACCATAAAAGGAAGGTCAAACCAACACACCCTAAAATGCTACTTAACCAAATATATGAGTGAGTTTTTTCAACACACCCCCTAATACTACTTAACCAAATACATGAATGAGATTTCTATTGTTTTAAGCTTTTCAAGCTTCCCTTACATTTTAGGCATGTTTTCGATCGATTTGGCAAGTTTGAATGTTTTCCTTGAAAATCCTCTTCTGAATGAAAATAAAGGCCCTTTTTATTTTATTTTTTAATTTCAGCAATGTGGCAAGTTTGGATACTTTCCTACAAAATCCTGTCTCTAGAGTTGCAACCTTTATTGGTAGCCTTTCCACTTGACCTTGAACATTTGCACAACCTAGTTCCGCAATTTTCTAACCTCCTCCCCAACAATGCACTTGTGATCCAACTTAATATTCCATTCTTCATCTGTTATAGGAAGTTTTGTTTGTGGCACAATACACACTATTACGTTCTTCAAACATGATACATGGAAAACATCGCATAGTCTAACCTTGTATGGTATGTCTAGTGCATATGTGACTTCTCTCCAACTTTGCATTTGTATTTATGGTTTCCAGTGCATTTTGGATTACCCCATCTGGTGGCACTGATGGACTTGCTCTAGTATAGGTCAATAGGGAGCTGCAAAGAAAGGAGGAGAGGGGACATAGTTTCAGGTCCCAACTTTGAGGCCTTTGAGGGATCTGCAACATCATGAGAGGAGACATAGGTAGAGAGTTGGATAGGTCTTGGTAAGGCGGAGGATGTAGAGGTGGTGGTTTTGGCACAGGTGGAGAGGCTAGTCCATGTAGAAGTGTTAAGAGGGGAGTCTCAGACATGAGGATTTTGTGACATAGTAGACCGCCCTAGTTGTGGAGTAGTGGGTAGGAGAGGAGAAACCCTAGTTTTGGGGGAGGGAGTGGAGGTTACGGAGGCTAGGTAATTGGGACCCATGGGCCTTCATATCACGGAGATTGTGGCTTGTGATTTAGTGTGGATAACATGTATTATGAGATCTCGATGCTCAGTTTTGTTTTTACAAAGGGGTAGGTGGGAGTTATGCCTAATGATTTGATGAGCTGATGAGCATGAAGTGGTCCTCAAAGGGAGACAAGACAAAAAGGTTATCCATGATCAGAAGTATGGTGATCCAAGTAATAGAGTGTGCTATCTATTGATGCTAATCTATATATCTATAAAATGTAACATGTGACTAATGACATACATTTGTGTTTAGGTATGATAATGGAGTGGCACTCATTAATCACAAACATCAAGATATATTGGATGAAGTGCTTCCATAGCATGAAACCATGATGATGCAATATCTTGTGGCGTGCTGGCGACAGAGAGACATGTGAGAACCTTTAAGCTTGTAGAAATAGTAGTGAGAGCACTCAAGAGGTAGAGAGATGACCTATGATATTCTTCTCATGTGGAAGTATTAGTCCTTGAGGCGACAGGCTATGGACGGTCAACATGCCTTGGTGATGGAGAAATATGTGCATATGGCCGCCATGATACTCATTGATTGAGGCCATGCATCATGATATATTGGACGAAGTGCTTCTACAAAACAATACCACGATGTGACCATGATAATATGGGATCCTTTGGCATCATCGGTAGGTAGACATGTGAGAGCCTTTAGGTGTGTAGTAGCAAGAGCATTCGAGAGGTTGAGAGATGACACAAGACATTCTTCTTCTGTGACAATCTTAGTTGTTGGAGATGAAGTCTCAAGATTACAAGTTATGGATGTTCATAGGTTGTTATGATGAAGCAATAGACGCATATGGCGATCATGAGGGTTGGTATAGAGAGAAAGCAGTACACAACTAGAGACAAAGTTATCCATTGCACAAGGGGAAGCACATGGGATGCGTTCTACAAAGTGATCCCTTGCTCGATTCCTTAGAGTCTATGTTCTTGCATAGTGTATCTCCATGGCTTGATAGAGGTGCTGGAGGTGTATGATTCTTCAAAACACCATATATATATATATGAGATGTGGACATTTGACCTCATATTCTTTTGTGTAATGTTTATGTTGTTACTTTGATGTTGTAGCATGTTAGTATGTGATGCATATATTCTTCCTTGACAAATGTGGAAAAAACTGTCCTTTAATGAAAGAACTATTGTGACATCAAAGGCAACTAGATAGGAAATATATTAAGACAAAAGGCATGTTAAAAAAATAAACAAGGAAATGAGTTAAACCAAATTGATGGTTGTGCTAAATGGATAACTTGACCATCTAATTCTAAAGCTAGTATGACAAAAATGGTGAGGATATGTGTGATAGCATAGGAGGTCATTGCTTGTGAGGAAAGCCCAAATGATTCCCTAGTGTCTTACAATCTTAAACTCACAAGATTTTAGATAAAGCTAATGAAAGGAGTTAGATTTGAAGCATGATATAGAAAAGGAATGTAGAGAAGTGGGATGTGGTTAAATAGCAGCGATATCCTTCAAGGGAATATTGGGATCCGTTTGAACAGAACTTTGCAAATCTGGGAAGTATGCTATATGGTCTTATCCATGCATCTTTGAGAATGTTATTTCTAACATGGTATGATTTATCTCACTTGGATCCTTGAGGCTTGCAGAAAGGGCCCTACTTTTTAGTTCGTTGGTATTGTCATTTTTTGACGTTGCATAGCTAATCAGGAATTGTATTTGCTCCGAGGTCTTGAAGTTGTATCTGACAAGCACGCCAAATATATTTGGTGTCAGATTTGGAGGGCCCCTTCTTTACATGATGTGTTCATTGCAACTTGATCTGTTAACTACAAGATTTTGCTTAAGGTAGTTGGATGACAGATTTTAAGTTACTTAATTGAAGTCTGGAATTGAATATCTGCTGCTATACTTTAGTACTATTCTCAACAATGCAGATCAAATGAGCAGTAAACGAGTGTAAGCTTGTACAATACAATCAGAAATGGAAAGACAGGTTAGAGGAAGTAATGAACATCAAAGAATAAGCAAATCACAAAAGTTGGCAAGAGTGTTTTACCCTGGAAACCACCAGCTTGCAGTGGCCACGGTTGCTGCCACTCTTGTCACTACAAGTAACAAATTACAAAGAGCTTCCCACTGAGGGACAAAGAGGACATATGGCAATGATACTACCTTGTTATAGCACGCTTTATACTCTTCTGCATAAAAACAATACTACATTCATTCTACCTCAAATAACAAATTGGCAATCCTCGCACACTCTGATGGTGAAGTACATAACCAATACACAAATTTATACTTGCCTTTAATGTACTTTCACGCAGCAAAGGCATCCAAGAGTCAGGTAGGTGAAGGGACACCAATAGAGGTTGATTTTGCAAACCTCTCACTTGGTCTAGAAGTTGAACAATCTTTTGTCTTCAGCATTTACTGGAGATGTATTATTAGACGTGTAGATTTTATTATTTACTTAATTTGTTGAAATGTTATGATCATAACTTGCAGTCTATTTCACTCCATCCTCCTGATAGCTATTAGTTCCTTGCTTTATATCACATAGTTTCTGCTTGGGATGCTTTATTCTTTTGGGTAAATTTCAATGCCCCAACTGGGAGCCAACAGATCACCACTTCATGATATGACAGAGTGGGAGCTTTACCTTCAAGCTTGACTTAAAGGACTTGGACTCAATATATGTTAAACTGGTGGATTGAGTCCAATCACTGCATATCGAAGACACAATCTCCTATTAGATTAGTTGAATGGCCTTTTCATTCTTATATTTTGGAGGTACACTTGTTTTCACGTGTCCTAGAAAACATGACATTGCTTCCTCAAATTTAGTACTTATATAATTCAAGCTAGCTTCTCATTGATGTAAATAGTTGGAGATACCTTTATTTGGCCCCTCTTCCACATCTCACTCGATAGAACCGTGGGGAGAGGGACTGATGACTCTATATAGCTGGGGCTCGACCCTGAACTATGGGGTGGGTCCCCTATGGATACAGGCTGCTCCCCTGTATGGATATAAATATCCCAATACCGATCGAATGGGTGGCCGATCAATAGAATGGCTGTTTTTTAGATGTTCACATGTCAATATATTCCTTGATTATTCTTATGACACAACTTATGCATCTTGCTTGCCTTAGTTTGTTCCTAATTTTACTCACTGATGTCACTACAAATGCTTATTCTTGTCTTGTAACCTTTGGAGGCTGCCCTTGACTCTCATTCATACTCCTTTCACCTTTCCAAGATTGTTCGCATTTCATGGTCATGCCCAATGAATAGCTGCGGTGTGCTTCCATCAATTGATCTACCTTTGGTTTTAGTTGTTCAAAGGAAGTGTTGTCGTCTTAAGGATTTTCTTTTGTTGATAAGGAATGGGCTTTTGATTGCTTTTTTCACATTCATAAAACCTTTTGGTGTACTTGTATTGGATGCCCCTTACCCTCTCTTTTTGGTATTAAACCATAAATTGGATATGGATTCCAATGGGATAGATAGGGTTAAGAATATAGAAATGAATAAGCACAAGGGTGATAAATAGATTTATAGCGGGCCAATTAATTGCAAAACTCAGACAGAACATATACTAAAATTATTATGTTGAGATATGCTAAAAATAGGAAACACAACTATGCTAGATATTGCAATGATAATGAAAACAAGATACTTAGTTGGTTTTGATGCTAATACAGATCTGGATTTGGAATAGGCAGGAAGTAGACTAGAATAATATTTTAGAACAGTCGCCAAATTTTGGATTAAGTGCCTCTGTGGCCTCAGACACATGCATTAGCCTGGGATGTTGCATGTGCACATATGCACACACACATGGCCACACTCACACCCACACACACATGCAAACATGCACATACACTCACACTCACACACACGTGCAAGCATGCACACACACTCACGCTCACATGCACTTGCGAGCATGCACACACACCCACACCCACATGCACACACACATGGCCACACTCATGTCCACACAAACGTGCAAACATACACATACACTCCCACACTTGCATGTGCACATATGCACACACACATGGCCACACTCACACCCACACACATATGCAAACATGCACATACACTCACACTCACATGTGTGTGCAAGCATGCACACACACTCACGCCCACATGCACTTGCAAGCATGCACACACACCCATGCCCACATGCACGTGCACACACAAACACCTACACACATACGTGCACACATGTCATGTATGTTGGGTGTAGGTGCACTGACAAGTTTGAGTTTACTACTAAGCTTGGCCATGGGGTTCAAACCAAGGGGTACAAATTGGTGCGCCATATAAGTTAATTGGAATAAACCTCTTGTTGGATTCCACAAGAGGGCCCTCATACCGCCAAATGGGTGTCTTTCTTGGTGCTAAGCTATAAAGTTCCGTGCCTTTACCTTTATATATTTTTTGCCATTAACATTGTAATATAGTTAAAAACATAGATTACATACTCATTGGTTAATCGCCGGTTGCTTGGTTAATCGTGAAAATTTGGGATAAACTAGTAATCGCCACTCAAACATGTTGGTTATTTTTTTGGCTCCTGGCAAGTACTGGCATAGTACTTGTTATTAATTGTGAGTACCGACGAGTACTGTGCCAATACTCGTCATGAGGCCTGTACATTGTATCAGTTTGTTGTTGACAACTAGACAGTGTCACAATTGTATTTGCATAATTATGCGATTTTGTACTTTATTGTATTCAAATCTAATAGAAAACACTTTCCCAACGTTTTACATATATATTTGATACATTTTGCAACTTTAATTTCTATAAAATTTATGTTTTTTTGATAAATTTAAGCATTTAAAAAATTTGTTGGTTATTCCCGATTAATCGACAACATCTGTCGATTAATCACCGGTTAAAAAATTTTCCTCCTTGGTGAGTACTCGCCGGTTACGGTTATGTAAACTATGGTTAAAACAAAGGATTGCATTGTCACATTTATTTCCCTTTGGTATGTACTTGAGTCTTTTATAATATAAAATAATCACACACAATATATATATATATATATATATGACAAACCAATAAGAAATAAAAGTCAATATGATCCATTGTTTTAACTATTATATATATATATATAAAATAGTTAAAACAATGGATCATATTGACTTTTATTTCTTATTGGTTTGTTCACAAGTCTTTTATTAAATAAAACAATCAAAATCGAGGATTGTGTTGTCACCTTTTTTCTTGTTGGTAACGTTGTATAACTCTACTTGAGTCTTGTATAATGTGAAACAATTTATTTTCACTTTCTTTTTATAATTAATTTGTGTATATTTCATATGATTTAAGCTTCTTGATGGTTCCATGGATGGGTTTTTTGTCTTTTAAATCAGTATTTTGTACTGATTTGAAGAGCTCTATGACAAAGATTATTCATGGAATTTATAGTATATGTCTAATAATTTGACAAGAATCGAGTGTTGAAATCCAACATTTTGGTTAGTAATTTTTATCATCTTCTTAGAGCAATTGGTGAGCCTCTTGCAATGTAGCTTCATATATCCTTAGTTTATTTTCGTATGGCAATGCCTTCTTTATATTTACTTTATTATCAGTCCAGATATGTGTCCAGTTCTAAATGCTATTCTTTTAAAGTCCGTATGTATCTTGCCTATTTCCATTTATCATGTTATTGTTCTTTCTAATGCCTTTTTCAGTTTAATCTGTCATTTGAAATCTTACTGTGAAAACTAGAAGCTTGGGTATCCTTGGAACTACACTGACTGACTTATCCTTGGAACTACACTGACTGACTTATCCTTGGAACTACACTAACTAAGTGCTTTCAATATCTGTTTTTTACGTTTAATTGTCAAAGCTATTCTATAAGAAGTGATTAACTACACTAACTGACTAAGTGCTTTCAATATCTGTTTTTTAAGTTTAATTTTCAAAGCTATTCTATAAGAGGTGATTCAGTCATATATTTTGGGCCTATGAATGGTGCTTCTAATGGATGTGATGGGCTTCTGTTTGATTTTCATTCAGTTTTATTGTGTAACTATGTAAAGTTAAGCCCATTTACTTATTTTTTTTCCAGGTGAAATACAATGTGAACAGCCAAATAATTCACTGTATACTTTTACTGGTAATCTTGTTATGGGGAAACAGACATTGCCTCTTTCACCGAATCAGATTTTGTTGCGGGTAAGTTATTGTTTCTCTTCTGTTTATATAGTTGATTCTTTAGTGAAGATTTAAGAATATGTTGCTTTCAAATATCCAAAGTTTCTTTTTATGAAAAGAAGGGTGACAATATTTTTAATATGAGAGAATGCCTTCTTGTCTATCTCAAGGATTGGGCATGAGAATCTTTTTCTAAAATTGGCTCAACTCTTTTGGTGGACCTGAATTCCAGTCTTCGTTTGCACATACAACCTGGTCTAGCACATTGCAGACAATGAAGAAAGAGAAGTCTAGTGTTTCACATTTTATACCTAGAAACTTAGAAGTGGGCACAAATAATTTTCACATGATGAAACTTAGCCATATGGGATAGAGTATTTTGTTAAATAGGGTCAGTCACATGGGCCAGTTTATTAAATGACAAAATATGGTCACATGGGCTTTGTATATTCTTATCTATTGTGCACATCTCTAGGTACATTCTCTTCTCTTTAAACTACCTCTAGAAGCTTTGTATTCTTTCTTCTCTTAGAAGTTCCCTTCTTCTAGAAGCATCTCTGGAAATCCTGCAGAAACATTCTACAGCTGCAGAAACCTCTTGTGTTCCTTATGATTGTTGCGTATGTGTTCTTATCAATTGCTATCTGAGCCTAGCAATCACGACCTCTAGATCTAATGCCACTATTATTTTTGTGATCAAATCCCTAGATTTAGTCATCTTGAGGGTTTGTACTTTAGCAACCCTCAGATTTGGGGATTTACTTTAGTGTTGGTGTTCTTCATCAAATTCCTGTTGTGGCTCAAGAGCAAATTGAGAAAATGTAAAATGCAAAATATCTCAGATGCCTCAAGAGTTGAAGCTCTGAGGTTTCACTGACATTCCTTCCAAAACTTGCAAAGAATTGTCTCAGTTGTCAAATTGTAAAAATGACCCTACTTTCTGTTTAAGCAAAATCAGCTGAGTCTAGTTGGTGCTTATAGTTAGCTGGGGAATCACGAGAGAAGTGCAAAACTACACATGAGGGATGAAAAATGACCAAAAGTCTAGTTAGGGGTCTTTGATGATTTCACAAAAAATGTAAAAATACAAAATTGTCCTGAATCTTGACACGCCACATGGCAGAATCTTGACACAATTGGAGGAAATGATTGATTGACAGTCAAAAGGAGAAATGAAAAATTGTTAAAGTGCCCTGGTTTGCTGAAACACCTAAATTTTTTTCTTCAAGTCTATCAAAAAGTGATATTGGGCATGTTTTCAAAGGCTCACTTAATAGGGCCATCTACAATCATGAGCTTAAACAGCTTACACATCTGTGACTTAAGTGCTTTTTAAAGGTGTTATTTTTACTACAAATACCCGTTTGCTTAAGTGATTAATTAGTTAGTCAGTGAGTGTAGAAGCTGGTAGTTTTCTTGAGCTTAGTCTGCTGCCTCATTTTGGAATAAGTTTGAAATTGTATAAAAGCAGACAAGCTCTGGACTTTCAGTATATTATTTGCACCAGTATTCTTAGTGACGTTGCCTTGCCCTTACTTGTCTGCAGTGTTCTACATGCTATAATTTGAAGAGCTTATAAGGACTGAGTAATCTCAGATTGGAGGTCGACATTCATAGAAATCATGATGGGTTTACCCAAAGTGGAACTTGAGCTGAGTTAAGAAGTATCATGGCAGCAGTACAAAGAAGATTGAGATATCTCCAGGAGACTTCCCTAGAAACTTTCCTAACAGGCAAGGGCCACGAACCTCTAGTGCCTGAGAAAAAACTGGTAACGGTTGCATGTCCCCTTGTCTAAGCTGCAGGTAAAGGGGAAAAGGAGGCTGTTGACACCAAAACAAAGTGAATCCACCACGCCTAGAATGAGAATGAGCAGGCTGGGGCAGTGTAGTAATGGTAAACAAAAGTGTATATCAATAGACACATCGCTATCTCCAATGTCATGCCAATATTACTTGAAAGGAAATGCTGTGAGAGTACATCAAGACGATGAAGACATGCAGTGGCACATAAGATTATCAGTCATTATTAAAGAAAGAAACTTTATTAGTGCTTGTAGGTCACCAAGACATTTGGTGGCCTGGAAAATTACAAAAATAAATTGCTGCATAAAAGCATCCTCAGTAGATGCTTTTATTGAGGAAGAGAAACGGTAATAAAACAAGATAGGTTATTAAAAGATATCTAGGCAAAATAAATAAAAAATATACATCCAACAAAGAACGTGTCAAAGGCATCTACATTGTTTATCCATCCAAGATAAATCACGAATAGTAGGTGAGACCACACAAAATGGCCCAAAGGTAACATCTTTGGAGTACAAAACATGATTTTCTGTCTGTTAACCCATATGAATGTGGTGGATATAGGGAATTCCTTTTGCTAACTATGCAAATCTGGTGCTTAATAATTGTAAATACAATATTTAAAATATGATCTGAAACATATGCACAAGATTTCTGGATTTTGCACTTCGTTGCTTCTATGTCCCAAATACCATAAATATAAGCTGGGCAGCATGAGAATTCCCTGGAATATCTTTCTTATATTCTTTTTGCAGATTCTCGTAGCAGTAGGTATTGTATACCTTTCTTGATTCATTCAGAATAGTTTTCATCTCTTGCCACAGGGATGCAGTCTTCGGAACACAGAGTTCATAGTTGGTGCTGTGATCTTCACAGGACATGAAACAAAGGTAAAGTCAAATGTTTCCATTCTGAAAGTGAACTAAGAAGCTACCGGTAACTAAATTGCTTGTTGTGAATTATCTTCGTTGGGTAACATAATTGATTTAGAAGTCAATGCTTTACAATTTGGTAAGTGTGTCGAAGGACTTATTTCTTGAATTCTAAGGAAACCTGTGTGAGGTTATGGGTGCAGGTTATGATGAATAGCATGAATGTTCCATCAAAGCGAAGTACTTTAGAGCGAAAGCTTGACAAGCTTATATTGATTCTCTTTGCTGTCCTTTTTGGAATGTGCTTTATTGGAGCCATTGGCAGGTTTGTTTTCATTCTTATTGTTTGCATTCTGCATCATTTTTTTTGTGGGATGAAAGGGGGGACATCGTGATATATGGCATATTGGCAGACCAATCCATTAATAAGAGTTTGCTCGCTTAAGGTACCGGCTGTTTATATTCTCTAGGTAGTTTATGAAATGCGCTTATTTTTTTTTCCTGCTTGGCTATGAAGTAGGTTGTTTGAAGGATTTGATCTGGAGAATTTAAGCCTTTATTATTATGCAGTTATTGATAATTGGGATAAATATAACTCTTGTGCCCTTAATATGCTTTGTATGCTTCTTGTGTCATTTTTATTAACACAGTGGGGTCAGTCTTTTCATATTTCCACCTAACCATGTTTGTTTTCCTTTGGTACAATATTGAGCCCTTTTTGATTTCTGACTTGGCAGTGGAGTTTTCATCAATCGGAAGTACTTCTATCTTGGTCTTGTTGGAGATGTTGAGGATCAGTTCAATCCTAAAAATAAATTTGTGGTATTCTTTCCATATCTTCTGATGTCTTGGTTTATATATTCCTCATCTTCTGATGTCTTAGTTTATGTTTTCTTCATTTTTGTGCTATGATATGAATTTATATCTATATTTTGTTATAACCATAAAATTCTTATATTTTTAAAGTAGGCTACTAAGTTTCCTTCATTAAGTTAATGTGGAATTTGTCTCTGAGTATATTTTTCATTTCTCCCATCGTTGTTGATCACACAGGTTGCATCTCTTACACTATTTACCCTTGTGACATTATATTCAACCATTATTCCTATTTCACTATACGTGTCAATTGAGGTAAGTATTTTTGTTTTATGGCTTGTGAATTGGAATTGGAATTTCTATTTGAGATTTAAATATGCTTTACATGATTGACACATTTTTTTAAAACCGCAATTTTGTCTCCGACTCATTTCCCTCTTTTATGGCATCTAGATGATAAAGTTCATCCAGTCTACTCAATTCATCAATAAAGATATGCATATGTATCATAGGGAAAGCAACACTCCTGCTTTGGCACGAACATCAAATTTGAACGAGGAGCTAGGACAGGTATGTGCTTGTGCTAGCCACAAGAAAAATGTCTATAAGAAGTGGCCTGAAATTTTATGTTAGTGGTTAGGTCATGTTAAATGCTAATAGCCTAATTTATATGTTAGTACTTATAAATAAAGCATTTTGTTATAACCACATAATTATCAACTAAGAGGGTGATTAGACTTTACAGCATTGTGCTTTTGAGTCCCATTTACCTACGTTGGTCATCTGTTGACATTAATATAATCAAGTCTGCGAGTGTTGTTCGCAATGATTCAATGTATAACTGGTTTCTGGGTACAACTGCAGTGATTCTATGCAGTTATAACCAGAAACCTTTTATACATAATGTAATTTATTTCCTTCTTTCTCACATTATGTGGTTGTTTTACATGTGATGCCGGATAGCTATATTATGTCCAAGGGGTCATGAAATTTTGGGATTTCAAAAAGGGTTTTAACATAGGAGAAAAACTTAAAAGGCCACACCAACCAGGGAAGCAGCCTCGCAAGTAGTGGTAAAAGACAATTGGTTACTATGTTCAAGGCCTTGTTGAAGAACCAGGTGTCACGTTGCCAAGGGTCGCACAAGATAGAGTTGTTATTGACTGTCTCATATTGGTCGAGGACTCCCTAAAGTTTTACAAATTAGCTTTAGGTACCCATGATTTGCATCATTATATCAGTCATTCTCATCAAATTACCATAATGAATCATTATCGTGCTATTTTTGGTATACAAGCGGAGCATCTTCTATACTACTGTAGTGATCAATTTTTAGACCTGTTTTATGAGTTTATATTCACATATATTGCTGGTTTTGGCTAGTAGTGTTTAGCAACCAATTGGAGAAGTGCACTGGACGATAGCATGTGGCTGTCTTTCATTCCCATTCTTGGATAGTTATGTGTGCTGGATTCTTGATCATTGCATGCATATTTTCATCATCACAAGCCGCAAAAATTGATATCCTAGGATGACGTAGCAAGTTGTGCAGAATTGTGTTGCATGATATGAAGATGTGGGGGTTTCATGTTAGTAACATGGCCATCTAACTGGTAGAAAGTTGAAATGGTATGTACGTGTTTATATGGATATGATTATTTTGGCTATGATTTATTTGGCCAATGCTTAGGTATTGTCATTTCTTGTTATTGAATTCATTAAGCCATTTGGCCACATGTCGAGGTAATGGTAAATCTAACAAGCAGGAGTTGTGCCTATAAACACATTGTTAAATATTTTATTTTTTTCCCTATATTGTAAGGTGTTCTAAGGGACCAAGTATGGTCATCTTGTGCCAGTATTTACTATTTGTATAGTTAAGGGGTAGAGCCCAATGCGGTCCGTCTTCCAGTCAGATGTATGAATACATACTACATTTGAGGTTTGGTTGGCTATATAAATGCGGACCATTGATTGCATAAGAAACAGTAGACTTAATTATTGGACACATGTAGTGTCCGAGCAGGTTTTCTAAATTTATAGTATTGGTTACTATGTTACCGGGTACTGCTTTGGGTACCCACCAGGTTCTACTATTATTCTTGGTCTTGCTCGGGTACAACACTGCTGTGCCCAAGGTGTACCTAGGAGGGAACCAGGGTCCTTGGGCCTTACCCAACTGTTCACAGTCCAACAGCAACCATAAAAAAATAAATTAAATAAATAAATAAACACTACCAACCAAAATGCCACTATTGCTATCGCATCCGGTTCTAATGAAGTAATTGCTGTTTTGGTTGCTCTCAATGAAGAGCGATATGATGATTTGTATGCATAGTTCTTGAGTCTGACGATGACTACTAACTATTTTTCTATTTTGAACAGATAATATAAACCTATGCAATATATCATATGGCACGACTCTTTTAATATTTTGAATTATCAATTATCAGTTGTGTTTTGTTATTGTTTTTGCACATTGTATGCATATAACATTTATATTATGGTTATTTTTTTTTAATATTTTTATATTTCTTTTTGTATAGATGTACCGAAGCTGGACTGAACTTGGGGTCCATAAAAAAAGGGGCAAACCCCAGGTCCATAAAATAATGGGCGAACCCCTTTAGCTGAACCTGCCTGCACCTGTATTGGTAACTCAGGAGACTATATTGTTATGTATTTTAGGTATGAAATCTTGTTGATCCAAATGGAAGTTCGGGACAGTCTTTTAGGAAGGATACTGAAAAAATTAGTATATGATTAGTACGGCACCTTATCGAGGTCATATCTCCCAGCTCGTTTATCCGAATTGCAAATAGTAAAATGCGTTGGGAAGCTCAAGCGAGTGAGTTTAGATACCCTACTTACATGCCCTTGACAACTATGTAG
This sequence comes from Torreya grandis, assembly GCA_037957365.1. Taxonomy (NCBI): domain Eukaryota; kingdom Viridiplantae; phylum Streptophyta; class Pinopsida; order Cupressales; family Taxaceae; genus Torreya; species Torreya grandis. Next base: position 544,454 of record JARHVA010003655.1, on the reverse strand, counting down.
GGCATCCGACTAAAGCTGAGGTTCCAAAAAATAAGGGCCTCAAAAATGCAAAATAAAAATACATACAAGAATAATTAAAAATAGTATAATTTTATTTTTGTAATTTTGTTAGTTTTGGGTCATGACAAAAACTCTTTAGTTCTTGGGGGAACACTTGTCACGACCCTTCACATTCCAAGTCAAATCACAATTTTCTATTTTTAGATTGTTCATTTCCTCCTGAAAATTTATATAAAGGCACGTGCTGCCGAATTGTAAAGGAATCAGGCAGTGAATTGTAAGAAGGTAGAATGTTTTGTAGCCTCACATCTCTTCATAGAGATTGCTACCATTTTGTAATATGAAAAACAGACGGTGGTAGCCTGATATATCTTCTCAAAGATTGTTACCTTCTATTTATAATAGCACGGGAGAAATAACTCACATCTCTTCTTAGGGATACCTGCTCACGTCTTCTTAGAGATATTTGTACATACATCTCATATCAATGAAGCAGTAAACTATCTTATTTGGAATTTGTTCTCTCTTTGTATATTTTATTTCCACTCATTCATGGTTTATTTTTATCCGTTCCTGCCTTTTCTTTTATGCTACAACTGTTGTAATTAAATTCCCTTCTGCCTATAGCACATTAAGTTTTTGCAATTTATTGTGTCGTCCATGGATTTCCAATCCACTGTGGATTAGTTGTGGTGGAAGTTATGCTGGAAAGGTGGAGTTGTTAGGATGTATCATGTGGAGAACGATTTATTGGACTCTTAATTGTTATGGTTTCAGGTCATAGTTGTCATGTGGCAGTCTTGGTTGCGTGGAAGATGACTGATTTCCATTAACATGGGAAAGGTCTTCATTTGGCAATGATTTCAGGCTGTTTTTTTAATCGGTAAGGTGAGGATTAAACATGTCACTCTCCCATAAAAAAAGATGTATTAATTGCCAAAATAAAAACAGGGCACATGCTGGATATATTAATTTTGAGTTTTCAATACATACCATCTATACTACTCTGACTACATAAACTTGGAAAAAATACGCTGCAAATTAATGACTCTTTCTATTCCCAAACTATCTTATGACACCTATAATTATGTACGATATTGTTACACTTACGGGACAAGATGGGGCCCTTTTATGTTGCAGAGAGATCGTCTCCCAACACACTTCTGGCACCTCGACTCCTTATTGCCAACTTAGACTCCTTGGCATTTACCCACTTTGGATTGGACGACAATTTTTTCAATTCAGGCATGGCTCTAGAATTGAGCTGATCCACCTCCTGAGCACATGTAGGTCCCTCACATACTATGTCAACTCACTTGTATGGCTTTGCAGAGCCTCATGCCTTCCTGCAATTGACGTCATTTCCACCCAAAGTGCAGCAGTGCCCCTTCTGCTCTTTGCTTGGTTTGCTTGATGTGGCTGCAAATCATTCCAAGAGGGTAATTAATTGGCCTTTGAAATACGGTCAAGAATCCAATAAAAAACCATGTCATCCTACACTACAGCCCCAAGATTTTGACAAATTCTGCCTCAAAGGAAGTGCTGGTTCTCTTCTTTCCAGTATTGGCAATGCCCTCTTACCCTAGCACATATATAATCAATATCACTGTACCAAGGTCCTTAATCTAAAAGACATTTTTCAAACAACAATTTGAGACAGCTCCCAAGTAGGGTGTACGTGTATCTCTCTTCTCCTTACTGCCACCCTGTATACTTGCCCACAGTAACAACCACCGGAAAACCACTGATGGAAAATCAGGTAACCCAAAACTGATTTTGCTACCACAAACAGAAACAACTCTGGGCAGAAAGCAATTAAGCAGAGAAATGATAATACGGCCACTGAAAAGGGGATTTTTAATAAAATATCCATATCCACCAATCAGTCTGACATGGGTAAGTCCTAAACATGATCAATCTAGATGGACATGAAACACTGCAATTGTATGGGAGCCTCTCCCTTAAAATGATAAACAGCGAAATGATTATATCCGGACAACCAGATTTCTTCTTATTCACTCCTCTTATGTTAGGAGGCACAAAATGTTAACAACAAATATTATTATTATTTTAACCAAATGTTGAAGAATAAATGTCATACTGAAATCCTCCAAATTGGCGAAGCATCATTTGCTGCCATTTAACTAATGTACTTAGCATTTCTTTGAACTATTAAGTCTGCAAACCTGTCTGTTCATCCGAACAAATGATCGTCACTTTGCTAAGAGGGTCTTGACTGACACCAGCATTTGCTAAGAAATTAGCAGGGGTGTTGATCTCTCTAAAATAATGTTGGAATTTTAATGACAAAAACCTGGCAAGGAGGTCCCTAGATTCTTTTGGTATGTTTTACAGCTTCCACCTGGGTGTTGAATCAGAGATCATAGCTTTAATAATGAGCTTAGAGTCTACTTCAACCAGCAGATGTTCATGCCCACGGGCAGTTGGCAATTGCAATATTTCCATCAGGCCTACTGCTTCAGCTTCATTGTTACTTCCATGTGGAACAAAAATATTAGGGGCTGATAAAAAAATACTATTGTGGTCTCATAGAATGAACCCAGGTTCAGCCAATCCGGGTTTTTTTTTGGAAGCCTGTTATTCACATGCAGTATATGAATTCGACTCGAGAAAAGTTAAACTTGAAGCAGACATTGGAAGCTATGATAATTTTAGATTTACAAGCGATTATATTTTCTTCCAAGTCTTTGGAATATGGAAGATAAAGTCAAGATGGTTTTAGACTCATGTCCAATTTTACAGGTGAGACTACTCTGTTTTTTATTTGTTTCCAATCCAACAGTCTTGTTGCTACAATGCATCTATGCTCACTAAGTAATACCGCATGAAGCTATGAGCTAAAAGAGTTAGCCTATTTACTTCTAGTCATTCCAGGGAAATCATTGTTCTTGGGTAGAGCGCTAGCTCAGTCATCATATTCCTTCAAATCCTCATGTTTGAAGAGTCATAATACTGCAGTAACTAGTAATGCTCTTATATTATCTTGTTTCCATGCTTTTATCATCTTTCTAAAACTAGGGTTGCTCATACCTTTGTACTTTACTATTGTAACTGATTGCACTCTCAAATCCCATTGACCTACTTTGGACATTTGTGGATTTAACCACATGAATCTACGAGCTAAAAGAATTAGCTTATTTACTTCTAATCATTCCAGGGAAGCCATTGTTCTTGGGGAGACCTTTAGATAAGCCATCACATTCCTTCAAATCCTCATGTTTGAAGAAGCATAAATACTGCAGTAACTAGTATTGCTCTCATATTATCTTGTTTCATGCTAATCTCATCTTTCTAAAACCAGCGTTTGTCATACCCTCGTACTTTTCTATTGTAACTGATTGTGCTCTTGAATCCCATTGACATACTTTTGACATTTGCAAAAATTAATATAATTTCTTTCTTTCTTTCCTTCTAACATCTTTCTCCAATATCAGTGAGTTCTTATTATGATTTCCAGGTTTTAGATTGGGTCTAAGTACTCTTCACACACAAATGAAAGTATAAGGAGCATGGGGTTTTATGTGGTGCAGTTTAGAATTATCATGATAGCCTATCTACTTTTGAATGGCCCCAAGCTTCTCTTTGTGTCCAGCTGTTTGATCTCATCCTAGTGTCTGAACCTGAGTAAATTCTAGGGAGAGCAAAGATGATTGCTTCAAGCCTCTTTGAGGTTCAATGATTTCTTCCAACATTTTGCTGGTGTCAAAGGTTCATATGTTTGGAAAACATTCATACGTGATCCGGTCAAAAGAAAGTTGGTCTGTTGATCGGGATATTCCAGTCTTAACATTCATCATTATATTTGATAGGGTCCTTGTTCAGACTTATTATTAAAACTTCCAATCTGATCATTGATGCACTTTTCTTTTTTCTGTTAGAATGAATCCTAATTGATTGGGAATTTTCTTGTGTTTTGAACTAAACATCAATGCATTTAGAACAATGCAAATTCCCTATAATCAATGTCAGGCCAACTATGCTTTGATCAGTTGATTCCATATACATATGGTGGTGTATGAATGTGTTGGAAAATAGTAATTATAATATTTAAGATGATACTTGATCTATATTATTTATCCTTATAGCATATTTAAATAAGAACTATTTTATTAGAGAAGGGATATACTAAGGGGTGGTGAAAGTTTCTGTAACCTTTGGATATTGTATATATGATGGATAAGAAGAGTCTATTACAACACACGACAAAAACAGCAAGCATTCCAAGCATCTCTATTTAAGTTTGAAATTCTAACAGAATCCACAACCATTATCCTTTTTGTCATTGGAAAAAATATTTGCACCTATCATTAACATAATTGCACCATTATCCATCCACAGAGTCAGTGAATGACTATATATACAGCCAATTGTCTTGTCTCTACCAGAAATGGAGATGAGCGAGAGATTCTAAAGGCTGATAAATGAGGTTATCTATGTTAGTCAAATACATCGGCGTCCAAAAATTCATTAACATATTATAAAGTATTCTGAGGAAACTTGTATTGGAAGGCCAAGAGAAATGGGTAAATTGGTGAAGTTTTCTAGAGGTTGTATCTAAATAAAATGCTCTGTAGTCAAGCAAGGATCGTCAAGTTTATAAGAAGGGACATCTGCTGAATCTTGTGAGTCAAGTGGAAGGAAAAATATTGTGTTGCAGAAAAGGCAGGCAACTATAAACACACACTAGTCTGCATTCAAAGAAAGGGAAAACAAAAATGATGACATTTCTTCCGAAAAATAGTCATCAATAAATACATGATATTGAAAAGACATCCATATTTATGTTAACATTCTGGTCTATATCAAAATACCCCACTTGTTTTCTATGATGAGTTAAACTGGTCCAGATTTTGCAGCTAGATTCAAGCATTGATGCACTTATATAATAGTCAATAGATTTAGTTTTAATGTTCTATTGTGTGTAATGGGCATTGCTTCCGTTTGTACTTGCCCATAACGGAAGAATTTGCTCCTATCAGGATTGTAATGGTCCTCAGGTGCAACTTGACTCTGAATGGTGGAACACTATCCTTTTTTAAAGACATCTTTGTGCAAATATATTTTTTTAAGTTAGTATATGATGCTTTATAATATTTTAGTGAGACACAAAGCACTGTTGATGTTGGTTTGATTAATAGACTACTTTTTAAACAGGTAGAATACTTATTTTCTGATAAAACTGGCACTCTTACAAGAAACTGTATGGAGTTTTTCAAGTGTTCCATTGGGGGTGAGATATATGGAAAGGGTGTCACTGAAGTAGAGAGAGCAGCAGCACAGCGTAACGGTGTGAAAATTGACGAGGTTCGTTTCCCATTGCTCTTATCTTGCAGGTCTCATGAATCTAAACTTTAATCCTTCACATGTTCGGTTTGAGTGGAAATTGGCTTTAGCATGCTGTACTTAATGAAGCTCTGTTCATCTCTTATTTCGTTGTGTCAGATTGGAAATTCAGCTGATGCTGTGCGTGAAAAGGGTTTCAATTTTGAAGATAGAAGACTGATGTCTGGTGCTTGGAGACACGAACGTGACCCCGAAATATGCAAGGTTGACTTGTTACTGGAGTGATACAGAAATTTGAAAGGGTATTTGTTATAGATTCATTGTTAAGGATGCCTGAGTTTCAATGATGTTTTGACATCTGTTTCTTCCATAAACTGAGACACACACATCTCTGTGATTGTAAACACTGACACAAAGAAATATCTTTATGTTTTTCTTTGTTCGTGAGTATTAAAACGTGTATTATCTCTTCCCGTCTAAAAGTTCATTTCTGTATAAATCATTTTGAGTTTAAGCATTTTATAATTTATAATTTATGATTGATGCTCTCAAAGAAATTCTTAAGTTGATTTCATAAAGAACTTGGTCATGAAACGACTTTTTACCTTATAGTTAGTCTTGGCATTCAACACGAGAACTTGCATACTCAAGAATTTCCTGGGGCCATTTGGATTCCCTGTTCTTTACCTCTAGGTCTCTTGATGGTGTTTGATGTGACATTAATTTTCTGAGCCTTCATATATAGCATGGATCAAACCTTTAAACCTTCATATATGGTATGTATCAAACCTTTAAGCCTTCATATATAACATTGCAAAGATGCTTCTTGTTTGAGGGAGCTCCCTGACTAAACTAGGGGAGCTCCCGGACTTAAACATTGTCCAAACAATAACACCAATTATTACTGGAATGCTTGACATACAATGAGTGGCTTTAGTTTGCCTTCCAGAATTAGTGCTCTAGTTGTACCAAGCAACTTGATATTAGTTTTTTCATTGTGGGGAGGGAGTTGGGCTTTGGAATATGGATAGCTAAAAAATATCAGAGTGTGAAATGTATCATTTAGTTTCCATTAGATTTCCTTTTATGGATGATCATTCATGCGACTTAATGATTGGAGGATAATTGATCTGAGAACTCTACATTGGAAGCCTGCATATTTTTGTGGCTACTGTGACACACATTAAGGCATTATTTATTTACATTTTTTTGGTATTTATTTTAATAATTTTCCAAAATCCAATATTGCTTCATCATAATACCTATTATTCTCTTAGGATGCCTCATGATTGCAGGTTGAGGAGCTTTAAAAGGCACATATACAAACTGTATCAGCCAGGAATGAACTGAAAATGAATGGGTCATGATTCACGATTTATGGGTTGTCATCCATGACTGTTCCTTTGTGTTTGTCATGCCTTGGTCCATAAAATAATGGTGTTCATGGGCCGAAAAGGGGTCACAGCTGGTATATTCATTGTATGCTGGTAGTGTAATGGAATATCTGGGCACATTTTAGGATGCCAGCACTGGACATAAGTTGGTTTTTCTTGTTGAATCTCATGAGATCCTTGAAATGTCCCTTCCTCTTACTACTATATTTCATTGGGCCTCAGCCAAGCAGGACATGTAAAGAACTGGTGGTCCACTGCTGGTGAGGTTGGTTTCCTAATCCTAGATTGCTTCTGCTCATTCTGTGGCGTCAAGAAGCTGCCCAAATATATTAAGGTCTGGATAAGGTGTGTTTCTCTATGTAATGGGTTTTTTGCTGTTTGTCCTTTTTCTCCTGCCTCTGAGCTTTTTTGTTCACACTAATGGAGATTCATTTTTTTTTTTACACTTGGAGTGTTACACTTCTCATCTTTGTAGACATGGTTGTGTTAAAACAATTTCAATGCTTGTACCGTGACCCAATAGGTATCATCTTACAAAAGGATTGGTGATGGACTATGCCTTATGTGTTTGACTTGGAGGATTTTGTGTTTGAATTATGTTTAACAAAATTGTTTGACATGTATAGCTTGCATATGGAAGTTACCTCAATTAGTTAGGCGGTTGGTCAACCTTTTAATTCTTAATGCTGTTTCCTGTTTTACTCTCTCTGATAGATGCACTTTCTTTCCCGTAATGGTGGGGCCATGCTGGGGACAAATATTTTTCACAAATTTGGCCTTGCTTCCTCATATTCACGTCTTTTACATCTCTGGCCAGCTCTTTTTAGCCGATCATACCTACCTTGCATTTATTATAGCCGGCACTTCCTTTCAATTTCAATTCATCCCTCAGTTTCTTTCCCTTCCCATTGTCATGGCGAAATCATTCTTTTTAGTCTCATGCCATTTGGAAAGGTTCTTTTGTCTCATCTCTCTACATCATCGACTCTCACAAATGCAACCAATTTCAGAGATCAGAGCATATGCACTGCTGGTATGATGCAGATTGTAAAGCGATACATGGGCAGCTTGAGTTGACCCGTAATGCAATCCTTCCATTTTCGTGACCAGTCAGAGTATAAGTTTTCACATATATGATAGAATCAATAAACTGCATTATTTCATTATTTGAGAGACACATATATAGCCTAATACATCTCCTACAAAGGAGGAAGGTAGGCATAACAACAATTAAACAGGGAGCTACAAATAGGCTTGACCCGAATAACAACAAACCAAAAATAGTTTGTTTGACGTATCAACAAACTATTTACAATATTAAACAAGCTTAATTATTCTAATACCCTTCCTTAATGATTGAACCAGAAACAACTCCAAGCTTATCTCGGAATTTTACAAATTTGTGTTTACACAAAGGTTTAGTCATTGTATCAGTTGGTTGTTCAGAGGTAGGAGAAAAACAAAGACATATGTATTCATTATTAACCGTCAGATGTAGTGGTGACGAACCTCAATGTGCTTAGTCCTGGCATAGAAAACTGGATTCTTCACCAATTTTAGTACACTCTAGTTGTCACAAAAGATAGGTGTGGGTGCTGATGTATCAAGTTGAAGATCCTCCAATATAGATTGAATCCACACCAATTCACGACCTGCATTAACAAATGCTTTGTACTCTGCTTCAGTAGAAGACAATGCAATTGTACTCTGAAACTTATTTTGCGATGAAAATGTTCCTGAACCAAGAGTGAAAACATAACTTCTTGTAGATTTTCTAGAATCAACTGGTGCTGCCCAATTTGAATCAGTATACACTGTTGGCTCAAAATCAACGGATTGCTTATATAAAATGCCAAAGTAAAGAATGCCTTTGACATATTTGAGAACTCATTTTACAGCTTGCCATTGTTTTTCATGTGGTTTGGCTATGAAGCGAGAAAGATCACTTATTGCAAAACATAAATTTAGTCCAGTAGTAGTAAGATAAATCAAACTACTTACTAATTGCCGATACATTGTTTCATTGACCAATGGTGAATCAGTGTTAGTTGAGAGTTTGTCCCCACTTCCATAGGTGTAACAATTGGATTACAATCATGCATATTGAATTTTTCTAACAAGAATTTAGCATATTTTGTTTGGAATACAAAAAATGTAACATTGCCAAAACTCTACACTTCGACAATATTGAAGCAAGCCTAGATCAATCATTTCAAACACAAAACAGAGGTTGGATTTTCCCTGTTTAATCAAATTAGTGGTGCTTCTAGTGATGGCAAGATCATTAACATAGACAATTAGAATCACTATGTCATCACCAACCAATTTAACTTAGTAGATTTTGCATCAAATCTTTTAAAATCAAGTTCTCTAAGATATTTATCAATTTTGAAATACCAGGGTCGAAGAGCCTGCTTAAATCCATACAAGGACTTCACTAACCTGAAAATAAGATGCTTCTTGTAGGAATTTGAAATACCCGTGGTTGTACTATGCACACCTCTTCCTCTAAGTCTTTGTTCAGGAAAACACTCTTTACATCCATCTGATATATTTGCCAACCAAACTGAGCTACTTATATAGAAACAAAAAATTTCAACCTTTCCAAGCTAGAAACTCGAAGTGGCCATAGTGACATCTAAAAGCTGTCTTCTCAACCTCTGACCCCCTCATCCTAATCTGGTGGTAGCCCGATCTCAAATCTATCTTTGAAAAGAACTTGGCTCCATGTAGCTCATCAATGAGCTCATCTATCCTTGGAATGGGGTATCGGTTTTTGATGGTGCTTTGATTCAAAGCACGATAGTCCACACACATGCGCATGGTACCATCCTTCTTCACAAGAACCACTGCTGAAGCGAAGGGGCTCTTGCTTGGGCGAATGAAACCCATCTCCAAGAGTTCCTGAATATTTTTCTCAATCTCATCCTTCTGCTTCTTGGGGTACCGATATGGAGTTGTAATAACCAGTTTAGCTCCTTCCTTGAGCTCTATGATATGTTCTGAACCTTGTTCAATAACCGGTTTAGCATTGGATCTTTCAAACTTTCAATTACAATCAGCAGAGCAATACACAGTCGTTAGAATTAGCCTTAAACCAAAACGATAACTGAAGCAACTCTAACCAGAATGTACACCAGGATTTCGAGGAGGCCAAGGTGTGAGTATTGGTCAGAGGATCTGAATGCAGAAACAGAGCTGGAAGGAACTCTAACCAAGAATGGCGCCGATGATGGCGAGCATATGGTTAGAGGATCTTCTACTATTACAAGTACTGAAAGAAACTCAACACCAAGTATGTGCTACCTAATCCAGTATGGAGTGAGGGGACCATATAGTGGAGTACTAAGAATTACAATGCTTAAAAGAAACTCAACACCAAGTATGTGCTACTCAATCTAGTATGGAGTGAGGCGACCATATGGCGGAGCGCTACGAATTACAATGCTCTGAAGGTAAATAAACAAGAATGCTGAAATACTCAACGTCAAGAATGTGCTTTCCAACTCGAAAGGAAATGAAAGCTACCATATGACGGAGATGTAAAGTATTACAATGCAGTTTCAGAATATAAGATCAGCATTACAAATCATGATTAAGCAAGATTAAAGAACTGTTGTCAGTACTACTGCCAGTTTACAATATGATCAAGAATTCGCCTGCCAAGAGCATAGAATTAGAACCATACAACAAGCATTTAAATAGAGAATCCTCCTTGCTTAATGGAAACACTGAAGCTGCTTTCTTTTCTAAAAAAACACAGATTCACGATTCTGGTCTGTTCTGATCTGTGCCTTTAAATGTAAAATCAGCAACCTGAGATCACACTAAAATGGACAAATCTCTCACCCAATTCATCCTATTGATGTGAAACGAAAAGCAAAAGGCCCTAATGATGAAGGCGCCCAAGATTGGAACACCAAACAGAGCCAAAAGTTTCTATATAATCTATGCACGAATCCCAATGCACACACATGAAGTACAGTCCAGCAAGAGGGGCGATTTGCCTTTAAAAATCACAGCAGTCATTAAAAATTTTACAATTTACAGAAGAGGGGCGCCCATTACAAACAGATAGATATAGCCACTACCCACAATGAAATTTTGTCTTTTTTTTTATGAACAAAACACAACCTGCTGTAATGAATATGACAGTTCTGAATTTTTTATAAATTGATCTATAAAACACACACTGAATACAATGCACAAATCTTACATACAAAACAATTAAACTACACTATCTCACCACTAGTCGCTATTTTTCAAGCGAGAAGCAATGCCAAGCTAGGAGGCTTTCATTCTTCGAAACAATTCCAAAGCCAATCCGACAGCATAACATTCCTGTAGCTAAAGATGATCCAAGTGAAGACCAATGGCTTCCTTTTATAATTTCCGTTTGACCCTTCTAGAAACCCTATCCTCCAATAGGTGGCATCCCACTTTCCCAAGCAAATTTTTGACTTTATATTATAAACTTTTATTTCCTCCTTGAAGTTGGCGCCCAACTTAAGCTTGGAGTAAATCTTCAATAATAATTATAATTAATTCTTTCAATGAGGCGCCCACCCCATAAAGAACATCTTTTTAAAACAACTTAAAGTGAAGTAGCTAGGCCAAGGGGAAAGTCAATGTTAAAATATAACATTAAAACATGACTTAATTAAAATAATTCGACTTATCTCTCCATTTGTGCCCCAAAGCCCAAAAATGAGTAAGTCAGCATATCAAACTGACATGGAAAGCCAACCGTGCCGAAACCAATAGGACCACTGCCAGAAATAGAATTTACTAAAAATAGTAAATTCCTAAAGATGCTCAAAATGCCAAAAAGAACATATCATTGCGAAGCTCTCTGAAAACCCAGAAAGAATCCACCATTGAATCAACCAACCTCAAACAAGAGCATCCTTCAAAACAAAAAACCCTAATTTTACCTTTCGAGTAGCCTACGGGTCTCAGGGATAGGCCAACGGTCACTGGAAAGATCATGCTCGAGAAGGGGACATTACAGATTTTCCCTGTTTAATCAAATTAGTGGTGCTTCTAGTGATGGCAAGATCATTAACATAGACAATTAGAATCACTATGTCATCACCAACCAATTTAACATAGAGAGTAGATTTTGCATTACATCTTTTAAAATCAAGTTCTCTAAGATATTTATCAATTTTGAAATACTAGGCTCGAGGAGCCTGCTTAAATTCATACAAGGACTTCACTAACCTGAAAATAAGATGCTTTTTCTAGGAATTTGAAATACCCGTGCTTGTACTATGCACACCTCTTCCTCTAAGTCTTTGTTTAGGAAAACACTCTTTACATCCATCTGATATATTTGCCAACCAAACTGAGCAGCAATAAAAATAACCATTCTGAATGTTACCATTTTTGTTGTAGGAACAAATGTGTCTTCATAATCTACTCCGTCCTATGCATATCCCTTAGCAATATGACGAACTTTATACTTATCTAAAGAATCATCTGACTTACATTTTACTTTATAAATCCATTCGCAACCAATGGATTTTTTGCCTTAGAGTAGTTTAGATAAAACCCAAGTTCCATTGTTTATTAATGCATCATACTTCACTTTTATGGTAGATTCCCATTCATGGTTTCTTTTAGCATATGCATAAGTATTTGGCTCAAAAATTTATGAAACAACTAAATTGAGAGCAAAATTTACTTGCTCAAGATTCTGTATCGCTTGTTTCTTAGCTTAGGGGGATCTACCTTCCAATGATATTGGAAGCTCATCTTGCCGAACATCCTGCAATGTGCTATAGCACCACTTTAACCTTTTATGCCATTTAGTTGAATATTGTGTATTTCACTAGATCCTTTCATGGAGCTAGACTTCTCTAGTGTTTGTCTTTGTAAGTCTTGTTCCTCTTTTGTACTAGAACTTGAATCACATTCATCATTTGGATTCCAAAGATTACTAGTATCAATAGGGTTACTATCCTTTGAGAAATATGGAATTTTCTCATTTATTTTGATATCTCTATTCACTATTAATTTATATGTAGAGATATCTAGTAACCTATATGCTTTGGAATTCTCATTGTAACTAACAAACATGTACTTCTTACTCTTAGCATTTAAATCATTCCTTTTCTCTTTACGAATTAATGCAAAAGCAATACAACCTAAAATACGGAAATCATTTACATTGGGTTTTCTTCTTGACCATGCTTCTTTTGGAGTAATATTCTACACAACTTTACATGGACTTCTGTTTAAGATGAACACTGCAGTATTGATAGCTTCTACCTACTACCAAAAATGTACATTTCTGCTTAACACCATAAAACGTGCCATCTCCATGATAGTCCTGTTTCTCCTTTCCACTACTCCATTTTGTTGTGTAGTGTAAGGAGTTGTATATTGTTTGTGTATACCTTCATGTGTGCAGTATGCATTGAAGCGTTTGGAGATACATTCTTCACCATTATCGGATCTAAAGGCTTTGACTTTTTTACGTGTTTAATTCTCAACTAGTGCTTTCCATGCAACAAAGTTAACAAAACATTCAGATTTTTTCTTTAGAAAATACTCACATTTTCTGAGAACAATCATCTACTATCAACAAGAAATAAAGAGCTCCAGATTCAGTGTTAGTTTTCATAGGACCATGAAGATCAGTAGGTACCAAATCTAACACATTTTTTACTCTCCATGCTTTACTAGAAGGAGAAGGTTGCCTTATCTGTTTATCCAACTGACATCCTGCACAAACATCTTGATTGTCTTGAATGGAAGTCCATTAACCATTTTATTCTTATTCAAAATATTCAAATACTGGCCATATCTTTCATGCCAAAGAGTACTAGTTTGATAAATTGTTGCTAAATCATATTGGTCCACTGTTTTAGGATTTACAAGTTTGTACATACTCTTTTCCCTTATACCAATAACAACTATTTCATCGTCGAGTGTAGTTACTTTACATTTGTTTCCTTCAAACATTACTACTGGTTGTTTGTTTTTGGTAATTCCACTGATGGATAAAAGATTCTTGTTTATATCAGGTACATATCTAACATTAACAAATGTTTATTTACACTCATTATTCAATATGATTTGCACATCTCCACATCCTTTAATTCATGTGTCCATCCATCACCTAAGGAAACAATTTCATTACTAATATCCTCAATGAAGTTTACATACCAATCTTGATAACACGTGTAGTGTTATGATGCTCCTGAGTCAAAATACCAAGTGCGGGACTCAATGGATTGGTCATGTGATGTTGCAAAGACAAATTCAGTAGATGTTTCCCCGTTTTTTTCTTTTGCAACATTAGCATGTCTAGACTTCTTGTTTGCATTAGCCATATTTTCTTGTTGCTTTCAACAATCTTTCTTGAAATATCCTAGTTGTTTACAATAAAAATGTTTCCATTCAGTTTTCTTTGATGCCTTACATTGGTTTTTGAAGAGTCCTTGTTTATAGACCATTGTTTTTCCTTGTTTTTTGACCGTGCTAAGAATGCACTTTCTATAAATGTTGATGTTGAAGCAATTGAATGTCCCTGTTGTCTTTCCTTCTACATGAAAAATATGGACAACTATTCAAAATCTAGTGTCTGTGTCTCTACGATCATATGCAATGACTTCACAAAGGAATCATATGACGATGACAAATTTTGCACGACAAGGGCAATTAAGTTTTGCTCATCCACAGGGTTTTCCACCGCTTTTAACTAGTCACATGTCTTTCAATTGCAATAAAAATTTAGAAATAGACTCACCTTCCTGTATCTTAGTGGAAAACAACAATTTGTTTAAATATAACACCCTACTGACTTCAGAAACCTGATATTTTGTTTTAAGATGTTTCCTTAAATTTAATGCAATAGTCGTATTTCTAACTTTTGGTATCAAATTGTCAACCACTGAAAGTTTTAATAGCATTAAGGTTTGTCAGTAATGTTTATTATAGTCATCAGGGTGAACATTTGGTTTTTTTTTAGTAAGTACAATTTGATTAAGATTCCAATACTCATATATTGTAAGTATCTTATGCCTCCACGAACTAAAGTTTTTGTGTCAGTTTTTGTGAATCTAACAATAACAAGTGTTGTAAATTAGCCATTTTAACCTAGTTTTCACTAAAATAATTAAATAGGAAAAACTATTAACAAATATTACAAAAAATCCATTTGTATAAAGTTTCTATCTTAAAATTGGGCAATACTGTCAATTTTCAGCAAAAAAATTTCTTATATTTGAGAAATTTAATTAACCGGTTTCCGTAAAATTGCCTAAAAAACATGGAAACAATTAGATTTCAAGTTTTACATATCTTTTTGTAAAAATTCCTTTTGTGTGTGGACAAGAATAGAAAAGTAGACAATGTGGCAAAGATTCAGAGGTTTTAGAGTTACGGTTTTCCGGCAATGGATTTAACCATGTAGTTTTTCAAGTAAATACAAGTTACTAAGGCAATATAAAGAAGAAAATTTGATTGCATTTTTAAATTTTTTCTCTTTGCCCTAAATTTTTATAAATTTCTTAAAATTTTGGTTTAAAAATATGATAATTTTCTTATCCAATAAGAAATGACCTATGTATGCAGTAATGCAACAACACACTTTTGCAAACATGCACCCTTCTCTAGGGAACACTCAGATGCATAGAAGCTGCTACCAGATGAATTTCAGAGAGTATAACAACTGTCCCCACCATTGGTGATGTTGATAATAAAAAAAAATAAGAGGAATGTATTTATATGAGGTGCCCCACTTCACAAAAGTATGCTTCTCTTTTCCAATGCCCCTCTTTCTCAAAGCGCCACATAGATCTTCTCCAACGCCCCTTTCTTTACCAGAGCATTGTATTAATCAAATTTGTACTTTTATTTCAAATCTCTTTACGAGAATGCCTTTTTCTTTGTTCTATCACGCCTCTTTGGAGTTTTTACACTTCTTTCATGTCCCTTGCACATAGAACCAATGCTATACAGGTCAGATTTTTTTTAAAAATGCCACTCATCCTCTTTTATGCCACCTCTTTAGGCATCCACGTCCTTCTTATGGCTGATCTCACCTTTACCACTCTTTTCTCAACACCTCCTTTCTCCTCTTTAGTTGGATATTATTGGATGTATTTAGATTTCTCAGGCTATGTGTGACATTACACGTTTCCTTCCTCTCACTGAAATCTTGCTTGCCACAGATTTCTCTCTCAAGCTATTCCAATCATGAGCTTTGAATACCATATAAGTTTTCACGTATATGAGAGAATCAATAAACCACATTATTTCATTATTCGAGAGACTCACATATATAGCCTAATACATCTCCTACAAAGGAGGAAGGTAGGCATAGCAACAATTAAACGGGAAAGCTCCAAATAGGCGTGACCCGAATAACAACAAACCAGCAATATAACCAAAGTAACACTAGTTTGTTTGACGTATCAACAAACTATTTACAATATTAAACAATAAGCTTAATTATTCTAAGACCAACTCCATCTCTTTCAATGCAAAAAGCAGGATTTCCCTCGGGTGAATAAGGAAAGATCTCTTATCTTCTTTATCTATATCTCCAAAGACATTTTGGCACACCCCACTTATCCAGGAAGCCCATCTTGTGGGCATTGATCCCAACAGTTGGACCTCTCATTCAGATACCTTTAATATAATATTCACAACCGGTAATGTGTGCAAGTCTCATCTCCTCCAGTCCTGCCATTTTTCCACTCATGTCTGTGTTAACTGTCGAGAGAGCTATTTGGAAGCTAAATACCAACAATTCTGCAAATGGTGATGGATGCCATTGACTTTATCAAACATGGTGTGATTACTTTGGCAGCACATATTCTACAGCTCTTCAACAATGTGGCTTTTTGGGTTTCCTGCTTTCTTTGTCACAAAACTTTATTGTATCTATTCATGATTCAGGAAATAGCTTTGCTCCTACTAACTACATGATATCATAATTAGACAGACATTTGTTGAACTCTATGCCACCATCCTTGATATCCATCTCTGTCCTAGCTGTTAGAGAGAGATGGTCTCATATTGCATTGTGGACTTTGGAAGGAATTTTATTTATGTTACTGGGCACATTATTTGGGAGGCTGCAAAACATTTGTCTATCTGAGACCTTCATAATTGTTATCATAAAGCTATATGCCTGTTTCTGTTATATGGCTGTCTTTTCTGACTTGTCTTGGGATCATCCATTTTGGATTCACCCCTTCTAGTAAGGATCTTATATTGGTCTGGCTATTTTTTTGGTGGTTGATATTTTTAGCAGTCCTTGCTGTTGTAACCTGGTGTACTTTTGAGTCTCATTGACATGCTTTGCTGATTTGTGGACAATACACTTTCTTTTTTCTTTATATGGTATGGTAGCGAGTTGCTGTCAAATAGTACTTGCCTTCTTTTCCCATATCAGAAATACTATTAGGAATAATTAGATTTTTCACTCTCCCTATATTGTTTTGGGATTTATATTAATGAAGATAATATACAGGGTTACAAGGTTGTATCCTGCATTGTGTGTTGATATATGTGCTTATTTTTCCCGATTATGTAGCTCCATTAGCTTCTTCTCCCAAGGTTTTGTAGAAATAGTTGGATTCTTTTGATCCTGCTTTTGTGGTCTTCCCTATCGGGTGGATTACCTCAATAAAACCAAGGTTATGGTTTCTAATGCTTCTAGGGATGCTCGATTAGTGTCTATCTTTCATTTCCTCTTTCCAACGGGAACAGGTGGAGATCACTACAAGTTATACTTTTCTGGGTGTGCAGCTTACCGTCCCTATGTTCATTTTGAAGCCAGGCTCTCCCTCATGGTTAAGCAAATGATATGCATCCTTACCTAGAGAGCCTGTGATTTCAACTACATTTATGAATGTCCTATACACTACTATTAAGCCCATAAATTTTTACAGTTTAGAAGTCTGAGGGGCTTATACTTGGACAGGTTGATTTGGGCACATATCAACTGAGCTGAGGACTATATGATATATAGCCCCCTAGTTAATAGATAGGCGACGGCCTACTAGATCTATCTATATAGCTGCTTGACCAACAAGAGAGAGTTATTGGTTCATAACTATTGTGCCTCACTGAAGGTCACCAATAATTGATTGAGTTTGGTATTCGGGATTATCCGAGATAGGGCTTGGGGTTTCACAGATGTGCAAGCAAACTGTCTCTCAGAGCATTGTTTGTGTCTTGTTTGCGTCTGTCCAGTTTGTCTAGAGAATATCATGAGGCCTGTCTCTTAGTTTTGCAGGCTCTTGTGCTTTGGTGTTCGAACCCTGGATGTGAGAGCTATCTTTATTTATCCCTTTTCTCCTTTGAGGAGATTGCTTCCCATTCTCATTGGGGCTCATAAGGGACGGAATGATGTTGCTACTTAGATGGCCCATTCTTGTTACTTTTGTAGTTGCCATTATTGGAGATGCTTCTGAAACTCCTCTCTTATTGGTATCTTCGCTGGCTAGACATTTTGAGTCCCATTAACCTACTTTGGTTGCCCAGAGACATTGACGAGTTTTGTTTCCTTTCATTCTATCAATGAGACATTTGTGCACTTGATTGAGCATAAATTGACAAGGATTCAAATGTGTATATTGGCACAAATTTCATGTCAATTCAACTCAAAATCATTATGTAACACTTGTGAGAATTATCTCCTGTTATCATGCGGTCATTGCAGGGGTTCTTCACGACCATGCACCATATATCATCTCTCAAATGCTCCAGCTTTTGTTAGATGAGTTTTCTAATGTTTGTTTTAGCTTTTAGATTCCAAGCAAGCAATTCATTTAAGGAATATTCATGTATAATTTGAGACTCACTTCTTGAGATTACTTTTGAGATCACCTCTGAAAGCAATGGGTAGTAATGGCAATGATCAAAGTTGGTACTGTATGGGGTTGCTTATTCCTCACAAGTTTTGATTATGTAATAATATCAAACATTTGAACGAGGTTCCTGTCTTGAGTTTTTAACTTCTCTGTAAATCATGGATTTATTAAGTATTTACTTACCAAACTACATTTGTACATGCTTGTAGTTTCTCTCTAGAGACCCCAGGTTTTAGATGAAGGGATTCAATCAGGGGTTGACTTTATGGTAATTGGATTTTCTCACACAGGCTTCTAATGTCAAGTTAGCCTCCTGTGATAAAAGTTTGATCTATGTTTGATCAGGAATTTGATAATTTTTATCATCCAATTCAGTTGTTGAGCATGAAAAAGGTTGAACATTTAGCTTCGCAGAAATTATTCTTTTAAAGAAAGAATGGTTAAGAGAGTTGTAAAGTGCAGAGAAAGACATGTTCAACATGGATTTGAGATTAATTTCCTTGTGACAGCAGGGTATGGCTGTACTTGAGTGAAAAAAAGACTCCAAAGATAACTCTATGAAGCTTGAGGAAGAATGTTTTTACTTGAATGTGTTTCATTTTCCTTTTTTATTTTTAAATTGATGTTTCTTTGAGCCTTCCATGTGGAACAAAAAAGGTCTTTTGCACCTTTGATTGTAGATCCTTGCTCCTATTGGTCAAGAGGAGTGGGACAAATTTGTTGCTATAGATGAAGGAAAGAGCATCAAAAAGGGAAACCCAAGTTATTCCAAAGGGCATTCAAAGAAGTGAGGTTAGGATTCCTCACCACTTGAGTTTCTAAATTAGTAGGACTAAAAACCTTCAAATTGGAGAATTGAATATATTGGAACCTGAAAAGGGTATTGTCCAAGAACTGATCAAAATGGAATTTGAGCATTGTATTGTTCAAAATATGATTAGATTGGACCCTGAAATGGGTACCGTCCAAGAGGGTGATAAGATGCGTTTCTCACTTGAGTGATAGAAGGTAAATGTTTATCTTCTTTATTATAGCTTTTGTGAGACCCAAAAACCTTAAATTTTGGGCGTGTGATCAGAAATTTGATCATTTTTATCATCCAATTCAGTTGGTAGAGCAACCAACTATCAAATATGTGTAACCTATTAAATGTTGAGACCTATAAATTGTTAGTTTTTGTTGTACGGGCTAAAATAACATATGTTTGGTTTCAAAAGTAATTTAATTACATATTTGGATTCCCCTCGAAAAATTAGACAAATTCAATAAAAAATGACACGTCGTTTCGAGGTTGTATGTAAAAGTTATGACCGTTTGAAGTTGGCATACTCTAAGCTTCGGAATCTCTTGGGAGCCGATTTTTCAACTCCGGAGCTTGGACTGTTGAACTCCAAAGCTTGTCGAGAACGCGGGAATTCGAAATGTTTCAACGTTTGGTTGTTTAGTTCAAGTTCTGGGTGGATTCTAAGCATGAGAGAGTTTAAATACATGTCTTTAGAAGGCAGATTATAGGAAGGAGAATAGAGGAAACACAACAAGTGCAATGGGACGTAGTTTACTTGGATTCACATTATGTATGGGCAGGTTTGAGTCCTTGTTATTCTTTCCTCATTGTAGGTGATAGAGTGAATACTACAACTGGAAAAGGCTGAGTTCAATAGTTTTCTTTCAAATCTTTCAAATAATATTGCAGAGATCATTATGGCTTGTAAGCTCAAAGAGACAGAAAAACTTGTAAACTGCAGAACATAGTGGAGATGAAGAAGCATGGGGATATGTCTTGTGTTATCTTTATTTGTGGTTATTGTGTTTATTTCCTTTCCTTGCATATTTACATTCCTTGTAACTACATTAATGTACAAACATTTAAGAGAGCTCAAAAATACACCTTAAGGTTACATAAATTCACATTTGGTACTGTACATATATGCAAACATGTTAATTTCAACCTTGTATGGTGTAGTAGTATGGTTAAAGTGTTGAGGAATATATGAAATGTATGTAGCGTGATGAGATTGCATTTGAAGGGTTGCATTTTATTTTGTATGTTGTATATGAAAGCTATAAGAACTGGAATGCATATTAAAAAATAGTTTAGGTGTTTTTTTGTGGCATAGAACTTGAGAGGAACAACTTGACTTGAAAGAGTCTGTGTTGGTGAAGCTTAGTGTGAAATAATCCCCTGGTTTATGGATCAATGTTTCCGGTAATGCTATTGATTCTAGATCCTGCTTCTAAATTAATGTCCATATTTGGCTGAAGTAGGCCACACATAGCTGGTTTTCCAACTCGCACTATAGAAACATCCAACCTTCTTAAGACATTGTTATACTTAAGATATTTTAATCTCTTTTTATCTTGTTTGATGAGTTTGTTTAGCTAATTGTTTATAAGAAACATGATTGTTCTTGTCCTTAACGTTTGTGCTGTCAAAATTAATGATTGTGCTTCTATGCCGCACCTAGTTTTGAGGTTCATAGTTACACTTTTGCGATATCCTCCAAACAGTTGCATGTCATGCATGTCAAACTATGTGCACCTCATAACTTATATTCTGAAGCATAGGAGCATGCAGCCCTGTAGGCATGTTTACATTATTTATTATCTTTAATCTCTTATTTTTTCATGTTTGACAGGTGTTTAGCCTAGAAGTATCAGATTAAGGAGACACTTTAGGAACTCCCTGCTATGTCTTTTAGTCCCCTTGACCACTTCTTTACGCTTGAGGAGATTAATATTTAGTTTCTATACAAGGAATTTCGTTTAATGGCATTATTTTCTGGGTTATGTAATGGGAGGTTTAGTTATATAATAGGTGCAGTTTACTTTTTATCTACTAGGTAAAGACCAGGTTCTAAGAATGACAACGATTTGGCACTGACATCATGACATGTTAGCTATTATTTTCTACGGATGAGAGATTTTCAAGAATGTGTCTTCAAAATTCTAATACTGTGATGCATTTTACTCCATGCAGGAGTTTTTCAGATGCCTTGCAATATGTCATACGGTTTTACCTGAAGGTGATGAATCGCCTGAGAAAATAACGTATCAGGCTGCATCTCCAGATGAGTCTGCCCTTGTCATTGCAGCTAAAATTTTTGGCTTCTTCTTTTACAGGTGGAGTTTTTTTTTCCCTTTTTTTGCCTTCAATTTTCCAATGTCTATGTAGTGCATAAATTATATTCAATTGAATCTAGAGAAGGAGAATAAAATGGATATTCATTCATAGATAACATGTGTATTTATTTGGTTTGTTTCATACATCTTCTCGCTGATATTATTGAAGCTTTCATTCAGAAGGTACTTAAAATGGTTGGCTTTGAGACGGTAGATTGAAATATACTGTTTTTTTTAAAAAGATCTTTTCTTGGATCTGTCTGATGTTCTGTTTATAAGGACCTCTTTTGAATTTTTATATAGAAAATAGGAATTTTGGCATTACCTATATTATCACGAGTGGTAATGATAGTTTAGTAGGTGTTATATGTTGTAACCATAGCTCAAAAACTTGTACTTGGCAGCCCAAAATTTTGACTTGGACTTGAAACTTGGCAAAAAACTTAGAATTTTTATTCATGAATTAAAAATATATATAAATTCATAAAATAAATTGAAATCCCTATCAAGTGCCTCGTGAGATTTGAACATGGGTGGCTTGGAACACACGTACTCCTTGGCAACATTTTATTTTTTAATAATTTTTTTTGATAGGCAATTGAGGGGTAATGGGTCCGAACCCTCTCCGTTCATTAAGCTGTAACCAGGAAGTGCCTCGTGAGATTTGAACATGGGTGGCTTGGAACACACTCCTTGGCAACATTTTATTTTTAATAATTTTTTTTGATAGGTAATTGAGGGGTAATGGGTCCGGACCCTCTCTGTTCATTAATAACAAAAAAACAATTGCAAACTACCAAACTAGAGCTGACACAAAACTCAAAGACATCAACAAGAGCCAAGCCCATGCAACAACCGACAAAAGATACCAAAACCCAACTACAAAGACAAACCACCTAAGAACCAAACTACAATCCAAACCCGAGAAGCCCCAACTAAGCAAACCCAAATCTAAACCAAAAAAGGCCAAAAGCCAAACCTGACACGTAACCCCTCCGAAGAGGAGCCCCGTCACGGGATCCCTGCCACTCTCTTGAAACTGTACCGTCACCACCAAGTACTGAAGCTCCGCTCGACCCCAAACTGTCTAACCGCTGCCCTTCCAGACTAACAATCAATCCGCAACCACTCTGCTCTCATTCGCTACCATCTCATCCACCAACTCGCCCTTGCTACCGTGACCACTTTGCTTGCCACGAGCCTGACTAGTCACCATGCTACACCCTAAGCCCAGGGAGCGGCAAGTAGAAACCATTTGAGCCCTCATGTGGCCCGAAATAGCCATTCGTCGTGTGATTGACCCACCCCCTGATTCCCCCTCTCCCATTGATGTTACTTGTGGTGGAAATGACATGGTGTCCCCAAATAGGGGGACCATCAACCGAGATGCTGAAACCACCCTGTGAGCACGTTGAAGGTCCAAAACAACATCCAAGGAGGCGAAGGGGGCCTTGAGAGCTTGCACATCCAATGCCGAAAGGAAACCATCCATGGGAGCCGTGTTTCGAAGGGACGCTTGTAGCCTCTCTGCAAACTCCAATGCACCACAGAACCGTTCCTCCAACTCACAAAAGATATAGAGGGGTACTAACCCAAGGCATTCTTTGCATGAGAATAACATAGCATTTGGTGCTCCTCACCAAAAATCATCCACCGCCCTCTCTATGCCAACCCTAAAAAACTGTAGACGCACGAGCTTCCTCGCAATTTGAATGGTCGTCTCCTTGTCTTCCAAAGCCAACAACAAATTCCTGATGAACATGGACGCCTTTTTTGAGTTGACCTTAGCCCGGAGAGGGATCTCCAAATACACCAATCCCACTAGAGCAAGCACCGCTTCTAGGACCAGCCCTGACTGAATAATGAAAAATCTCTTCAACCGTGTGTATGAAACACTGCCTTCGAAAGCCATCTCCCTTTTCGTGGCCTTGACACGCAACAAAGGCAGGCTCAAGGCCAGTTGCATCATAGGGTCCATGACCAAATCGATCACTTGGGAGCCAACACAACCACCAATCTGGCACGAAAGAGCTACCACCTTGCATGCCGAAGTCACTGTTGCATTTACTGTCTCAATGCATAGGTCCTTAGGCCGAGGCCCAACGCAAATAAAGCCCATGAGTGTAAGAGCTTGCCTCGCAATAATGGGTGACAGGGCCCCTAGCCATCTAATTAACACACTAATCATTGAGCTACTAAGAGTCATCACCACCCCCAACAACTATCTTAGACGTGAACATCCCCCATCCTTGCTTTAGGCCAAGTGTCCCACGAATTCTCCACTATTAGCTCCTCCTGTTGATCTATATCCCTGTTCGCAAGAAACTCTGTTGATGAATTGGCCTCTCAAAAGCAAGGCTTTACTCTTAGACCAAAAAAGAATCCAAATGCTCCCAGCCTCGCCATGAAATATTGTCAATATTCCAGGAACCTGCTTTCCGTGTACGCAAAGCGTGGATCAACACCATCAAATCTCCCTCTATGACCACCTTCTCAATTTCACACTGAGCGACTAACTCCAATCCAAGCACCAAGGCTTGCACCTTCGCCTCGTTGTTGGTACCATCCAATAACTTTTGAGAAGCCTCTATAATCAGGGGGCTAGCATAATCCCTAATTATACATCCCACCCCCGAAGCCCTTGGATTGTCTCTCGTTGCACCATCAAAGTTTAATTTAAACATACCAAGGATTGGGGGACACCACTCTGAGTTCTTCACTTGTCTATGACCCTTGGACGAAACAACCGACTCATTAATGGGGGCATTTTATTTTTAATATTAATAATATATATTGATGATATTATCTCTACTTACTACTTGTCTGTGACTAACATATTTAATTTAAAGTATCAAAACTAGTAAGATATCTTAAACCTACCATTTTCAAGAAACATCTTAATCAATATTGACAAGTGAAGTTGGGGGAGGGCTGTAGGGGTTTAATGAGAATCTTATGAAAAATAAATTTCATATGAGATTATGTGAGAATATTGAGATTATCTACATAAAATGTTTCTCATTTGTTTTCTGAAATTTTGTTGCATTAAAAGATCTCTTTAGTGCTAATCAATGGGTTGTCATTCATTTGCATTAGTGACAAACACTGGATTTGAATGAAATTAAGTACACAATGAAACACTAAAGCTCCTTTACAACTTTGAGTGACTCCAAAACCCCCACAACTTCTACAAGAGCTTGGATCAAGCCTTTGGGGGTTACCCCCTAGGCTTTGATATCAGGGAAGCATTGGGCCCTATATTCCCCAAGATCAATTAAATCTAGAAGGCAATGTAGTAAAGATGTGACACTGAGCAAAAAAATAACTTAAGAGAGGATGCAAGATATAGATGGTTCACACAATGTACCAAATATCACTATAGCACTTTAGCACATTCTATTAAGTTGAACTAAATGAGACAATCTTTTTTATTTACACATGTGAAGTTACTTGCAATTGGGTGGTCATAACACATGTTTCCTACCTCAAACTTGTATTCAATTGGGTCTAGTCCCAACAACAATGTAAGTTGGTGCCTCAAAAAAACTATTGACCCCTAACATCAAGCATCTAAAGGTGCGCGCACAAGTGGTGACCCAAGTGGCCAAACAACACAAATTTACATCAATGGTGAAAATATGCACTATCATTGTAGGGGGGGTTGAGGTCTCAATGAGCAAGCACCATATGTGCAAGTAATTGTAGCATTTGAAGGATGTGTAACACCACAAAATGTTGGAATAGGTTGAAAGAATTGGGTAATTAATATGGTAGTCCTCTGAGTCCCTTGTGATGTTTGACACATAAAGGTGTTTGCATCTCATACATAAATGCCTAGTCTCCTTTGATTAGGATAGTACATTAAGGTAGTGGACCTTGAAGGTGACACAAATATAAAATGTGTACCCACTATCTCATGTTCATGACTAATAGTGGTTAGATGTTGGATTGCACAAGTTGAAGATCCCTTACTGGAATTTGGGAAAGTGGTTTTACTTCAAAATTGAATACATCTTACCCATACACGTGCAATTTCATCTAATAAGATTTATCTTAATATAACAGTAAAAATCAGACCTAATTGCATAAAGAAATGTTCTAGAATAATTGAAATGTGCAAAGATAGGGTTTTGAGAAGAGTACTGATTGGTTTCAAATTTGTACACAATCAGATGGTGAAAACGAGTGTATACACTAGTGTGCACATAACCTAGAAAAATTGTGGTGAACAAAGAATTGTTAGATTTTGACCAAGACCGTACCATTCCTATCCTGGTATTGCTAGAGGATCGCACCGGTATGTTCCTGGCAAACAAATTTCACAATCTTGTACCTTTGCACCTCGCTTGGTTTTCAAGAATTCATTGCGAGTTATTGGAACATTGATCTCCTTTCTTGAAACTCTTATCAACTCTCAACACCTTGCAAAACATTAAAAGAGTGGGTCATTGGGGGACCTTATCCCTTGGATATTCTTAGGCCCTTGTGCTTACAAAAGTTAGAAAACAACCACTGATGCACTTCAACAAGCAATATTGGATGCAAGCCCTAATCCCTATATGACTTTTCACTAGGCACGGACAAATGGAACAATGCACTATGAAAACTTCAAATCCGATTCTGCCCTAAACACTTCAATTGTGTTTTTTCAATAAATGCTAGACATCTACTTATCACTTCTTACCTTGACATTCAAATCTCACACGTAGATTTGAATGTCAAGGTAAGAAGTGATAAGTAGATGTCTAGCATTTATAGACTATTTATAGACTTCCCAAATTCAAATTAGGACCGTATTGGTGTGCAATTTGAAACAATGGGTGAAAAATATTGACGAAAGAGGAACACATAACCCTGGGAAACTAAAGGAAGGGCCACAAGGACCCACAAAGCCAAGAATGTAGTGGTATTGTCCTGGTTAGACAACACTGTACTGTTGTTTCTGGGAAAAACCTAGAAGACAATAGGAAACAAGAGGAAGAAAGAAAAAACATGGAGGTGAGAGAAATCTAAAGAAATGGGAAGCAAACGAGGCCTAGTATATAGGAAACATGGCAATAAGAGCCTAATATGAACTAATAATCGACAAACACACAAGTACCCTAGAACAATGCAATTTGACAACTAAAACTATCCCTTGACCAAAATTATTTTTTTACATAATGCCCCACTGATGTGCATGCGTGCGTACATATCAAAGTAAAACAAGTGTACTTGGGAGGGTTTGTAGAAGATGTCGCGACCGAAATCGTTAAGAATTTTTGTAGTATAGGAGTGATAATGATGTGAAAGTCAAGGAAAGAGAGTTTACCTTATTGCCACTTTAACAAGTTATGAAGATCCTGGAACAAACATCCATGTTCCTATGTTTGGAATATTGAGACCTATGTACACCTGGTTGTGCAAAAATTGTGAAGATGTCCTTGTGAAATCCATATCTTGGAAGGGGTGTTGTATCATAATGTGTGTCTCATGAGGAGACCAAGTGAATTATGATGTGCACCACCATGTGATTGCTTCCATTTGAGGGAGTAAGGGAGGGTATATTGTGTACCAACATGTGATTGCTTCCACGTATGGGATCGTGTACTACCATGTGAACTGAAATCTTGGGGAGGTAAAATTTAAGTAACTGCATTCGCCGCATTTAATTGGAAAATTTCAAAATTTGCCGAATTTCAACAAAAAATATGAAATTCATTCAAATTTGCCATTAAATTTGTACGGATTTAATCATGAATTAAAAAAACAAATATGATAAAAAAAATTAGGAAAAATTCATCAATTCATTGAGATTCGCAATTTTAAGGTTTTTCATTTTGTTGGCCGTTGTCGCCCATTAGTCCTCATTGTGCAAATGCAAAGTGCAAATGAACCCTGCCAGATTGCCGCCATTTGTTTGATGTGTGAAGTCTTCCACCATTTCACAGTGAAGCCTGCAACAAACAAACCCTGTGTTGTGTAACGTGTTTGTAGTGGGCAAAGTGCATGGGCGAACCCTGTGTCCATGACTCCACGACGTGTGTCCACATCTCCATGTTGCGTCAATGAATTGCAAAGTCACGAAGTAGAACAATCGAAGCCTATGTCACTGCACGACACAATCGAAGCCTAAGTCACCGCACAACACAGTGGAAGCCTAAGCAAAGACTTAACATCACTCTAGTCTCCAATTGAGTGCAAATTGGAGTGTGATTTTTTTTGAATGGTGAGTTGGTATATTTTTAAAAATAAGTATATTTCTATTAACCGAATTTAATCACAAATTTTATCTCAGATTTTCTAGTTTCAAATTTTATTTGTATGTTATCCGTGGCGAATTCAAACACAAATTTGAATGCAGTGACTTAGGGTAAAAGTGGATCATATGCCCCCTTTTGAGGTGTGGGATGAACCTAGGAATGACATATCTCAAAAGAAAGTGATTACATGCACCTTGTGTAAAATAGGAAAACAAAGCATTGATGTATGATCATAATAAGATATCATTGTGAAAGCATGTATGCAATAAGCAATTTGACCCATTTGTCTCTGAGTCTAAGCAATGCACACATAATAGTAACAAGTTTCCTCTAGATGGTCAAGGTATAGTCAATGTAGATGTAGAAGTATCATACCCCTTTGTGGGAAATATATAATCAATATGAAAACAATAGTAATATGCCCCTTACGGGCAATATGTAATCAATGAAGCATAAACAATAGCATGGCCCAATATGGACTAACTATATGTGATGTTCCCATTTTCACATCAGGAATAAACAGGTCTTGAAGACCTTTAGTCTATTTCCCCATAGGCTAAAGGATCCCATTTTGAGGAATGTTAATTTTATTAGTTATTTATTAATTGTCGAAATAATGATTTTTATCATAAAACAATTATTAATTAATTAATATAATATTTAAAAAGTGGTTTTTAGCACCAAAGTGCTTAAATGAATTAATTATTAATTTATTTGCCTTAAAGTAATTTTAATTAAGGCCAACAATTAATATATTATTCAAAAATGAGATGTCGGCATGGGAGCTAAAGAAGGGAAAAGAAATATGTTTTATCTTCTCAAAGTGGTTCACCCTCTTTGAAAGTTATAAATACATGGCGAAGGCTACAATGGAAGATATGTTGAATTTGATATTTTGTCCTTCATGCTTGAAGAAAACTATTGGGATGCATGCCCATTAGAGGTTCGTTACTGTTGCTGATTGATTAATCTAAAAGATGTCTTTTGACACCACCATTGCTAAAAGAGATCTTGTTCTTGCCCTAAGGAGTGGGACGAATTGCTTTGGAGGGTTTGTGTGCATTTTTTTGAAGGTTTCGTGATCTTTTCGTTGCATGTTAAGCCTGCTAATTTATTATGCTATTTTTGCAAGTGGAGTGAACCACTTGGGGAGCTTGGATCTAGGGTTGGAAGGCTTAAATTGATCTAAAATTAGCAAATTAAATAATTTGATTTTATTTGCTAATTATCTGATTATTAGTGAGGTTTTGGACAATTTTGTGTAAGGGTTTGAAGGAAAAAAATTAAATAATAATTTGCAGAATTATTATTTAATTATTTGACAGGGTTTTGAAGGATTTTCCACTTGCGGAACACAAGAATTTATTCCATAATTTTCTGCTATTTTTCCCACCACTTTGGAAGTGGGGCGATTGCCTTGGAGAGGCTATTTTGACATTTTTTATGCCAAAAATAGGTTGTTGGAATTTTATGGTAATTTTTGAATGTTCATGGCTATTTTTGGTAGAGGTTTGAAGAGGAAAATCACTCGGAACAAAAGCTGTAATTTTGATAATAAATCAGAATTTTTTGCCGTCATAAAGTGGCATTTGAACTTCAGAAATTGGGTAAAAAAGGTACTTATTTGTGCAAATTAAATTCTGAATTTTTTCTGCACAATTTCAGTTATTTCAGAACAGGTTATTGGTTGGATCTTATCCATAAAACCTTATTATTTTGGCGTCTAGGGTTTCTAGGGTTCATTAAGGGTTTTGTGAGCTTGTTTTTGCAATCTAGGGTTTGATGATTGCATTTTTAGATTTATGGATTTTGGGGAAAACCCCTTTTGCATTAAATCATCCCATTTGTAGACATTACACTATAGTTGATGTAAGTATATGAGTAACATGCCCCCAATGGGCAACATGTAAACAATGAAGCATAAACAATAACATGCTCATATAAAATCAATGTAGCAACATATACATCAAATTAAAACATACACATGGAGCTTTGCATCCAATAGATGCAATGGTAGGAACCATGGCAACATAGACAAGTAAATAAACATATGCATGACATGGATCATTGTAAAGCAAGGAACACCGTGCATTATATAGGTCATGGCACTAATCATATAGTAATGCAGAGTAAATATAGTAGGCAACGAAAACATACTAAGCACACTACATGCAGAGTAAATAATACAAACGATGCTATGCATAGAGAAAACAAAGCAATCAAAGCACACAAAGGAAACCATGACAATCACTCGACACAAAGTATACAATGAATGTTGTGAATATACATCTTTTTTAGGGAAAATATGAGAGGCATGCTAATGAGTAAGTATGTGAAGCAAACACATCCAACACTCTAGAATCAAAACAATATAGAGGAAGCCAAACACCTTATCACTAAGCACAAAGCAACATTGAAGTCAAAACAAGTTCAATAGTCTAATATACATAGAAGCATGAAGCACATTGTAGACACCTAAATTTCGCCACCATAGTGTCACAACTAATCTATTAATTATCGATATTCATCATTCACCAATTCTCCTTACTAACCTGTCCATTGTAAAAAATCTGGATTTTATGATGTGACCTCTATCCTATTCCATAGTCCCATCAACATTATCTTTGTGATTAATTAATTAATCAATTCAGATTAGTTATGTTAATTAATCACTAATTAATCCACGCATATAATTCTAAAATAAATAAATAAAAATAATAATAAAATTAAACAAGCCACCTTATCATCCCACTCAACCAACGTCATTTAAAGACTTTTTAACCTCCTCATTAACCATCAACAAACTTATTCAAACCTATTTAAGACATTCAAACACCCTCATTTAAGACATTCAACTGCCTAACAAAATTACTTAAGACATTCAACCCATTCATTGTCCAATTAACAAACGCATTAATCAGTTGACCACTTCTTCCAACTAATTTATAAATTCTCAACCGATCCATTGAATGCATTTGACCCGTAGATGAAATATCCACCATCCAAATTTGAAAATATTAAATAAATCTAGTTTAAAATCCGATTGTTCATTCTTCCCTCCAAAAGTCTATAAATTGACATGTCTT
The DNA here is from genome assembly GCA_037957365.1 of Torreya grandis. Classification (NCBI taxonomy): domain Eukaryota; kingdom Viridiplantae; phylum Streptophyta; class Pinopsida; order Cupressales; family Taxaceae; genus Torreya; species Torreya grandis. Next base: position 513,474 of record JARHVA010003655.1, on the reverse strand, counting down.
CCTCCATTGTGAGGATCCATCATCGAAATTATTATCGTGACTTTGTGTGTGGGCATCGTAATTATCTTCTTGCATCTATTTGAGATCTATCAATCAAGCAATCCATCATCACGTTGCTGAAATTCTTATATGGAACTTCATTGAGCAACCACATTTCAAAAATCAAGAGCACTTCGATTCAACAAAAGAGAATATTTCACTTGGTAAGTGAGGTGAAATTCTTGTGTGTTTTCTTTCATTGCTCTATTGGAGGGTATGCTAGACTAGAGTAAGAATTATAGATTGCTTCTAAGTTTCTGTTACACTTAAAGGTACACACCAGGGAAGATAAACCACAATATATATGATCACATGGAAGCTCAATATGATAAAGGAAATAAGAATGATAGGACCTAAAACACTGTTAGGAGATGCCCCTAGAGCGAGCATGAATTTACCTCCAGACAACGGTTATTCCATAATCGTATTATATACTTGTATATCTTGTATCTATCTTAATAATACCATCAATATCATCCATGGAAGAAATATAAGCTCTATCAATAGGAGAGTAATCATCGTATGCCAAGCTGCGTACCCATGTAAACTCAAAGATTAAGGCAAATATTTCACAAGACACAAAGTAGTAAAAGAATTCAACTAATCACAAAAAGATCATGAGGCAAAAAGTAAGAGTAAGAAAGTAGGAATGGGTATCCTTACTAACTTACTTCTCTCAAAACTGTGCATGCTATGGGGCATGTGGTCTCAATCTATAATGTGTTGTCGTCATGGGGAAGTTCATGTAGGGTTTTGCGATGGGGCACAAAAATCGAAGGTAAGGGTGGCAAACAAAAGAAACTAGCACAATCAAACAAGGGGAAAGACTAGAAGAATGACACACATGTACATGAATAAGGAACCTTAAGCAAACAAAGAGGAAAGAAGAAACTTGAAGCATGTAAACTATGAGAGGAACTAGAGAAGGAAGACAAAAATAAAGGACAACCCAAAATATGAAGGCAAAGAAGGAAGAAGGTAACTTAAAAATTTAAACAAGATCAAGCAGGAAACATAGGAAAGATGGAAGAACTTTAAGAAAATGAAGGCGTAGGTGGGTAACAAGCAAGAGAACATGGCTTTAGAAACAAGGGTTCCCAAAAGCCATACACAAAACGAAAGGAGGAGGAAAGTCAACACAATAAATCTAAGAAAAAAGCAAACAAGGAAAGCAAACGAAATGAAACTATGTATAGGAAAAAAAGACATAGCTTAGGGGCAAACATATTGGGTTAGCAGACAAGGCTACCTTATCATATTGGGTGAATTATTATCATATTGCATATAAGTAGAAGCAATCATATCATCAAATGTAAGATTAAGATGTCTAGGTTTCCATGAGTCTTAAAAAAAATAATACATTGTTATCATCATCACTATAAGCATCATCATTGTTATCATCACTATAAACATCATCAATATAATCATCATCATTATAAGTATCATCATTGTAAACACCTATGTTATTTGTTGTACCCTCTTGTAATGTAGCACATTCCTTTATCCGAATGATAGTTTGAAAAATTGGAGTTTTTATAGGTACCGTTTCTTGTATAGGTGCAAGAGGTTGCAATAAATTACCTACCACTTGTATAGGTGCAAGAGGCTGCAATTATATTACCTTGGTAGGTGGAAGATAAAATATTTGAACTTTAGGCACACTTTTTTGAGACTTTATGATTAATTGTTGTTTTGGCAATTCCTTAGGTAAAACTTCATGTTGAACTTGTATTGGAGGATCATAAGTGGTGCCTTGAATGGTAATCACTTGATTGTTATGGATAAATTTTAAGCACTGGGGTAGTGTTGACAGAATTTCTTCATTTGATTAAGCCATGATGTCCAAGAAAAACATCATATGTCCCATTATTCGGTAATACATGAAACCAAACTAAGATGGTCTTAGGACCCCACTGTGACAGGTAAGGTAATACCTCCAAGTGGCCTCATAGTGATCCCATCATATCCTTTAATAATCATGGTAGTACCGTCTAAATAACCAACTTGGATGTGTGTTTATGAAAGGTTGAATGAAGAGTAGTCCATTATTAGAGTCATTTGTCTGAATTTCATGATCATAGAATATAATTGGAGGAGGCTCTTTATGCGTTGCATTGACCACACTTACGAATCCATCCAGTGGATGAGCCTTAGAATCTTGTCATGGTTGTTTTTTAGGTTTCATATGAATATTATTACCTTGGTCTTTAGATGGAGTGGCTTGGTTTGTGTTGTTTTCCAAAACCACGCCATGGTTTCATCATACTATTTGAGAAGGAAGCTTGTCAATTCTTGACTCTCAAGCATTCACATGGACTAGGTGAAAAAGTGAAAGGAAGACAACTGCTACAATAGTGTCTATTCTTCTCACTTCAGGCTCTGGGGCTTCTGTTATACTCCAACAATACTAAGACAAAATTTACGCACTATACCCACAAAGATCTAGCTAATGAATGCAACCCATAATGCTTGCCGGTTCTATTATTTGTCACTAACTAAGCACACATTCATCAAGAAAATACTAGGTATGGACTGTAATTCGCAAAAAATAACATAACTTCATTCTTGAACACTTCTAAGATCCACTAAGATTACTGAAATCAACAAAGCTATGCATTAATTTAAGGCTCAAATGAGAATACAAATGATATTTACACATATCTGTACTAGATTCTCACAAACAAGAACGAAAATATAAAATGAAAGCTGATCTAAATTCCTAGATCAGTGCCTTATCCATTGGGCAATTAACACACACTATCACATTGCTTGCATCATTTTGTAAAGATTAATCTAACACAATTTTACACAAATTGTAAAAGATTGACCAATTAATACTTCTGAAAACATTTGTCCTTACTCATAACCTATATTGATCATTTAAATTATCAGATTCAAATGTCAAGGTATGGACTGAAACCACTACAAATTTATTAACCCTAAGGTGCTGTATGAAGCAAGTCTAACAGCAAATTATAGAGAGTAGTACATGGCTCTTTTACAATAACTTGAGCAACTTCATTACACATGGACCTGCTGTGCCATAACCTTTTTCCAACTCTGTAAGACCTAAGATTTCCATAAGCTTTGAACAACTCCAGCGAATTTTTCCAAGAGAGAGACTCCTAGAACAGAAGCATACCTAGTAAAAGGGAAAAAAGATCTTGATAATAGGCAAGCTCTTTTTTTATGTAGGTTCAAGGTGGATGTTCACACTCTTTCATATGTAGGCGATAGCTGCCTCTTTGATCTCCTAACTGCATTGTCGCAAAAACAACACCTCAAAAACTGTTCTACCCACACAAAATTGCCACTTATATGTGGTTTCAAAAAGGTATCCTTGTATGCAGACTTAGTGCATGAATGACACTATTTGTATGACAATCACATAGGATATCGCAAAATATGCATTCATTCAACACACATCTTTAAAGTGCCTATGCAAAGCACTAAAACACAGAAAGTGGATCAAAATTCAAACCTGGCTTGGGGCCTATTCTACATTTGCTGGCTTAGGTATTCTAACGATAAGATCTGCAACTTGTGTTATCTGCTTTAGGTTTATTTCTGAGTGATCCTTACTGACTCACCCATAATTCAACTCTAACTTCCAAGTTCACTATTGCTTCATATCCCTGAATTGAATCTTTCTCAGTGGGTATTTTTTCTTCTTTTAGTGCATTGTCATGTTTTTCATGAGAGCCTTGATGGCCTTTGCTGCTCTCCTTTATTCTTCGGACTATCCCGAGCTGTATGGGGAAGGCATCCCATTAAAGATCATGTTGTTCATATCAGTTTAAGCCTCTAACGCCTTGTCCTTGGCATTGTAAATCAGGACCTTCAGCCTTCTAGCAGTTGAAATCAGCTCTACCACATCTGCTGCACTGGTTCTTGTTGCTGACACATCTCCCCACCCTGTTGCAATTGATTTCTGTAATTCTTGGTTTCAAGAGAATATTTCAGTTCCTCAGCCTCTTTTTGCTTTGCAGTCTATGTATCATAGATAGCACCAATTTTTTTCCCTGCCTTGATGATTTCTCATATATTCTCAGACAAGGAATGGATGGTTTCAATCTTAGGCTCCAAGAATGCTATCATGGTCTTCTTATAATGTGCGTCCAAGGCCATCTTTTCCCTCTCGTTATCTGTAAGTGCATCTTGCAATGTTTCCACCTGAGCTTTTAATTCTGCCACCTCATTATCCATGGGCTGAATCATTTAAGCTTGCAAAGTATCAATTGGGACTTCAAGTTTGTCACGTCTCTCTACTAGTAGCAGCTCTTTCCTTAATTACTCATTCTCTTTATTTGGTACTTTCAATACTTGCTGCAACAAGATATTCTCATGCTTTACCCTAGTACATTCTTCCTCTTAACTGCTCTGTTTGGTCTTCCAGAAACTGTGTGTTGGCTATATTTGTATGCAGTAGCTTCAAACACTCTCTCTGCAGACTGACCTGTTGACATTTCATCAACTCTAATCAACTACAAGATTCCTGTGAAATCTTTGGTGTTTGGGTGCTACAGTCCATTCTGTTAGTTTACCCAAGTCGACATTGAATTTGGTGCCATAGGATGTTTTGTAAAAAAAGAGTGCCTAGTATTTGCTCAAACAGAGTCAAAGTGTTTGGTATAATAAGTGTATTTGTTGTGAAGGTGAGATGGCTAATATGTTTTTGTTAAACCCTCCTACCAAATTTAAAAAAAAAAATTGATAGAGGGACCGCAATTTGTTTTATGGTATTTTATTAGTGGCACATCTACTGCTTTACGGTTTCGTTTTGTCAAATGGTCAAACCCCCGACAATAAACATATTTTTGCAGTTTTTAGACTATCTTGCAATTTTTTTCAAGCCATATCTTCTACATACAAATTCCATTTTTTGGGCCTTTTTGAAACCGTATGTTTTTTTCGTGTTCTATGCAATCGTGCAATCCTTTGGCTTTGAAAATGCTCTATTTTTTCCTTACTTTGTAAAGGGTATGTAACATGGCCTTGTCACTAGGATCTTATTGAGGATTTTTTTTGTCTTTTTTCACATGGCATCTTCTAGGCAAAACCCTTACATTTATTGAACATATTGTTCAAGTAGTGGATTCATACCACTCATGGAGACAATTCCTCAATTCCTTGTACTATTCGACACTTTGAGTTTGACCTGATGATTGTTCCTTGTGGTGAGAGACTTTTGGTGTCCCTAGCATATGTTGATTTTTTGGCTTCTTGTGAGTTTCTTTGCCATCTTGAGCAGTTGGTGGTTAGTTTCATATGCCATTTTTGCGCGTACCATTCTTTTGAGATATCTGAGGCCCCTTTCTATGTGCCTCGTTGCATTTTTAGGGGAGATTCAACTTCTTTTCTGCAAAATAAGCACCTTTGTATGCATATGGGTTTTTTATATTTTTGCACAATAATCATGAGTTTTGATTCTTGCTTGTACATGGGTATCTTATTAGGCACATTGTTTGTTGAAACCCATATGATGATTGTAGTATGTCTCATCTTTTGGTGGCATCATTTGGTGTACTCTTATGTACTTTCGAGTCCTTCATTGACAACATGACTGTCTCTGTGTTGTGAGAGACAATTGGTATGGTATTAGAAGCTATCAACATTTTGTGTTCGAGTAGTGGACTTGTACCAGTTGTGCAAAAATCATGAGTTTTTCACCAAGAGTTCACTCCAGTTCAACACAATATTGTGAGTCTAGAATTACACCCACCTAGTAGTTTCATGGAGCCCATTTTTTCAAACTAACTTGGTGACTTTATTTAGTGACACTAGCTAGGTATCCCCACAGAATATTGTTAGAGCACTTTGGAGGAAGTTGACCTATTTATGCATCATTTTGGACTTGTTTGAGTCCTTTCCTCTTGCTTTCACTTTTTTGTCACTTGTCACTTGCTTTAGTACTTCGCCATCGCTTGATGAAAGACATCAATTGCTATTACAATTTTACCATCCAATTCAACATTGTGGGGGGATGGGTGTGCAATGCTTCCTCAGGGGCTTTCTACCAATTTGTTTGAGATTAGTGTTCTTTTGAGTGAGCCTTGTATAGAGCACTAGTCCTAGTTTGACTTGGTGGTTATAGTGGACATCCACGTATCTCAACAAGATGGATTGGTGTCCACAGAGACACTCAGCATCACACTGTATTCTCTTGATATTTGTACATAGGTACCTTGTTAGGGCTTTGTTGTCGGGACCTATTTCAGAAGATTCTAAGCCTTATGTTTTTTGTTTTAAACTTCGTTAAGTTGCACTGAAAGGGGCGTGTTGGTGCAATATTTTATATGCACATTTGCTAACTTAGGTTTATTATCAAAGCCTATAGTTAGTGTAACATCTTTATTTTAGGCTTATAATAAGTTACGGATGTGCATCCAATGCCATCTAACAATAGCCACGATTACAGGCCAACAATAATTGCGACTTCTTGTGGCCAATAGGGCAAGAGAAGCAAGGTTTGATTTTGCTTTATATTCTCTTAAACCCCTTTGTATTTCAATACGGGTGTTAGCTTGTGAATAACCAATTTAATATTGCTATTCATTTATATAGTTCACTTCTTGCCTCCATCCTATTTCTTTGTGTGAGTCATGCCTTGGTTCACTTTTGATCATGTCTAGACCGGATCCCAATAACAAGTAGTTGTGGATGGAAGCTGTAATCCCTATGACTTTTCACTAGGCATGAACAAATGTCACAATGCAATATGAAGACTTCAAATCAAATTCTTCCCTAAACATTTCAAAATATGTTTTTTCAATAAATGCTAGTCTTTTTCTTATCGCTCTTGACCTTGCATTCAATTCTCACATGCATTTATTGTATCTCTCTTGTTTTATCTGCACTAATTTACATCTGTATTTATAGACTTCTCAAATTCAAATTAGGATCCTCTTGGCATATAAGCCAACACACAATGGGTGAAAAAATCGACAAAAATGGAACACAAACCCTAGGGAAATCAAAGGGCGGGCAAGAAGGGCCCACAATTCCTGGAGTGAGGAATGTAGTATGTTGCTAGACAGACCAGGAACATGGTGATACGTGTATGGTCAGCCAAGACTGTACATCTACATTCATGGAAAAATCCATAAGACAACAAAAATTACAAGGAATAAAGAGAAAACAAGGAGAGAGAAAACCAATAAAAGGGAAGCAAATGGGTCCCAAAACATAGGAAACTCGTGCCAATAAGAGCATAATTTGAACCGATGATCAAAAAACACATAGGTACCCTAGAACAATGCAATTTGACAATTAAAACCACCCCCGGATCAAAATTAGGTGTCTACACTTACTATGGATGAAAGCTACGGTTGCATTTTTTTCACTTTGTTAATGTTAGCTAAGTTGATTGTATGATTGAATTGATTTTTTTTGTCTTTTTCTTTTTATTGATTGGGATTTTTGAGGGGTGTGGAGATATGTTCCCCTTGCTGTCCACATTAAATGTCAAGATTCCTGTGATAGGAAAACAGTGACAACCGTTTCTTGGATTTCCTAGAAAGGCTGCTGGTATTTGTTGTTCCCAAGTGTTTTTGGGATTGGAAATAGGGGAAGCAAAGGGGTTTTAAGTAAAACCTTTTGTTTCATTCTTTGGTGGGAGTTTCTCTCGGTATTCCTCCTATTGTTGCTATTGTTATTATTGATGGTTGTTATTACCGGCTGTTTTTTTACATAATTATAAGTTCTTTCTTTCCTTCTTGACTGGATATCTTCCTACTATCAACCTAAAAAAGATTTTTTGCCTTGAACAACATCCATTGAATGATACATGCCATTTGCTTCATTAATTTGACTTATCAATTATACTTGAGAACAGATGGGGTCTTGATGGATGTCCTGACATTAAGAACTTTGGAGTGCCTACTTAAAAGTTTGAAGACTTTTCAGCTTTATATAATGATCTTTTAATAAAATTGCACAGTTAGAATAAATTTACCATAGTAATATGCTTATGTAAAAGTGAGGTTGTTATCTATAAAAAAACTCATGTAATTTATAGATTATTTTGTTAGTTAAACTAACTTAGTTGAGTAAAGTCTATTATGGACCTATTTCGTAATATAGTAGATTATGAATTGTTTATAGGTTATTGCTAGTCCTATCTAGTAAGACTATTATGAGCATATCTAGGGCTTCATATACATCTCTGTAATTCATATTTTGTAAGCTCAATAAATCATATTGGATTTATGCTCAGATTGGTATCAGAGTGGAGCATTTTCAAAGCAAGACTTTATTAAAATTTTCATTGTAATTGCACCTACAAAAATTGTGGTGTGTTTTTGTAGCTTTGAAGCCAAAAAATTCAAGCTAGTTGTACAGGGTTTCCTTCACACCAAGCCGTACACACTCCATAGGCAAAGAATTGCAGTTGCAGGGGATTATTTGGTATTTTTTTGACCATTTTAAATTTATTTGCATTATTCTGGACTTGGCCATACAACCATTTGAGTTTTTGGAAGCCATATGGTCCATTATCACTCACATAACTTGCTGCAGATCGATCTTTAGTCATATCTAAGTATACACACATTTTTAGACTTTGAAATTTTCTGTAGACTTTTGTTATTCCCTTGTGCACATTCTGCACACAGGGCGTACAGTTTTGTAGCTGGCCATACCACCACCTTTTGGACGCCTGCAATATGTTCTTGGTCGATTTATACCTGCAGATTGGTTTTGTTTTATTCTATAGGTCGTACGGAACAAATTTTTTAGATCTAGTTTTTGGAGACTCTTCTCTGTTCAGATCACCATCCTCCCACACTTGGCCATACGCTTGTGCATGCTGTTGGACAACAGTTTGGGAGCCTTCAACTTGCGCAAACATTTGATCAAACGTTTGGAGTTGTAGATTGGTTTTGTGCTTGTATAAGCCATATGGTCAATATTTTTGAAATCTAATTTTTTTATACTGCTATTTATTCCATGCTGGAACATTCCAACTTGCGCTATACACCTTTGCTTGCTGCCGTACAGCGATTGGGATGCCACCAAAATGATGCAGTTGTTTGGAGCAGAAAATTGAGAAGATCGGTTTTTTTCCATTGTAGACCGTATGAACCAGTTTATGTTGATTAAATTTCAGATTTGGATTATTATATCCTCTTTTATCTCCAAACGTGATGTACGTGTATCAATACAGAGGTACACGTGTTTGGAAATTTGCAAGTTGGCGTGTTTTTCAAGCTTGCTAAGTGGAGCACAAAAAGACATTTTTCGTTTGATTTTTTCTTGCCAACTCAGCAATCCACCATTGATTTCACTTCATGGAGGTATGATTTATATTTGAAACACCATTTTATTCAGCGTCAAATACAAATTTGTCCTTTCAATGTTTTGAATTGGTGCATAGAGGAGCTGGTAGATTTGTTTTTTGTTAAAATCTAGCCATAAGAGGTTTAGAGTTCAAATCACAAACAAGTGTTAAAGACAAAACAAAAAAAAGACAACAAAAAAAGGACAAAATTGGAGGGATTATTTTAATTATTTTCATTTACGGAATTGTATTTTCCGTTTTATGCACTTGCAAATTGTAATTTGAAAACATTTGTAGAAGTTTTTTATTTCTGGCAAATCAAATCAGTGTAAAAACAACGAGATTGTAAAAATCTCATTCGCAGTGTTTGGTATCAACGACGCATTTGGTTCACATTTACGGGTAATGCCGTCGCGCTTTGAACTACTGCATTTATAGCCTAACATAGCTGCAATAATGATGTCTAGGCATCAACCCTTTAAATTGTTGTGGAGTAATAAGGTTTAGAAATATTCATAAACCATCCATCTGTTACCCATTCGTTGCTGTTGATAGACGTAACCCTGATAGTTGGAATTTCCAAGTGTATAGGAAAGTTACACCCACGTATGCGGAATTCCTTCTAAGCAGGTGTTAATGACAAAACGAATTTCTTTCATGTACTGTCTAGGTACCTAGTACCATTCTGTTCTCACGTGCGTTAAAGTCTCTTTCACGTACCGATGGGTTTATCAAAAGGACGAGCTCTTTAGGTACCGACGGGTATATAGGAAGGTGTGCATATAGAGAGTTCTAGTATATCAGTCTGACATTAGAGAGAAAAGGGAATATTTTAGAGTTATAAGGCACCAATCCATCTCTCTTAAAAAGTTTGATCAGATTTGCATACATGGCCGGAAATGGATTATGTTTTGTTATGCCAAACACTCAGTTTTTTCGAGGTGACAATTATGTAGCGTCAAAAACTTAAGGTTAAAACCCACTTAGAATTTGAGGACATATGGATAGTTGTTGATGGCACATGGACCCGACATGCTACTGACGTTGATCATCAACGCAAATATTACAAAGCCAATTAGAAGGCTAAGCTCATAATCATGTTCGGAGTCTCGGATGAAATTCAACCTCATATCCGTAATGCCACTACAGCGCAAGATGCTTGGGATAAGCTTCAAACAATCTTTGAGGCCAAGAATCAAAATTAGATTCTTCATCTGCAAAGGTAACTCCATAGTCTAAAGTTGAAACCCGAGGAAAAAGTGGAGGTTTTTCTTCATAGAGTTGCAACTTTGCGGGCTTTGCTTGAAGCATTGGGTGAACCAGTGAAAGATAACTCTTTGGTTCCTATTGTCCTAAGAGGTCTGCACCCCGCATATAATTTTTTTGTGATCACATTGAATGTCATGGGTTAGAAGCCAACCTTTGTCTTGTTGGTTAACATGTTGCAACATGAAGAAGACATGGAAAATGCAGAGGAACCTAATGAAGAACATGCACTTGCCTCCTCTCAGAAAGGGAAGAAGCCCATGAAGATTTATAAACAGAACTCTAAGCAGGATAATCAACAACCCCAACAAGGAACTAATTCTGTTCACAGAAGGTTTGTCTTATTTGTGGAAAGATAGGACATGACCTCAAACGTTGTTGGTATAATGGATTCACAAAGGGCTCATCCAGTAAGAAGTCCACTTCACAGAATCCACCTTAGTCACTAAAGCTTAAACCCCATTCCAAAAAGCATTGGAAGAAGAAAGAACAGCATGGGAATGTTGCTGAGGACGATCATTCTTCAAAAGACTATCACGTCTTTACTACACAGAGACATGAGGAACCTTGTTCCTTAAAATCCATCTGGTATATTGATTATGGTCTAAGTTGCCGATACGGATGCGGGTATGGATACGGGTATGAGTATCGGATACGGGGATACGTCGATTTTTTTTTGGTGGTTTGGATACTGCTGGATACGGCCGTACAAATATATATATATATATATATATATATATATATATATATATATAAAATTAAAAATATAAAAATATAGCCATATAAACAAAATTAACCACATAATATGCATAGAGATAACAAAACAACTTCAAATAAATTATATAACCACAAAATATATACTCATAATTCAATGCCAAATATCATAATATTTATATTTAAAATTTTAAACTAATTAATAATTTAAACTTAAAATTTAATACTTAATAATAAATATATACCTAAAGACTAAAGTCTAAAATTTAAAAACAAATATATTTAAAATTTTTAATTTTTTAACCTAATAATAAAACTTAAAAAATTAAAAGAAATAAGTAAAAATTTAAAATTAAAATTATATATTAAAATTAAAAAGAAATTTACAAATTAACAAATTAAAAAGAAATTTAACAAATTAAAAAGAAATTGAACATGTTATATATTAAAATTAAAAAGAAATTTAAAACAAAAAACCCTAGTGGTGCAGGGCGGTAGATGCGCGGTCGCGCAGTGGCGCAGGGCGGCAAACGCGCGGTTGAGCAGTGGCGCAGTGGCAGTCGCGGAGGCACGGCAATGGTCGCGGAGGCGCAGTTCGCGGAGGCGCGGGTCGCAGAGGCACGGTTCGCGGAGGCGCGGGCGCAGTAATAATCGTGTTTAGGGTTTTGAATTTTTTTTATAAAGTGAAAAAAAATTAAAATGTTTTTTTATTCGGCCGATCCGCGGGGGATACGGCCAGGGTACGTCGTGCCCCCTGCGGATACGGCCGGATAAGTCCATAATCTACGTTACCGGATACGCCATGGACGTATCCGGCCGTATCCGCAGGGGGCACGACGTACCCTGGCCGTATCCCCCGCGGATTGGCTGCATACCGCACCGTACCGGCGTATCCCCGCGCTCCTAGGTTCTGGGAGGGGCGTATCCGGTAACGTAGATTATGGACGTATCCGCAGGGGGCACGACGTACCCTGGCCGTATCCCCCGCGGATCGGCCGCGTACCGCACCGTATCGGTGTATCCCCGCGCTCCCAGGTTCTGGGAGGGGCGTATTCGGTAACGTAGATTATGGTGCCACAAGGCACATGACAGGGCAGAGAGAATGGTTTTCCACTTTACATCAATCAAGATTTCAGGACAATGTTTCTCTTGGTGATGACTCATTATACATTTTTTAGGGTAGAGGTGATGTTTCTTTACAACTTGGTAACCACACTACCAACATCACAGATGACCTGTATGTTTTAGGACTCACTAAGAACTTCTTGTCTATAAATCAACTTCTTGATCACAATCTCAAAGTTGAGTTTGATCACAACCATGGTGAGAAATTTTGGCTTATCATGAACAAGTCTTGAGGCTCTAGAACTGTTGCATGAGCTTCGAATATAGGCAAGATGTTTCAGCTTGATCTTTTACGTAATGACCATCAGGGACTTGTTGTGAAGGGTACAGACAAATCTCAGCTATGGCACATAAAATATGTTCATTTGAGTTATGGGTATTTGCTTGCTTTAAGCAAACACAACATGGTCAGAGGTCTTCCCACACTCAAACAATACTCTGATATCTGTTCTAATTGCTTAGTTGGTAAACAATGGAGAGCTCCTTTTGGCAAAAGTGAATATTGGTCTCCTTATCCACTAGATCTAGTGAACACCGATCTGTGTGGACCTATGACTTTTAGCCTAAAAGGATATAAGTATTTTCAACTCTTTGTTGATGATCATTCCCGCAAGATGTGGGTTTTCTTGTTGAAGACTAAGGATTAGGCATTCCAAGCCTTCAAAGAATTCAAGGCCTCTGCTGAAAATGAAACTGGTCACACAATCAAGGCCCTCCACTTAGATCGTGGGGGGGGGATACACCAGTAAAAAGTTCACTGTATACCTTGCAGAGCATTGAATATGTTGTCAATATACTGCTTCTTATACACCACAACAAAATGGTGTTGTAGAAAGGCGTAATCGTGTCATTGTAGAGATGTTTTGAAGCATGGTTGAGGATGCATAACTGCCCCATTCATATTGGGCAGAAGCATGTCTCATAGTTGTATATCTGCTAAACAGGTCACCCACCAAAGCTCTTGATGGCATTGCACCACAGGGAGCATGGACTGGGACGAAGCCGAAAGTCTCTCATCTTTGAGTTTTTAGTTGTAAGGCATACATGCATGTCCCAAAGAAGAAAATGAAGAAATTGGATAAGAAAACCTAGGAATGCATTTTTGAGGGATATAGTAATGAGTCGAAAGCATATCGGCTCATTGATCCAAAAACTATGAAGATACTTATCAGAAGGGATGTAATATTTGATGAGAAAGGTGAAATCAGTTCATTTTCCACACAAACATTTGATACATGCATTAAACATGTAAACATTCCAGATGAAAATAGTGTTGATGGTCAGTTAAGAGCTTCAGCACCACCAACTACTACTCAACGTATGCCTAAATGATATACGAGTACAATTAGAGATGCAAAACTGGACGGACCTCCAAACACTATCTACAAGACCGAGGACTCACAGTATAGCTCGTGTAGAGGTAAATTTGACTTTAATGAGCATTGTTACATAAACATTTGAGCTCTCTATAGTCCGTGAAGCCCTAGAGTCCAAACCTTGAAAAGATGCCATGAATGCAGAATATCTATCTCTTATTAAAAATGTCACATGGCAACTTGTTGATCTTCCACTAGGAAAGAAACCTATTGGATGCAAATGGGTCTTTAAGACCCAATACAAAGCAGATGGTAGTATAGACAAACACAAGGCAAGACTCGTAGCAAAGGGCAATACACATATAGAAGGTATAGACTATGAGGAGACTTTTGCTCCTACATCTATTATAATGATTTTTGCAATCACAGGAGAGTTTGGATGGAATGTTCATTAGATGGATGTTAAAAGTGCCTTCTTAAATGGAGATCTATAGGAAGAGGTCTACATGATTCAACCAGAAGCTTATGTCACACTAGGGCAAGAGCAGGTGTGTAGACTCATAAAATCACTGTATGGTCTCAAACATGCTCTTAGAGCTTGGTATATAAAAATTGACGAGCATTTCGTGAAGCATGGATTTTAGAGGAATCCATAGATCCCAATCTCTACCTCAAAAAGCAAGTGGGGAGATTGCTATTATTATTGTTTATGTCGACGATCTAGTCATCACTAGCAGCTCAATGAAGATGATTGATGCAACAAAGAAAGATCTCAACCGATTGATATGATAGATCTTGGGCTACTGCATTACTATCTTGGATTGGAAGTATGACAAAAAGAGCACCAAATATTCGTGTCTCAGATGAAATATACCAAGACATTGCTCGAGAGGTTTCAGATGATGGATTGCAAACTACACTTATGGAGACAAGGCTTCAGCTATCTCGTTTAGATCCATCACCACCAGTGGATGCCACTCTTTATCGTTAGTTGATTGGGAGTCTCATCTACCTCACATACACTAGGCCAAATATCAGCTATCTTTCTCAGTTCATGCAGGAGCAAAAGGTAAGCCTTTGGAAAGCAGCTAAGCAACTATTGTGATATATTCGAGGAACAATGGATTATGGCCTAGCATACAAGAATGATAAGTTCTTGATAGGATACACGTACATAGATCATGCAGGTTCAATTGATGACAAAAAATCCACTTTTGTGTTTGTATTCTTTTTGGGATCTAGTCCGATCTCATGGGGGAGCAAGAAGTAGAGCTTTGTTTCTTGTTCTTCTAGTGAGGTAGTATATCGCGCTACAGGAGCAGTTGTCTGCAAGGCGATATGGCTATTTTGCATACTAGCAGGTTTGGGAGTTCCATAGACTGAGCCAACAATTCTGAACTCTGATAATCAGGGTGTTCTTAAACTTGTTCGCAATCTAGTTTTTCATGAACGCACTAAGCACATTGAAGTTCAAGTCCATTTTATACGCGAACATGTTCAACAACACAATATACAACTCCATTATTGCCCCACTCAAGATCAGTGTACAGATGTCTTCACAATGTCACTTGCACATGATAAATTTGAGGCATTTAGAAGTTCTCTCTCTTGTACTCTCCAAACTATGATAAATTAAGGGGGGGAATGTTAGAATAAATTTACCGTAGTAATATCTTTATGTAAAAGTGATGTTATCTATCAAACAGCTCATGTAGTTTTTAGATTAGTTTGTTAGTTGTTAAACTAAGTTAGTCGAATAATGTTTATTATGGACCTATTTCGTAATATAGTAGATTACATATTGTTTCTAGTTTATTGCTTGTCCTATTTAGTAGGACTATTATGAGCATATGTAAGGATTTATATACGTCTTTGTAATTCGTATTCTGTAAGCTCAATAAATCGTATTGGATTTATGCTCAGATGCACAAGAAAGTTATTTTGATGCATGTAAAATTTTGTAAAATATATTTTAATTACAGGAAATCTGCAGTACATTCACCTCACTCCTATCTTTTGCAAAAGAAGAAATCTATATATTCATTTATCTTCCTGCTGGTTATTTTTCTAAAATTTTATCTATAAAATACAATGGGGATAATGACGAGTGAATTTCCTTTCAATCACATTCTATTCTTCATACCATTGTTTTCTACTTTGATAAGAACTTTTGGTATTTTTGCAATTATAATGTGAACTACTATTGTGGGAGTCAATTGCTGGAGCCGGACAGTGTAATACCGATTAGACTAGAATCATAGGCATTTTTGAAACTTAAATTTAATTATAAGATGTAGGTTTGGACAGTGTAATACCGATTAGACTAGAATCATAGACACTTTTGAAACTTAAATTTAATCATAAGATGTAGGTTTATGAAACCTGATTAATTTTTTCATTATGCTTGGTGGCTTGCTGTAACATCCGCTTGTGTTTGAACTATTATTTTTGGGCCTAATATGATAAATTTATTTTGCATTTGATGTGTTTTTTTTGATGTCTACTCATTCAGGCGGACACCAACTATGATAAGGCTTCGTGAATCACATGTTGAGAAAATGGGCAAAGTTCAAGATGTTGGTTATGAGATTCTGAATGTTTTGGAATTCAATAGGCAGGCTTCTGCAACCATTCAATTTCTCTTTCAGCTGTCAAATAATTATATTCTTTCTATATATCAATTATCTTGGTTTAGTTACTGATGAGAATTCTGTTGTTTTGCAATCAGCATGAGGAAGTGCCAATCTGTCATTTGTCGTTATCCAACCGGAAGACTAGTTTTATATTGCAAGGTATGCATTATTGAAGTCCTGTGCAGAAACTTTGGATAATCTGTTTTCAGTTTGTTTAAGCAGCGTGGATAAAATATTGTGATTGACAGGGTGCCGATAGTGTTATCTATGAAAAGATAGCTGGGGGAAATGATGCCATAAAAAGAACAACGCGAGAACATTTGGAGCAATTTGGAGCTGCTGGCTTACGTACCCTATGCTTAGCTTACAGAGATCTAAGTAATCAAATATATGAAGATTGGAATGAGAAGTTTATAGATGCAAAATCTGCTTTAAGTGATCGGGAAAAGAAACTGGATGAGGTCTGAACATTGACCTGCCATACAATTTTTATAAATGTCAATTGTCTTATGAGAATTGTTTTCCTCTCCCCCTTCTAGAATGTCATCTCAGTGAACATAAGTTATGTATATTGCACCATATGCATTATTTTGCATTTATGACTTATTGAAGTAATCTGTTCTTCTCTTTGTGTTGTACTGTTATCCTAGTTTACAATGCATTTCTTTATAGCCACACTTGTGGTCAAGCTGTGAACTCTATAAATAAAAATGAGACAATATGAAATCTGTGCATACTGGTACCACTTAGCTATTGATGTTTTTTGTTAGTTGTTGCAAGGGGAAATATGAAAACACACGAGCGTCCTGTGCATCTAGATCATATTGCTCAAGAAATGTCAATGGTATAATATTCTGTGTTATGGCATTAGCAATAGGATAGCTTTTCTTCTTGTATAACAACATGCCATATCACATGAACATTCTTCATTCTAGCATGATAGAACAATTGTCCGGTACAATGAAAATATTGATAATGGAAAGAACATCAACACTTACGCACTGTCAACCATGAACATTGAAAAGTAGAGTTACAAGTCTGGTTAAACCTGGGCCATGTTTTGTATAATTCCAAATTTAAGTGGGGACTTAATTGTGCGTCTGAACCATCTCATAGCGTGGTCAATAGCTTTCACTGTGATGAGACCCCCCAAAGGCCCCTGCACTTGCCTTCAAGTCGCATGGAATTTGAATACAAGAGCAAATTACCCTTTTTGAGATTTCCAGTGCTGAAAATTACAGTTTATTGATTCTCATTAGTTTTCATATTTTCTGAAATTTCAATGCCAATTTCTTTTTTGGTCAAATCTGAGTCGAAAAATATAATTTATTTTCCTCAGTATTTTTCATATTTTCTGAAATTTAATTGCAGATTTCTTATTTGGTCAAATATCAAAGTATCACCATTTTTCAATGCAATCCTTTAAAATTGTTCTGGTATTTTATGGTATTGGATGTTTCGATCGTTTTCTGATATCACTTGAAAAATCTATACCATACAATGGTCGTCATCATATCCCTTGCATGGTTGTGGCCTGACAAGGGATATCTGGAGCCGATTCTGAAATTCCCATTCTCTTAATTATCAGTAGTTGATAGTGCACCATCTGCAGCGAGCACATTGAAGAATAGCTGTGCAAATAACACCTTTCCCCTTTACTTTCTTACAGAGTTTATGCATACAATTGCAGGAAAATTGACAGAAAGGCATGGGGGTATATAGTCAGACTTGTCTCAATTAGTATCTTGGCCACCTAGGTGTGAAAAGCAAGAGACTTTGGATGACTTTAAGCTTATTTGGTGTGTTTGTTTCCACATTTTTATAAAATTATTTGAGATCAGTTAATTTTCATTGCTGTATTTAATAGTTCCTCATTACGCATCATGTGTTTAAATGACTATTTTTGGTGTGTTTGTTTTCGCATTATTGTAGGATCAATTGAGAGCATCTTGTGTGTTTAAATGACTATTTTGATACTTGAGTTTATTGTAGGTTGCAGATTTGATTGAGAAGGAACTTATTCTGATAGGTTGCACTGCAATTGAAGATAAACTTCAAGATGGTGTACCAGCTTGTATAGAAACACTTTCAAGGGCTGGGATTAAGATTTGGATATTGACTGGTGACAAATTGGAAACAGCAATAAACATTGCATATGGTTAGATTTATACCCACATATTAGGAATTTGTAAATGATACGTGGTTTTTCTTTCTAGTTTCTTGGTGTTGGTGCAGAAGGTTAGTGAGTAACTAGATTCTGTCATTGCTTTCTGAAACGTTACATGTACAAGATGTAGAGGAACTAGGCATTTAGTTCAATGTGATTGAATTGAGAGTTTTCCTTGCTGCCAATGGTATGCTTGGGTATTGACATATTTATAATTAGCTAATCAATTTTTGTGGGATTTTACTCCTGTGTTCAGGTCATCTCAAGATGACATCCATGAATTGTCATTACCCTGAAGACATTTTTCTTCATGTATTTTTTGTAATAATCATAAGACAAGGGTGGAGGAATTGTTAGTGGGTGTAGGAACAGTGATTATAATATTTAAGTTTTATTCCTCATATGAATCCTTGCTGTAGCTTACTAGCTTTGATTCCTGATCTGAATCATTTCATGTCTGCAATGTGAAGCTTGTAGTTTAATCAACAACCAAATGAAGCAGTTGATTATCAGTTCCGAAACAAAAGAAATTAGAGAAGTGGAGGATCGGGTGAGAGTTTAAGCAGGGAAAAACTTTTGGTATATTCATTCTATTATTATTTTGTGCTATAATGAGTTGGTTTTAGCTATTCCAAACAAAAGATGACCTTTCCTAAATGAGTTGGCTGGTCTTGATTTTATTTGCTATGTGTTATACAGGCTGATCCTGTTGAAACTGCTAGAGTTATCGAAGCCACGGTCAAGCGGGATCTGGAGAAATGTCTTGAAGAAGTAGAGTACTACGCGCATGCTAGACCAGAATTAGATTCTGCACTTGTGATAGATGGAAAATGCTTAATGTATGCACTGGATCCACAGTTACGAGGAAAGCTGCTTAAACTAAGCATGATGTGCAAAGCTGTTGTTTGTTGTCGAGTATCTCCTTTGCAGAAAGCGCAGGTGACTTGTGTTCTTTGGACTGTTGCCTGTTAATAGAGCTGAAAATATTAGATTTGTGGCGCTGAATATCTAGGTGTCGTTTGGGATATGGCGATAAAATGGAATTGCTTTGCTTGGAAAAATATCCAAATTGTGTTCTGACAAGGAAACTGTTTGACTCCTAAAAATAGATATTGGATGAGATTCTCTAGTGTTTATCATAAAATTGTTTTCTATGAAGCTTCTAGTGGCAACACAATAAGATTATACAAGAAGCTTTGGGTTTTTTACATTGGGCACTGTGTCAAGCCTTACATCATTGCATCTAGAAAACATAAAATAATCCATTTTTACTCCACATGCAAACCTTGGGTACTTGCATTAGGCAGTGAGCTAGTTGGATTGTTCT
Organism: Torreya grandis; assembly: GCA_037957365.1. Lineage (NCBI taxonomy): Eukaryota > Viridiplantae > Streptophyta > Pinopsida > Cupressales > Taxaceae > Torreya > Torreya grandis. The sequence continues at coordinate 493,610 of JARHVA010003655.1, read as the reverse complement.
GTAAACCTTGTATTTAATGTCTGTTACACTATATTTTCTGAGCTACGTTGAAGTATTGGTGTAGTTATGTCATTTTGTCTGATGATTAATTTCATGTTCTGTTTGTGGATGAGCTGTTGCAGTTTGTCCTAGTTGGCTATACTCTTTCCATCAGAATAATTACTCTTTATTAAAATGAATATTCTTGTTTAAATTATATGTTTTAATAATTTTATATTAAATGACAGGTTTATTAATGGTATAAAGATTGAATACTGATGTTAATTGCTTGTCTTCCATTTAATCTATCGCAAGATACAGTTGGCTTCTTTTCTGTAATTTACTGATTGTACATTCCATCAGGTTACCAGCCTTATTAAGATCGGTGCTCGAAAAATTACTCTTGCCATAGGTGATGGTGCCAATGATGTGAGTATGATTCAGGCTGCACATGTAGGTGTTGGTATAAGTGGGTTGGAGGGAATGCAAGCAGTTATGGCAAGCGATTTTGCTATTGCTCAGTTCCGCTTTCTTACAGATTTACTTCTTGTGCATGGTAGATGGTCCTACATCAGGATTTCCAAGGTTGGTAGCTGTGTACATGCATTGAATTTTATCTACTTTTTGTTTGCCATTTAAGGGTAATAGTAATTTTTCTGATTGATATTGTTCATCTGAATGTCTTGCAGGTTGTTGCATATTTTTTTTATAAGAATCTTACTTTCACATTGACACAGTTTTGGTTCACCTTTCATACTGGTTTCTCTGGTCAGCGATTCTATGATGATTGGTACCAGTCCTTGTATAATGTTATTTTTACTGCTCTTCCAGTGATTGTTGTTGGAATTTTTGAGAAGGTGTGTTTCTCCTTGTCTTTGCCGTTATAACTTATTGGGTGTGACTGTCCAATTATTAGACTATTTTATGTATCTGCATAACTTGTTACAGACTAACAGGCATTCTGTTAATTTTTCTTCTCTGGAATCACCTTAATTTATGATAATAAAAGAAAATGACAGTGGTTCCAAAAGGAAAAAATAAAATAAAATTGTCTACCTGTGGGAACATGAAAAATATAATGAACATTCTTTTCTAAATAATTACAGGATGTAAGTGCTTCACTGTCAAAGAAGTATCCCCAATTATATCAGGAAGGAATTAAGAACATGTTCTTCAAGTGGAGAGTTTTAGCAGTATGGGCTTTCTTTGCTGTTTACCAGTCAATAATATTCTTTTCTTTCACTGTGGGGGCAAGCACTAAGGGGCAGAATGCATCAGGAAAAGTTTTTGGACTGTGGGATGTGGGTACAATGGCATTTACTTGTGTGGTAATCACAGTCAACTTGCGCCTTATGCTGGCATCCAGTTATATCACCAAGTGGCACAATATTAGTGTTGCAGGGAGCATTTTGGCATGGTTTTTATTTATCTTCATATACTCTGGACTCATGACAAGGCATGATAGACAGGTAAGATTCAGATGCAGTGCTATTGGGCATTGTCAATAAGTTTTTGAGAGTTTCCAATTCATGTAAATTCTTATATATTTTTTGATTGAGCAGGAAAATATTTACTTTGTTATTTATGTTTTAATGAGCACCGGGTATTTCTGGCTGAGCGTTCTGCTAGTGCCGCTGGTGGCACTCATAGGAGACTTTCTATTCCAAGGGTAAGCAAGCTACTTATTTTTACATGACTGTTTATTTCTGAAAAAATCCTTTTTCCTCTTTGGTAATGACTGTTCACTCTCCAGACTTCACCTATTCAATTTCCCTCCAGAGGTTGTGTACTCTTTGTTGTCTGGACTTTCTGAAGTGATGCAAAAATGTTTAGTAGGATTTGAAGATGGGAAATTATTCATTGTTTATATTCTTTCCCGTAGGGCTGAGACAAACTCTTTAAAAATGCCAACGCTGCATTCCAGTCAAGCCTATAGCCTATTCAGATGTGCTTGTTACACCTCAAAATTTTCATTTAAACGCTCATCTATATTTCTTCAGAGGTTCTTTACTGGATGTCATGTCATTATATGGAGTTCAAAAGTATTGATTTATGACGGTAGCTTAAGATATGGTTACACAATCATGTGTTTCTATTGTTACGAAAGAAGGCTAGAGAAGAAAAAAAGGGAAGTATTTTAATGCTTGCAAAAAGCCAAAATAGCTCAATGGTTGTCAAAAAATACATCCAACTAGAGTAGGAAAAAGAGGGAGTGCCTAAAGCATCTCTCTCAAGCAGGAAGCCATAAAATAACTAAAAACAAAAGCAAATTCGGCTTACCAGGAAAATAGAAACCGAACAGCCCTAAGAATTTACAAGAAAACATGGCATTAGCTATAGGAATGCAGTTCTCATGAGATACAACAAAGTGAAAGCCCTAGTCTATAATGGCACCAGAAAGTGGTTCTGTGAGGCGATCAACCACTAAAATGCCATTACAGAGTCTAATAAAAGAAAATATTTATTCTCTAAGGAACTATTCATATTTCAAAGCCATCTTAAGTGCATTTCTTGATACAAGGTTTTGAATTCAGTTCTGTCATGATGGCGAAGCAATTTCACCTACTAAGATTCAATTGCCTTATTTTTTTGAAGGAAGCCAACTTATATTAAAGTTAGTAAGGTAATTATGTCATTAAAAAACCTTTGAGGTTTGATAGACAAAGAAAGTGAGTAGAAAGCCTCAGATATTATATGTTTTGAAGCCCATCCCCATTTTTTTAAAACCAACGTAAACCCAATAAACATAAAATAAATGAGATATAACAGAACTATAAAGACTCTTAAGTAGTCTGACTCTTAACTAGCTATATTGTTGTTTCAATTCTTCCGATTTTCATTTTTTAACACTAACACACTTCCTAGGCTGTGTAGAAAAGATAATGAAGTTTTTTTTCATGTAGGGGGTGTCTCTTTACCACTGGCCACATCCTTTATTCTCTTTGGTTTATTTAACATAACTTTGTGCATGCGTTCCAACTTAAACACTCTGATTTAACTGAACTTGCTCAAAATGCACTGAAGTAATTCAAATTTTGCACTCAATAAAACAATAATTTAAAGGTGAGAAATGGTTTATGTTAGATAGTAACTTACCATGGCTTTTTGTACCCTTATAAATTGGAGACATATTTTGATTTTATGGACATTGTTGGGATGGTAACTATCAGTGTTAATTGGGGACTCATCCTTGTGGGTCTGGGGCGAGATGGGGTGTTGGGTACCTTCTGTAGTTCAACTGTACTTTTTGGTTCTTTAAAATATTATCTATCTGCCAAAACCCATTTCCAGTTGATCTTCTTTTGTATATAGTTTGCAAAAATCAGTCTCATTTTTTTACTATATTTAGGGCAGTAGTTCTTCAAGACATCATTAATTGAAACAATCTTCAGTCACCTCTGTGCCCTTCACTTTTATCAGAGCTTTGAGTTTGAGGTTATTGATTTGAGACTTCGGGACAACACACTAAATGGATTCTGTGTGTTAAGTGCGGAAACGATTTATGAATGTGTGCAACAACAATACTGCCGACTCAGAGAACATAAGAATGAGAGAACACCGTGCTAAAACTGTATTGCAATATTGTATCATGTAAGTTCTGTACAATAATCTGAGAGATCATATGTATCAACCAAACTCTACTACGCAGCCTGTACTTGACAATAGCTATTGTATGTTAATATACAAGTGAGGAAGGTGAAGAGACAGGTGGGCAATAAGAAATGCAGTCATTAGCCTTCTGCTGGCTCATATTGCATGTTCTGTTGTTTTCTTCCGATGCTGCAAAGCAAATCTGTTAAACATGGTGGACACCATTGGAGCTGTGCAGCATTGGATATGAGGAGTTTGGACTTTGTGGTTTGACCATGTGTTTCCTGAAATGATGACCGAGCAAGTGGTGAAGATGACATTTAGTTTGAAGTACTGCGGTTATACTATGTGATGATTAGTGTCTCAGATCCTCCTGGATCAGTTATTCAGGTCTCTGTCTATGCTCAATCATAAAATAACAATTTTTGGTCGTGAATTCATTGTCATCCCTCCATAACTTAAGCTACTGTTAAATTCTTTTGGAATTCCTTTACACCAGTGTTTCATGATCACTCAGTTGTTATTGAAGCCTGTGTTAGCCTTCTTGTCAACCGCTGGGATGCTTTGCATCCATTAAAGCATTTCCAGCCTCCTATTTTCTCCCTGTAGGCGTGATTATGATCCCTTCATTTATTAGAGTTTCTTGCAGAGGTTTGTTGGAATACTATTGGTCAGTTTTCTCAGTTTTTTCCTTTGTTGCTATTCTATTGATTTCCAAATTTTAAGACTAGTAATCATTGTAACTCTTTGCATGCTTGGAACTCTGCTAAGTATTAAAAAATATTTTCTTGATGTTCGTAAGACATCGGTAGTTATGAGAAGATGAAGGCCATTTTTAAAAAACAGAATATTTTCTAGACAATCTTTTAAAACTTGTTCGAATGAATTGAATCTTACAAGCTCTAAAAGGAGTTTCCTGTGAGTGCAGGCTTCAACGGAGGTTTGCTCCTTATGATTATCAAATTATTCAGGAAAAATATAGGAATGAACCAGATGAACGTAGTCGGCCAGATATTCAGACTAGAAGTAATTTGACACCAGATCAAGAGAGAAGTCTGGCAATTGCCCAGCTTCCCCCACAAAGGTCAAGACATACGGGATTTGCTTTCGATTCTCCAGGATATGAGTCATTCTTTGCATTACAGAAAGGGGTGCTTGCACCTCCCAAGGCATGGGATGTAGCCCGGCGAGCAAGTATGAAGCATCCAAGGAGGACTTCAAATAGCTAAAAGGATCCTCATGTACATTTTGCTTTGAGTCTTTCCCTAGTGTAAAAAAAGTGTGAAATTGCACCGATCCTTCATGAATTGAATCCATTCTTTGTAGTTCCATATCGTCAGAATCTGTATATTAGTAAATATATTTGATAGTAGAAGTTTTGTCGGAGGTGCATTTTAATTTTGCATTTGTGTCCACATATTTTTCCAATCATAGATTAATAGTTAGTGGAATATCACACCTGCAGCACTCTGAGTCTGGGGGGCATCTCTAATTTGAGATGTTCAGTGCAGTTTCACAAAGAAACATTACTGTTTGTCGGGAGCAAGCAACATGTTGCTTGTTGCCTTGTCTTCATTTGAAATAATGTATTGAATTCTTATTTTCTGTATTTTACTTTTCTTCAGTTTGTGATCGAGTATGGAGCTTGAAGAAATAGAAAACAGATTGAATGTGTATGGTAATATCTTCCCAGTTCAAATCATGAGCTTTAGTTGGTGAATATTCTGCATCTTTGTTCTCAGGATATTGTTACACGTAAAGATATTGTGATAAATAGGGGATTGTGTATAGCTAAGAGTCTTCTGATCAGTATATGATAAGATGAATCGAGCCACAAGCAGATATATACACCATTTCTAATTTTTTGCAGTTGGAGAAAGGTATTTTCATTTTGCCGTTTCAGGCTAGCTATTGTAAGTTGGGCTCTAAATACATCCAAAATTCTAGTGAGATATTTAACTCGGACTTTAGGTAATGTGCTGTTTTGGACAAGTTGTTTCCGTAGTTTTCAATTTAAGAAACAAATTCTAGCGATGAACTTCTTTCCTGGTAAATATACAGTGATGTAATACTGTTATGCATAAACCAATACATGATGAGTTAAATAGCAACTGCATGATCATTAATAGCAAGTATTCAGGCCAGATTTTATGTAAGAGAAATTTTTTGATGATGAGTTAATACTATTGGTTCCATTGTACATCTAGCTTAAAAAAAACCTAGTAGCACAAGATGGATGAGGCTAGAGGGGAGAAGCTTTGCTTTAGAATCATAATCTTGTGATACTTTTAGATGCGACTCTGTCAAAGATGAATTATTTATTTGAAACCCTCAGGTATTCATTTTGCAATAAGTGCAAAGACCATAAATATATACCTGCAGATCTTGTAACATTCCCTTTTGTTTGACACACAAGTCCTTACCATGCTTTAAAAAAATACCTAATTTACCTTTGCAATCAAAGTACGTTATATGGACAGAAATTTGGAGATATTCAGTGATATATTTTTTGTTAGAACATATTCAGTTACAACAAATTATGGCTTCAAGATAAAAAGCGAAATATATTTCTAGTAAATATTCTGTCTAACAGACCAAAATCACAGGTTGATGATTTGCTTAGCGAACCTAAATAGGTGGGAACTTTTTGAAAATTAAAAATTAAATCAGGAAGAGTGTTAAAAAATGTATGCTTTATTTCAAATCTTTAAAATATAGTGTAAAGAAGTAAAAGAGGATTCAAATAACTAAATGCAAAATTATTAACAGAAGTCTATTAGTTCATTTTTATCTGTTCGAGTAGGTGCTGGCAATGCTAATCTTTTTAAAATGTTTATTATATTCATTAAGTGTAATTTTTGTACAGCAATACGAGTGTTTCTTTTATTTACGATATCACCAAATAGCTATAGCTACATATTACTTGGTTTTTGTTGTGGTCGTCTATTTAAGGTGTAAACCTTTATATTATTATTATTATTTTAGTTATACCAGGGAATTGGTTAGTCTACATCATTATCTCATCATGGTTAGATTTCAGATTTCAATGAGATATCACTATAACCTTTACCTCTCCTTGGTAAACTTGGTGTAGAGTGATGGAGATCCTGGGGAATGTAGGGTTTGAATTGTCAACCTCAAGCTAGTAAGCACTCGGTAGATGCTGAACAGTCTACCCGCTACACTTCAATATATTAATAATTTTAATTGCAAAGAAAAATCAGTAAAAAAATAAAAGGTCAGGACTAGTAAAATAATATGTTTTATTTTGATAGTTAAAACATGTGGAAATGTGCAATGGTGATGAAAGTTTTTCCAAGGGTTTCGTCACCGCCCTTGAAGATTGTACGATTTAAAGCTATTTCTTCTTCACAATTAGTAAATTTGGCAGTATTATTGTTTTTTGAATGGCCTTTCCACAACCTTAAACAGCAGTTGATACTCTTGTAACACTTGAAGAAATTAATGGCATCCAAGAAAGCCTACACTTTTGTATCAAAATTATTCTAGGAGGTAATGTTCCAACAACTAAGGAATAACCACCTTAATATTGTTTTTCAATTGCATGAATTTGATGGTGGTTTTGTGTATGGCTTGATCAATACATTTTGATAGGCAATTTTGTTATAGGATTCCTTGAGAGGGTATGTTTAGAAAATGGGTTTAGAGTGTCTGGCAACCATTAAATTAAAATAAGATTGAAGAGTTCTTTTGCTACACTTAGTGAACCTCAAGGATTGTTTGAACAATGTCAAACACGATTTATTATTTATTAAAAGTTCATTATTTTTATTACCATTGATTTGTGTTTTTTGTCCTCTTTGAGAGGGCTAGCATTCCATCTCAATTTGGGTAGAACTTCTAGGGTGGTGGTCTTCTTTTTGGGATTTTTTGCACTATTTGATTCAACCCAGGAGGTGATTTATTTTCTATGAGCAAAATATGTTTTACTTGGTCCACAATAAAAAAGCTTTATAGAAATTAACATTTTCAGGGATTTCAGACAATCCATTAATCTACTAAAAAGCGTTCGTTATGTTAATTTGTGTAATATATATTTTTAGTGCCAATTTTTGAAGCATAAAAGTCGAGATTATTTTTTAATGAATTATCCTTGCTCGATTTTGAAAAATCTATTAAGGGACTAGAATAATAAATGGACAACAATAAATAGTGAAAGCCCAACACATAAAAATGATGTGGTTTTTGTGTTAAACCTTAAAATCGTACAAAGGCATTTGTGACATTTGCAACACCATACAACACTACTAATTTGTTGCACTCTACAAGTTGCAAATTTTGTTACAAACTCACATGACATTATAGTTAATTCACAACCTTAATTTGAAGTGATGGTGACAAACTCCAAGTTGAGGGATTCTCCTCCCTCTCATTAGAGGGCTTTGTGCATTGATCACATACTCCTCTCATTGAGTTCGGAAAAGTTGTTGGTAACAAGATAAAAGATGGAAGACAATCAACAACAAAAGTTCAACGATCTAGTAGTTAGCACCAAAGGCATCTTTACCACCATCTTTGCCACTATACAACACTGCCAATTTCTAGCACTCCACAATCCGCTAATTTTGTCACAAGCTTGTAGGAGACTATAATTGTTTTATAATATTGTTTTTGGGTAACAACCTTAAAAACTCTAGGCACATGAAGTTCTCTCCCTCCCCACAAAGGACTTAAGCACACCATTCATGTCGCAAACCCACAACGGAAAGTGAATTTGTTTAGGGGAAATGTTGTCCTTAACTAGAAACATTTTTTGTAAAATAGGTATAAAGCTCTTGAAGAGATTGAGGGTGATATTACAATGACCTCAATAACGACGAATACCTAAATATATGATCATGTGGGCAAAACATTGTCACAAGACAAAATGATAAGAGTTTTGGTAACACATGGGACAAAGTCCTTCCTATGTTCCGAGGGGATGTTCCCCTTATTGAAAATCAAAATTAAGAAAAGAAACAAACACTTCACACTTAGGGGTTTTCAACATTTGGAAAGAAAGTAAATGTCTATTCATCATTAAGTAAACACAAAGCTCAATATGAATTGCACATATTGATACAAATAAAATTAAGTCTAAATCTTTTCACAGATAATTCTACATGCATACAATAAAAAAGAACAAATAAACATCTAGATAAAAAGAATGAAAGTTTATCACAAAACAATTGACACAAAGTTCTACTTTCATTAACATTCTTAGTCTTAACAACTATATATACCAGTTTTTAAAATAAACTTTCAAAAGGTAGTTACTTAACTATGTTTAGCAGCTTTAAATATCAAATATCAAAAAATTAAAACAAGTCATTTAAATTTACCTTGAATGGGGACCCCATTATGATATGACATTATGACAAGGTGATAGATTGAGATTTGGATGGATATTCAACCTCTCTACATTGGACTTGCTTTTCTTATGAAAAAGTGAAGGTTTTTCCATCAACTGATATTTTATAAAACGCTCAACACAATTTTGCCACTTATTACAATCTAAAGGAACATTTGCATAAAGCCTTGTCTCCCATTGGTACAAATTAATTGAGAGTTCTTCTTCACATAAGTAGACTGTATTGTAAATTGCCTTTACATCATCGATCAAGTCAGGGGCCCTGGAAAGGTAGTCAATAACATCACAATCGAAATCTTGCACATATCCCAAAGGTTCCTTGAAATATTTTCCAAAATCATCTTCAATATCTTTTTGTATAATGTGAATTTCCATTTGCATTGAAATAAAGGAACTCCATCTTCAAAGTAAAGCTGTCTAGTTTAAAGAACATCAAAGTCGTGGATTTATCAATCCCTTTCTCCACCACGTCTTCTATTTTCAATTCAATCATATAATTCCATTCATTAGATAAATCTTCATCAATAGAAGAAATCACTTTTCCTGCAACAAGTTGTTCAAGAGCAATCTTGAACATTGAGATATTGTCATGTATATTTTCCCATAACTCTTCCTTAGTGCACAAGGTTTTGATAGATTCCTTCATCTTCCTATAACAACATTGAAGTTTATTGTGACATTTCACAATTTATTCACAAGGATTAAGTCCATTTATGGATACCTTCTCAACCAATTATCTTACACCATGACCAAAATGACCAATCTCACCAACTTGGGGCAGAGTATTCTTATCCAAGACAATATTTGACAGATTAGGGGAATTCACCACTTTCTTAGAAGACACATGAGACAAATATTCAAAATTGAATTTGGAATTAATATTTCCCAATCCCTTGCACAATGTTATAATAAAATGACATGCTTTGACTCATGACATTGACCCAATTGGGTTTGGGAAAAATAATATCCTACACGGACTAATCAACAACATCCATATCTTTGTTATTCATATCATTAGAGTGTCAATCTCAGTATGAGTCTACCCCAAATCATCAATCTTAAAATAACCTTTGGCCTTGGCACTCTGAGGAGTCTCCCTCTTCTTATACATGGACGCAACATCAATATTCGAGACCACTGCTTTCCTAACACCTCTTCTTTTCATTCACAAGTTTCTCAATCCAATAGGAGTCTATAGTTGATGTTAGAGTTGTCTATAAGGGTATTGTCAGGTTTGTCTCCCAACAACGATGTAGAGATGGGAGGAACAATAGACATATCTTAACCACAGGGAAAATTGACATTTAGGTAATGCAAGATGATATTATTAGTGACCAAAGGCAAAGCAATACTATTAATAAGTGGTCATTGCAGTTGATTTAAATTAGAGACTACTTTCTTCAAAGGGAATAGAGCTTGGGTAGTCTTTTTTTGATAGTCAATCAATTTGGTATTTTCAACCAAGTTACATGTTGTAATGCTTGTTTTGGCACATATGAAGAGGATTGTATGCAAATGCAAACATTTGGCTATTTTTCATATAATATAAACATTATGATGAACATGCCGTTTTTATTGACTTATTATGAATGTTCTAAATGTCTTTAACTTTCACATTATATGATTTAGAGATAAAACATTGATTTTCATTTATATGCATATATAAGTGAGAATGTGTTCAAATTGGAAGTTGATTGACCCGTTATAATCATTTTGGAAGTGTCACAATTGTTTTAGGTCAAATTGGATAAACTAACCTCCCTGTACATCTAAAGGACAATATGATGATCACACGTATGTCATTGGTTGGTAGTCATTTATATTATATTTCATTTTAAAGTTAAATGATTATACATTGATCAAACACACATTGACACCTCTTCTAAGATGACAGTTGGGAGGTGAGAAACCATACATAAAGACAATTTTGTAATGTGTGAGTAGGTAGGAAATTGACCCTGACTTTGCACAATCACGCACACCCTAAAGAACTAAGAAAATGAAAAATTAATTATAAAAATCCATGGTTTACGATATAACATAAAAATTGAATTAAAAATATAAACTAAGAGAGAATAAAGATAAAACAAAGTAAGAAAATGAAAAAAGTAGAAAATGAAAAGAAAAAAATAAGAAAAAGAAAATTTAAGGAAAGGTGGAAAGAGGAGAAAAGGACACCTCAAGGGCCACATGACCACAAAATAAAAACTGAATTTTGATTATTTTTGCATGGGAGAGGTGTCAAGTGAGGTAGGGGGAAGGAAGGAGATAAAAGGGGGAGGTATTATTGTATATTAGGGCATACATTTTCATATAGTCTAAGGTGCACTTATATTATATTATTTATGGATAAGCACAACTTATGTGCACATCATTATTTATACTTATTTATAATAACTAATAAATAAGAATATCTTTAGTGGTTATCCTCAAAATAAGCTTTTTATATTTTGAGCCAATATCCCTAATAGATAAAGATTCCATCCTACACTAAATCTCTTTACTTATCTATGTCATAAATTGGAGGTATAAATGAATGTTAATCCATTGTGAGATCTTGAAATTCATTGTACACATCTTTGTATTGTATTCTTCATATGAGGAGGGCCTTTGGCCTACCTACATATTTGAGCTTAATATATTGGTAATCACACTTAGCAAAGAACAAAGGAAGGTTAAGGTAGAGCATGAAGATGAAGTTGAAGATGGTGAAGAAGAGAATAAGGAAGATTCAGATGAAGAATAATATGAATAAGTAGTATAAGCAGAGATTAACACTTTATTTGCTCAAGAGACAAGGGCACTACCAAAGGAAAAGGTGGAAGAGGTAGAAGAAAAGTTTAATAAGGTCAAAGTATTAGAGAAGGATACTAAGGTTGAGGCATATAGACCCACACATCATCATGATAAGTAAAAATAATGGAGGCATGTCAGAGAGCATCATAACAACAATCACTATGGCTGCACATGGGATCAACAAAGTAAAAAATATAGCTTAACATGTAATCAGAGTCCTCCAGTGGATGATGACACATGGAATTAGTGGATTAATGACTATGTATATGAATGGAATCCAAAGAATAACTACTATGGTCAATCATAATAGCATAATGGAATATGGAGATAGAATCAGAGGATAAATTATTATGTATGGACATGAAGGAGGTACAACTATGATCATGAATTGAATTAGAGTAGCACAGTGGAACTTGGAAGTAAGATTGGTGAGCTATCACCTACCAAGATAACATATGGGTGGTTAGATGATTAGGCATGGAGATAGGTGTGCAATTATTTTAAGAACACACATTACTTGCTTTCTTGTCATGTTTTGGGGATGAAACATGTCAAAGAGGGATGACAATTTTATGTACCTAGGGATATGATACGATAATGTATATGGGTTGATGGAGACATCGACATGTGGCACACATCCCCTTTACTTAGTTGTATGGATCAAATATATTGGGTCACATAAGTAACTTGTGGAATTAGTTACATTGGGTAATGATTTGACCTAATTGGAATTAGGTGTGTACCCATCCATTATGAGTAATAAAGTTCTATATAAAGGAGAGGAATATCATTGTAAAAGATATGAAGTAGCTATAGAGTCTTTTACTTGTTAGAAGGATATTGGAGGTGTCGCCCTCAAAGTGGAACAATGGGGTTGTTCCTTCTTTAAGGAGTATTGTATGTTGTTTCCATATCGTAAATGTATTATTCTAATTCTAAATATTTTACATATTAGGGCACCTTGGCCCACCAATATCTCTTGATTTATGTTGTTACACATGTTATATTATGCATAGTTACATTATTATATGCATGAATCTTACCAAATCATCAAACATGGGAAATGTTTTGTAAATAATTCTAATGTTATACACACTCTCTCTCTCTCTGACACACAACACACACACACACACTCTCTCTCAAATGCATGTTTTTTTCATAATGCAACTTGCAGTTCCTTTGGTTTTAGTTTTTATGCATTTTTTGCACCATGACTCATCTGCATGAAATCACCATCCTCTACACCTTTCGAGCCACCACCTATTTGATCTTGACATACCCACTATAGGCCATTATCAAGGAAAATATAATCAAAGTGATCCTCAAATTACTTTTCTATTTTTTAGTACTTCTTTGTTGCCTTAACAGATTGTCCTGGCTACACTCAGATACCCTTTGAAGGTTTTTTAGTGCTCTTTATTTTTTGAATAACTACATTGACCTCAAAACTGATGTCTACTATTTTATCTATAATTTTTGAAGGCCACCAATGCTATTATTATTTGTTATCTTTAAGTCTCCAGTAACCTAGCAACCGTTAGGTGTTTTTGAAATCTTTAGGATCCTAGAAATCACTATATATTTTTTCAAACTCTCTAAGAACCTAGTGTCTGCTAGGCATTTATAAAGACCATGTTTTAGAACCTTGCGACAACAAGGTATTTTTTAACACCTTATTTTGAATCTTCAACATGTCGTAACTTTTAAATTCTAAAATATTTCTTAGTGATTTATTTTTGTAAGCTTTTAAGTTTTCATGGTTTTTACCGCGATGCAATTTTTTAAAGAAAATACCATGTAATTTGGAACCTAATAGTCATTAGGTATTTTTCAATAGCTTATTTTTGAAGCCAATGTTTTCTAGTCCTCTATGCTCTCTGACCTCATGCTCATCGGATCCTTGGCACAAAGTGGCTTTTCGACTACCCTAGGTTCCAAAATGCAATTTTTTTCCTGACTAAATTAGTTTTTTATAGATTTTTTGGGACTAAAAATGAAAGGTTTTTGGCTAGTGAGCATGAATACTTTATTTTTTCAAATTTTTTTGAAGTATTTTTTGAAACTACTTTTCATGGAAAAAATGTAGTGGTGTCATCAAATTACTGATTTTAGATTAGATATAATAAGTTTCGTTATTGTATTTGATTTTTTCACATTGTAAGGCTTTACCAATCATTATGTGATATGTCACCTATATTTCACCTATAGGACCCATATTGACAATAGTTTGTTCTTAAACACATTCAATGATGGATCGAATAACTATGCTTCATGAAACAACTAGATGGGTACTTCCTTAGAACTTGTGTAGTGGATTTGATCTAGTCGTGGCTTGATTGCATGAGATATACTATTCAGTGTTGAAGTGTATCCCCTCATATGTATTTTGGATCCATTGATAGTGACACCTTATGGGATTGACCATTGGCCTTAAAACATACTCAAGTTTTTGATATTGAGGTGGGACATGTCTACCATGTAATTGTTTATTTAGACTACAAAGAGTTTTTGACATAATGGAAATGAACTTTGTGTTTGAATCCTATAGTTTCAAGGAGATCTTAGTAGTTATCACCATTTTCATATTTACTTGGCCATTACAATGGATTGATAGCCATGCATTATAGCATGATGTAATGGCATCCATAAGGACCTTCATAGCTTGTTTGGTATTCTTCAACATGCAAACAATGGGGCTTGAGCTATGATCAATTGTGATACAAATATTGGAGTTTTGTGAAGTAAATTATCGTCTTACAAGGAATCTCTAGCATCATCTTCAAAAAATTAAACTACATATATTAGGAGATGTGCTTCTTGTGTTACTTATTTTAGGAGCCACACTTCATTATCTTATTTTATGGCCTTTACTATTATCAGTCATGATTGGCGTTTAATTCAACTAGGAAGTCTTTGCTATGGGACATGTTCTTTCATGACTCTTTTCAACACTAAAATATGCTTTTAGTACTTCCAAATATATAATATGGTTGAATCATCTACTTTAGTACATGTGCCATCATCACAAGTAGTGTTAAGTGTTGGTCTTCACATTTATTTACTTCTAAGGCTCTTATAATAAATATGATCTATGTGATCACCATTTGCATTAGAGTTGTTCTTTGAGCAACACTCACATCATATTTTGTCTCACCCAATTTAACATTTGGGGGATGTATATGGATATGCATGCAATTCTACTATTTTTGATAGTGAGGTTGATGTATATATATGCACTATCTCTTGTCACATTTTTATGTAGTTATGCTATTTGTACTTATTATACATGGGTACCTAAAATAACCTAGTTGCCAAGACACATATATTAGTTTTTTGGCTCACTTGCTCACTTTCTATCAATTATTATTAAAGGGAGGTTGATCCATAATTTTTTTGGAGATTCAAATAATAACTCATCTACATGAATCTTATACTTTTATACTAAAAACTTGATCATTATACTTCCCATTTGTGTTAACTGTACTCTCAAATAAACATTGATGGTGTTTGCATTGTTATAAATTTAATATAAATTTAACTGATTAAGAAAACACGTAAGTACTTAATGTAACCAAATAGAACATAATCGTACAGAGACACAAATTACCCTTGAGAAACTCAAACTGAGAAAACTCTAGAAGAGTGAGGCTAGTTCTCCTCTTGCCACTATCTCTTTCTTAGTTATATGAGTAGTACCTTATTAAGGCATTTATGAACATATTTTATAATATGACAATGCTCAAAACCTATACAATGATCCACAACTTGACTACACACTCCCTTACCCACACACATGACCTAATTTCCAATATAAAAACACAATCAAGACACTTGCTAGGAGACTCAAATTATTGAGTACATGGGTGAATCACTGCTTGACTTAATCCAAAGAAAAACTATTCAACAATTGAATGTTTGATGCCTTTGCCTTCTGTTATCACTCAAAACATGCACCTGTGTGTATTGGGATCTCACACGCGCTGACGCATGGTTATTTCACACCTAGTGCCTTGGACTTACATGCCAAAGAGAAATTCAGTGTCTCACTATAATAATGGGATCATCCCCTAGAGTGTGGGACTCTTTCACTCCTTGGGATGAACTTTTGGAGTAGGTCAACTTCCTTCTATTCTAGATGCACCTGGTTTAGGACCAATGTGCAGACCTAAAAAGAGCAAAATGAAATCTACATCTAGTGCTAAACCTAAACTTAACAAGGGGAAAAGGGAGAGAAAAGGTAAGAGGGTTGTTAGAATGTAAAAAGTGTTAAACCAAGAATAGAGTGAGTACCTCACCTGCTTAATGACATAATAAAATTGACATACTAGTCACCATATCTTTAAATTGAACACACCGCATAAGTGTTTTGCATGGAGGTAAAGAAACACAATGCAACATTAGGAGAGATGATAAACGATCCAAAGATAGTGCCTATGCAAACCCGTGTATACACAACATGAGACTTACCAATACTTTTAGTTCCACATAGAGGTGTGAAGGGAGGAAAATAATGAGAGGGATGATGTCCATAGATAAGGATCAACAATCATGAATGCACACAAAACACTGAGCATGAGGAAAGTAAATTAGTTCCTATTAATTTCAAGGTCTAAGGTAATATTGCAAATTCAAATAAATAAACATTTATTATTCCAGGAGAGGGTTCTTGGAGGGAAAATTTTGGTAGCATTACATTGCTAAAAAAATGTTGACCATTTTACAATAAAAATAAGGGTTTATATAACATAGGACAAGGCTCCACATGATCAATTTGCCATTGGAGGTGGTAAGTAGGAACATGAATTCAAAAGTGATATCAAGAGCTCCGAGTTGATTAAGACCATCAATATATTTGCAATAACTACTATAATCTATGTTTATTCAAGTTAGATATGACAATTTGATCATGGAAGTATTTGAAAGTTAACTCATGGATCCAAGTCTGTATTTGGGAATGAAATATGTCTAGGCAACTAAGGGTGGTGTGTGATCATATTATGACACTCTAACAACCACTTTGAATTTAATTATATTATGATTTGTTCCCTTTATGTCCAATTGATCTCAAATACCATCCCCATTTATGTTGATCACCTACTAATCCACCTGGACCAGCCTATTAATGTGGGACTGTGCAAGTGTATCTGAGGTTCTGCCTCATCATCTTGAGTAGGAAGTAGAGCTATTACACGTGTCCCCCATTTGGGACCATATGCACACTTTCCTATGCACACTACCTTATTTATGGATACTCATGCATGGTTTTGCATAGATAGCTAAGTACATTTTGTGTAAAGGGTGTGCACTGAAGATTGCATAGAGAGTTGGCTTCACATCATGGTTGAGAGTTTATGAAGGGAATTGAGGGAGATATTTTATATAAATGAACAAGGCCCAATCTCTTTCTACACCTAGTATCTTCTTATGGTATTCATAGTTTGTGTCTTCATTTGAAACTTATGCTGATATGCAAAGAGAATGCTATAGAGTCTAGATCGTAGCCTATGTTTTACAATGACATAGATGTGAAACTATGTGACTTGGCATGGGACTTAACCTTTTGAGTGTGAATAAGTATTTAACTAAGATCATGTAATAATATTGAAGTTATTAAGTGCTCTCTTCATGATTTATAATTACTCCTTGTGCACTTCTCTCTTTCATTGCTTGAAGTTGGGAGACTTGCGTGCTCTAACTTATTCATCATGTTGGTGCGATGAAGTATCTTGATGTGGGGCATATATTGAGAACTCATTATAGGCACAAATCAACACTTAGTCAATGTGCAAACCTATGCTGACTGTTGAGTGTGGACACAGATGGGAAGCATCTACGTGTAGCCTTATTTTTAGAGAACTTGACATTGTGAAAGTGCATGACTCTTTGTGATGTCCCTATGAGTTTAACACTTGCTAGGGGGGTGATTTGGAGAGTCAACACTTTTGGTGACCTCTACGACTGCTTGTATACTAAGCAAGAATATAGTAGCCTTGAAGTAATTCATTAGGAATGGAGTCATCTAAAATCCCATGGTCTTATTTCCCCTAATTGTGATTAAGTATAGAAGCCCACTTGACCTTATAAGGAATTGAGATACCTTCCACAAGGACAAACAAGGCAAACAACTATGCTGAATGATGCTCAAAAGAATGATAAAACTAAGATAATAGAACTACACACAAGCTCTTAGAGGAAATGAAACTAGTCTAAACAACATCATGTGCATGTGTCACTTAGGGAAATTATATAAAATATAAACTACTATTTACAAGTGTGTTCATGATCATCAGAGATAATGCTTGAGATGAATCTTGTTGATGGGGATGAGTAACACTTATATGCTTAGCCTTGCGAGATAGTATGCATTGGCTTACTTAAAAATGGCTATAGTAAATGGGCCACTCCATATATAATCAAACTTTGTATGCTTCCCAGCCTTTACCCTGTCTACATCCCATTTGAGTACCAAGTCTCTATTGAAACTTCTGTCAACAGCCTTTCTGTCAAATGTTCTCTTGGTCTGTGCCTGTTTAAGCTCTACAGTGTGCATGGCTTGTCCCTTAAGTTATTCAAACTCTAATAGCTCTACTAACCTTACTATTATGGGGTCACTTTCATGCACCTCCAATTGATTTGATAGCTCCAGTGAAGGTAATTTGAGAGATGTGGGTAACCTTAATTTTTATAGACTAACATGAAGGGAAAATTCCTTAGCACCCTTTTTGGTGTTATTCAATCTGCCCAAAGGGTTGTATTGAGCTTGGTATGTTAAGATCACTGTTGATCTTCCATGGTTAACTTGATAATGTGAACCAAGTTATTTTTAGCTGGTTCAACCAAATTATTACTTTGGGGGCAATAGTTTGAGGAAGTGCTTATATGTATGCTATGTTTGACTGCCCATTCACTGATCTTGGCTCTGATAAAAATCTAGTGCATTTTTTGAGATAATAGTAGATAGGACACCGAATCTTGTGACAATGCTTTCATATAAGTCCAATATGCAAACCTCGTTAGCCTCTTTGAGAATTATTACTTCCATCCACCTCATGAAGTAGTCAATTATCATGAGGATCCATTTGTGTCTTATGTTTGATGATGGATTTATCATACTGATGAAGTCCAGACCTCACTGTACAAAGGGTTAATCAAATTATATTGGGCATAGGGTTAGTGATGCCAATTTTTACTTGCCTACAAATAAGGCACACTTCTTGTAGCCTTACACCCATGCATGCGCATCCTTGAGTATATTTGGCCAATAATAACTAGCTGACATGATTTTCATTATAGTGGTATTTAGTGAATAATGTGCTCCTAAAAATCCATCATAGAACTCTTCTAGGATCCTATTCACCTAATCCTACTTTATTCATCACAAAATAATACCATTAATATATATTTTGAAAATCACACCACTAATAAGCACATAAGGAATGACTTATAAGTTTTGGGCTTGACTTTATTCAAGCCTTATGGATACACACCAGTCTGAAGTAAGATCTTCATGCTCTCAATCTAGCTTTTTGGGGCACCTTGGTCTTCTGGTTGGCTCTCATGCAATGCAAGAACTATATAGTCTTCATTATTCCCATCTTATGCTAGCTACTCATTGATTCCCTTGCCTTGCACCAACTTGGTGATTTAGATGTCTATGTTGTGTTCCATCACCTTTGTGACCCAACTAACTCTCTTCTCATCAATGTCTTTATTGAGTAAGAACTCTTTTATTTTCAAGTGTGAGACCATAACATGGATCTTGTTGCTAGAGAGCATATGCTTGAACTTCTTGAGTGATCTTATTACCACAAGATTGTGCTTCTTGATGAGACCACCAATTGCTTCTTTTTATAGCCTCATCCATACCTAGTATATTTCTGTTTCCATGTAAACCCTATAACTATCCGTGACTTATGAAAATGAATGAATAAATTTATGATTTTATGTGTTCATTGATATATATATGTTATGTTATGGATTATTGATGCTTCTTCCTTGATAAGATTATACTTGTGTAACTTTGTTTAACAAGAATTTGAAGGATAATGTAAGGCTGTAGGATCTTGTTAGGGCACAACACTTATAGGCTACCTGCAACAACTATAGGCTTCACCTAAAAGTTACCCATAGCCACTATAGAGTGCCCACAAAAATTGTAGGCTTCACCTACAGGTTACCTGTAGCCACTACAGAGTACTCACAACAACTTTAGGCTTCACCTATAGGTTGCTCATAGCCATTATAGAGTGACTGTAGCAAATGTAAGCTTCACCTATAGGTTGGATATAGCCACTACAAAGTGCCCAAAACTGTAGGCTTCACTTGCAACTTGCACATAGCTACTGAAGAGTGCTCACAACAACTGTAGGGTTCATCTATAAGTTACCCATTGTCACTATGCAAAATAGAGCTATTATTGTGATCATATTTTAAGGATAAATATAGTTGTCTTGAGAACTGAATGGATGATTAGAAAGGATCATAGTTGTTGTACAGACTCCTTACATACAAGGAAATTTGGATGTGCTTCCAAAGATGTGAAAGATAAGGACAATGGGAAAGAGATAAAAATCAATAAAATAGAAAAATAATATACCTTGTCCTTAACCCAGTCAAGCCTAAAATAAGTAACTTCGATTACCAACCACTTGAAGGTTGTTTGGGGTAGTTTCTAAAGTATTTGTATTCTTTCTAGTTTAGTGTCTTTGGTTAAAAGTTAATAAACTACCTTCTGTATTTAATAGAAAAACCTAGATTAGATTAGGAGTTAGTCAATTGGATAGATAATAGCAGAAGTATTGGAATTATAGCAATTGCATTTTGAATATTATAACCTTATGTAGCAATCTTTAATTGTTATAGAATTAAATAATGAGAAGGTTGATTTAATAATAAGTTTGTGAATTCTCTCAGAGAAGGATTGGAACTCAGTTTTGAATGAGGAAGGGCCCCCTCGATAGGGGTTGCAGTGAAGATCCTGACCCTCTTTAGTTTTAGTGTGTTGTGTAAGTTGATTTTATTATTAGTTTGATTATATAGGTGTGATGCATGTGTGATTCATAAGTGTGAAGTAGTTATGTAATTATATCATAATAGTTTCATAATATAATTATCTGGTGAATTCAACATAAGTTCATTATACTGCAACTAGAAAAGCAAGTTGATTTCAGAATCAATAATGCATATATAGTGCTGACATCCTTGAAAAGTGTATGCACCCTAGGTTGATAATTAATGTTAATCAAACTCAAGAATCTGACAATCACTAGGTACTTAGTATGCATAATATTTTGACACCGTTGCTAGGGAGGGTGTCAATTATTGTTTTCTAAAATCAATCATTATTTTTCTAAGATTGATTAATATACTATTCTACCTAGCCAAACAAGTTGAATGAGGACACTATGGTGTTTTATTCCATATGTCTAAGTTCTTGGACCTATAGTTCCAGTCAGACAAGTTGAGTAAGGGCACTACAGTGTCTTATGCCAGATGTCTAAGTTTTTGGAAGTAAATGGTGCATAAGTTACTTAAGTTCACATTTATAAAATTTATTTCCTATAAGAGTGATTTATTTTTTGTAAAGTGTGCTTTTAATTTTCTTACTTTCATTTCCTATTTTCTAGGATAATTTTCTTGCTTTCATTTCTTGTTTTCTAGGATAATTTTCCTACTTTCATTTCATGCTTTCTAGGATTTTTTTTTGCTTTCATTAGATAATTTTATTATTTTCTAGAAGTAAATTTTCAATTCCTATTGTTTTTATTTCCACACTCCTTTATTTCCTACATTGTTTTTTACTTATTTTGACACAACCCCCTTGAACACATAAAAATGGAAAAAAAACTAACCCTGTGCAGGAAGGGCCATGACAACTGAAGGAGTGGCATAATGTTTATGCATAGAGATAAATATTCTCGAGGGAGATTCCTACCAAACATGCCACAAGTTGATACTAGGAAAGAACCACAAATACCTACAACAACTAAGAATCCTATTGAAGAATATACCATAAGCTAGAAAACTATTGAAGAAGAGAACACTACAAACCAAAAGAGGCAACTTGCAGAAGAAACACTACTAGCTTTGAAAAAGGAAACAAAAATAGAGGAAGCATTAGTTGAGATAGTAAGAAGAAATAAAAGAGAGGAGCTACACAAACCAGATACTCTAGAGAGTAACATATTTACAACATTCTAGAAAGGCTTTCTTGATCAAATCAAAGAAAGCTCAAGAAAATCTTTAGACCTTTCATCCAGTAAAAAGATTGAGGATCAACAGATAAACATTTACTATCATGCTAACCAAGGGATTGAGATAAAATTTGAGGATGAGATCTTGAGTAACTTTTTTATCCATATCACAAAAAAATATATCATGAATAGAGAAGGAGACTTTATGGATAACAATACGACTCCAAACACCATTGCTTTTGAATTTCCTATTTTAAATGCAACATGTATAACACAAATGAAAAATATACTGCCCTCAGCCTTGCCCAATCTCAGAGGTACATTATTAGAAGACCCAAACACATTTTTTTTCAAATTTTATATCCTCTATAGAAGCTATGAATATAGGAAGGATGCACAAAAATTGAAACTTTTCCCAGCCACCCTCAAAGAATCAACACTTCACTAATTCATGGGACTGGGTAGTAATTCAATCCACACTTGGGGGGACATGAAAAATAAATTTCTAACTAAGTATCAATAATATGGATGAGAAATAAATTATATAATAAATGACATCTGTAGGATGACTCAAGAAGGGGATGAATCTTTGGAAGACTATGTTGAACGGTTCATGTTCAATGTACAAAAATTCAAGCAAAGTGCACTTGGAGAAGAGCCTTTAAAACTCATCTTATTGAAAGGAATTAGAGAAGATTGTTTGGACACTTTGGATCTAATGAGTGGGGGAGATATCTCTCAAATTAAATTAGCTAAAATCAAAGAGCTTAGTAAAAATTATTCCAAGTCTACCATAAACAAAGTCCAGGGCAACAAACTTCCACTGGCAGTTGTAAATGACCTATCAAAATTTGAAGTTAGTAACCTATTACAAGACATGAAATAGTATATCATTAGTCACTTAGCCACCCAAATGGATATCCTACACTCAAAGCAAAAGCAAGAAAACTTAGATCAAACTTTGACCATTTATTATCTAGATTGTAAGAAAAAAAATGTAGACTATAGATGTCACGAGGTTCGAGCTAAAGTAGCTAACATCACAACTGAAGAACTAGAAATAGTACAGCCACACGCTGTAGGAAGAGATAGAGACCAATTTTTTTATGTTACACAAAGAAGGCCATGGGTTCAACAACCATCTTATTTAGGTATGAGATAAAATCCACCTTACATAAATTTTACCTCCTTTAATTCACAATTTGGAAATACTACTCTCAATTGGACTAGTTCTTGGATGAATGTCCTACCACCTAATTCTAGTAGGCATCCAACTCAGACAAGCTACCCCACTACCTCATAGCATCCTCCACAAAATATATCCCCATCTTGGACACAAGTTTAGTAACCACCCCAAGGCCCACCCTTCACAAACTAGTGGTAATAGCCTTGGAGACCCAATCAACATTGGAGAAACCCTCAAGGTGGATTCCCTCTACAACAACAACCTCCTACTCTTATGCCTAATATACAAGCTGTACCTAAGCCTAACCATCTCCCTACCCAACATGTATAGAATCCTACAAATAAGCTAGTGTAACCCACATTTAGTACTAAACTTGTTTAGTACCTGACATACATAGTGAACATCAATGAAGTTCTCCTCCATTTAGGGAAAGTTCTACCACCCCCAACACCACCCATAATAATGAAATAAAATCATGAAAGCCTAGAAGATCATGATAACCCACCTCCATCACCATAAAAACTCTCTAAACCAACAAATAAAGCTATTGATGAAACAACCCCACCATTTCTAGAACCTCTCACCCTTCAATGCCATCCAATTAAACCTGAGTTTGATTTCATGGGATAACTCAATAATCTTTGTATAAAAATCCCACTCTTTTAGGTCATCAAGGATGTACCCATATATTCCAAAGCTATTAGAGACCTCTATCTATAAAAATATATAAGTAAGAAGAAAGATACCAATACTGTGCATGTGATTGGCCAGTTGGCAGACATCATGCTAGGAAAAACCCTGCCAAAAAAATATTCAGATCTAAGATGCCTAGTAGTAACAGTCTAGATCCATGACCAGTAGCTGTCCAATATATTGATAGACTTGGGGGATATAATAAATTTAATGACAACTAAAACCATGCATAAACATCAACTACATAATATTCATCCCATATCTACAATGTTGCAAATGCTTGACAAGTCTACACTCAAACCAGAAAGGATCATTGAAGGACCTTGTTATTACTGTATATTCTTAGGAGTATCCTAAAATTTTTATTGTGTTGTAGCCTAAAGTATAATTTGGGTGGATACCCTCTTATATTAGGATAACCTTGTCTTTCCACAATTGACACTTTCATCAACTGTAAATTAGGTAACATGATGATATCCAATGGTAACCACACTAAGAAGTTAGTCCTTAACACCAAAGCATATATTATGGGCTGAAGAAAATGAGGCAGATCAATCTCCCTTGATTCTTATATTTACCATAGACTATACATGTACACTGATTGATTAGGAGGAAGATACAATTCTCTCCAATGTTCTTTAGCATAATTATCAAACTCTTTCTACAAATCTCAACCACTTAAAATGTGTTGAGTGCCCATTTTTTAGCCTCTAAGAATTGGATAATTTTGATGCATCTGTATATAAAATATTTCACCAGATGATGACTCATAGTTTTAGCCAAACTAGATCCATTAGCTATATAAAAATTATGAAAGCACTCTCACAACAAATTAAAATCTCTCTAGGAAAAACATTGCTTATAAATAACAAGTTGAAGTTAAATGAGAAAAAATGCATAGTCATCATGTTGCATGCAAACCAATGTGATTTTTCATGGGATTATGAGGATATACAAGGAATCAACCTAGAATATTCACACATCATATCTATATCAAAGAAGAGTGCCAACCAATCAGACAACCACAACGTACGATGAATCTAGCTCTTAGAGAAATAGTCAAAGTGGAATTACAAAAACTCCTAACTGTTGGATTTATATATCCCATCTCAAATAGTGAATGGGTTTCATCATTGGTAATTGTACTAAAAAAAATGGAGAATGACATGTATGAATAGATTATAGAGAACTTAACACAACAACTAGGAAAGATCACTTTCCTCTACCCTTCATTGATGAAGTGTTGGACACACTTGCAGGAAAAAAATATTTTGCCTTTCTGGATGGCTTCAATGGTTACAACTAGATTAGAATTGCTCTTGAGGACCAGGAAAATATCACATTTACTTGTTACTGGGGTACTTATGCTTATTCTGTATTACCTTTTGGGCTATGTAATTCTCTTGTAACATTCTAGAGGGCTGTCATGAGTATCTTTGCAGATATGGCTAATGAATGTGTAGAAATCTATATGGATGAATTTAATGTCTATGGAGAAACATTTAATGAGTGCCTAAAAAACTTGGAGAAAGTGATACAATGATATTAGGAGCACCATCTATCTCTTAGTCATAATAAATGCTACATGCTTATGACAGAAAGCATTGTCTTAGGCCACCACGTATCTACTGAAGGAATTAATATTGACCCTAAAAAAATCAACATCATAAAAAACCTACATATTCCTCAGAAATAGAAATATGTTAGGATTTTTTTAGGACATGATGGTTCCTACAAGAGATTTACCAATAATTTTATCAAGGTAGCAACACCATTGTTCACTCTTCTGACTAAAGATGTTGACTTTCTCTGAACTCCTGCTTGTGATATAGCCTTCAAAAAATTGAAGGAATTATTGACCACCACCCCTATTCTACATGGTCCTAATTGGAAGATTCCCTTCCATATTCACATAGATGATTCAGATACTACCCTAAGAGCTGTACTAGGCCAAAAATAGGAAGCACTCAATTATGCCATATATTTTGTAAGTAAGAACCTACAAGCAACTGAATTAAATTATATAGTTACTAAAAAAGAGTTCTTGGTAGTAGTTTATATTATCAACAAGTTTCATCACTACATCAAAGGGTATCAGGTATTTTTTCATACAAACCATGCAGCCTTTCAGTACCTTATGAACAAACCAACTGTTCTAGCCAGAGTGATAAGATGGCTAATTTTAGTATAAGAATTTGATATCACCATTATAGATAAGCTTGGTAAGGATAATGTTGTGGCTGATTTTTTATCACACCTATAATTCTTTGAAGAAGATACCATAGTGGATGACTCATTTCCAGATGAGCACCTATTCTCCCTCACCTTTACCACACCTTGGTATGATAATATTGTGAACTACCACTTCCAAAACACTTCCTAAACAAAGAAGAGCTTTGATTCAAAAAAGTGGCAAATATTCATGGCTATCCAAATTTATTTTTTATACTAGGCCCAACTCCATCATTAGAAGATGTCTCATAGAAGATGAAGTTCTAGATATCCTCAAAGCCTGCCATGATGAACCATATGGAGGACACTTTGTAGCCAAGCATACAATAATAAAAATCTTAAATACATGATATTATTGGCCCTCACTCCATAAAGATGCAATCAGGTGTACTACTCATTATGATAGATGTCAGTGTATAGAGAGACCCAAACATTTAGATGACCTGCATACTAAGTATGTCACTAAATGGGTAGAAGTAAAGGATCTCACACATGCCAGGGATGAGAAGGTGGTAACTTTTCTCTATGAAGAAATATTCACAAGATATGGTGTGCCACAAGAAATAGTCACTGATCAATGTATCCAATTCACTGCTAACTTAATGATTGCCTTGGTCTAACAATATGAGATTAGACATAAAAACTCAACTCCATATCATCCACAGTTTAATGGATAGGTGGAAGTCACCAAAATTGAGTTAGAAAATATTTTGACAAAGACTATTAATATGTCTCATAAAGATTGGGAGGCTAGACTTCCTGAAGCTGTTTGGGCTTACATAATCACATGGAAGAACACTACATGCTTCACCTCATATGAGTTTGTTTATGGGAGGAAACCTATCTTGCCAATTGAATTTGAGTGCAAGAGCTTATGAATAACACTAGAACTTGAGATTAATATATCTAAAGCACAGAAAGAAAGACTTATACAATTGAATGCCTTAGATGAATATAGACAATAGGCATTATAAAACATAAAGTTTATACAACAAAAATGGATTGGATGGCATGACAGGTACATTAAAACCAGATAATTCAATGTAAGAGATTTGGCCCTTCTTTTTGACTCCAAATACTAGGATCATAAGGGCAAACTCTAGACCAGATGGCTTGATCTTTTTGAGATTGAGCATGTTTATGATAATGGAGTAGTGTGACTCTAAATCATTGATCCAGTAAGATTCCATCTATTGGTCAATGGCCATACACTAAAATTATATAAAAATCCACTCACTTAGGAGGAGTTTACCAAGCACATACATAAGCAATTACAAGATGGATACAATGATGTACTGGATAGGCATGATGTCTTAGTAGACAAAATGAGCACCAACTAACACTTAGATGAAGAAGGAGAGGACATCCTAGCCCTCCTTTGGTATGATGAATGAGACCTTCACTTGGTCCTTGATAGTCGCCCTTCCAAGTGCCTTGGAAAGGACCCTGAATAAACATTCTACTATAAGTAGCATTTAGAGTTAAAAAAAAAACCATCCAATAATGAAAACCTATTTTTGAGCATTGTTGGTAGATTCTAGGTAGAAAACCAACTTGTTGGCTATCTAGAACTATAAAAGGGCCTAAATAAAAAACCAACTTGCTGGCTATTTAGGGGTAAAAAAATAAAAAAAGAAGTGAGGAGAAAAGGCAGTCATTCTAAGCATGACTATCTAATTACTACAGGCAATTTTGTAGCTGCTATGGGCACCTTTTCCATAATTGGGCCTCACTTTGTAGCCTGCTATGGGCTCCACCTATAGCTTTTTTAGGTACCTCCCAATGCCTATTTTCACCTTTCTAATGCATGCAAGTTAGATCCTCCTAAACTCTAAGCTATGGCTTGGCTATTGGTTTTTGAGCAATGCATAAAAGTCATCAAATAACCTTGTATAGGAGTGAAGGAAGATTAAAGCACCAAATTCAAACCTCTTACTTAGAATTACCCCTAAATAATAGGCTAAAGAGCCACACCAGCAAAAAACACTTTCAATCTCCATTTGGAGTGTTGCAGACCATAATTTATGCCTATAGGGAGACACACGACTCATTTTCAGTTTTCGGTCATTTCATAGAGGTAATTTCACTATGTTAAATAGTGAGATCTTAGATTTATTTGGCACACATGCCCCATGTTTGAATATCCTACTGATTCTTAAAAGACATGTCCACCAGGTGCATAACTTATAGGGTATAAGACAACATAAAGACAATTATCAATAGGCTCATGCAGAGGAAGATCACATAGTAACAAAACCCTCAGCTACCCTCTTTCATGGTTATAAAGTATATGACTTAGATCACCTAGCTCTGAAATAACCACCTTGTGGAAGGAGATAAATAATTTCTCATCTAAGTTAAGACCCCTATTCCAGTTCTATGTAGGTGAGTTGAGGGCACCATCAAAGCCTAACATCCGGTGATCTCATAATTATTCAAAAAGGGCTCAATTTAGTCCAATTCCAATTTACAGACCAATCATTGCATTCTATCACTCACTCACATGCAAAAAATTGTATGCCAACACACACATGCAAACCCTCAATGTCACCCTTGGTACACCGTTAACAAAAAGGTACATCATATATTTTAATCATTAGAAAATATTCATTATTTTAATATAGCATGTATGATATTAATAAGCATATTCAATCATGAGTCATGTCATTCATTTCAACTCCCCTCTAAACCCATGCTTATACCCCTAATTATGACCCCAATTTATCCTTTCCTTCCTATTCACTCCACGTCACCTAAGGACATGTGACAACTCAAGTGGGGAGGGAGGATGTTGCAGGTGAAAATACCACACACTATGAGAGACATACATGTGGGATTAGATGCCATAATATCTTATAGAGAAAGCAATCAATTTCATTACTTTCCCCTTGCAAGTATAACCATTCATGTAAAACTTCAACATGCCATAACTTACAACCCTACAACCTACAAACACACATCCATCATTGTTAAACAAAACCTACTTTGCTGCAAATAGATTTTCATAAGCCAAAAAAGAGTGTGTTACCACTTATTGGTTGAAAGCATTGATAGATAACTTGAACTCAATAAGATGGGAGGGTCAGTTGTGAGGAGAGAACCCATGGATCATAGGCAACTTCAGGGAGACCAAGCCAATTGGGCTATCTTCAATAAAGTTGGTTGGACCATTTATTTTGAGAAGTTACAAAATTTATTAGAACATATTGATAGAGCATTTATAGGATCCTTTAATATATACCAAGCTACTATATATGGAATCACATTCCTAGTCACTAAAGAATTGGTGAGCCATACAACTGGGCTGCCAAGTATAAGAGAGAATTTGTAAGATAAACCCAATGGCCATGAAGCCAGACAATAGTTTTATCCAGAGAATGGAATATTGGTATTGAAGAAAGGTGGTGTGGAGAGACTTAGCTTACCTATAACATGGAGGGAGATAACATCATATATCATCATGTACATGACCTGTGAAGGAAGGTATTCCCTAATTTATAACCTCTATTTTAAATTTTTGAATCACTTAAGGCATAATAAAACCATTACCGTTCTAAATTTTTTATGGAACATTCTGAAAAGGATGTCCAAAGAGTACTAGAAGGCTATTGAAATATCCATATCCCATCATTGCCTAATATGGTTGATAACTAAATAAGGAGTAAACTCTGTTAGAACTGATCTAAATTGGGATAAATTTCTATCCCTAGGGAATAATGAGCCTCAACAAGAAGAGGGTAATAATGAGAAGGAATCCCTTGAGGAGCAAGCCCAATAGATTATACAGGAAGCTATTGTGGGCACCAGTGCTACTAGCCAACCTATAGCCATTAAGGGTCTATCTAAAACTGCTACGGGTAGAAGAAAGAGAAGGAAACTAGTCCTACCTCCTTCTGACATAGAGGATGAAAGTCCACAATAACATATTCCTTCTCCTACTATCTCCTCACCATACATTTATTCCTCCACCATGGCTCCTTTAGGATAGGAGTAAGTTCTTCTATCAACTTCTATACAAGTAGAACAAGTGCCATCAATCATCCCTCTTGAAAAGAAAATGAAAACTAAAGAAAGGAAATCCATTGTGTCAAGAAGGAGACCTCCTCCTAGGAGATATCAAAGAATTAAGAAATAAAATACCACTACAACCTCCTTAACCATAGCTATCAGTGATGATGAAAAACCAAAGAAAGAGCCTATGATTTGGAAGACCCTTGATGGGTTTAAAATTTAAGTATGGTTTAATGATGAGGAATCTACCAAGGCAGAGGAAGAATAATCACCTCAACCATCTAGATTCACTGAGGAGGACATTGATCTCCTTAGAGACTTTGGGTATATAGAAGAAGAATTGAGAATGGTAGATCAATATGTAGTAGAATAAGAATTGGTTGAAGAAGAGACTATGAAAAAGAAGTAGAACAAGAATTACTTCCTCATACCCAAGAGTTTCAAACATTAGAACAAGATTTGAAGGAAATATACAAATTGAGGAATGAGATAACATAATTGAAAGGTAAGAGAGGCATTGAAACACTTTTAGGGGTAGCATAATTTGTAGAACCTTCCATGGATAGAGAAAAGTTATTGGAGGAACCTGATGCAACTTAATTCACCTTGGCCACAAAAGCACTTGTATCAGATTATACTCTAGTTTTGGTACCCCTTTGCATTATATTTCCTCCCCCATTGCCCACTAAAAAAACACCTAGAATATATGAAGTTATTGATATGGTTTTTTCAGCTACTAGGCTAGTAGAGACTGATGATCTTTTAATTTTATTGAAAAAAAATTTAGTCATAATAAAGCTTACCACAAGGAATTGGTGTAGAGATTCAAGGGATATGTTGAATCAAAGGAACAACATGATGACTTACAAGAAAATTAGAAATTGATGAATTTAAATTTAGTCATATGAAAGAAAATATTGGTAAAATACATGAAACCACTAAACTATTGATGGAGTGCAGACCACCTTCTAGGGTGTATGCTATGTACTTGGAAGAGAGGTAGCTTAAATTCATATATGATAGGATCTATAATTATCAATCTTACATGGTTTTTGACCCTAAATATTTCTTTGAAGAATATAGACATGTTGATCCTAACCTCCAAGCTCAATTAAGTGAGTTTTACATCCACTAATATGCTATACCTAGTGATACGAAATGGAATCCAAACATCTATTTAGGGGATGTCTTGCTAAATGCATTTTATTCATATGTTTTGAATGAAATAGGAAGAAGGAAAAAAATGGAAGAATATCAAGAAAAAGAAAAATAAGTTACGCTGATGATCAGGGGTGAATCAAGAAATCTAGATGTTGTAATAGATGAATGTATCTCCTTCATGAACACAGACACTCCATAGAAATAGGTTATCAGAAAATAGGTAGAAGTTTAGAATCATTATTTGAGTCTTATGGAAGGAGATGGCAAGCAAATTTTTGTTGCTTGTTCTCACAAATGAGAAAAAATCTCAGATGATTTGAAAAAAAAGGAACCTTACTCCCCTCAAAACCTTAGAGAGGCCATCCATATAGTATACTTGTATATTGAGCTTGTTATAAAGTGGAGGATATAATGGTTGGGTTTGATATTTTAACCCCCTATATTCTAGTTAGCAATTCTTGATTGGGAGGGAAATGTTCCAGATGACATAGAGATAGAGAACAAAAGATGGGAACACATTGAGAATGCTAAAGGTTTCTACATCTTTGAAGGGTCAAGCTGCCCTGAGGCCCTAGACTTTAGAAGATTTTGTGGTTTCAAAATGTAGCCAAGGCTTGTTCGAGGTCGAGCAAGAGGTTAAGTAGGGGGGTGTGATGAGGCCACCAATTGATTCTTTTTATAGCCTCATCCATACCTAGTACATATATTTTTCCATACAAACCCCATAACTATGACTTATGCAAATGAATGAATAAATTTATGATTTTGTGTGTGCATATATATATATATATGTTATGTTATGGATTATTGATGCTTCTTCTTTGATTAGATTATACTTATGTAACTTTATTTAATAAGCATTTGAAGGATAACATAAGGCTATAAGATCTTGTTAGGGAACACCACTTATAGGATACCTGTAGCAACTGTAGGCTTCACCTATAGGTTTCTTGTAACCATTGTAGAGTACCCATAACAACTATAGGCTTCACCTACAGGTTTTCTATAGCCACTGTAGAGTGCCCACAACTACTGTAGGCTTCATTTATAGGTCACCCATAGCCACTATAGAGTGCTCATAGTAACTATAGGCTTAACCTATAGGTTCTCATAGCCACTATAGAATGTCCACAACAACTGTAGGCTTCACCTATAGGTTACCCACAACCACTATGCAAAATAGAGCTATTATTGTGATCAAATTTTAAGGACACATGAAATTATCTTGGGAATCTAATGGATGATTGGAAATGATCATAGTTATTGTATGGACTCTTTGTATACAAGGAACTTTTGATGTGTTTCCAAAGATGATAAAGATAAGGAAAATGGGAAAGAGATAAAAATAAATAAAATAGTAAAACAATATACTTTGTCCTTAACCCAGTCAAACTTAAATCAAGTAACTTAAGTTACCAACCACTTGAAGGTTGATTGGGGTAGTGTCTAAAGTATTTGTATTCTTCCTAGTTTGGTGTCTTTGGTTAAAAGTTAATAAACTACCTTTTATATTTAATGGTAGAACCTAGATCAGATTAGGAGTTAGTCAATTAGATAGATAATAGCAAAAGTATTAGAATTATAGCAATCACATTTTGAATATTGTAACCTTATGTAGCAATATTTAATTGCTATAAAATTGAGTAATGAGAAGGTTAATTTTGTAAGAATTTTGTGAATTCTCTTGGAGAAGGATTGGAACTTAGTTTTGAATGAGGAAGGGCCCCCTCGAAAGGAGTTGCAGTGAAGATCCTAACCCTCTTTGGTTTTAGTGTGTTATGTAAGTTGATTTTATTATTAGTTTGATTATATAGGTGTGATGCATGTGTGATCAAAAGTGTGAAGTATTTCTATAATTCTATCATAATAGTTTCATAATATAATTGTCTAGTGAATTTAACATAAGTTCATTGTACTGCAACTAGAAAAGCAAGTTGATTTCTAAATCAATGATGCATATATAGTACTGACATCCTTTAAAAGTGTACACACCTTGAGTTGATAATTAATGTTAATCAGACTCAGGAATTTGGCAATCACTGGGTAATTAGTCTTCATAACACTTCTCTACAAAGATGTAACACAAATCATAATCCTTGAGTGCCTGGCTAAATAAAGTGATAGGTTATTCGAGTTGTTCATTATTTTGCTACACAAGGATGGCTGATATGCCTTTAGCTTTGCCAAATGTATAAAAGATGAAATCCTTAATGTAATATAAGTTTATCAAAAAATGAGCCTCTATGATGGTGTACTTTATGACCTTGAACTACTTTGGCCTTCTTGGATCCAATTGAATGCAACATTCTTCTTGAGCATTACTATAAGGGGCTTGGCTAGAGTTGCAAAACTTGACACAAACCTTTTGATGAAGATTATTTTTCCCAAAAAGATTTAGAGACCCTTCTTGTGACGTAGGCATGTTATGTACCTAGGTATATGTATATTAATGTATATGGGTTGATGGAGATGCAAACATGTGGTACACATCCCCTTAATTAGTTATATGGTCCAATATATTAGGATAAATGAGTAACTTATGGAATTATTTCATTGGGTAATGGTCAACCTACATTGGGATTAAGAGGTTACCCATCCATTGTTAGTCATATAGAGGTCTATATAAAGGAGGTGAATATCATTATATATAAATTAAGTGTTGAGTCTTCTATTTGGTAGAAGGATATTAAAGGCTATCCCTTAGAAGAGACATCATGGAATTATTCCTTCTTAAGGGTATATTGTATGGTTTTACCCTAACTTAAAGGTAATTATTCTATTTTTATATATATTGAATATTTTGGCATAGTGGCCCACTGATATCTATTGTGTTGTGTTTATATAAATTATATTTGACACATTTCAATTATTATAAGTGTGGATCATAACAAATGGTATTAGAGCTTTGATTTGGGCAATTTATGTGGGGCAAAACCCTAGTTTTATGGAATCGTTAATGTCTTGAAATCAATCATATTTTTTTACATAGTTTTTCACCAGAGATGAAGAAAATTTTAAGAAAGTTATAGTAAAAACCTAAAGGTTTTATGCTTAGTTTTGAGAGAGTTATTGATATTTTAGGGTTTGTAATAATTTCATCATATCTACTAAAATATAAGAGTTTTTTTTTTGTGAAATGTTTTTTGGTGTTTCATCAACATACAAGAAAGGTACAACCAAAATTTTAAAATTATTTGAAATGTTTTGAGTGATTTATTATGATTTTATATTTTTTCATAGATTCACTCTATAGGCCAATTTTTTTTGAATTTTTTCACAAAATTTTTAATAAATTTTCATTATCATACATGGAAGATACAATAAAATTTTTGGACTTTTTGGATCAATTTCACAATAGTTATTGAACTTTTAGGGTTTTTTCATTAACCCTAGTGTTTGTGAATCATGAAGTTACAAATATTTTTAGGGCAGGATGATACTGATGCTAGATAATGGTGGATCCTTTTAAAAGAGAATCATGTCCAAAAAATTTGGTGGCAAAGATATTTCTACAATTTTATTTATGGTCCTACATCACTTTGGTGGGATGAGCTAGGACTAACATGATGGAAGTTTTCATGAGAAGAAATGGAACAGGTTTTCTTGGATCGATGGGGTATAAAAGAAAAAAATACAAAAGAGGAAGAAGAGGATGATGAGGAGGGTAATGAATAAAATAATGGATATGATGAAGAATAAAAATTAATGGAATAATATAATGACAATGAGGAAGATCATGAAAGTGACGATGAAGAAGAAATCACACATAATGATGATGAGGAGACTATAGATTTTGCATGACGTAGAGGATCTCCAAGAGAAATAAGAAGGATTGGATGATAAGGGTTTGAATAGTTTATCTCCAAATAAATCAGAGTCAATTTTTTAATTTCATGGATGCATTCAAAAGAAGGTCATTGTGTCCATAAACCCTAGCAATAAGTATAAATTCATCAACATACATGTGGCTCAACATCTACATGTTCAAATAAGTACTATCAAGGAGGCTCAAATATATGGTCATAATATTTATTTTTTTGAAGATTTGAAGCTCACTATGGAAAAATATGTTTTGAATTCAAATTTTTATGCTTTGAATATGGATGATGTTGATATGGATCTTGGATATCCATGGTTATAGACTTTAGGAACAATCAACATTAAAGTTCAGAAGAAGTTCATAAAGTTTTGGTATAGCACAAAGAATAATCAAGGTATATCATGAAGATGAGATTGAAGTAGGTGAAGAAGAGAATGTGGAAGATGCAGATGAAGAAACAATACAAACAAAGAAGAACACTTCATTTACTCAAGAGATAAAAGAACCACCAAATCAAAAGGTGGAAGAGGTATAAGAAAAGGTTGATAAGGTAAAAGTATTAAAAAAATTTGAGGTATATATACACCCACATCATCATGAGAAGTAAAAATCATGAAGCCATGTGAGGAACTATCATAACAATAATCACTTTTGCTATACAAAAAATCATAGTATCAATGACTATGGTTGTATACAGAATCAATGGAAAAATCAATATGATTATGCATGGAAGCCAAAAAATAACTAATATGTTTAGGTGTGGAATAAGAGTAGCGTAATAGAAAATAAAACATGGAATCAATGAGAAAATCACTATAACTATATATGGCAGAAGAACTATTATGGTCATGCATGGAATTAGAGTAGCACAATGGAATATGATACATGGAATCAAAGGAGGAACAATTATGCATGGACATTAAGGTGATATAATTATAATCATTAATGGAATTAGAGTGGCACAATGTAATTTGGAAACAAGGTTGGATAGCTACCACCTACCAAGATCACACATGGGTGGTTGGATGATCGAGCTTGGAGACAAGTGTGCAATGATTTGAAACACACTCATTATTTGGTTTCTTTTTATGTTTCAAAGATGAAACATGTCAAGGAGGGAAGGAATGCTATGTACCTAGGGACATAATATATTAATGTATATGGGATGATGGAGATACTGATATGTGGCACATATCCCCTTAGTTAGTTATATGGTCAAATATATTAGGATAAATGAGTAACTTGTGGAATTAGTGCATTGGGTAATGGTCAGACTACATTGGGATTAGGAGGTTACCCATCAATTATTAGTTATATAGGGGTCTAGATAAAAGAGGTGAATATCATTGTAAATCAATCAAGTGAGCATTGAGTCTTCTATTTAAGAGGATATTGGCAGTTGTCCCCTTGAAGAGACATTGTGGTGTTATTCCTTCCTAAAGGAGTATTATATGGTGTTGCCCTACCTTAAGGGAAATTATTCTATATTTACATATATTTAATATTTGGGCATCTTGAACCACCAATATTTGTTGTGTTGTGTTGATCTACATTATATTATACATATTTATAATTATTATAAGTGTGGATCATAATAGGGAGAGGGAGCGATATAATGGCCTCAATGGTGAATCCCTCTTTGGAGATGATGTGTCCCATAATTTTACCTTCATGCATTGTGGATATGCACTTGCTTGGGTTAAAATTGATCCAAAACTCTCAAAAATTTTCAAACACTTGTTCTAGGTAACCCAAATGATCTATTGTGTGCTTTGAAAAAATAATTATATCATCAAGGTAAACCAAAATGATGTTGTTGAGGAGTTCCTTGCATGCCATATCTATGGACCTATGGAAGGTATCTCCTGAATTTTTCAAATCAAAGGGAATCCTTTGGTATGCAAAGGCACCCCACTTAGTGGAAAATACAAATTTGAATTGATCACATTACTACACAAACACCTAGTTATAGCCTGGATAACCATCTAGTAATGAAAACCTTTCCATGCCTATGACTATTTGTAGAATTCACTCCATTGGCAGAAGGGAGTAGTGGTCTTTAAGGGAGTCTTTGTTTAGGTCCTTGAAGTCTACACATAAGTGGATCTCTCCATACTTATTAAAATAATTTGAGCTCAATGGTGAATCCCTCTTTGGAGATGATGTGTCCCATAATTTTACCTTCATGCATTGTGGATATGCACTTGCTTGGGTTAAGATTGATTCAAAACTCTCAAAAATTTTCAAACACTTGTTCTAGGTAACCCAAATGATCTGTTGTGTGCTTTGAAAAAATAATTATATCATCAAGGTAAACCAAAATGATGTTGTTGAGGATTTCCTTGCATGCCATATCTATGGACCTATGGAAGGTATCTCCTGCATTTTTCAAATCAAAGGGAATCCTTTGGTATGCAAAGGCACCCCACTTAGTGGTGAAAACAAATTTTAATTGATCACATTACTACACAAACACCTAGTTATAGCTTGGATAACCATCTAATAGTGAAAACCTTTCCATGCCTATGACTATTTGTAGAATTCGCTCCATTGGCAGAAGGGAGTAGTGGTCTTTGAGGGAGGCTTTGTTTAGGTCCTTGAAGTCTACACACAAGTGGATCTCTCCATAATTATTAAGCATTGAGACCAAATTGGCCACCCATGAGGAATAATTAATTAGAACTTTTACATTGGCCTTAATGAGATTTGAGAGCTTCCTTATCAAGGGCTCAAGATTTAGATTAACTAGCCTTTGCTTCAGCTTGACTGGCCTGGTATTAGGGTCAAGCTCAATTGTATGCTGAGCTAAGCTTATATCAAAGCCTCTAAGGTCTTTATATCTCCACGCAAAGATATCATCATAACTTCTACTTAGCTCAATTAATTATTTAACTTCAAATGAGGAGCATACCTTACCATATTTCAAGAGCTTGTCATTAGAGATGGCCACCAACTTGAAGATTTTCTCCTTCACTATCATGTTTCTCCTCTCACTTTTTAGCTGGTCATCAGAATTGAAGATGCTTTTCAATGTGACTAGCCCCTAGGTAGTTTGTTTCCCTTTATTTGAGTGATCTGATCTTCATATTCAGCTTGGATATGAGGTTAATTATTGGCACAAAACTCAGCTTCATCTTGTAGGAAGTTGATAATTTGTTCATCACTCTCAAACACATGCCAGGTGTTTACGTTATCTAGGGTTGGTAATCTGACTATGAGTTTTATGAGCTATTTAGACTAGTTATTTATATTGCATAGGATGTCATACTACACACCCATAGTTGTGAACCTATTGACATCATCATTATGCCCTTAGTATGAAATGGATATTGAAATCATGGAATCCTTTGATCATATCCCATGCCCTATGTTTTTAAGCTCTTAGTAGATTATTTTTGGGCATGTTTCATGCTCTAACCTAGTTTACCACCAACTCACTATCTTTGAAAGATTGTAACACCTTGATTCCTTTATTATGTACCAATTAGAGACCCTAGATTAATGCCTCATATTTGGAAATGTTATTTATTTAGCCAAACTATAATTTGAATCCATGGAAATATTTCTCCTTTTGAGGGGAGACCATCACAACATTGATTCCTGTACCATTTTTTCTTTGGGATCCATTGAAGTATAACTGCTATATGCCTTCAATGTTTTATTGCACCTTTACAAGGTTAGGCAACAAGGTCTCATCCTTAAGAATGTAGTATATGCTTAGTCATATTTCCTTCACATTGTTGTATGGGTCACACTCATAATGTTCATACACCCATTCATCAAGTAAGTCATATAGGACCTCTTTAAGGGGTATGGTTGTCTCATGAAGAATTAAATTCTCTTCTTAGTCGAACAAAGTGCAATTTACATCAACTAGGTTAGGAGTATATGGCTCTATGTGACTCTTTGAAATAGACTTGGGCTTGATGGTCAATGTGGTCCCATATTTGGTTTTGAATAACATGTGTGATGGATTTGAGGACATATATACAACCACATTTATAATGAAATATCAGGATAGGCATATAGAAAAGTAAGGGGCTAAGTTAATGATTATGATATCTTACATAATGGAAAGGCTTAGACATGCATGCAAAATGAGACTCAGACCCTTGATAATTCCCATAGTTTTAACCACTATTCCATGTAATTGGATGAACCCTTTTGATATGGAATAATATGTTATGCCTAACATGTCTAGTATTTTATTTGGCATGATTGAGATACTCACACTTGAATCTATCATACAGTTATGTAGGAGATGCTTATCGATGATCAAAGAGATGTAGAATTGGGGTTGATTTCTATTTTTACACACTTATTTATGTTGGCATAGACTTGTGTGCATAACAATCATAATATGTGATGGATCATGAGGTTGGAATCTTCTTAGGTCATCTTACAATAAATTCCTTTGGGAAGGAATAACAAGAGCATCCCATATGAAAACATTTAGTCCAATTTTATTCATCTGATCGAGTATGTTAAATGGGATTTGATTCCCTTTAATCTATGCCTTTTGAATTGTAGTCTCTTCTCACACATTTGCACTAGTATGAGAAAGGCTCTTTTTTTGTGCAACCTATTTCATGTGCACCAAAGGTTTCATAGGTGTTTTTACTTGAGTATCTATGTGATAAATTTGGTATGCATAAGTTAAAGGCACTGAAGAAGAAGGTTCGTCCATCATTGCTCTCTTTATGAATCTTGTGTTGAAATCAACTAGGTTACTGCTTGAGCTTGACACTTTATTTTAATTCACATAATTAATATTAACCTCCTACCAATTTAAGAGGGTGGATCTACCCTACTCTTACATTTTCACCTATATTTCTTCCCTTGGTTGATATGAAATAGATGGAGGATCTTGAGTAGGTGGCACATTCTACATCATAGATGCGTCATTCATTGCTCCATTTATGCACACAACTTGATCATGTGGATGATCACTCAAATAACACCATTCATAGTCTTGTACCATATTATTTTGCATAGGTACAAGAGATTTAGAAGTGATCACAATGTTAAGATTTGGTACATAGGGTAGTGGTTTTGAGTGTTTGTAACATGTTGGTAGGGAGGCTTGTTCGATTGATATTGCTAGTTTAAGGGTTGATAAGGCATAAAATGATATGATTGTTACCTTTTGAACACCAATAGATCATTTCTAAATCTCTTCAAAATGGACTTGACCTCATGAAGCTCACTCAAGGGTGTAAACATTGATGGAATTGGTGGGCTAACAATAACAAGAATAGGGACCAAAATTAGAACAAGAGGTAGGGTAGATGAACTTGTACATGGGGGCTCAAGTTATAAGGGCATAGGGGGAGTGGGCATAATTTTCCCTTCTTAAATCAAGTATTTTTCTACGTATATAGTGACCTTATAGTAATATGGTATTACTTCACCTCTCATATATTGAATCATTATGGCCACATCATTGTTCAATGCTCTTAAAAAATATAAGAACATAGTGTTAGGATTTGGGATTACCAAGAGCAAACATCGGTCCTATGTCCTTTATAATTTGAATTAAAAATCAACCATATGCTCATGTGGAGCCTTGTTGATGGTCATGAGATATTCCATTAGTGATAGGCGATCACTCTTTTCTTCAAACTACCTACATAGTGCTACACCCAACTCATCCCAGTTATGAATAGAATTTGGTGCCAAACTATAGTAGCATTAGAGTGCTCTTAAATTTAAAGAAGAGGTAAAGAGTCAAAATATGATGTTGTCTTTAGTCTGATAAATTTTATATATGCTCTACTAGGGCAGCATAATTTTCTCTAGTAAATTAGGGGATGCTATTAAGAATAGCGATGAGAACATCATCATACTGGGGAAGGATCAATGGGTTGCCTCCATTAAAAGGAACAAAGGGTTGGTTTATCTATGCAACCATGAAGGGAATAGGGAATAATATTCCTTTGTGTGTAGAGAATTTGCCAAATGGGGGTGGAGACTGAGATCTAGGAGAAGGTTATCTTTCATCAATAGACATATTGACAATAGACAAGGATAATCTAAATCCCCTTCTTATAGAAACTATATGTAGTTTAATAAAATGGAAATCAGTACCCCTTGGAGATGATCTCATATATTTTGGCATATAGATGAAAGGCTAATATTTATGTACCAAGAATGCTTAGAGTCGTCAAGTTCTCTATAGAGTGTATTCAACACTTGAATCACTGAGAGTATCACCAATCTCTCAACCAAATTTTGAAATTTGTCCCACTAGGTGTGCCAGAAAATATTATCACTCAAAATATGTACCTATTAGTTGGGCTCTTACATTTACTAATGCA
Organism: Torreya grandis; assembly: GCA_037957365.1. Taxonomy (NCBI): domain Eukaryota; kingdom Viridiplantae; phylum Streptophyta; class Pinopsida; order Cupressales; family Taxaceae; genus Torreya; species Torreya grandis. The sequence goes on along the minus strand of JARHVA010003655.1, from coordinate 452,260 downwards.
TGGCTCTTCCATACCTAGTGCCTTAGACTTGCATGCCAAAGAGAATTTTAGTGTCTTGATGTAATAATGGGATCATTCCCTAAGGTGTGGGACTCTTGCACTCCTTGGGATGAACCTTTGGATTAGGCCAATTTATTTCTATTCTAGAAGCACCTGGTTTAGAATCAACACATAGACCTATAAAGAAAAGAATGAAATCTAAAGCTAGTGTTAAACCTAACCTTAACATAGGGAAAAGAGAGAGAAAAGGTAAGAAGGTTTTTGGAATGTAAAATGTGATGCACCAAAAATAGAGTGAGCACTTCACCTACTTAATGACATAATAAAATTGATAAACTATTTACCATATCTTTGAACTGAGTGCATTGCATAAGTGTTTCACATGGAGGTAAGGGAACACAATGCAATATTAAGAGAGGTAATAAATTGTTCACAAATAATGCCTATGTAGACTTGTGTATACACAACATGAGACCTGTTGATACTTTTGGTTCCACATAAGGGTGTAAAGGGAGGATGGAAATGAGAGGGATGATATCCATAGACAAGGATCAACAACTATGAATGCACATAAAACACAAAACATGAAGGAAATTAAATAATTTCTTATTAATTTAAAGGTCTAAGGAAATATTAAAAAATCAAATAAACAAAGCTTTGTTATACTAGGAGAGGGCTCTTGGATGGAAAATTTTGGTAGCATTACATTACTAAATAATTATGGACCATTTTACAATAAAAATCAGGGTTTATATAGCATGGGACAAGGCCATGCATGATCAATTCACCATTGGAGGTGGTAGGTAGGAATTTGAATTCATATTAGTGTCCAAAGCTTAAGGTTGTTTAAGAGCATCAAGATCTTTGAAATAATGACCATAAGCCATGATTATTCAACTTGGATATGACAATTTGATCATGGAAGTAACTGGAAGGTCACTCGTGGATCCATGTGTGAATTTGAAAATGAAGGACACGTAAGAAACCAAGGGTGGTATAGGATCATATTCTAAAATTATAATAGTTACCCTAAATTTAATACTATTTTGATTTAATTCCCTTGATGTCCAATCGAACTCAACTATGATCCCCATTTATGTTGGTCACCTGCCAATCCACCTAGATTAGCTTATTAACGTAGGACTACATAGATGTATATGAGGTTATACCTCATCATCTTATACAGGTAGTGGAAATTTTGCATGTGTCTCCCCTTTGGGACCATATATGCACTAGCCCATGCACACTCCATTATTTTTAGTGTCTCATGCATAGCTGTGCACATATAGATAAGAGCATTCTAAGCAAAGGATGTGAACTAAAGATTACATAGATATTTAGTTACACAACATGGCTATAAGTTTGTGAGGGTCATCGAGGGAGATATTATGTGGAATGCATAAGGCCCAAACTCTTGCTATGCCTAATCTCTTTTGATGGTCTTTTTAGTTTGTGCCTTCATCTGGAACTTATGCTAGCCTATGTAGATAACATTATATAGTCTAGATCACAACCTACATTTTACAAGGGCACATATGTGAAACTCTACAAATTAGCACAATACTTTACCTTTAAGTGGGAGGAATTATTTGAATAAGAGAACACAAGATGATTGGATATCTTGAGTATGATCTTCATGATTTGGAACCTCTCCTTACACATTTCTTTCTTTTTCTACTTGAAGTCAGGAGACTTGCATGCTTTGAATTTTTCACCATGTTGGTATGATTAAGGATCTTGGCATGGGGCATGCATTTTTAACTCCTTGTATGCATAGATCAATACTTAGTCAATGTGTAAATCCATGCTAACTATTGAGCATGGGCATAAATGAGAAACATCTACGTGTAAACTTGTTTTTAGATAACTCGACACTACACAAGCATGAAAATATTTGTGATGTCCATGTGAGTTCAATACTTGTTGGGGGGGGGGTGACATAAAGAGTCAACACCTTATATAAAAGCTAATATATATATATATATATATACATCAATAAATAAACTTTAAAGGGGATGAAAAGAACAAGAACTAGAAGAGGAAGATTTTGTAACCATTCTTATGCTTATGTTATATCCATAGGTAAAAATGTCAATTTGTGCAAGGAAAACCTACCAAGTTACTATGTAAGTGCCAAGTATATGAACAAGGCATTTTATAACTGTTGGGGTGGTTAAACAATTACAACCTATAAGAACTAGTGGTTTCATTATCTATAATAAAACTCTATATTTTTGCATCAGGTACCTATTAAAGCCTTCACACTTAGGATGTTTGGATCATCCTAGACATATGTTTATTTTTACTAACCCTTATGTACTTAATTTATCATTGTTATTGATTAAAATTATGTGGGAAACTAGTTCTTAGAGTGTTTTATAATGAATAAAAGTGGCATATTTATATATTATAAAGATATTGGATTAGTTAACTTGTATTACAAATAAGTATTTGATCCAAAAAATAGATTATACTTCCCTAATTTGGAGGATTTTAGTATCCAAAAGCTTTGGAAATCATTAGGTGAGGAAATTTATCCACTAATTTTGCTTTGGAATACCAGTTTGATTTAATTGGCACTTGACCTTTCATTCCAAATTTCCAATGCTAATGCACTCTTCTTCTTGTTCCTCTTTATTTCTTCTGCAACAACACATCTCATGCTATTTATTCTTCACTTTTTGAAGTAAGATCTTTAATGGAAATGTTTAACCCTAGGTTTTTAGAAGCTCAGGATAGGGTTAATAATATATAAATGAATAAGCATGAGGGTGATAAAAGATCTATAGTAGGCCAATTACTTATAAAACTCAGATAAACATATACTAAATTTATTATGCTGAGATGTGCTAACAATAACAAGAACAAATATTCTAAATATTATAATGATAATGAAAATAAGAAACTTAACTGGTTTTGATGATAATATAGATCTAGATCTAGAACATGAAAGGAATAGACTAGATTTGGATTCTAGACTTGTCATTTGATTCTAGAATTTATACTTGTATAGCTACAAACACATATGTTGATTGGGATGGTTGTGTCAATGATTATATCTGACTTGGATTCAAGTGTCTAATACAAAACACCTACTAAAATTGGATGTGACCATCATGATGATTCTATATTTTATGTCACCTTCATTCTGGTGCATTTAAATCTGGGCCATAGATTGTTGCTCCTTATTAATTGTGTATCACATTGTAAATACTCTTTGATAAGTAGGAAATATTGAGGGGTCATGATTTGGATAATAAGCTCATAATTTTGAGCCTAGGTAATTTTGATACTATATATAAATTATTTAAAAAGTTCAAATTACTCAAGTTGTAGTTGAAACTATGTGACATTGATTAAAAAAATGATTAACTGATTCTTTGCATCCTTGCCAAATTGGGATACAACTATTTTGTCTATGTTTCTACCTTCCACACCACCAAGCATTCCCTTGGAGCTACATAGAACATGCCATCCTTGGATGAATTTAATACTAAATTGAATCAAGATTAAGACAATCTTATTCAAATGGGTACACTGAAGTCCTCTAAATCACATGCCTTAATTATGAATCATGATGAATAGAAGGCTTCTAATAGTAAAAAGAAGAAATAAAATAAGGACAAAGAGCAAGGAAAGGGTTATAAATTTTATGCTAAGTATAAATCATAAAAATATTCCTCCTCTTTAGATGGGAAACCCAAGAAAGAGTGACTCACATGTGCCTACTGTAAGAAATATGGGCATGATGATACCAAGTCCATGAAGAAGTAGATTGACCAGCTGAAAAAGATGCTTGAGAAGCATAATATCAATGTCATTGATTCAACCAATTAGATCTCATTAATATAAGAGTATTCTAAGGCCAAATATAATAAAAAGGTTAAAGATAAAGGTAAAGCACTTGTTGCAGTTGCATCCCAACCTTCCATATGGGTAATTAATTTTAGTTCCTCTCATCACATGGATTTATATCATGACCTTTTTTCATCTTTGGAGCCGTGTTTTATGCCTTCCATATTGTTGGGTGATGATACTTACAAAGAATTTAGTGGGAGAGGATCTATTAAAGTGAATGATGGGAAATTTCTTGATGTTGTATGTGCTCCATCTTTATCCATTAATCTCCTATTTATTTATCAGATCACTCACATCTGTTCAAGTAAGATAATTGATTTCATGCCTAATTTAATGGTTATTAAGGAAGTATATAGTGATTCCATTATTGTATTTTAGAAGGCATATCACTAGGAATGATTGTATATTTTCTCACATTTTGATCTTGATAAAACCTATACTACACTTCTCACTCATTTAGATGGGGTGAGTAAATTATGGCATGAGTGATTCAACCATCTCAATTATTGATACCTAGAGCAAATCAGTCATCATGACATGGATTCAAGGTTGCCGCATGTTCATAGTTTTGATGTTATTTTACAAGGTTACATACTTGGTAAGCATCCTAAAGAGAAGTATGACAAAGTCAAATCATGGAGAGCTACACAAATGTTGGAGCTAGTTCATAGTGACATTACAAGATCATTCCAAATCCTTCATTCAACATGACTAAGTACATGCTTACCTTCATTGATGAATTTTTGAGGTATACTACATGTAATTTCTTAAGCAAAAATATGAGGCCTTTGATAATTTTTAGGAATTTAAGGTGCTTTTAGAAAAATAATTAGTTTAAGCCATCAAGATTTTATGCACCAATAATAGTGATGAATATGTCAGTAACTATTTTGAACAATTTTACACTTCAAATGGGATTGAACTATAACATATATTTCCATATAGTCCTTAAAATAATGGTGCTATAGATCACAAGAGCAAGTCCTTGAAGGATATGACCAACTGTATGCTAGACTCCAATTCTATTTCACCTTAGTATTGGGCTAAGGCCATCAACTATGATTATTATATCTAAAATTGAGTTCCTCCTAAATAATTTAAGGGAGTCATTTATTTTGAAGCTTGAAGTAGTTAGAAATGCACAATGAAGCACTTTTGATTTTTATATCTCTTGATATGGCTCACATTCTAAAGAAGAAACATAAGGTAATGGAAATTTAAAGTCAACCTTATATCTTCACTAGATGTCTTAAGGGTTTTAAGGGATATACGCTTATCTATCCCATCACTCATGAGTTTTCATTAAGAGTGTTAGTTTTCAAGGTCCTTTAGACTCCACACTCAACACCTCTCCCTCTTCCTTGGACGTACTTAGATTTGATGATAATTTTATTGATTTAGTTCCACCTAAGCAACTTCTTGATGCACTAGATTATTATTTTAGTTATAATGATGAGAGTAGTGATGGGGAATAACCTCCTCTTCTTAGAATATATTCAAATAATAAGGAATACCCTCATAACTCTCTGAGCACTAGTCTTATTTGGGCTAGACAGACACTTTAAAGTGATGGCCATTGGGTTAGAGATCCATTAGACATTAGGTGAACCTATTCATAATTTTAGAATAACCCACATGCTTTCATTACGTATGCTTCCAATCCAAAATAATTTCATGAGGCATAAAGAACTTTTAAGTGGGATGATGCTATGGAAGAAGAGAATGGTTCCTTGATGAGGAACAACACTTTGGATTTAGTCCATATTCCTAAAGGAAGAAAACTTGTTTGATGTAGGTGGATCAACCAAACAAAATTTTTATCAGATGAGTCCATAGAGAAGTTTAAAGCATGCTTGGTAGAAAAGGGTTTTTATCAGGTACATACCATTAGCTATACTGATACATTCAACCCATTTTCCAAAATGAACTCAATCCAAGTCACTTTTTCCATTATCACAACACATCACTAGGATGTTCATCAGATAGATGTGAGGAGTGATCTTCTTCATGGTGACCTCAAAGAAGAAATATACATGAAGTAACCAAAAGGATTTGTGGAATATTCTTATTTTACAAACTTCAAAAATCTATGGACTCAAACAATATCCTCAACCTTGGTATTCTAAGATGGACTCCTTTTTTATTTTTATTAGGTTCACTAGATGTCATCTTGATCTGAATGTCTAAATTTTATGGTAGGATGATTCACTATTGATTCTGGTTCTCTATGAGGATAACTATTGATCAAAGGGAGTTCCTCATCCACCATTATAGTAGTTAAAACTACTTTGCCTGATAGGTTCTCAATGACTTACTTGGGTTTGTTGCATTACTTCCTCGAGATTAAAAATTCTTATCTTGAATTTGGTATAATTATTTCACAATCCAAGTATGCTCTTGATTTGTTTGAATGATTTAATATGGATGACTATAAGCTAAATCTAACTCCATTTCTATCTGGTGTGAAGCTTGAGGCTGATTTTCCATCTCTTTTGGTTGATGCCACTTCATATCGATAACTTATTGGAAATTTAATCTACCTTATGCACACTAGAGATTATATTTCATATGCAATGGGCATGGTCTCTATATTTATGTATGAACCACATGACATACACTAAAAATTAGCTAAGTGGATTATTCACTACATTCAGGGTAATCATAGCTTCATGATTCACTATAGAACATGTGTTGATGTTGACTTAATTGGTTATATAGATTTAGATTGGGATGAAGATATTAGAATCATAAGTCTACTTGAGGCTACCATTTTCCCCTTGGTTTAGGTCTAATTAGTTGGTCAAGCAAGAATAAAATTCTATTACTTTATCTTCTATAGAGGTAGATTATAAAGGACATGTTAATGTTGCCACTAATTATATTTAGCTTCAGGGGATTCTCAATGAGTTTGGCATTTGGTTTTGACAACCAATAGTCAGTTTCTATGAAAACTAAAGTACAATCTAGATTTCTAGGAATCTAGTCCTCCATCAATGGACCAAACATATCAAAATTCACATGTATTTGATTTGAGATCTCATCCATGAGAAAGTCATTGATATCTAATACATATATACAATAGAGTAAATTACTGATATATTCATGAAACCCTTCATTGAGATAAAGTATCTTCATTTGTGGGCTCTTCTTGGGGTTCGGGTAGCTTTGTCTTCCTCCTCTAGGGGAAATTTATATGCACTTGGGTACCTCATTAGGCATTTGTGACATAACCCAATTTCACTACCCACATAAGCTACACTTAAAAGTGGGTGTTAATGTAGGTTTTTATTCCGTTTAATGGATTTTACCTACACATGTTGGTTAAATTGCTCAGGTGTCTTCTAAGGTCATTGTGAAAGATAACCCCACATTCATGAGGATGTGAGGACATGTTTATATTCCACCTATATATGTAAATTTACTAAAACTATTTTGGTTAATGATTGATTGATGAATTATTAAAAATCTTTTTCTTGATCATATTTAATTTCATTACTACATAAAATATTTTCTTCATGCATTCAATTATATCCAGACCGATCTTTGATTGTGGCCAACTTTGACACTAGGTGAGGAATGAATGAGGATTGATCTTATATTTATACTAGTCCATTTGGAGAATGCATCATATTAAATCACTTAGGATAACCATAGAAATATGTTTCATTTGTAAATTAGATGACTTTATAACACTATACACTTATGTTGATGTAGGCATCTGACTGGGATGCAAGTGTCTAGGTAGTTAGAAAATAAGCATATGTTCAAAACTTGTAGAAATAAAATATAAACATGTTTAAAACATTCTGAGTATGATAAAAGGTTTGAGTCAAGATAACATTAGTTAGACGAAGAGATAAATAATAGGCACAAAGATATTGTATATGCGAGCCTTTTGGTAGTGGTAAAGGTCTATACGTTGAAGGTATATGCATGATATGTATTTTCCAAGTGTACAATACTGAGGTGATATATAATTTAGAAATAGTGTCTACATTTCCCCCCTTTAATCTAGTAATGAAATAACTAGTTTAAATGAAAATAATGCAAACTTAGTTGTGTATAACACACTTTGTCTTTGCATGGGCCCAACTTGAGTGATTTGTTGGTGATTGACCTGTAACCAAGAGCATGCTATAATATATGATAAGTGCATAAAATTTAAATCATTTGAAATGATTGAAATAGGAAGAGAACAAGGTTTAGGAGTAAATTATGTATTAATGCAACCATCTTGTCTTTTTGGAAATTTAATTTGAAAAGATGTATCATTATAAAACATTAGATATGAGATTAGGACAAATATAAAATCTATAATGTGCATAAATATAGAAATATTGAAGGACAAAGCTTCCCCTAACCTTAGAGCTAAAGGTGAGTTGACACCTAATAGTTGATATTAGCTCAACCATGCAACCCAATCATACTTATAACATGGTGAACGTGAGTGAACCAAGTCAACACACACTATAAATATAGTGTGGTTAGAAGATGTAATCAAGTCCAACCTATAAACTTGGAAAGATTGAATTATTTAATCACCTCAATCATACCAAAAAGTAAACCAACTACAACAATATATTAGCTCAATATAGTTCATAAAAGTCTAACTTGGTGGGTGATGACATTTCATAAAAGTGTTTTGAAATATGAAGGTGATTTTGATTTTGAAATTTAGGTGCCCTTTTTCATAACATATGCACCTTATGTATGTATTATGCTTGAAAATGGGTAAAAAAAATAATACCAATGTATATAATTCTGCCATAACTATCTATTTGAATCATATAAATGTGAGTTTTTGGCCAATTTGTAAAATTTTTAAGTGTGGAGAACATGTTTTCATAGCATGCCCTCATTGTATGTCTAAAACTTTAAAAAGTGTAGAGGAAATGTTCCCATAACATGCTCCCACTACAATCTAAATCTATGAAAAATGTGGAATCTATGCCTCTATGGCATTCCCCCACTAATACCCTACCTCCCTCTCCCTCGACCCCCCCGGCCCCCTCGCGCCACCCTGCCCCCCTCCCCTCTCCCATTTTTATGTGAGAAGAAGTAGAAACTAGTAGTCACCTTATCTCAAAAAGACAATATAACTATATAATATATGTATAAACTATGTAGCATATATAAAGAACATGTCTGGGTAGATATATCATTAAATCACATAGAATGTGATCACATCAAGTCTTAATATACATGATATATATCATGGAAACATATAGATAGTAAAAATACAAGCTCAACAAACAACAAAACACACACATAAGATCACTCAAAATCAAGTCAAAAGACAATGGTCCAAAGAGACTCTAAACAAGCGGCATCTTCAAATGCCACATAATCGAAAGGACATGACTTAGTCAAATGTACACAAAAATAAGAATGACATATTCAAATGTCAAAGAGGTAAACAAAGGCACATGGGCCACAAACAATGGAGCATATTTACATTCTCAAACAAGCAACACAAGACACTCAAGAAAGTGTATAAAGGAAAAGTATAATAAACCAACATAAACATATCATACTAGTCCCTAGATATATATGTTAGTAAAAATGTTAAGTACATAGCATATCAAGTACATTTTGAAAGATATAAGAATGGATAAAGGCATGCATAAGTACATAATCTCAAATATGATAATGTAAAGTGACTATATAATGATATAACTTGGATATATCATGATTAAAGAAGTGAATGCCCACAATATCCATATGACATGAATAGAGGGAAGGCCAAACATTCAAAAGTGCATAGATCATGTATATGTGTATGACTATATCACACTCAAAATATGTGTGAAACACAAGTTTACATAGAAATAAATTATATGTTATCCATTAACATGTAACTAACAACATAGATGCCAAGGAGATTCTGGCATTAATGGGGAGTATGCTAATTTATTTATATTGTGTCCCAATTTTTGAAGAAATGTGGTGCTACATATTGTATCCCAATTGTTCATATAAAAATGGAGATGTTGGCATTAAACCCCATCAATATTAGTGTTAATTATTAAATCTTCATGTTTTTTCACTTTGAAAGAGGGTTCCCTTTTAAAAGATTAGTAGGATTTTATCTTTTGCACTTTTCAGACATAATTTGTATGCATCCTTCATTCTTGTATTTATTGAATTTGGTTCCTCAATACTTCACATTAAGTTGTATCATGACCAATGATTCAATGATAATTAAAATATGGTTTTTATTCTTTAGGAATATGTCTATTGCTTGATCTATGCTTGATTGGAGGTAAAGATATCATGTGATGATAAGTAGCATGGTAAATATTTTATCCAAAGTATTTTAGTTTGCTATGATCTATAAAATATGTTGTGGAGTCTTATGAGAAACCTCCACATTATTCACATGATGTATTTGTGTTTGACCTTTATAAGGTTGACTCAATGTGTATAGCCAATAAAGATGTATCGAATAACAATAATTTATATGCTCATATGTTATTTTTTATTTACCCTTATCTTGATTTAGTTTTGTATCCTTTGAATTTGAATGTATATTATATTTTCTAAGACATTTAGGTTCAAATAGGTTATGTGAAAGGTGCTCAAGTGGATCAAAATTTAGTTTTTGTAGTTTTTCATTTGTCATATCATAGGCTAGATCATCATCACTATCATATTAATTTAAAACATAGTCTTGTTGTTCAATATTAACCAATAAAAGAAGATCCAATGTTGAAGATTTTTATAGTTTTGGTATTATTTATTCCTTTGGAAATGATTCTTATTTTTTATATGCAAATATGTGCACCTTAGTATTTAGTGCCTTATTTGCATTTAGAGATGAAAGAGTCATTATACATGACTCACCCATTTCATAAGTGTGTATATTCTCAAGAGGAATACATTTTTTAGGTGGTACCATTATAGGAATGCCTTCTATATCTAAATGTATCATTTTGAAAAATTTTAAAGGTTCATCATTGATGGGAATTATCAATAAGGTCCCATCATATATGAATTTTACATATCGATGCAAAATAGATGGGACAACCTCCATTGTATGTATCCATGCTATACCCAAGAATAAATTATAATGTAAATATTGAGACAATGCTTGAAAAGTGGATTGGACCATTTTGGGTCCCAATGTGATTTGGCCAACCAGAAGGCTATGTGAATTATCAAATTTATTGATATGGATAACTAATTTTTGAATGATATTGGTGATAATACCCATGGTGGTTAGGAAATTGTACTATAAATGTTTAGGCCTGATCCATTACCAATGAGCACCCTTTTTATTCCCTTATGATGCATATTCAATTATATGAACAAAGGAAAATCTTTGTCAATAACGTCTTTTGATGGTAAATATGATGGATTAAAGGTAGTATTTTTCACATTATTTTTGAGATCTTGCATGATATATGCACAGTAATCTGGCTCAATATCATTCATAACTTGGTTCTCACATAATGAATCATATATAATATCCTTATAGATAATAAATTACTTTATAATTTCAAGGATAGATACCTTATCACGCATGTTTCTCAATTAATCAAGAAAGTCATATCCTTTAGATTTGATCAATAGTTTTAGATTAAAAGTCACTTGTTGTATATTAATAGGTGATGGATTACGTTGGGAACATTTACCTTTTTGAGTAGTGACAATATGGATTGAAAAATCTAATATTAGTTGTAGGTGAATAATGGGTGCGAGATGGTAGCTATCACTTGAATAGGATCTAGGTGGAACAAATAGTTGAGAGCAGGCATGTTGGAGTCTAGATACTGGATCTATAGTATTAAAAAAGTAATTATGAAGAGAGATTAAATGTTATTTTTGTTTTAAAACCCTCTCATTATAGTGACACATCTATTTATTTATTTGGATGATACCTTGGATTAGCTTATTAAAATAACAAAATATCACTACAATTATAAAATATATCATAAAATGATGTACACATGCATCCATATTGAAAATATTGATAGGAAAGGAAATTTTATTTTTAACTTGTGAAATCTTGTTAAATTTAAAATAAAAAAATTGAAATAGAGAATCAAGAAACCCTATATCAATATTTAGGGCTTTGTTGATGAAACATTAGGTTCACCAAATGTTTAACCTTAGGTTTTTGGAAGTTAGGGCTAGGGTTAATAATATATATATGAATAAGTTTGAGAGTGATAAATAAATCTAAAATAGGCTAATAATTGAAAAACTTAGATAAATATATATTGAATTTATTATGCTGAGCTATGATAAATATATGAAGTAAAACTATGCTAGATATTGAAATGATAATGAAAATAATATGCTTATCTAGTTTTAATTTTAATATAGATCTAGATCTAGAACATGAAGGGAATAGATTGGATCAAGATTCTAGACTAGTTGCATGATTCTATAAATTATACTTCTGTATCCACAGACACATTGACTTGGGATGGGTATGTCGACACTTATTTCTAACTTGTATGTAGGTTTCTAGTATGGAATAATTATTGATACTAGATGAAATCACCTAGATGCTTATGGGTTCTCTGTCACCTTCACTTTGGTGCATTCAGATTTGGGTCATGGATTGTTGCTCCTTGTTAAATGATAAAACCCTAGTTTTTCATCTTTATAGTGTCTATGGGAAAAATGGGTTAGTGGCCACATGGTGTCAAGATTATCCAAAGACCTGTAGAGTAAAAAACTCTACATTTTTTGAGTTCAATTATGCACTCCAAGTTTTGTCCCTACGTGCTTTGGTTCGAGACAGTGGTGGGATCAAATTTATTTTTGCCTAATTTTTGTCTAAGTATCAAGATCAAGTGGAAACTACCAAGTGTCAGCAACTGAGACACATTTTATAATTTATATAAATTGCTCAGGATGTGCCACGTGTCTCATAGTAATTCAACAGAGTGTGACAAGTGTCAGCATCCATGTTTCATGTTGGCATCTGTGTTTCAAATTTCTTTTGAGTTTTGAAGGCTTCTTTCAATAAGCTTTTCTTAGGATCAAGTGAAAGGCACCAAGTGGCAACTACGGAAGGTTTCAATATGCTTTTCTAAAAGCAACAGAAGAAGCCACGTATCCCTAGCTGAAGAAAGTGGAAACCACCACATATCAACATCTGAAATATCTTCATTGTGTTTCACCAATAAGTAAAGACTATGGTGGGTCTTGAGTTTTGTTTCTGAGGCAAGTGGAAGTTGCCAAGTGTTGCCATCCATGTAAATATGAAATGAGGCCCAAACATTTCTATAGTATAGACTGAGTAATGTGAAGACCAACACGTGTCACCTTCTATAAGATTCTCAAAAGGTAGCTAAAAGTAGTGGAGACCACCATGTGTCCCTTGTTAAGGATGCACGAAAAACACCACTTATACCTGTTCCCTTCTTGAATTTGCTTAGGTGAGAAGTGCTGTGGGTCCCATTCTCTGTAAATTATTAAAGTTTGAAGAAGCGAATTGTGACAAATGTCAAAGACAGAGCACCCCAATGCGAAGACATAATAAAGAGTATAAGTAATGCAAAAAATGCCGTGTGTCTTTGGTAAGTGCCTCATAAGCTGCCAAGTGTCATTTTCTAGTGCCTTTTGAATAATGAGAAAGTTTTCAAGTGAAGGGAATCGACCAAGTGTCCTCTCCCATTTGACAGAAGGAAGTGTCCGGTGTATCTATTTTAGCCAATGAACTTGCAGGAAGATGGAACATTTTAGATCTAAGAAATATCCTATGTTAGACACTTCCAATTAAGTTAGAATTCAGTTAGGCCATTAGATTGGGAACGTACAGACAATCTAGAGCTATTCTAATGCTATAAATAGGGGTGCAGAGATCACCTAAATGATCATCAGAAGATAAAGAGAATTTTTTGTGAGAAATTATTGTCAAGAGTTTTAGACTTTTTTAGCTGTGATTAGGAATATCATTTGCCTTTGTTCTATTTTCTTGAGTTAGAAAGTTTAGGTAACTGTGCATGTTTCTGTGCCTTTTATGTGACTAGAGAAATAATAAGAAGACTTTCTATGCCTTTGTTGATATTTTTTTGTGTCACTGCAAAAGTAGTCTAAGTTGTGAGCCTCTGTTTCTATTGTTTTCATCTTTTACATTGATCATGCATTGATTGCTCTTTAATGTAATTGAATCTTACATATAGCTTCACTGTGCTTAGAATTAAGGGTTGAATTAAATTTAGGTGCATTGCCATAGTTAGTTTATCTTTCATTACACTTGTGTTTCTGTTTAATTCCTATCCCTTTTCCCATTATACACTTGATATAAAGAAGAGCCAACTTCTTTAAAATCTAGAGGTCGTTTCAAGTTACAAGTCCCACATTCTTGAAACTTCCCATTGTTGGTGTTAGAAAAAGTGCAATTTTAATCATCAACAAGACCCTTATATCAATGAGTTGTGCATACATAGATAATACTCTAAGGAGGGACTTAGACTTATGTAGTTCTTCCCTACGTGTTGGCTTGTGTGTGCATAAGGATACAATATGTGATAAATAAGTACATAGAGTGATCTAACATGTAATTTAGAAAATATAGTCAATGGAATGATGATTAATTAATTTAAACCTATATATGTGCTATCCTTATGAATGGTATGGAAATATGATAAAATAGGGAAGCTTTTCTCACTTAAAAGTTTGATTGAGTGCTTTTGGTAAGTTATCTTGTGAGAGGTAAGATGTTGTTAGGTGAAGAATGAATGAGGAATGATCATATATTTATACTAATACATTTGGAGAATATATCATATTAAAGCATTTAGGCTGACCATAAGAATGCATTTAATTTATAAATTAAAATAATTTAAGGAACTATAATTTTACATCAAGATATGACACTTGCATCAATGTAAGCATTTGAGTGGGACACAAGTGTCTCGATAGCTAGAAAATAGGCATAGACAAAAAAATTGTAGAAATAGAAGATAAGTAGGTTTATAAAAATTTGAGTATGATATAAGGATTAAGTCATTAGGATAACATTGTTTGAAACAAGATATAATCAATAGGCACAAAGATATAATGTATGTTAGCCTTTTGATAGTGGGCAAGATCTAGTAGCTGAATGTACATCCATGATATGTATTTTCCAAGTGTAAAAGATTAAGGTGATATATAATTTAAAAATAGTGTCTAAAAGAAGGTAAAAAAGGATTTTATTATTCATCTAGAATTTAAGGCTCAAAGATTTGTAATTTCAAAACATTACAAAAATAATAGAACTTCATGTAAGGAGGCAATTCCAATATGAAAGCATTTTTATCCACTTGATCTAAAATAACAAATGGACCATAGCTAAGAAAATTAAGCTTATTAGTTTGACTTTGGAACATTTTATACTAAATTATAGCCATACCTTGTCTTTAACAAGGAAATTATGTTTAGTACTATATTGATCATGCCTTGATTTGTACTTGGCTCTTGACTCTTTCAACCTCTCTCAGACGTGGAGGTGAATTTTATGACTCTTTTGTATGAAAATTTTAGATTTGTATATTTTGGAACCCACTTTCCCTTATTTATTATATGTTTATCTAAAAATAACATTAAATGGAAAATAAAGTAAATGACCAAAACACATTTCAAATGGATATCTATTAATAAAGGAATGAATAACCTTGTTATAGGAATGTTGGATATACATATCTCTAAGGGGTGGGAGAGAGAAACGTAGTGGGATGGGGGGACCCATGTTGGAATCAAAATAACTAATAATGGTGGGGGGTGAATTAGTTTCTTCAAAAAAATTCATTCAATTCCACTTAAGCATACATGAACCATTCATACAAACATGAACATCTAGCAAATCATATGCAACCATACAAGATCATGAAATAAGATAACACATTAATTATGTGGGAAACCCTCAAGGGTAATAAAAATCAATGATATATGTAAATGGACTATATTCCTATAAGATAGAATCCAATATTTAATGAAGTACCAACTCCACATGGATCACCAACCCCAACTAGTCAAGTACCCACTCAATTAGGCTTTAGCAAACACCAACCTACAAGGAGGCACCAAACCCGTAGATGAATAAAAAAAAAATCATCTATATAATTGATTTTATCATATTAATAAATCTATGTTTCTCACACAATAAATAATGATCACCTTATTTAGGTCTTCACAATCCTATCCCTCTTAAACTGCTTTCTAGACTTCTTCACTCAATTAGGTCTCTTCAAGACTGATTAGGTCATATGACCTTGATCTACATATGGCGACACACTATAAAATATTCATTACATATCCTATACACTCCTATGATGGTGTAAAATACCTCATTTTACTCAATAATGTGCTATTTCATATGTTTACACTCAGTTTACTTAAATAGGCCTAAAACTACCTTGTGTGTGTGTGTATAGAAGCCTCTTGTTCATACACCTCTTGGTTAACCACACACACTTTCCTAATTATAATTACATAAAATTGGAATTATTAAATTTTAAAATTAATAATCAACCATTACATTAGGTTGGCCATAACTTAAATAGACCAAATCCTTCGTTTAAGATTTAAGGAGACCTAATTTAATTAGGCCTTCATTAGTACACGTTACCCTTTAATCTCCTTGGAACACTTTAAAACCCAACACACAAAATTAAAACTTCATATACCAGTAAAATATACCTCCACTAATGTATTCTAGGCTCAAACAAACATTTTACAACAAGTCACTACTCAAAATCCCTCATTAGTACTCAATCCTATTAGGCATGTGTACACTAAAAATATACCTTTCAATACTAAAGATAAAAATAACTTAAGCTAATAAAAAATGATCAAAAAAGTACATAGATAGAATTATTATGACCTTAGGGTCTTCACCATATGATTGAAACACTTAAACTCATGTAAAAAATGCTTAAACTCATCTCTTTAGTATGATCACTTAGAACTGTCAGGATTATCAAAAGCCAGTCATGAAACTACTTGACGTACAAAACCTAAAAGGATACTTTAAATGATCATAAATACATTATAAATATTTTATAACATATTTAAAACAACTTGAATAAAAAAAAACATAATATCTAATATCAAACATTGGTCTTGTAGACCAACTCTTGACCTTATCTCACATAGTCTTGCTTGAACTAGACAAACCATTTGGCTTCAAATTTTCAACCTCTTACATTGACTTCCAAGATTTTAAAAAATCATTAAAATTAATTTAAATTAAAAATAAACACCACTATGTGCATTATATACTTCAACTCAGGGCATAGAGCCTCAAAGTCATCACTACAACTTTCTTACTTAGAATTGCTAGTTTTCTTCAAAGACTAGTCATGGTGACTTTACACTCCAACGCCTGTGTAGATACAATAAAAGATTCATAATGAATTAAAAATATTATATGAAATATACAAACCATATTTAAAAATAAACATCATATGTTCTATTGGAAACTATTGGTCTTATAGACTAATTTGTTGACCTCACTATACACAGACCTCACGAAGTCAGACAAGTCATTTTTGCTTCATCATTTTTACCACTATAACTAACTTATAATATATATTAAAAGAATGAATAAGACATAACAATATCAAAAAACATCTCCATGCACTTGTTTTCATATTTTTATCATGAAAACACTTTCCAATTCATCTTTTCACTACTGCTTAGGTTTTTCAATGTTTACACCATTAGGCCTGTTAGCAAATGGCTAACTTAGATGACTAAATTAACACACTTGAGGACTAGAACCTATCCAAAAAATTTCATGGACATAAAACATGAGTCTCTACCTGATTTCTCCATCCATTTTCTTACTATGTCTAATGCAACTTTTGATTTCTACAACTTCTTTATAAACAAGCCTATAACTCAACATTTTCTTTCTCCTCTCTCTAACCAATATCACCTGGATGTACCTAGGAGAGTCCACTACAAGATCCAATAAATTACCTAAGAATACCAATCCATTTTGAGTAATTTTGAGTAATATGTTTAACATTGTGTCTTTATTAGGGTTCTAAGAGGGTTTAAACCTATTTCCACTCTTAACAATCATTCATAAATCATTGCCACTCAATATAAAAAATAATGATTAAAATTTTGATCTAGGACCCTTCCCCATGTACCATGAATATATCAAGTTCCCATTAAATTTTTTTATGAGCTAATGATCACAAGAAAATCCTTTTCAGGTTGAGAAACCATCATTCTAAGCACTTGAGAGACCTTAAAATAAAGATTCATGCCTTGTCCTTCAAACTATGACCTTAAAATGCATGAAAAGAATTTAAACAAAAAACATAACCTATAACAATGCTTACATAATCTCAAATACTCTAAAATCTAATCATGACCCTTCATTAGGCCATATTCTCTCTGACCTTGACCTACAAACCATATTAGGTCTTAAAACTAACCTTCATGCCTCTTTCGATGCACTCTCCACCTTACTCACATACTCAAGCAACCTCTCTCATGCTTAAGCATTTCCATACATCCTCAACATTAATTTACAACATATCATGATACCTCATTAGGCCAGGCAGGGTCTAGAAGTGGTTTAGGTGTAGACTTGGTCTAAAGGTCCCACCCCTGTAGGCTCACCCTGAGACTCTCATGAGTGCTCCAATGAATCCAATACATGATGAAACAAACTCACACAAAAAATCATTAATTTTTTTATTTTGGAATCACAACCACTGAGAGAGGGGGGCGAATCAATGTACAAACATTTATTTCAAATCCATACTTCATTCATTAACCTTTTAAACCAATCTAGTAAACAAGCAAATCATAGAAAAGCAATCACATAGACAAGAAGAAATACATAAAAAAATGAACATAATATATATGTATGAAAACCTCATGGTGGATAAAACCCATTATCACATCACTTAGATTACTATCCTATAAGTAATGAAACAACATTTAGTGAGGAACCAACCCAACTAGTTCTTTAACAAGATCCAACTTGAAAGGAGGATCCAACACACTAAGTTACTTGGAACCAACCCAAACAATTAAATTCCACTTATTAAATCTCAAACCTTAAAGGAAACTTAAACTCCTTCTTGACCAAGCAACAATTTAGCCAAGACAAACTAGATCACCTCAACACCTTGTTGCTCAACCAATAGATGATGTTGTCTTCTTAAAATATCAATATTATTTATATGGTTTAAAATATATATCATAAAACTATAATACATCTATAATTAATGTTTTATTGTCTCTCGATATCCAATAAACTCACTCAAATCTCCTTGACCTTCTATCCCTCTCAAATAGCCTTCTAGGCTTACTAGCTCAACATGCCTCTTCTAGGCTCATTAGGTCAATTAACCTAGTTATCCACATCAATAATATATATTATATAATCATGATTGATACTATACTAATTATTTATGATATAAATTACCTACCTCTTCTCCTCAAAAAATTCTTTTATTTTCTTATATTCTCATTTTTTTTAACTAACTTAAAACAGGCTTTCTAGGGTTCCTTGCTCAAATAACCCTCATTTGGCTTGATTAGGTCATATGAACTTGATAAAAATATTTAAAAATCATATTATATGTTTATTTATGATCCTATACTTACATATAAATATCTCCATAAACTTATTTTTTTCCTTAAGGTATTCCTTTATTCGTTTGCACTCACATACACTCAACTAGCTCAAATAGGCCAATTATGCCTTATATTTATACCAATCACTTGCTCTTACCAATATAGGTCAGACACAAAAATTTAATTTTTTTATAATATTTCAAATAGGTTAATAAAAAATTAGTTTCACATAATAAAAAATCACCATATAGGTCGGCCAATACTTCTTTAGACCAAAACCTCCATTAGGCCTAATGGAGACTTAATGCAATTAGGTATTCTCTACACACACATTTTAATTAGACCTAATTGAAACACTTTGAGCCTCTAAAAATTAATGTAAAAAATAAAATTAAAATATAATATAACATTTATAACATTCATATAGGTTTGCACTACCTTTTAGTCCAAATCATCCCTTGAATCATGTCATTAGGTCTACTTGCCATTAGCCCTTCTCACTGCCTGAAAGTCTGTTTCACACCATTGAAGAAAATAATTTTTTTTCCATATAAAAACATGAAAAAATAATATTAATAAATAATACAATACCTAATAGTAACCACCATGTCCTTTTGACATTACCAAACAAGCCAAAAGGCCTCAAACCTACTCTTGCAACATGACCAGTCATAACTGTCAAACACTGTCAAAGTATAGTCAAGAAAATTTGATCACCAACATATTCATATGAATTTATCATGAATAAAAACACATTAATTTTTAACTCATATAATTATATAAAATCATAATAATCAATTTATTATTCAACTCTTAGAAAAACACTCCAAACTCACCTCTGCAATATGACTACTCAAAATTACATGTAGCTTTAAAAACACAGTCATGTATAATTTTGTATTTAACACTTAAAATAAAACATTAATGAATTATAATAAAAATTAATAGATCATATATTACTTATATATAATCATAAAATATATATATCTCAAACTCTTAGTATCAACCATTGGTCTTACAAACTAATATCTCAAGCTTCTCTCTCATTGTTCTAACACAACCAGACATGCCATTTTGGCTTTCATGTTTCACCTTATTAACCTCACTCTCAACCTTATATAAAGAATTTGTAAATAAATTAGGTCATAAAAAACAAATAATATACATTATTGCATCATATAGGTGTATATATCCTCCAACTCACCATTCTCACAAAATTACTCATAACTTCACACAAGCTCAAAAAACACAGTCAAAAGCTTTTGACTTTTAAAACTTGAATAGTGAATTATAATGAATAATAATTAGTTAAAAATAAAATATGAGACATATTAGACAACTTAATGTGAATTATATCATTAAAATATATCCAACTCACCCCAAAATCATCTCTACAAGAAGCTCACTCAAATCTGCCAGTCTACTGAAAAACATAGTCAACTTTGACAAGCAATACATTCACTTGTATAGATTTTAATAAAGAAATTCCACTTTGAAGTTGTTAATTAAGGATTATGGTATAAATTTTATTTAAATACCATGCCAAAATTATCAATATTTTGGTCTCTACATGCATTTACTTGACCATTGGTGTTTTTGGTTTTTACCACAATCAAAATATTTGAATTTGACCTAAAATAAATACACTTGTATAGATAGTTAGGACATGACACCACATGGAGGATGATATTCATGGAGTATAATAAAACATTTAATTTTACACCAACTTGGTCTTAGCAATATACTACCTTATAAAATCAATTCTTTGCTCACTATTTTGAATCACACACACAATCATTTGAAATCTAACGTTCATATTTTCAAATTTCAACAACTATTTCTTGAGGCTTAAACTTGATAGTCTCTAGCATGTCAAAATCTACTAGAGTAAATTTGGAGGCTTATATATTGAGATATAAAAAACATAAAGACACCAAATTGGTAGGGTACCTTCTTGGTATAATAGACAACATCACCATGAAAAACTTTGACCAAGATTGACTTTTTGAGTACCTACAATAAATGCACAAACTTTCTAGTTTATCCATATCTCCATGATGTGCAATGATGGTTTGGATTCTCTTAATCTATAATGATCCATTTATCTCTCTCCAAAGGTCGATATGAAGTACTAGATACTCACCAAGATATCTATGGATGCCTCAAAACCTCTTCTTTATCCTTACTGACCTGCACATATGTTATATACTCTCCAAGCTATCAAACACAACTTCTTTATCATTAATGCACTAGTACCTCATGCTCTTATTGACATCAGTGACAACCTAATACATCAATTACCATGATCAATAATATCCCCCTTTTTCATTGATGGTAAAACACCCTCATAATTTATTTTTACCCATTTGAACTCCATTTTGATCTTTCTCCCCCTTTGACATTAATGACAAAGGATGCTATACAAGCTTTCCAATTCATCCTTGGACCTATTCTTCAACAAAACATGCCATGTAAACTTGAAAAACTCAAATAGGCTCCCCTTATCACCATGCTGACCTATAACTACTTGTCCTTGTCTTTGACTGATCAACCTCTTGAACCAACATCCAAACTGATTTGACCTTCTCAAAGTCCTTCATCTATAAGCTGACCTTTCATAATCTCTTGCTTACCCTTTGTCATCAAGCTTATCAAGAGATGTAAGTTATCTCCCATAATTCCATGATACACTTAGATCATGACATATGAAATGAAAGACCAACTAATTATAATATATACATAACTCATAAGAATACCATACCTTGAATGCTTCATTAGGCCTCATACCAATAATAGATCCCATAGAGACCTAATTCAAATAGATCCACTCTTTGCTCAACAATGACTTATTGAGATCATAAGAACACCTTAGATAGGTATTAACAACTTCATATAATCCTCATATAATCAAATAACTTCCCTTAAAGCATCATAAGCCATCACGACTCATACTACTACAGGGCACCTTTGTTAACACACAATCATACTAGGTTTTTGCATACATAAAAAACTGCCTTGAACTTTTAAGGAATAAAAATAATGAAATAAATTAACTATGATGAACCAAGAACATGTACATAATCTCCATTATTTCAACAACATCATAATATGCACTAGACATCACAACTCAAGGTATAAGGGCTCAAAACTCACTCTTGTAGCTTGCTCACTCATACACCAAAACCAAGTCATGAAGACTTGAAATTATAACACCTATTTGGGAACTCACCATGAGATAAACCATTAATTTCAATAATGATGTCTATTAAATAAAAATATACACTCAATCCCTCTAACACATATAGGTCATGATAGAGTCTTTAGTTTCATGAAAGCACACCTAGGTTTTATAGTCATAAAATAACTTGAAACCCTCATACCTCTATTTTTATTAATTTGAGATTAATATTCATATATAAGATAAATATGATCATATATAATGGATATACAGAATCTATATGACCTTAATAACATTTCCAAACATTTAGAACACTCACCTTGAGTGACCAAGAACTCTATAAAACTCTGTAAAATGTCCCTATCTACCATTTTCATCTAACAGTCCAATAATAGGTCAACTTGAGTGAAAAAAATAGTTGAAAAAGAGGATATAACTTCATAAAATAACCTAATGGACAATAAAAACAATTTTTTACCTTCAACCTCCATCTAATTACATGCATTGACTCAGTCAACCCTTCTTGTTATATTAAATTACTTAGAAATAAGGGTTTTTATGTAGCTTCTACTCATTGCCCTAAAAAAATAATTCCACTTGGATATGGTTGGATGGGTCCTATATATTTTAAAAACATCATAATATACTTAAAAATTCATTTTTGCCACTTTCCAATAAGATGTTTCTAATCAGGTCACTGTGAGGGTATTGATAGGGTTTTACACCAATTTTCATTCTTAGCATTTGTTCATACAAATATATCCTTGAAACCAATTCCTAATGTTTGGAAAAACTTATTATTATATTTTTTCATCTCTCCCAAATAGATAAGCTTCCCATGTAATGATCACACATGCCAATGAGCATAACAAAAACCTTCTCGAGCTTGGAAACCTTCATTTTGCATACATAAGAGACCTCAAAACATGTTTTCTTACTTTATCCTACATCTCAAGACTTTAAAATTCATAAAAATATTTGAATAAACCTATTTAACCTCTTTAAAATCTCACATGATCTCTAGGCACCTTGTGAACTCAACTTGACACCTTATTAGGCCTCACTAGGACTCTTTGTACACCAGGCCTAGGACTGCTAGTTATACTTGGAATTTGATCACACTTTGAAACCTCTTGTATTATTATAAAATCCTCATTAAATTTAAAATTAAATAATACCAAGCTTAAATGTATCCAACCTTATTCACACAAGTCTCTTACTGCTCATCTCAATAAACTACTAAGCTTGTGCTTTTACACTAGGTCTCTTATGCTTACTCAAATCTACATATTATTGGATATCAAATTGAATTTTACATAAATTAATGAGAAAAAAATTATCATACCTTTTTATACCTTGATGTTATTATATTCTCATTTATTGAATATTTTCTCTATGAAGCCTAGCAAAGACACCCCTTTTCACAGACCTCTAGAATAATAGAGCACCCCAATCCTTGTCATATGACTGAATGTTCTTCTCAAGAACCCTGTATGGTTTGAAATTATATTTTGACTCATATTAACTCTTCTTATCCATTGTATGATCTAAAACATAACACTATTAAGCAAATTTTTGATCAATGACCACATCCTCATAACTAGTGTGATTAGCATTGATTACCTTTAGTCTCCATATCCAAGTTGAGCCTTTCTCATGTATTTTAGGAAAAAATATAGCTATATGACCATTTTTATGACAAATATAGCAAAGAGTATGACTGAACTTACCTTTTCTCTTATTGTTCCTTCTTCTATGTTCTCATGACAACTTATTCCTTGAGTCCATTCTGTAATCCTTTTCTCTATGACCAAACCTATAACACACAAAGTAATGACCATGAAGTAAGATTTAATATTTAAATGAGTTGGGATGCATAACTTTATCTACCCTCTTATTTCCTTTGTCCATGAGAGCCATATTGCTCTCTTCACAAGACTTGATCTTGATATTGGTTTGTTCAATCTCTACCTTCAAGAAACTTAACTCATATTTCAACGTAGAAAATTATTACTCTTTTAAAATCATATTTATATTTACATAATTTAGTTTAATATTGATATCTTTGATGATATTATTATCTTCTTTTCTTACTTCAATAATTTCCTCAAACTTAGTTTGAATATGACCCATCTCTCCTTCATGTTCCATAAATGACTTGGCTTGATCTTTAAGATTCTTAAGGATCATCTAATGTTCATCACCCTTGGAGTTATTTTTAACCCTCCTTATATTAATGAGACTAATATTCTCTTTAAGATATTTCACCATAGATCTCAACTCTTGATTCTCTTTCCTTATCTACTTAGCCATCTTGTGCTTCTAGGATCACCTTCAAGATAACAATCCTCCTTGAAATGACCTACTCTAATAATAAATTTTGGAATAAAAACCACTGAGGTGGGGGTGAATCATTTTACAAACATTTATTTCAAATCCATACTTCATTCATTAACCTTTCAAACCAATCTAGTAAACAAGCAATGCATATAGAAGCAATCACATAAAAAAGAATCAAGATATCAACACATGAACACAAAATCTATGTGAGAAACCCTCATGTGGTTTAAAACCCACTATAACACCACTTTTAATACTATCCTATAATCAATTAAACAACATTTAGTGAGCCTCTAAATCCACAAGGAGCACCAACCCCTTCACTAGTTAGGCACCAATCCAACTAGTTCTTTAACAAGCTCCAAATTTCAAGGAGGCTCCAACTTCCTAAGTGACCTAGCACAAAACTATCCACTTCAAGGACCCTTATAAAATATCCAACCTAGAAGGCAACTCCAAATCCTTCTTTATCAAGCACCAACTTAGCCAAGACAAACTAGATCACCTCAACACCTTATTGCTCAACCAATAGATGATGTTGTTTTCTTCAGCTCTCAATTTTCTTTCTCTAATTTAAAATATATATCATACACATAAAATACATATTTAATGAATATATTATGGTCTCTCAACAACCAATCAATCCACTTAGCTCTCCTTGACCTTTTATCCCTCTCAAATAACCTTCTAGGCTTACTCGCTCAACATGCCTCTTCTAGGCTCATTAGGTCAATTGACCTAGTTATCCATTTACAACATCTCTATTAGATAATCATGATTTATCCTTTGATACTTCTTGATGATCTACATGACCTACCTCTTCTCCTCAATTTTTTTTATTTATATTTTTCTAACTAGCTCAAAATAGGCCTTTTAGGCTTCCTTGCTTAAACAACCCTCATATGGCTTGATTGGGTCATATGACCTTGCTCAACACACTCATACCTCATGTTATATCTTTATGTTTTATCCTTTAATTCCCTTTTAAGGTCTCCATGACCTTATTTTTATCTTGAAGGTGCTCCTTTATTCATTTGTACTCACATACACTCAACTAGCTTAAATAGGCCAATTATGCCTTATATTTATACCAATTGTATGCAATTAGAGATGCATCATGTATATAAATCAATCATAACTTAGAGAAGATAGATCATACCATACATTTATGATTGGGGATAAATTAGATAATTGGGAACATGACCAATATGGGGATCTGCTAGACCCGTTTAAGGGATCTCTTACCAAAATCTAGTATGCTAGGGAGGTTCCAATTCCTCTAGTAAAACACAATAATGAAATAAACCTAAGGGAGTCCTATGTTTTGATATCTAAGTAAACTAATAATAAGTAAAGTGAATCTAATATAGTGCTCACTAAAGCTTGTGGCACAAAGTGGGGGTTAGAAACAATAAAATTAATCATGCATAAGAGACATACTCATGTCAATGTATACATAATCCTAATACATGGAAGAGAAGTAAAAATGCATATCTATCTACTTTTACAAAGGAGGAACAAAGTTAGAAATACTTACCTTTTAAGATGAATCCACTGAGCCTCAATCTCTCCCTTGGCCAAGGTGATTCACAAGAGGTTATTGTGGTATGTTAGGATGATAAA
Organism: Torreya grandis; assembly: GCA_037957365.1. Lineage (NCBI taxonomy): Eukaryota > Viridiplantae > Streptophyta > Pinopsida > Cupressales > Taxaceae > Torreya > Torreya grandis. The sequence continues at coordinate 425,718 of JARHVA010003655.1, read as the reverse complement.
GGTAAATCAACTCTAGGCTACACATCCTATCAATGCATCTAAAAAACTTATTCACAAGACAAGCTCTATATTTCCAATGAAAGTATGAAACCCTAAGCTTTCTCCTCAAGTAGAATGGTGGATAACCAAATGTGAAATATCTATTACTTCTTCTTATCTTCTTTAAATAATGGTGAAATGAACTTGTATATATGGGTGGATTTAACCTTAAGCCTTTTCAAAGGTTTTGGCCGATAAGGTCGACCTAGTTGACCTAGCATAATTTCAAACAATAATTTACTAGGTCATGGGATAGGTCAACTAAGATATGACCTACACCCTAAGTGAATTTTACCCAAAATTATACAGTGTCAACCTAGTCAACCTAGTACAAGAAATTAAGGCTAAAAACTATACATAGTCGATAGGGTTGACCTAGTATAGTGAACAATCAAAAAGGGGCCAAGGTTAGGAAAAGGGGGATAAAAGGTAGGAAATGATTGAGGAGTATGTAAAAGAGAGAACAAGATTAGGGATAAGGTTTTTAAGAGATACATGTGTAGATAACAAGTGGTAAAAGGGACAATAATCCTACGAAGCACCAATAGTCTACCCACCCCTTTCTTAGTGCAACCCTTAAGGTGTGCACTCAAAGAGATTAAAAATTGATGGGTTTTTGCAAGATAAAAAGTATTAGTAATTGATAAAAGCTTGAAAAAATATTATGTGTATACATATGCCCCATTTGAAGCTCATCATGTGTCATGTGAGTGCAACATGGGATGGTGCTTCAGGAATAGAACATGATAACACATAATATTGATGCTAAATAAAATGCAGTAAGGAATAAATAAGATAAATGAAAGGACAAAATTGAAAAACACATACCTTTACTTACCTTCATGTGGTAGATAAATAAGTATACCAAAATAGAAGTGAAGGCATCCAATGTGAATAATATTTAGGCAAACCTATAGAGATTAGTGCAAAAAATAGCCAAAAATGGAAATTTTTGGATGATAAATGTGTAATAGTGGAAATGAGTTAGTATAGACAAAGATATGAGGGTCTTAGGAGAATTTCCAAATTGGAATTGTTAATGCAAGGTTAAAATATTGAAGGCAAATAAATGACAAAATGATGGTAAATGAATGACAAATGATTGGCAAAACATACTAAATCACATTAGAAAGCATGTAAAACATAAATGGAAAAAATGAATGTAGAACATACTAAATCATATTGGGAAGTATGTAAAACATAAATGACAAATGAAATATCAATGTAAGAAAACTTGAACAAAGATATGTAAGTGACAAGTAACCCCATGTAAGATAAGCATGTCAAATCAAACATAAATAAAAACATGAATGTCTAAAAATGAAATTTAATTGAAGATGTAAGACAAACATGAAGAATTCATACATAAAGAGACATTTAAGAATGCCAAAATGTCAGATGTAAGATAAGTGAAGTCTACATGAATCAAATAAGAACATGATAGATGAATGAAAATTAGAAATCTCTAAAGGATGAAAACTCAAACTTAATGCTTGTTCTGAGATACAATGTAAGAAAGCACAACCACCTAATGAAATGACTAGGATGACAATTAGATGGTGTAGTACATAAATGGTGTTTGTGAGGAAGGCCTGATGTTATCTAAGGTCTTACAATGCAACTCACAAACTATAAACCAAGAGGAGTAATAAGGTATACATGATCAAGGATGTGATAATCTAAAAGCAATATCCAACAAGGGGAATATAAGGAAAATGTGATGTAAATAAGGAATGTGAGGCACCACATGGGTGATGTGAACATTCTTAGGAATAATGAACACAAAGCTTGGGATAATAAGTGAAGTATATAGATCATCCCATGAAGGCTATATGAATGAAAATTAAAATGGACCTACCTTCACACAATGTTTTCTCCATTCCTCAGGGCCCCTTACAGAGCTATCAATCTATTGTGAAGATTGGGTACTTGTGTGAGAAAGTATATAACACTAAAATATATTTTTTGTTTTCCTTTTCTAGTCTACTAGCCTACCACACCCCAATGGACCTTATCTCTATCATGATGCCAACTGTGGAGTTTGGGATTTGAATAGAATAAGGAGATGTGCCTAGAATCACATATTTTAGTGTGATTTGAATTTTGGAATTTGTAATGTTGCCTTTTGGATCATTGCCTTTTGTTTGTATTTTATGATTTTGGCTTTTAATTTTTTTTTGATTTTTCTATTCCTCCTTCATACGGATTTGGAAAACCAAACACGGGTGTTAAAGATGACAAACACAAGAGAGATTACACTTGGTCACTAGAAAAAAGACCTGAAGACCAAGGTGTCTAAAGACTTTTAAACTTGATGACAAGTAAGTGTTTGATCTCAAAATTGACTGATGTGAGCCTTAAATTAAAATAAATAAGGGAAATATGGGGATCATGAGAGAATAAGTGATAGAATGATGCATATGGTCATAGCTGATCACAAGGAGGTAAAGTAGTGCTATGAAAAGGGATAGGGTTATTCTATGATAGTTATGTCACTAGAGAAGCCATGGTAACCTATAAAGGATCTATTATAAACACTAATGAATGTAGTAGTCATCTAAAAAAGTGGTTTAAAGATGTTTTGATGTGGTAATTTATAAGGAAGGGCCAAGTCCTACCCATGGTCTTACACTGAAACTCATAAGGTGAACACCAATGAGGTAAATGCTAAATAATGGGAAAAATAATAAAAAAGCTACTAAGGCAAAGAATGACATGAAAATACAAAAATAAAAGAGATATATAAGGATAAAAATGAAAACAAATGCCACATGTTATGTGTAAGAAAACCAAAGAACGTAAAGGAAAATAATGATGATAGTAAAGTTGAACTAAAAGAAGCAAAGTGCATAAAAAAATAAACATGAGACAAAAATAACAAGATCTATGCTATCATATATATCAAAGATGAGCATGTGAAATACAAGTTTATAAGTCTCAAAAGGTTTCTTGAAGATGAATTTGTTTATTATTATGTATTATAGAATTATAGTGGGCATCGTAAGATGCCAAAATGGGTGAGTGGATATATGGATGGGCATCCCAAGATGCCCTAAAGTTTTAAGGGACATGTGTATGTTCATCACAATATGCCCCAATATGTGAGGTGGAGTGAGGTAACATTGAACCACTAAAATGATTTGCATTGGGTTGGTAGGTGCATTTGGAGATAGGTTAATATGTTGGGTTGTTAGATTTTGGGGATGTTGAATGTGACATATGATTTTTAGGAGAGGTATGAATAGGTAAATGAGGACCATGTATGATATGATTTGAAGTAGGCATTTGAACTAGATACTCTTTTGGTTCATGTGACTTAAGATGCTAAGGTTCAATGGATGCAACAATATGTTTAAAGTTGTTCATGTTAGCCATCCTTTCTTTATTGGTGTATGGAGAATGATCAACTATGGTTTAAATAACATTAGAGGATGAGGTGTAGGTATGGGGTAATGGTTGTTGATCATTAGGTAGTTGATGTTGGTGTGATTGTGGTTCTTGAGATTAAATTTGATAAGCTTGAAGATAGTCTTGATAACATTGTTTTGCTAGAGTATCAATATTTAAATATGGACCAAGCAAGTAATAAAGAAGAAATTAGTGAAGATTATGATAAGACTCATGAAAATGACCTATAGTAGTATGCCACCAACAAAATTTATTAGGATTGTACCATTTTGTAGGAGGTTTGGAAGGATCAAAGCTCATGGGTTTAGAGGGTGGCAATTTCTTCTTAAGTTATTCTAGAATCAAATGAAGGTGGGTTGGGTTAAAATTGGTTGAATTGGATGCTCCGTTTTGAGATAGGGGAGGCTTGGATGAATCAATGTGATGAGAAAATGATTGGAAAGGTTTTTAATAGTTGTTTAAGGTGTTTAAAATTGAGTCATAAGAAATTATTGCCTTTTTTCTTGGTCTAAGGCTTCTTCTAAAGTTTTAGGTGAAAATACTTAAACTTTGTATTAAAGGGGAGCTTTAAGAGTAGTAACACAGTTTTAAATGAGTATCATCATTCATGTTATGGTCTACTTTATGAGCTAGAGACTTCCATAATTTAATGAAAGTATGAGAAGATTAATTAGGAAGTTGTTTGGCATTGATGAAATGGCTAAGGTAATTTTCAAGAAAGACATCATGTTGGAATTCTTTCATTAGAGCATTGACTAAATCCTCTAGTTGTGAGATGGAATGTCTAGGAAGCTGGTTGTACCATTCAAGTGCATCACCAACAAAGGTTTTGGCTAATATCTTGGTGGTAGAAAAGGTGTTAGTTTGGACCCATTCTTTATAGAGATTACCTAAATACTTAAGAAATATAGTAGGGTCCTTAGCCCCATTATATGTGATAGTTGGAGAAATGTTTCCAATATCTATGGATGTAATAAATGGGGATAAGGGTTCATTTTGAAGATGTCAAAGTGTTTTGTTATTTTTTGGAGGTCATGGGATGATATTAACATTAGAATATCTAAGAGGAGGAGGGAAATAATTTTGATTTGGTTGAGACATGATGACTTGAGGTGGTTGAATAGTCATGTTTAATAAATGTTGTTGCAGTTGCATCATTTGGGAATGATTAGTTGTTTGCATGATGTTCATTTGTTGAACTATGTGTACAAGAATTTGAGTTGTGTCAATTTATGAATTTTAAGGTAGGGTATTAATGTTGTTAGGAAGAGGATTATTAGTGTTGGTGGGAGGAGGATTATTTGTAGGTACATGATTCCTAATATTAGTGTTGGTTGTCTTAAGTGTGGTAGAAGAAGAAGGAAGCTTGGTAAAACCACCATTCTTGGTAGGAGTGTAAATAATATTATCATCAAGGTATTTTGAATAATTGGGAATTATATAGATTACAATTTGAGTGGTTATAACCATGTTAATTTGGGAAGTGATAAGGCTTGGTGATCTTGTTATGGGTGTAATAAGAGGATTGTAAACATTAGTTGTAAGAGGTGGAACATAATGTGAGGTTCCATAATTTGATGTAGATGGGTTGATGAGTTTATGAAATATAGGTTTAGAAGGTGTAAAATTGGAATAAGATATATGATTGTCATGGTGTGGGATTTTTCTAATAAGATTCTCTGGATGTACTATATGGTATGGGGTAGATCGAGATTGATAAGATTTAGAACCAGGTGATGAAGAGATGCACCATAAAGAGTTGTCTTCTTATGGTGGATAGGTAGGGTAGGAGGAAAAAAACCATGTAATTTTATAATGGGTTGAGACTATTAAGAAACAATTTGATAAGAGGATTTATGATTCCAAATAGGAGTGGATATCAGAAATCTAGGAGGAAAAATAGGGATAACATTGGCTAAAAATAGGGATAGTACTGAATGATAATAAGTTAACTTAGTCAACCTAGTATATTAGGGAGATAATATTGAATGATACTAAGTAAAAATAGTTGAATTATTATGCCAAGGATATATTTCTGAATGAAACTAAGTTGACACAATCGACTTAGTATGTTAAAGACATAGTTCTGAATGATACTGAGTCGACACAGTCAACGTAGTATGCTAAGGTGGTGTACCTTATTATAATTATCATATTATAAAAACATGAAAATTAATTCACACATGGTTTTATATCCACCATGATCCAACAAACTATTTTCCAAGAGCTTGAGCACTCCCACTTAGTAATTATCTTACTTATGGTTGCCCTATTTTCTTATGTAAATACAGTTTGGACTGATTTTTGCCCATATCTTACAAACTAAACTACTTCATAGGAATCCAAAACCATTTTGAAGTACCATTTTTTCCATTTTATAATATCATGGACTTTTTTATGGGTCTTATTTAGACAAAATGGACCAGAATACCCTTTGTTAGGCTCAAATTACCATGTTTCTCATAAAAATTAGAAATCACTGTATTTTGGCTATAAAATTCACAATATTTATCATATAAAAAATATAAAACTTTTTTAGGATACCCATTTCAAATTTACATAGCATATATCAAAATAACATACCCTTGTTTTGGATCATATCCTCCAAAATAACACTTTTCCTATTCTTTCACTAAAAATAATTAGCCCTCTTTTTGTGCAAAGCTCCTTGTCCTATTCATTATACAAACTTCCTATCCAAACCAAGCATAATTAAAGATATTGATTATGCCCTTAAAGGTGAATCAATAATTTTTTGGCCCTCTCCTTTGGACAAAATCACTTTTCTTAGGTCACCCTACTCTCTTTGCATGCCTTGCACCTAGAACTCAATTGCAATGGAATTTTTGCATACATTTCCATAAAAACAATCATGAAACCACCTAAAATATTTAGGTATCATAAATAATTTAAATATTACAATTTTTCATGTATTTTAAATGGTATAAAATCATTATATCAACCAAACCCTAGTTTTAGGGTTTCCTAGGCCTGTACAGGGTTGAGAGCACAATAAATTCAACTAGGAGTGTTTTGAAAGGTTTAAAAGGACCCAAAAAAGTTCATGAGGTCTATCTAAGTTTATTACACATTTCCAATTCATCAATCAATCATTACTAACCTTCTATGCATTCCAAACAAGGTAAGTTTAGTTTATCTTGACTATGTTTTTATCATAGTGAGTAGGGTTCCTTAGGTTTTCTTCACAAATCCTTTATTCAACAGGCCTTAAAATGGTGTTCATGCATGTATATGATATAAATTACTTCCATATTGATATAATTATGTAATAATAGTCTTATTATTCCATTTATTATACAAAATATCACAAACTCTATGCACATACCTATAGACTATCACCTACAGGCTGAAAGTAAGCATTTTATGATTTCCAAGAATTAAAGGGTTTATAAGTCTTGATTTCTTCTCATATAGAGTATTAATTGTCTCACATACATATTAATATACTTATTTAATCCCCATTTATTAAATTTCACGTGGATTGACTCTTGAGTAGTGGACTGTGTTAATGTTTGAATAACCTGTCACATATCCTGTTCTTGAAGTTTTAAATTATTCCAAATGTTCTAAATTTATTACAACAAAACACAAGTCTTAAATTTTTCTCAATAAAATTCTTAAAGGTTCCTCATACATGTTTTATTCCAATATATATTTATTTTGTTCTTAAGCTCTCAAGAAAATACACACACTCAAACCTGTATACTGTATAACTAGATCTCTACACTTGAGATCATTGTTTGCATAACATAATCATCTGAATAAAACATCATTATTATTAATCAATCAAAGATGCTTACAAGATAATTGCTCAGTTACATGATCCATGCTTAATGGCTTCCAGAAGCCTTGTTAGACACTTCATGTCTATTCTTGTTATCACATCCAATCCACTCTCTCTATTTCAATATTATATCCTTCTGATCATCCTCTCTCTCTCTCTCCTTAAATGAGATATCCTCCTTATCTATCTCTCCTCCTCTTATGTTACTCTTGAAGAATGAATAAATTATACATATATCATTCTTTTGGAATAACTCCTTTCTCTTCTACACCCAAATTGGGCTCTATAACAAGTAAAGAAGATTTTCTAAACCAATATGCTAAATGAAGAAGATTGTCTAACAAAATAATATCCTATGGTTGGAGGATTTCAACCATCTCCATTATTTTTCTTGTATGACAATATTGGATTCCAATGTGGGGATTCTCTCTAACTAATTTCAACTTTTTTCACTTTTACTTTTAATTACATTTTACTCCTCTAAGGTAAGAGTTTAAAATATTCTTAAAACATCATTTTGGAGGGAAAAACCAAAATTTGAATTTGAACTCTAATCTTATCCACACTAAAACATGACTTGAGCTTGCGTGCTTGATGATTTCAAATTATCCTCCATGTCCATTGGAGATGCTCCTACATCATAAAGACATAGTTTTGAATGATACCAAGTTAACTCAATCAACTTAGTATGCTAGGGACACATGTCTGAATAATACTAAGTCAACCTAGTTGACTTAGTATGCTAAAGACATAGTTTTGAGTGATACTAAGTTGACCCAATTGATTTAGTATGCTAAGCAAGAGAAGTACATTAGTCTGTAAGTGATTGTATCAATAGAGATGATAATGTTTTGAAATAAGGGAAATTTTTTCTAACTAATTTGAAAGTAAGATACGAAAGTAAATAAATAGTGAATTGGGTCAATGAGGATGATCTAATTGAGGCACATAAAAAAAAATCCTTGCACCAATGCTAGCCAATGTAAGTTCTTACAATAAAACATATAATTTAAGCTAAGAGCAAATAATCAACTTGGAAAGTAAAAGCTAACTAAGTGGTCAACCTAAATGTTGTTAGATTATTAGAATATAATTTTAAATGTGATAAGAAGTTGGCTAAAATTAAGGAATTATAAAGCAATCTATGGATGGTTTCAAGACATTTACGCTGAAAGAGATTTGTATTAGCAATGGTACTAGCTTGGTATTAGGGCCTACCCCCTCACTTCACCCACCACAATAATAAGGGTGTTGGGTGCTTAGCCAATAAATACCATTAAGGACATGTTTATACTTAGCCATAAAACTAAGTTGGCTTCTCCCTTGGTGATGAAATCTAAGTAGGTAGGTCTTGGGTAGTTAATTGTCAAAATGCATTTTAAGATTTTGTGATTTGGTAGTATGTACATAAAATATAAAATAATGTAACTAAATGGTATATTAAACAACCACCTAATTAGACTATGTGATCTATTTTAAGCATGCAAACAATAAAAAATAAAAGTGTGAGCTAATTACTAGCATAAAAGTGTTAATTCCAACTTTGAAACATGGTACAATGTTGATTCAGATGATAATGTATGCAGAAATTATAGAACATAGTCGATAGAGTCACTTATGTACTATGGAATCAAGGGTGTGAAAAATACTATGTTGACATTGGTGACTTAGTTTTCTAGATAGAATATAAAATATATAACTACATTGACAGTGTTGACCTAGTTGAATGTACAGGGGTAGTTTTAAAGACTATAAAATGTGAAAATATAACTATAATGAAAATAGAAATGATAGAGACAAATAGAAAGGAACCTTGGTGGGTTGGAGAAATCAGAGGAAATGAGATTTATGTTGAAGTACCATCATTTATACTTTCAAATTTTTCCAGCTATGTCGATTAGGTCGACCTAGCTTCGTAGTTCCTTATTTGATAAAAACTTATAAAATGTACTATGTCCACAGGTTTGACCTAGTACGCTTTCTAGAAGTTTGAAAATATATAGAGTCAATAGGGTCAAGCTAGTAGTCTAATCTAGAAATATGAGAGTGTACTATGTCAACAAAGTCAACCTAGTAGGCTGATTTGGATGTCCAAAAACGTACAAAGTTGAGTAGGTTGACTTAGTACCTATACTTGATGAAAAACCTACATAGGCATAATATAATCATCTTGATATGATTGTGTGTTAAACCTATAAACAAAATATAGAGCTGAATCGATAGTATCAACCCAATATCATAAATATATATAAAATAAAATGATAAAATAATAAAAAATATAAAATAAAATTTGCAAGGATTAGATTCACGTTAGGTTCACCAGAATGTATGCAATCAAAAATGTATCATGTCTATAAATCAATCCTAACTCAGAGAAGATAGATCATATCATATAATTATAATTAGGGATACATTAGATAATCAAGAACATGACCAATATAGGGATATGTGATCTGGGAAACAATTTAGGTGACAGTTCCACCCTAATTGATGACAGAACTTTTGGGAGCCATAACATTTGCACCGTAGCTCCATTTGACTCACTGTTTGAACCGTTGGAAAGATAATAATGAGGAGAATGTTTTGAGATGACATGGAGCTTTGATTGGTGAAGTTTTACCCCAAAAAAACCAATGGAAGTGCCCCAAATTTCAATTTTATTAGTGTAGTCTAGAATTAGTAAGTTTCTAAAAATAGTAATTCCTTGAATTCTATATTGTTGTAAATCATGGAAGTTGAACCAATTCATCTCCCTCAATATTGGTGACCTTTCAAATCCTCCTCCCACCTTCAAAACATGTATAAGTTAAGATGTAACCAAAAATGGAAAGGGGACATCTCTTCTCAGAGATAAACATATGTTAGGGTCTGCAAATTTGATCAATAAAACATCTCTTCTCAGAGATAACATTATTTGAATTGTCTTGTTATTATTTCTTGAATTATCTTTCAACCAAAGATTTTTGAGTTTTGGATCAGTGGTATCAAAGTGGTTTATCTTTAGAGTGTATGATCCCAAGGATGAGATCAGATTACAAGAAGCTTGGGTGGAAAATAGAACCAATAGACTATCCACCTATTCACTCCAAACAACTTCAAATGGCAGACAACACCAAGACATCCGATCCTTTCATGGAAATGGTGAATGAAGCCCTCCAACAATAGTAAGTGTAGATGCTACAATAATTCACTCAAATTCTCCAACAAATCTCGATAGGAAATTTTGGCTCCTCATCCGCACCCCCACATCCTTTTAGTGCCCCAACACCCTTCAAGGTTCAGGTGAATTTTGATATCCCTACATTGGAAGGCAAAGTCAATGCTGATGTAGTAGAAAATTGGTTGAATCAATTGTCATATTATTTTTCTATAAATAAATTCACCGATAAAGAGATCACTTTTGCTCTTTTAAAAGCATCATTGCCTGTCAAAAATTAGTGGGAAGTGTACAAAAAGAGATTTAGTGTAGATGATATTGGCCTTGAGACGGAACCTACCTAAGATGATTTCATTAAAGTTGTAAAGGAAGAATACTACTCCATTAGAGCATATGATGATCTATATATAGAGTGGCAACAACTTCACCAAGGTAAGGAATAGTCTGTTCAAGACTACACTGACATTTTTCATTCTCTATCTGTGAGATTGGGCATACAAGAAAGTGAGAAACACAAGGTTCTCAAATACTATGGTGGAATACAATGGTACATATGGGGAGAAACGGAACTCTTCAATTTGGAAACCCTTGGTGAAGCATATAAGCTGACAGTAAAGATTGAGCAGAAGCATAGAAGAATGAATACAAAGAGTCAACCTTCAAAATAGAAAAGTGATAAATAAGGTCAAATACGAGGCCAAAATTGGAAGAAAAAGGAAGGAAAGACTAGAAAGTGGTGTGATTATCACAAATATGGAACTCACTCCAAAGAAGAATGTCGAGCCATCAAGTCCCTGATTTTTGAGTCACAATTCTCAACATCCACTGCTCTACCTCATACAGACCCTGTAGTCAAAGAGGTTGAAGAAGATATTATAGATGCTAAGCTTGAAGCCATTATTATTTCATCACAGACCCATGAGGAGAGGCTAGATGACAAGAAAAGGCTATTTCACTCTAAGTTATGGGTGAAAGGTAAGCCTTTGCATTTCATTCTTGATAGTAGAAGTCAAAAGAATTTAATCTCTACTAATATTGTGAAATCCTAAATCTATCCATGAAGCCTCACCCAAAGCCATAAAATATTGGATGGTTGAGTCTAGGGAGAAACCTCCGTGTCACCCACCAATGTCTTCTCTCATATGCAATAAAACCTTTCCAAGATGAGGTCTTATGTGATGTGGTTAATCTAGATATTTGTGATGTACTCTTTGGTCATCCATTCATGTATGATCGACATGGCATATATGAATCAAGAACTTGAAGGATTACTCTCACCCTTGGAACATGGTGCTATAGGGTACCAGAGGTACTACCTTCTACATTTGTCTCTTTGATTAGTGCCACGAAATTTATTCTCATGGTGGTCAAGCCATAAGAATCTAAAAGAGCTGATGTTGTATCCATGAATACACAAATAAAACAACAACAAAATCAAATAGATACCAAGCTAAATAAGTTTATAGCCTTTCATCCATAGACTGATGGTCAGATAGAAATGGTGAACAATCGAGCCCTGCATAGTTCCATAAATCATAGTCCATTCTAGGTTTGCATTAGGAATCAAATTGAAGTACAACTACCACACTTGATGAAAAATACTGATGTAATGGGTACCATTGCTTTTCAAGGAGGGAGGAATGATTTGGGCAATAATTTAGGTGATAGTTCGGGTGACAGTTTCACCCTAATTAATGATGGAACTTTCAGGAGCCATAACTTTTGCTCCGTAGCTCCAATTGACTCGCCATTTGAATAGTTGGAAAGATAATAATGAGGAGAACACCATGAGATGGCATGGAGCTATACTCAATGAATTTTAACCCCAAAAAATCCAATGGAAGTATCCTAAATTTTAATTTTAGTAGTGTAGTCTAAAAATAGTAAGTTTTTAAAAATAGTAATTGTTTGAATTTTGTATTATTGTAAATCATGGAAGTTGAACCAATTCATCTCCCTCAAGATTGGTGACCTTACACATCCTCCTCCTAACTTAAAAATATGTATAAATGAAGATGTAATCAAAAATGGAAAGGGGACATCTCTTCTCAGAGATAAGCATATGTTAGGGTCTACAAATTTGATCAATAAAACATCTCTTCTCAGAGATAGCATTATTTAAATTGTCTTGTTATTGTTTCTTGAATTATCTTTCAACCAAAGCTTTTCAAGTTTTGTATCAGTGGTATTAGAGTGGTTTGTATTTAGAGTGTACGATCCCAAGTATGAGGTCAGATTACAAGAAGCTTGGGTGGAAAATAGAACCAGTAGACTATCCACCTATTCGCTCCAAACAAATTCAAATGGCAGACAACACCAAGACATCTGATCCTTTGAAGGAAATTGTGAATGAAGCCATCCAATAGTAGCAAGCATAGATGATACAACAAATCATTCAAGTTCTCCAAAAAATCTTGATGGGAAATTATGGCTCCTCATCCGCACCCCCACATCCTTTCAGTGCCCTAACACCCTTCAAGGTTCAGGTGCATTTTGATATCCTTACATTTGAAGCCAAAATCAATGCTGATGTAGTAGAAAATTAGTTGGATCAATTTTCATCTTATTTTTATATAAATAAATTCACTGATAAAGAGAAGATCACTTTTGGTCTTTTAAAAGCATCATTGCCTGTCAAAAATTGGTGGGAAGTGTAAAAAAAGAGATTTAGTGTAGATGATATTGGCCTTGAGATGGAACCTACCTAGGATGATTTTATAGAAGCTGTAAAGGAAGAATACTACTCCATTAGAGCATATGATGATCTATATATAGAGTGGAAACAACTTCACCAAGGTAAGGAATAGTCTGTTCAAGACTACACTGACATTTTTCATTCTCTATCTATGAGATTAGGCATCCAAGAAAGTGAGAAACACAAGGTTCTCAAATAACATGGTGGACTAAAATGGTACATACGGGGAGAAATGGAACTCTTCAATTTGGAAACCCTTGGTGAAGCATACAAGTTCATAGTAAAGATTGAGTAGAAGCATGGAAGAATGAATACAAAGAGTTAGCCTTCAAAATGGAAAATTGACAAAGAAAGTCAAACACGAGGCCAAAATTGAAAGCAAAAGGAAGGAAATACTAGGAAGTGGTGTGATTATCACAAATATAGAACTCACTCCAAAGAAGAATGTTGAGCCATCAAGTCCCTACTTTTTGAGTCATTATCCTCAATATCCATTGCTCTAATTTATATAGACCCTGCAATCAAAGAGGTTGAAGAAGAGATTATAGATGCTGAGCCTGAAGCTATTATTGCTTCATCACAGACCCATGAGGAGAGGCTAGATGAGAAGGAAATGCTATTTCACTCTAAGTTATGGGTAAAAGGTAAACCTTTACATTTCATTCTTGATAGTGGAAGTCAAAAGAATTTAATATCTACTAATATTGTGAAAAGCCTAAATCTATCCATGAAGCATCACCCAAAGCCATATAGTATTGGATGGTTAAGTCCAAGGAGAAACCTCTATGTCACCCACCAATGTCTTCTCTCATATGCAATAAAACCTTTCCAAGGTCAATCTAGATGTTTGTGATGTACTCTTTGGTCAGCCATTCATGTATGATCGACATGGCATCTATGAATCAAGAACTCAAAGGATTACTCTCACTCTTAGAATATGGCACTACAGGGTACTAGAGGTACCACCTTATACATCTATCTCTCTGATTAGTGCCAAGAAATTTGTTCTCATGGTGGTCAAGCCACAATAATCCAAAAGGGTTGATGTTGTAGCCCTGAATACAAAAACAAAACAAAAATAGAATCAAATAGATATCAAGCTGAAGAAGTTCATGGCCTTCCATCTATAGACTGATTGTCAGATAGAAATGGTGAACAATCGAGCCATACACAGTTCTATAAATCACAGTCCATTCCATGTTTGCATCAAGAATCAAATTGAAGTACAACTACCACACTTGATGATAAATCTTGATGCAATGGGGACCATTACTTTTCAAAGAGGGAGGAATGATCCAGGCAGAAATTTAGGTGATAGTTCCACCCCAATTGATGATGGAACTTCTGGGAGCCATAAGTTTTACACCGTAGCTCCAATTGACTCACCTTTTGAACCATTGGAAAGCTAAGAATGAGGAGAACACCATGAGATGGCATGGAGCTCTACTCGATAAATTTTGACCCAAAAGAACCTAATGGAAGTTCCATAAATTTCAATTTTAGTAGTGTAGTCTAAAAATAGTAAGTTTCTAAAAATAGTAATTCCTCAAATTTTGTAATGTTGTAAATCATGGAAGTCAAACCAATTCATCTCCCTCATGATTGGTGACCTTCCACATCCTCCTCCCACCTTCAAGACATGTATAAATGAAGATGTAACCAAAAATGAAAAGGGGACATATCTTCTCAGAGATAAACATATGTTATTGTCTACAAATTTGATCAATAAAACATCTCTTCTTAGAGATAACATTATTTGAATTGTCTTGTTATTGTTTCTTGAATTATCTTTAAACCAAATATTTTTGAGTTTTGGATTAGTGGTATCAGAGTGGTTTGTCTTTAGATTGTATGATCCCAAGGATGAGGTCAAATTACATGAAGCTTGGGTGAAAAATAGAACCAACAGACTATCCACCTATTCGATCCAAACAACTTCAAATGGCAGATAGCACTAAGACATCTGATCCTTTCAAGGAAATGGTAAATGAAGCCCTCTAATAGTAACAAGCATAGATGCTACAACAATTCACTCAAATTTTCCAAAAAATCTTGATGGAAAATTTTGGCTCCTCATCTGCACCCCCACATCCTTTCAGTGCCCCAACACCCTTCAAGGTTCAGGTGAATTTTGATATCCCTACATTTGAAGGCAAAATCAATGTTGATGTAATAGAAAATTGGTTGGATCAATTGTCATCTCATTTTTCTATAAATAAATTCACCGATAAAGAGAAGATCACTTTTACTCTTTTAAAAGCATCATTATCTATCAAAAATTGGTGGGAAGTGTACAAAAAGAGATTTAGTGTAGATGGTATTGGCCTTAAGATGGAACCTACTTGGGATGATTTCATAGAAGCTATAAAGGAAGAATACTAACCCATTGGAGCATATGATAATCTATATATAGAGTGGTAACAACTTCACCAAGGTAAGAAACAGTCTATTTAAGACTACACTGACATTTTTCATTCTCTATCTGTGAGATTGGGCATCCAAGAAAGTGAGAAACACAAGGTTCTCAAATACTGTGGTGGACTACAATGGTACATATAGAGATAAATGGAACCCTTCAATTTATAAACCCTTGGTGAAGGGTATAAGTGTGCAGTAAAGATTGAGTAGAAGTATGGAAAAATGAATACAAAGAGTCAGCCTTCAAAATAGAAAAGTGACAAAGAAGGTCAAACACGAGGCCAAAATTGGAAGCAAAAGGAAGGAAATACTGGGAAGTGGTGTGATTATCACAAATCTAGAACTCACTCCAAAGAAGAATGTCGAGCCATCAAGTCCTTGGTTTCTGAGTCAAAATCCTCAACATCCATTGCTCTACCTCATACAGACCCTGTAGTTGAAGAGGTTGAAGAAGAGATTATAGATGCTGAGCCTGAAGCCATTGTTGCTTCATCACAGACCCATGAGGAGAGGCTAGATAACAAGGAAAAGCTATTTCACTCTAATTTATGGGTGAAAGGTAAGCCTTTGCATTTCATTCTTGATAGTAGAAGTCAAAAGAATTTAATCTCTACTAATATTGTGAAAAGCCTAAATCTATCCATGAAGCCTCACCCAAAGCCATACAGTATTGGATGGTTGAGTCTAGGGAGAAACCTCCGTGTCACCCACCAATGTCTTCTCTCATATGCAATAAAACCTTTCCAAGATGAGGTCTTATGTGATGTGATAATCTAGATGTTTGTGATTTACTCTTTGGTCAGCCATTCATGTATGATCGACATGACATCTATGAATCAAGAATTTTAAGGATTACTCTCACTCTTGGAACATGGCACTACAAGGTACTAGAGGTATCACCTTATACATCTGTCTCTCTAATTAGTGCCAAGAAATTTGTTCTCATGGTGGTCAAGCCACAAGAATCCAAAAGGGCAGATGTTGTAGCCTTGACTACACAAACAACACAAAAACAAAATCAAATAGATACCAAGCTGAAGATGTTCATGGTCTTCTATCCATAGATTGATGGTCAAACAAAAATGGTGAACAATCGAGCCTTGCATAGTTCCATAAATCATAGTCTATTCCAAGTTTGCATTAGGAATCAAATTGAAGTACAAATACCACACTTAATGACAAATCTTGATGCAATGGGGACCATTGCTTATTAAGGAGGAGGAATGATTTAGGTAGCAATTTAGGTGATAGTTTGGGTGACAGTTCCACCCCAATTGATGATGGAACTTTTGGGAGCCATAAATTTTGCACCTTAAATTTAATTGACTCACCATTTGAACTTTTGGAAAGCTAAGAATGAGGAGAATGCCACAAGATGTCATGGATATCTACTCAATGAAGTTTGACCCCAAAAAACCCAATTTAAGTTTCCCAAATTTAAATTTTAGTAGTGCAATCTAAAAATAGTAAGTTTCTAAAAATAGTAATTCCTCGAATGCTATATTGTTGTAAATCATGGAAGTCAAACCAATTCATCTCCCTTGAGATTGGTGACCTTCCACATCCTCCTCCAACCTTCAAAATATTTATAAATGAAGATGTAACCTAGAATGGAAAGGGGACATTTCTTCTTAGAGATAAGCATATGTTAGGGTCTGCAAATTTGATCAATAAAACATCTCTTTTCATAGATAGCATTATTTGAATGGTCTTGTTATTATTTATTGAATTATTTTTCAATAAAATCATTTCATGTTTTGGATTAGTGGTATCAGAGTGGTTTGTCTTTAGAGTGTATGATCCCAAGGGTGAGGTCAGATTACAGGAAGCTTGGGTGGAAAATGAAACCAATAGACTATCCATATGTTCACTCCAAATAACTTCAAATGGTGGACAACACCAAGACATCCGATCCTTTCATGGAAATGGTGAATGAAGCCCTCTAATATAAATAAGTGTAGATGCTACAATAATTCACTCAAATTCTCCAAAAAATCTTGATGGGAAATTTTGGCTCCTCATCCACACCCCCACATCCTTTCAGTGTCCCAACACCCTTCAAGGTTTAGGTGAATTTTTATATCCCTACATTTAAAGGCAAAATCAATGCTAATGTAGTAGAAAATTGGTTAGATCAATTGTCATTTTATTTTTATATAAATAAATTCATCGATAAAGAGAAAATCACTTTTGCTCTTTTAAAAGCATCATTCCCTGTCAAAAATCAGTGGGAAGTGTACAAACAAAGATTCAGTACAGATGATATTGGCCTTGAGATGGAACCTACCTGGGATGATTTAATAGAAGCTGTAAAGGAAGAATACTACCCCATTGGAGCATATGATGATCTGTATTAGAGTGGCAACTACTTCACCAAGGTAAGGAATAACCTATTCAAGACTACATTGACATTTTTAATTCTCTATTTGTGAGATTGGGCATCCAAAAAAGTGAGAAACACAAGGTTCTCAAATAACGTGGTGGACTATAATGTTACATATAGGGAGAAATGGAACTCTTGAATTTGGAAACCGATGGTGAAGTGTATAAGTTCACAGTAAAGATTGAGAAGAAGCATGGAAGAACGAATAAAAAGAGTCAGCCTTTAAAATGGAAAAGTGACAAAGAAGGTCAAACATGAGGCCAAAATTGGAAGCAAAAGGAAGGAAAGACTGGGAAGTGGTGTGATTATAAAAAATGTAGAACTCACTCCAAAGAAGAATGTCGAGCCATCAAGTCCCTACTTTCTAAGTCACAATCCTCAACATCCACTTCTCTACCTCATATAGACCTTGCAGTCAAAGAGGTTGAAGAAGAGATTATAGATGCTGAGCCCAAAGCCATTATTGCTTCATTACAGACTCATGAGGAGAGGCTAGATGACAAGGAAAGGCTGTTTCACTCTAAGTTATGGGTGAAAGGTAAGCCTTTGCATTTCATTCTTGATAGTGAAAGTCAAAAGAATTTAATCTCTAATAATATTTTAAAAAGCCTAAATCTATCCATGAAGCCTCACCCAAAGCCATACAGTATTGGATGGTTGAGTCTAAGGAGAAATCTCTGTGTCACCCATTAATGTCTTCTCTCATATGCAATAAAACCTTTCCAAGATGAGGTCTTATGTGATGTGGTCAATCTAGATGTTTGTGATTTACTCTTTGGTCAGCCATTCATGTATGATCGACATGACATCTATGAATCAATAATTTTAAGGATTACTCTCACTCTTGGAACATGGCACTACAAGGTACTAGAGGTATCACCTTATACATCTATCTCTCTAATTAGTGCCAAGAAATTTGTTCTCGTGGTGGTCAAGCCACAAGAATCCAAAAGGGTAGATGTTGCAGCCTTGACTACACAAATAATACAACAATAGAATCAAATAGATACCAAGTTGAAGAAGTTCATGGCCTTACATCCATAGACTAATGGTTAGACAGAAATGGTGAACAATCAAGCCCTGCACAGTTCCATAAATCACAGTCTATTCTAGGTTTGCATCAGGAATCAAATTAAAGTACAACTACCACACTTGATGATAAATCTTGATGAAATGAGGACCATTGATTTTCAAGGAGGGAGGAATAATCTGGGCAGTAATTTAGGCGACTATTTGGGTGACAGTTCCACCCCAATTGATGATGGAACTTCTAGGAGCCATAACTTTTGCACTGTAGCTCCAATTGACTCGCCGTTTGAATCATTGGAAAGATAAGAATGAGGAGAATTCCATGAGATGGCATGGATTTTTCTCAATAAATTTTGAACCTTGAAAACCCAATGGAAGTGCCTCTAATTTAAATTTTTGTAGTGCATTCTAAAAATAGTAAGTTTCTAAAAATAGTAATTCCTCGAATTCTATATTGTTTTAAATCATGGAAGTTAAATGAATTCATCTCCCTCAAGATTGGTGACCTTCCACATCATCCTCCCACCTTCAAAACATGTATAAATGAAGATGTAACCGAAAATGGAAAGGGGACATCTCTTCTCAGAGATAAGCATATGTTAGGGTATACAAATTTGATCAATAAAACATCTCTTCTCAGATATATCATTATTTGAATTGTCTTATTATTTTTTGAATTATCTTTCAACCAAAGCTTTTCGAGTTTTGGATCAATTTGGTAGACTTGATTAGGGGATATCTTACCATAATACACTATGGTAAGAAGGGTTCTAAAGCCTCCAATCAAGCATAATCATGTATTAAACCTAAAGGATTCTTTATCACTAAATTAATAATAAGTAAAGCAAATCTAATCTAGTGTTCACTAAAGCTTGTGGCACAAAGTGGAGGTTATAAATAATAAAATGAAATATGCATAAGAGATATATACTCATGTCAATGTATACAAAATCCTAATACATGGATGAGAAGTATAAATTCATATCTATCTACTCTTACATATGAGAAATAAATTTAGGAATACTTACCATTGAATATGAACCCATCGAGCCTCAATCTCTCCCTTGGCCAAGGTGATTTGAAAGAGGTTGTTGTAGTATGTAAAGATGAAAAAGATAAATCAACTCTAAGCTACATAACCTATCAATACATCCAAAAAAATTCTCCACAAGATAAGATCCATATCTCCAAAGAAAGTATGAAACCCTAAGATTTCTCCTCAAGTAGAATGGTGGATAAACAAATGTGAAATAACTCTTACTTATTATTCTCTTCTCTAAATAATAGTGAAATGAACTTGTATATATAAGAATATTTAACCCTAATCAATTTATAAAATTTCAACAAATAGGGTCAACCCAGTCAACCTAACACAATTTTAGATAATAATTCAATAGGTCACGGGCTAGGTTGGCTAAAAGCTGACCTAGATCCTAAGTGAATTTTATCCAAAATTATACAGGGTTGACCCAACCAAATTAGTACAGGAAATTGAGGCTAAAAAAAAAAAAAAGTCAACAGGGTTGAATTATTACAATGAATAGTTGAAAGGGGGTCAAGGTTAGCAAAAGGGGAATAAAAGGTAGGAAATGATTGAGGAATGTACAAGAGAGAAGAACAAGCTTAGGGATAAGGTTTTCAAGAGATAAGTGTGTAGATAACAAGTGGTAAAAGGGAAAACAATCCTAAAAATAACCAATGGTCTTCCCACCCCTTTTTTGGTACACCCCTTAAGGCATGCACTTAGAGAGATTGAGACTCGATGGGTTTTATAAGATACAAATTGTTAATAATCGATAAAAATTTGAAAATATTATATGTATACACCAATCAATTGATATTACCCATATAGGTTATCCAAAAACCTTTACACACTTGGATCATAATTTAAATAGGTTAATAAACATGTTTCACACAAGAATCACTACATAGGTCATCTAATGCTTCTTTAGACCAAAACCTCTATTAGGCCTAATGAAGACTTAATGCAATTAGGTCTTCTCTAAACATACGTTTCACTTAGACCTCCTTGAAACACTTTATGCCTATACCAATTCATGGAAAACATAAAATACCCATAAAATATACATTTTATAACATTAATATAGGTATACACCACCTTTTAGTCCAAATCACCCCTTAAACCATGCCATTAGCCCTTCTCACTCCCTGAAAGTCTATTTCACAAAACTAAAGCAAACAACCAAATTTTACACATAACCACATGAAAAAATCACATTAATATATCCTAAAAGTCCTAATGGTCAACACCATGTCCATTGGAAATTACCAAATAAGCTAAAAGTCCTCAAATCTACTCTTGCGACATGACCACTCATAACTGTCAAACACTATCAAAGTACAATCAAGAGAATTTGATCACAAACATTTGAATATGAATTTATAATGAATAAAAACACATTAATTTATATCTAAGATAATTAAATAACATCCTCATAGGAAATGGATTCTTCAAATCTTAATAAAACACTCCAAACTCACCTCTGCAAGATGACTACTCAAAACTGCCTCTAGCTCTAAAAACATAGTCATGTAAAAGTTTCTATTTAACACTTTAAAGAACACTTTCATAAATTATAATAAAAATTAATATATATTATATGAATTATGTATCATAATAAAATATATGTATCTCAAAATCTTAGTGTCAACTATTGGTCTTACAGACTAGTTTCTCAAACTTCTCTCTCACTATTCTAACACAACCAGACATGCCATTTTAGATTTCATGTTTCACCTTCTTAACCTCAATCTAAACATTATATAAATAATTTAGGCACTAAAAAAAATATAATATCCATTATATACATCATCTAGGTACATATATCATCTAAATTACCATTCTCACAAACTTACTCAAAACTACACATAGGCTCAAAAAACATAGTCAAAAGCTTTTGAATTTTCACACTTGAAAAAAGACTTATCATGCATAATAATAAATTAAAAATAAAATATGATACATATAAGAAAACTTAATGTGTATTATATCATTGAAATCTATCCAAATCACCCCAAAATCATCTTTTTAAGAAGCTCACTCAAATCAGTTGGTCTACTAAAAAACATAGTCAACTTTGAAAAGAAATAAGTTCACTTTTACAAACTATAATGAAGAAATTAAACTTATGGGTTGTTTATTTAGGAGTATAATACAAATTTTATTTTTATACCATGCAAAAATGATCAATATTTTGGTCTCTACATGCATTTATTTGACCACTTATTTTTATGGTTTTTACCATAGTCAAAACCTTTGAGTTTAACCTACAATAAATGAACTTGTAAGAATAGTTAGGACATACCACCACATGGAAGGTTATTTTAATGGAATATAATCCAAATTTTAATTTTACACTAACTTTATTTGACCAATATCCAACCTTTTATAATCACTTCTAATGCAAACACACATTGATTTGAAATCCAACGTTCATATTTTTGAATTTCAACAACTATTTGCCGAGACTTAAACTTGATGGTCTCTGAATGTCACAATTTTATAGAGAAACTTTGGAGGCTTATATCTTGAGCTAGAAACATTTCAAGACATCAAATTTGTAGCGTACATTTTTGGCACAATGGATAACATCACCATGAAATTTTTTGACCATGGTTGAATTTTTGTGTATTGATAATAAATGCACAAAATTGTTAGTCTATCTATATCTCCATGATGTGAAGTGATGGTATGGATTCTCTTAAGCTATAATGATGCATTTTTATCTCTCCAAAGGTCAATATGAAGTACCATATCCTCACCAAGACATCTATGGATGCCTCAAAATCTCTTCTTTGTCTTCACTGACTTTGATGTATGCCATATACACTCCAAGCTATCAAACATAACTTATTTTTCATTAATGGAAGAGTACCTCATGATCTTCTTGAAACCAATGAAAACCTAGGACATCAATGACCATGCTGAATAGTTTACTCATCTCACCAAGCCACCAAGCTCATACCTTCTTACAAGGACTTTTTATGTCATGACTAGGCTTAGGCTACTCAAAGACTTGTACCTTCATATAACCCTAAGGCATTAGTTTCCTTAAAATTATCTCTTTTTCCTTAAAATTATATTTTATTATAACATACTTCAATGACAGCACTCCATCAATGCCCTTTGTCACATAAACATACTGCCAACTAGGCACACTCTCTTAATGACATCAACCTCATGTAAGATGTACCATTGATATCAATGAAAATACTTAGTACCACATAAATAGGGGAAATATATATATATAATGGGACATACCCCACTCTAGATAGGATTACCCTTTCCCTAACTATATATAGGGAGGAGGTTGAGGGGGTTGACTGACTAAGGGGACACATGACTAACAAGAGAACATTCCTAATCTATGTAGGGGACCCCTACCTAGATCTAATATCTATATATGGGGATGGATTTTGTGTGGGTATATATATATATAGATATGGAACCATCCCATAGATATATGTCCTTGACTTCCTAGAGTGGGTTGATAATTCTTTGGAAGGATCCTCATTGCTAGATACTGGAGGTGACCATATATAGCTAGAGGGTTTGCTACTCATTACATGTTGTTGCTAATACTAATATTGGGATTGGAATAATATAGTTCAGTATGATATAATCCATATAAACATATGGTTTTTATAGATAGTGGGATGGGGGCAATCAAGTTTGGGTTGGCCATCCCATATATATGGGTTGGGGATGTTGACAAAATATGCATTAAATAACATCAAATTATAATACATAAGCTTGATAATTTTAATTTATGAATACCTATCTAAGCACATGAAAAATATAATTATCAATAATAACTCTAAAAATAATTTTCTTAATAAAATAAATTTAAAGTAAGTTAACATTCATTGAACTGGACTCTAACTAGCACTTCTAGCTATTTTTAAGTTCTTATAAAGTGTTTAAAATTGACTAAATAATTAATCAGTGATATAATTGAGTTAAATAATCTTCATACTATAATAAAGCACAAAATAAATAAATCTAACATGAATACTGTTGATGGTTAAAATTACACTTGTTTCTAACACCAACAATGGGAAGTTTCAAGAATGTGGGACTTGCGACTTGAAATGACCTCCAGATTTTTAAGAAGCTGGTCTTTTCTTTATCTCAATTATATAATGAGGAAAGGGGTAGGAATTTAAACATAAACACAAATGCAAAGAAAGAAAATCTAACTATGGCGATGCGCCTAAATGTAATTTGACCCTTAATTTTGAGCACAATGAAACTATATGTAAGATTCAATTACATTAAAGAGAGAACAAGGCATGATCAATGTAAAAGATGAAAACAATAGAAACAGAGGCTCACAGCTTAGACTACTTTTGCAATGATGCAGAAAATATCAACAAAGGCACAGAACTCAGTCTTCTTATTAATTCTTTAGTCACATAAAAGGCATAGAAACATGCACAGTTACATAAACTTCCCAACTCAAGAAAATAGAACAAAGGCAAATGATATTCTTGATCATAGCTCTAAAAGTCTAAAAAACTCTTGACAATAGTCTCTCATAGACAATTATCTCAATCTTATGATGATCATTTTTAGTGATCTCTACACCCCTCTTTATAGCATTGGATTCCCTCTAGATTGTCTGCATGTTCCCAATCTAACGGCCCAACTGAATTCTAACTGAACTAGAAGTGTTTAACAAAAGATATTTCTTAGATTTTGAAGTGTTCCATCTTCTTGTAGTTTATTGGCTAAAATAGATACACAAGATGCTTCCTTCTATCAAAAGGGAGAGGACAATTGGATGATTCCCTTACTCTACTTGAAAACCTTCTTATTATTTAGGAGTCACCTAAAAATGACACTTGGCATGTTTTGCAGCCTTACCGAAGACACACAACACTTTCTGCATTACTTATACTCTTTACTATGTCTTTACATTGGGGTGCTCCATCTTTGACATTTATCACCGTCCACTTCTTCAAACTTTAACAATTCATAGAGAATGGGACCCACAACACTTCTCACCCAAGCAACTTCAAGAAGGGAATAGGGATAGGTGGCACTTTTTGCACATTCTTGACAAGGGACACATGGTCATCTTCACTGCCTTTAGCTACCTTTTGAGAAACCTATGGAAGGTGACACATGTCCATCTCCTCATTGCCTTGTCTATACTATATAAAAAATCAAGCCTCATTTCATACTTACACGGACAATGACACTTGGTGGCTTCCGCTTGCCTCAGAACAAAAACCTGAGAGCCACCACAGTATGTACTTATCAATGAAACAAAGTGAATATATTACAGATGTTGACACATGGTGACTTTTACTTTCTTCAATTAGGGATATGTGGTGCCTTCTGTTGCTTTTAGAAAAGCATATTGAAGCCTTCTGTAGTTGCCACTTGGTGCCTTTCACTTGATCCTGATACTTAACTTATTGAAACCTTCCACTCAAAATGAATTTGAAACATGGATGCCAACATGAAACATGGATGCCAACACTTGTTGTGTTCCACTGAGTTACTATGGGACACATGGCACGTTCCATAGCGTTACCAAAACTATGAAAAGTGCCTCAGTTGATGACACTTGGCAGCTTTCACTTGATTTTGACACTTAGACAAAATTGAGGCAAAAAGAAATTTGAGCTGGCGCTCTAAGTCAAAACTTCACCATCTCGAACCAAAGTGTTCAGGGATAAAAATTTGGATTGCGTGACTAAAAATCAAAATGAAACATAGAGTATTTTTTACTCTACAATTATTGGTGACCTCAAGGACTTTTGAGCTTGCTCAAAAAAAGAACTAAAACTCCCACATGATCAAAATGTAAAAAAATCACAGCTTTAGTAAAGCTATTTGATAGGCAAACCACTCATCGTCAGATAACCCCTACTTATTTTGCAATTCATTGAAGGCTAAATCAAGGTTGATAATATCCTTGTGTGAAAATTTTTGCAAAATTTGAACCGTAGCCTTCAATTTGAATTCAAGCTGGGAAATAGGAATTAAATAGCTTCTACTTTAGGTACTGATGAATCATCCCTTAAATCCTAAAAGACTACCTGATCATTCTACCTGGCCAACAATAAAGGTTTAATTTCATCAATCATCAGTACAGTGTTGTCATTAGGAAAAGGGGAAGGAAGACCTAATTGCACTAAGTCTTCAATGTGCTATTTCATTTTGTTGATTCATTCTTTCATCACATCTAGAAGCTCTATGCAATTGATTGCAGTGGAATTGCAATTGAGAATCTCATTCACGCATTTAGCAGCAACCATTTTGTCATTAATTCCTACTGCTAACAACATTCCATCAGTTGCATCATAGAGCTTTTGCAGTAACATTTTAGAGTCCAATACTCTCCCCTTAAAACATTTGGGATTACATGATCTTCATAAAAAATGACATAAGTGCCCAGACCAGTAGAGTCGTAATTTCCATATGGATCACTATGCATTATAGCTAACAAATGGTTATTTTCCTCTTCTTGGTCATGTTCTGTCCATTCACGCAACTCTTCAACAAAATCCCTTTCTTCTTTATCCAACATAGCATGATCTGCCTCTAATTTTGATGTTGGTTCATTAGTGATGTGATCTTTTGATAGTGGTTCAGATAGAATTTTCATCTTTGAACCATATTTGGTTCTTAGGATGAGGTGAGACCAATCAAGAGACATATATCCTCCTATTTTGGCTGTAAAGTCTCTGGATAAATATAAACAAAAAATAAGAGGTATATATATGAATACTACATCTTGATTGACAATTATATTGGGACAAGTATATAATTGCAATTGGAGTTGTTTAATTGTCCCTATTGTTTTGCCATCTAGCTTCATAATTCCTTTAGAAAGTGGTTCATACTTTATTTTTAAAGCATCAGCTATTTGCTTAGGCATTACTATAGTACTAGCCCCTGAATCTATCAATGCATTGTGCAAGAGTTTCTTTCCAACTATCAGAGTCAAATAGAAAGGCTCTAGTTTGAATTTACTTACCTCTACTGCATTATTCACAAAGGCTGTTGTCTTCAGAGGAATTGTGTCCTTGAGCTTTTCTTTATCAACAAGTCCTTTGGTGCCATTAGGTTTAGGCATTGCTTGGCCTTGTAGAGCCTCTTGTAACAGTGTCTTTTGTTTAGGAATAGCTAGTATGTCCCATATTGATACTTGTGCTGGAGTCCTCTTCAACTGTTCCACCACATTCATTGATCCTAATGCTTGAGTTCTTTGAAAATAAGGATATCTTGCTTTTTCTTGAATTTATGCAAGAATCACTTGGTTTTGCATTGGCTGAGGCACTTCTTGTTTGACAGCTATGTTTTGTTGACCTTGAAATGGAGGATTCTCCATGACTTGACTATTTGCAACTTTAGGCTGTTCTAGCATTCTTCTCTTTGATCTAGTATAGTAGTCTGATTGCACCATTAGTTTCTTGGAAGTAGAAGCTTCATTCAAGAATACTGATTCTTCATCTTCAACCCATGGAAACAAAGCATGTTTAGGGGATATTTATTCTTCTTGTTGCAAAGACATCCCTTGCATCTGAGCCATCAAGACCGAATTTTGCATACCAGGAGACCGATAAGTTTGTGCATCTGAAGTATTAGCAAATTGTCCATCCATTCTTCTTTGCTCTACTAACTTTTGTTGTAGATTACCCATGGGACAATATCTAAGTGTATGAGAATTATTACAAGGAAAACACCAGACATTGGTGCTATTTGCATAATTATTTTTCCCTTGAACAATTTCTCTATTTGAATTGGGGGGAACAATCTATGAGGGTTTAGGGACTGCAACTAATTAGTTTGCTGGCTGAGAGTTATTTTGCCTTTGAGGACCCTAATATTAGTTTGGCTGTGATGAAAGTCTATTTCCTTGATAGCCTTGATATTGGGGTCTAGGGTAAGGATTCTGTTGTCTCTTTATGTTAATTAGCTCATTAGAAAATGTCCTTAAGATGTTTTTGATATCATCCATCTCAGATGATTGAGCACGGACAAGTTCTTTAGTAGGTGGTTGAGGATATTTATACATAGACGTAGGTGGGGCTATGGATTTAGGGGCTTTTTGAGGTAATGGCAAGGTAATTTCTAGAAACATGGGCATGGGAGGCCTTGGGGGCAACTTTCCAACATCTATCAAATTATTTTCAGCTCTGACTACATAGTCATAAGCCTCTGGCAGAGTTTGACCTCCAAGTGACTGAATCATAATAGATATATCTAAATTTAAAGCTTTAAGATAAAATACTATAGCCATACCTGATAATAGTCTAGCTGTAGCAGGGATTATTTCCCAAGTCTTTGAAACTTGGAATTGAAGTTAGTCATTGCTTCTTGTGGTGCTCTTTGAATAGTAATCAATTGTTGCAATAGAGAAGACTTATCACCTTTTTATTTAAATATTTCAAAGAAAAGATCTCTGAGCTGATCCCATATCGATATGGTATTGCCAAGGACCAGTACCATTCAAGAGCCTTTCCTTTAAAAGAAGATGCTAATAATCTTATAGCCACATTCTATTGTGTGACAACATGTATGGCACAGACATCAGACACATCTTGCAAATGTTCTTCAGGAGTTTTAAAGTCTTGCCCACTGAATTTGGGCAGAGCCTTCAAGGCATTTAATGAAATAAGATCCCAAGTGGCTGGTGGAATTAGGAGGATCAAAGGACTACTAGCGTTCCAACTTGCATAATTGTTTGGTGGTATAGGAGCTCCCATATTTACTCTTGGTATTGGTATAAACTGATTGACTCTTCATCTTGGACTAGTTACCAATGGTGGAAAAAGAATACCTAGCTTTACAGCAGATTGAGATCTTGTTACTGGTCCACAACTCTGACTCTTTGTAGCTCTCTTGTTCATACGGTCTTGAAGGAAACTTCAAGATAGGGTCCCATCGGGCATGCTAAAAAATATTGATGGTTAAAATTGCACTTGTTTCTAACACAACAATGGGAAGTTTCAAGAATGTGGGACTTGCAACTTGAAATGACCTCCAAATTTTTAAGAAGCTGGTCTCTTCTTTATCTCAATTGTATAATGAGGAAAGGGGTAGGAATTTAAACAAAAACACAAATGCAAAGAAAGAAATTCTAACTATGGTGATGGGATTGAATGTAATTTGACCCTTAATTCTGAGCATAGTGAAACTATATGTAAGATTTAATTACATTAAAGAGTGAACAAGGCATGATCAATGTAAAAGATGAAAACAATAGAAACAGAGGCTCATAGCTTAGACTACTTTTGCAATGATACAAAAAATATCAACAAAGGCACAAAACTTAGTCTTCTTATTAATTCTCTAGTCACATAAAAGGCACAGAAACATGCACAGTTACATAAAATTTATAACTCAAGAAAATAGAACAAAGGCAAATGATATTCCTGATCATAGCTCTAAAAGTCTAAAAAACTCTTGACAATAGTCTCTCATAAAAAATTCTCTCAATCTTCTGATGATCATTTTTGGTGATATCTACACCCCTCTTTATAGCATTGGATTCCTTCCAGATTGTCTACATGTTCCCAATCTAATGGCCCAACTGAACTCTAACTAAACTGGAAGTGTCTAACAAAAGATATTTCTTAGATTTTGAAGCATTTCGTCTTCTTGCAGTTTATTGGCTGAAATAGATACACAAGACACTTCCTTCTGTCAAAAGGGAGAGGAAACTTGGCCAATTCCATTACTCTACTTGAAAACCTTCTTATTATTCAGGAGTCACTAGAAAATGACACTTGGCATGTTCCGTAGCCTTACCGAAGACACACGACACTTTTTGCATTACTTATACTCTTTACTATGTCTTCACATTGGGGTGTTCCATCTTTGACATCTGTCACCATCTACTTCTTTGAACTTTAATAATTCATGGAGAATGGGACCCACAACACTTCTCACCCAAGCAACTTCAAGAAGGGAATAGGGACAGGTTACGCTTTCCACACATTCTTGACAAGGGACACGTGGTGATCTCCACTGCCTTTAGCTACCTTTTGAGAAACCTATGGAAGGTGACACATGTCCATCTCCATATTGACCTATCTATACTATAGAAAAAATTGGGCCTCATTTCATACTTACACAGACGACAACACTTGGTGGCTTTCGTTTGCCTCAGAACAAAAACTTGAGATCCACCACAGTCTTTACTTATCAATAAAACAAAGTGAAGATATTTTGGATGTTGACATGTGGTAACTTCTACTTTCTTCAATTAGGGATATGTGGTGCCTTCCGTTACTTTTATAAAAGCATATTGAAGCCTTTTGCAGTTGCCACTTGGCACCTTCTGCTTGATCCTGATACTTAACTTGTTGAAACCTTCCGCTCAAAAGAAATTTGAAAAGTGGATGCCAACATGAAACACGGATGCTGACACATGTTGCATTCCATTGAGTTACTATCAGACACATGGCATGTTCCACAACCTTAAAAAAATTATGAAAAGTGCTTCGACTGATGACACTTGGCAGCTTCCACTTGATTTTGACACTTAGACAAAATTGAGGCAAAAAGAAATTCGAGCCCGCGCTCTGAGTTAAAACTTCACCATCTCAAACAAAAGTGTTCAGGGACAAAAATTTGGATTGCGTGACTGAAAATCAAAATGAAATATAGATTATTTTTTACTCTGTAAATACTCAAGTGACCATATTGACATCATACTCAACATATCCCCCTTTGATGAAATGAGCAAAAATGCCTATCATTTCCTTAAGTCTTTTATGAATATACTTGTGCAATACCTTGGTGAGAATATAATAAAATTGATATTAAATTATCATAAAATAAATAATAAAATGTTTATCATTGACTAAGTATCTAAAAAATAATGTTTTAGTTATATATGCTTGGTTCTAACATGGAAAACTAGATTCTCAGAAAATTATATTACTCCATTGTTATCACAAAATATCTATGTCAACTCAAGTTAAGCCTCTATAAAATAAAATAATATTATTATAAAACATAATAATTGTGTGAAATATGATTTAAAATTTATATATTCATTTTCAGTGGAGGATAATTCAATTGTATCTTGTTTCTTTGATGACCATGAAACCTACCCACTTCCCAATGTGAAGTATTGACCTGAAGTTGATTTCCTATCATCAATAAATCCTCTCCAATATAAATATGTGTTAATATAAATAGAAATAATTAAATCATTGGTATAAAATTAATACCATGATTATAAGTACCTCTGATATATAAAAAAATTCTTTTCACTACTTGTTAATGTTTGAGTGATGGATTGCCCATAAATCTAGAAACTAGTGAAACCCTATAACTGATATCAGGTCTTATCATAGCGAGATACATCAAACCTCCCACCATGTTCTTGAAAATATATTTATCAACTAAATGACTTCCATTCTCTCTCATTAGATTTTATACACTAAAACATGGACTTATAATCTTGAAGATTGTACTTCTTTGACATGTTTTAATAATGTTTGTATTGATAAATGAATACTTCTTATTTATTTTTATGGACTTATATACTAATAAATTATTTCATAAATCAATATAATTCATATCAACTTATTATTTCATATCTTCATTAGAATTATTCAACATCTCCATAGAGCTACCTGTAAATATCAAGTCATCTACATAGAGACAAACATATAACACATTAGAACCCAATACTTGTATGTAAATAGTTGATTCATTTTAAATTATTACAAAACCTTGATCCAATAAATGACTATTAATTCTTTATTACCAAGAGTTTTATTCAACATATAAATATCCTTATGAAACTTATATGCCCAAAACTCTTTACCCTTTACCTCAAAACCTTGTGGCTGACCCAAATATACTTTTTTTTCAATCACTCCATTTAGAAATACATTTTTTACATCCATTTGATGTATTTTACATATTTTATGAGTATATAGAATAAAAATTAGTTTTATAGTATCTTGACATGACATAGGTGCATAAGTTTCCTTATAGTCAACCCCATATGTTTGTGTAAATCTTTTTTCAACTACTCTAACTTTTAGCTTATCAATTGTACCATCACTCATGAATTTGGAATTATAGACCCATTTGGTTCCAATGACATATCTATTTAATGGAGGTTGAATAAAATTCCATGTATCATTACTCTCAATTGAATTCATCTTAATTTTCATTGATGCTAAACTCACTCTTTTTTTTGACTAGCTTTTGCATAACTTATAGGTTCACTAACCATAAATGACAATGCAAACATAATATTTTTATCATAAGCATCATCAAAAACATTACATTCCAGAAGTTGAAATTTTTTTATCCTCATATTATAATTATGGTCTAACATTTTATTGTCTAGATGTGGAATCAATAAACACTTATCTTGCTTAGATATGATGAAGATGGATGACTAGTCTCTTGGGAAGAACAAGTATTATTTTCTGTTGAACTAGAAACATGTGTAAGAATCTATAAGACCTCAAAATAAAATTTAAGATGATATCAACATTTAATTATGAAATTTTTAGATACATTATTATAATGAACATACACCTCATTTTTAATTTTTTTTACACTCTTTAGAAATAATTATGGATTTACTAGTAGGATTATAAAACTTGTATGTTTTCATTTCATCACTATATCTTATGAAAATATGAGTAATATTCTTAGATTTGAAAAAAAACATCCATTATTTCTCTCTTAACCTAAAATGTGATGATTTTAAAGCTTTTAGTTCCTTTAATTTAGATGAAATTTCTATCTCCCAACTGCACTTAGCTTTTAAAGGAGTCATCTAACCTGTTAAAACCATATTTGTGACTTGTCATGTGAATTGAACAAAGTGAATAAAAAAACATAATTTATTTACTTATTTTGTTCTCACATTACATTTGAGACAATAATTTGAGTACTCTTGAACCTATTTTTAGCTTGAATATCCTTCTTTTCACTCTCTTGATTAGCTTGAATTTTAGCAACCAATATCTTGCAATCTTTTATGAAATGTTCTAGTTTTTTATAGCAATGGTAAGTAATGTATTTATTTATTTATTTTACCTATAAATTTAGATTAAGATTTTACATTTAAATTTGATTTATTTTAACTCCATTCATTCCAATTTTTATTCTTCTCTTTGGTCTTTGAAACCTTTGCCTTGGTTTGATCTCCTGCATATAGTCTCATATTATCCTTATGGGACGAGAGAACCCACTAACTCATCAAAACTTAGAGTTATCATATTATTAAATTCCTCAAGAGTGATCATAATTTTTAACCATTTTTTAGTTAAATATTTCAAATTTTTATTTACTATGACACTATCTTATATGGTTTCTCCATAAACCCTCATTCTATGTACCAAGTCATTTATCCTTATGCAATATTCTCTAAATTCTTCATTATTAGACATTTTTAAATTACTAAAATTCATTTTAAAAGTTTAGATTTTTGATTATCTTACATTAATAAATCTTTGATATGATGTTTCCAAGGTATTCTATGTCTTTTGTACATTTTTTATCGTACAATTCTTGGATAGATGTTTGGGTCTATGTCACTTTGAAGATAGAATAAAACTTATGCATCTATATTTTTTTCATTTGTTCTTTTTTTATCTTGTATCAAGGTATTTATATCTTAGGGTGGTGTGTACCTATGAAAAACATTATCCCAAAATCCTTTCCATACAATAATTCTCTTTAATTAATATTTATAATATTAAAAGTTGTCACCTTTGAAGATGAGAACATTCATAGAAGAAAAATTCATTGAAGCCATGATTACCTTGATAATGGATTGAAACCCTACTAAACCTTTGATAAATGAGGATATGATACTTAATGAAAAATTATTTATTACTAAAAAAGTCTATGAAAAAATGATGTTTGAGTTTTATATGCTTGGTTATAGCATGGAAAACTAGATTCTAGACAATTGTATTTCCCCATTATTATCAAAAAATATCTATGTTGTCTCATTTTAAGTCTCTCTAAAATCAAATAAGAGTATTCTCAACCATAATCCTTATGTGAAAGTTGATTTAAGGGCTATGTATTTAGCTTCAATAGAGGATAATACAACTATAACTTGTTTCTTTGATGACCATGAAACCAAGTCACTTCTTAATGTGAAGCAACAAATTGAAGTTGGATTTTTTTCATTAAAATAACCTATTCAATATGAATTTGTGTATCCAATTATAAATATTGAATTTACTGGTTTAAAATTAATACTATAATTAAAGTACCTATTACATATCTAAAAATTGTTTTCACTGCTTATAAATGTTTGCGTGATGGATTACCCATAAATATAAAACCTATAAAACCACATAATTGATATAATGAGATACATAAAACCTCCCACCATGCTCCTAAAATTATTTTCATCAGCTTAAGGACTCATGTCCTCTCTAATTTATTAGAGGTAAAATCACTAAGAGGGGGGTGAATGAATGAGCCCATATATTTCAATTTTAATTGTAGTCTTTTAAACTATTAATGAATAAACATATATCAATTTGATCAAGCAAAATTAGAAAGAGAGCTCACTCATTCAATTCATACACAGCTAACACATAGTTCCTATGGGAAACCCTCATGGGGAATAAAATCCACTCTCAAGCTTACAACACAAATGGATTACTATCCTATAATAAATTACAAACAAGAGCTTAGTCAACTCCTTTAGACCAGATCATGTCCTCCTAACCAAAATAATTTAGTGAAACACCTTTTTCACAAGGAGAAACTACCCCTAAGGAAGACAAGTCCTTTATACCCTCCTTGAAGTAAACACCTCCACCTTAGAAATGATATCTTCAACACTTGATGATGGATCTCCACTTATTTAACATCTACATAAACTCTCTCTCTATCTTATACAAGCCTCTCACATAGGAATAGCATAATATATCTCCTTATTTACTCAAATTGTCCTCATATACACACTCAGACCTATTCACATTTCCTCAAACTACAAGAGCACTATCTTGACATTAGAAACATGACCTCCAAGTCATATACATAGTCAACAATTATTTTGCTCATTAACTCAACCAAAAGGCACACTACCTATCCTTATTCAACCATAAAACATGAATTAACAAGATCATAATATTTCATTGTTAGCCACAAAACATTCCTTCACCCTTAATGCATCTCACATGGGTCATACTTAAGCATAAATCACTTTCAAATAGGCCTAAGTCACTGTTAGGTCATATGGAGACCCATTCAACTCTTTGACACGTATCTAAGCATAATAATAACATAATAACATTTTCCAACATCATGGACCCATTCTACATAACCCTTTTGGCATCCTCAAATGATCACAACTACCAAAACACTCTTCTACTAAACCCCATTTAGCTCAAATACTTCTTTATATACACAATCACCATGAACAAATATACAGTCATCTTGTAAACCTTTGTTCATACTACATACAATTAGAAAAATCTTAAAAAATACACATAGAGCATCCTCATAGAGTCTAAAACACTACAAAATAGCTAATTCACCATGGAACATCAAAACAACATCCATATAAGCTCAATTACTCTTTTTGGGTCGCTTATAGAATAAACACAAAACTACAGTCAACTTTAGAGCTCAATATATTTGTTTTCACACACTTCTATATATTAAAATATATATGTTCAGATATGCCTTGGAGTCTTCTACCACTTTAATTTTTAATACATGAGAAAATCCATCCTAGATCAAAAGTTA
Organism: Torreya grandis; assembly: GCA_037957365.1. Lineage (NCBI taxonomy): Eukaryota > Viridiplantae > Streptophyta > Pinopsida > Cupressales > Taxaceae > Torreya > Torreya grandis. The sequence continues at coordinate 390,049 of JARHVA010003655.1, read as the reverse complement.
TAGCCCAAAACCCAGACACTTGTTTTTCTTTTAAAAATTCAAATATTCAAATACAAACAGTCACAGCTAACCTTTGAACACAATGCTTGCATCTTGTGTCATCTCAACTTGGATCAATCTCATACCATAAATTGTGTTTGGACTTTAATGTATAGTCTAAAAAAACAAATGTTAAACATCTTCCACTTTGACCTCATCTTGTGCACTCTGGGAATGTTGACTTATTGCATACCATTGATCTTTGTGGATCAATCAGATCCTTATCAAGCATCAGGCACCATTTGATCAATCTATATAATAAACCATGATCTATTATATCTTTATCCTTTAACTTTCCTCAGTCATTAAACTTTAGACACTTGTTCTCATCATGCAGCTTCCTGACACCTTGGACCAAGGATACTTTGCTGATATTCTAAGACTTGCTCGATCTTTACCTCTACTAAACAACTATCACATTGACCTATTTGACTTTATGTGTGATGTATATCATCAATATAAAAAATATAGTGAGCCATTGGATCTCCACTAGGTGCATATATTTAACATCATGTAAATTGACTAAGTATGGGGACCAAGTACAATATGTTTGGAAAGCCTACTTTGGATTGTAATAACTTCTTTTGTGCTTAGATGCATGATCTCAAATTTAGACCTCATAATCACCTTTCAAAAAAGAATCCATCCATATAAAAAATATCCCCTAAAACCTTCACACATGAAAAATATAACACCATTAAAATTCCTTCTTAAAATCATCTGTCATAGAGCCAACTATGATTGGAACATGTTTGAGAGGCCAACTTTGCTCCTCTATAACTTTTGTCGTGCTTTAGCACATGATCTCAAGTTTAGCACAAATCAACTATAATAAAAATTGAACAAACCCATACTATCAATTTATCTTGACACCTTCACATGTGCAGTATATAAAAACATCAAAATGCTTATTCAGCTTTTCTTACCACATTTCAAAATTGGCTAAGTATAGGAAAACACTGTCAAAATGCATAAGAGCCCAACTTTGCACCCATATATCTTTTGATGTGCTTCAATGCATAACCTAAGAATTAATGCATAGAAAATAAGCACAAAAATAAATAAACCCATATAATCATTTTATCCAGACATCTTCATTCATGTGAATGTTGACATCATCAACATGCTTACTTGGCTTTGCTTGAACCCTTTGCAAATTTGGCTAAGTATTGGAAAATAGTGAATTCTAAGTAGCTAACTTTACATCCTCATATATTTGACCATGATTAAATGCATGAATTGAGATATGGTGCATAAAAAATAGGTACTAATGTGATCAAAACCATATGAACAAATCCCTCTGAATCATTTCCATGTGGCAATGGTGATGCCATCAAACTACCTACTTAGATTTTCTGTCACTAGACCCAAAGTGTCTAGATGAAAACTATGAACCACCAAATAAATTAAACTTATGAATACAAGCTCTAAAATATTATAAAACATCTTATAGGACCCATTTCACATTCTCAATACTCCATACTCATCCCTAAACATCTTTAACCAATCAAACTCTAGGGATCAGCCAAGCCAACTTCAAGCACACTACTAGGATAAACACATTGAATGCTTTGTCATTGTTACTTAGGATATCAAAAAACATCATCCAATCAATAGGACACCTTCATTATTTCACCATGATATCATTGAAAACTCTCTAATAATATCCCTTTTTGTCATTGATGTTAACTAACATCACATATAACAATATACAACTCACATTCTCTCTCTTCAAGCACTCCCACAAGAGGAACTTTCTCCCCCTTTGACACAATGAAACATTGTTCACTAACTGATCCTAAGGACTTGAAAATACCATAAATAATAAAGGAAAATATTATAAAGATGATACAAATTCCTCCTTACCTTGAGCCTACTTATGCTTGTCTTGACAACATCCTCTTACTCCATGCCAACAATCTCTTCAACCAAGCACTGTAACTTAATGAATAAAGAACATAAAAAAGAACTAAAATCTGATATATCTCATAAAGAGACATTTGAGAGGGAATCTCCATAATATTTTTGAGCAATTTCACCACTTGATCATCTTTAGATCTTTGTACACCATGAAGAACCACCATGCAGGCTTACTAGCCTTCTCTCTCAAGACACTTCCATGACCACTAACTTTGCATCTGCACTATAGCTTATTTATAAAAATCTGAAGCAAGATCAATAACTTGTTACTCCTCCTTAACCAAATATCTTCTATTGATTCATAGAGAAATAAATGACACCCAAGTTTTGTCTTATATATTCAAATGTATCTTTTGACAATGGTTTGGTCATAATATCAATAAGCTACTCTTTTATAGGCATATACCCTAACTTAACATTTTGATTATTCACTTTTTATCTCAAGGAATGATATCTAATATAATGTGCTTAGTATTTGAGTGCATAATAGGATTTTTTGAGATACTAATTGCACTAGTGTTATCACAATGGATAAAATAAGGTCCATTTTATCTTACCTTATAATCTTCTAAAGTTTGTTTCATCCACATGACTTGCATAAAATAAGAAGAAACTAATATATATTCAACTTCTATAGTTGATAAATACATTGAGGCTTACTTCTTTCTTAGCTAAGACATGAAGCATTCCCCTATGAAGACGACCCCACCACTGGTACTTATCTTATCATCCACACAACTTGCCCAATCTATATCAGTATAAGATTTCAAAGAGAATTATTTACTCTTGGGATACCATAAACCATACTCTATGGTGCCTTTGAGATATCTCAATATCCTTTTCACTAATTTTAGGTGAGATTCTCTAAGGTTAGATTGAAACCTTCCTACTAGACCCACTGCTTGCATATGACAATAAGAGTCTAATTTCTTCCATTCTTTCCATAGGAGTAAAAGTCTCATTAAAATATATTCCTTCAACCTGAGCATATCTTTTACACACCAATCTAGCCTTGTTATTTGTGACTTCTCCTTTCTCATTCATCTTGTTTTTGAAAACCCACTTGGTACTTATCACATTTTTATCTTTTGGTCTAAGAACTAAGTACCATGTTTCATTCCTTTCTATTTAATCAATTTCTTCATCCACATCATTCCAAATTTCATCTTTACTAGATTCCATGAATGTTTTGGGTTCAATCATGGATAATAGAGCTGAGTCTTATTGATTCTGATTGATCGACATTCTCCTTCTAGTCTATAACCTTACGCCAAAATTTCCAATAATCTAAAAGATTGGATGATCTTTATAAATTATTCTAGATGAAGATTTATAATCTTGGCTTTCTTCCTCTTCATCATATATTTGTATGAATAACTCATCAATGTTTGTAATAGAATTCAAAATTGAATCACTTACCTACAAGTTTGGATTTTAACTCTACATGTCTCATCTACCCTTACATTTGAACTTTCAACAATCTTGTGAAGTTTTTTATTGAAACACCTATAAGATATGGAAAACTTTGTCAAACAAATATGAACATAACATGGTGAATAATAATCTTTTTCATCTCTTTACAAATGCTCTATTTCCTAAATTTTAATGTTGAGTTCGTACTCTTTCTTCATGCACTTTGGAAAAAGCTATTGACCAAGCTCAAAGACAAGATTTGCTAATGCATCAATTCAAACCACCCCAACCTTCTATGGGTCCTCATCTATTATTAAATAATGAAGTAACCTAAGAAGATGCCCTCATTAGATCTTGAATCAAATTTTCTAAGATTCTCTTCATCTCTTTTGATGAAGCAACTACTCCCAAACACTCTAAAATGTTTGACATTAGTTACTCTATTCTTATATAACTTATAAATATTATTATCACCATTTAATTTGATTTGACACCTATTTATAATGTAAACTAAAGTGTTAGCTACCTCTTCCTAATAACCATTTGATAGTTTGGAATCTTGAAGCATGGTTCTACTCATCTCTTAAATAGTCCTATTCTTCCTTTCAATAACACCATTCTATTATGGTATTCTAGAAGTAGAATATTATCTCTTTATCCCTTATTTTTGATAAAAATGATTAAATTCATGAGACAAAAACTCACCTCCTCTATCTGATCTTACACACTTGATCTTTGGCCCTTTATCATTTTCTACAAGCAATTTGAATGCCATAAATACTGAAAAACCTTTTGATTTTTCTTTAATAAAAAATATCCAAGTCATCTTAGTAAAATCATCGATGAAAAGCATGAAATAGATATTACCTTAAATACTTTGGGTTCTCATAGGTCCATATAGATTAGTGTGGATCAAATCTAATGGTTTTGTAGTGGATAACTCCTTGGAGTTATATCTCCTTTTGCTTTGATTCCCATGAAGACATCCCTTGCAAAGAGAATGAGGAATTCTAGAAATCTTGGACATATACTTTACCAACCCCTTTGAACTGATATTTACTATGTTATCAAAATTTATATATCCAAGCCTTTTATGCCAAAGCTATATTTATTCCAATTGAATCATGGAACATTCCTCTTTCTTGGATTCATGGAATACAAACATGTTGTTATCTATTTTATAAACATTTACAACTAATTTTCTAGCCTTTCTTACTTCACACACATCATCATGAAAAGTTATAACATTTCCTTGCTTACATATTTGGATTAAAATTAAAGATTATGTTTCAAACCTTATACATATAAGACATTCTTAGTCCTAGAATGACCATTATCCAAACTCATAGTACCTTTACCTACTATGTTATCATATTTGTTGTCACCATATCTCACTAAACCAGTGTTGGTCTTCCTGAGAGAGATAAACTTACTCTTGTCTCCTATCATATGATTTGAGAAACCATTATCTATGAACCATCTCTTGTTTACATATTTATGACTATGCAAGGCTACTTGAATAACCATTAACTCTTCCTTTGGTGGATAGTTTGAATTCTACTTCTTTTCTTCTTCAGTCGTAGACTTAGTCTTCTTGAACCATTTGATGGTCTCAATGACTTGTATATCATTTTTTCAAAAAGTTGTTTTGTAGTTTTTGGCTATATGACCTTATTGGTTATAATTATAGCATATAAGATTCCTTTTAATCTTTGGAGAAAAAGCATAAGCCTTATATTTATGACCAAATTGATTATATGAGAAGTAGTACCCATTGAAGACATCATTCAAATTTGACCTAATTTTTTGTTGATCATTACATGTCCATGAATTTTAATGTTTGACCCTTTTTGTGGAGATAAATTCCATTTTGTCCTTAGATAAAATCACATCTGATTAAGTCATGACTTTATTTTCAAATTGTTCCTCCCTTTAGTTGAGATCATTACCCATCATGACCTACAAATTCTTGATAGTTCCTTCTAGATATTTTACTTGCATCTTCACATCATCCATGCTTGAATTGAAATTTGATAACATACATACTATTTTGTCTTGAAGATAAGCCACAACCTCTTTGTAAACTATTATACCTTTGATCACCTTTTAGTGGTTAAAATTGCAAGAAGGACCTACTTTGAAATCAATTATTAGAGGTAAAATCACTAAGAGGGGGTGAATCATTGAGCTCAGATATTTTAATGTCAATTATAGTCCTTTAAAATATTAATCGATCAACATATATCAATTTAATTAGGCAACAATAATAAGAGAGCTCATTCATTCAATACATACACACATAACACATAGTTCCTATGGGAAACCCTAATGGGGAATAAAACCTACTCTCAAGCCTAAAACACAAATAGACTACTATCCTATAAGAAATTACAAACAAGATCCTAGTCAACTCCTTTATACCAACAAACCTTGATCATGTCCTCCTAACCAAAGACATTTAGTGAAACAACTGCCCCTAAAGAAGATCAAGTCCTTTAGACCCTTATTGAAGTGAACACCTACACCTTAGTAATGATGTATTCAACACCTAATTATGGATCTCTATTTATATAAAATCTTCATAAACTCTCTCTCTATATTATACAAGCCTCTCACATAAACATACCATAATGTCTCCCCTTATTTACTCAAACTATCCTCATATGCACATTCACACCTCTTCACATTTCTTCAAATTGAAAGAGCACTATCCTAACATTAAAAACATGACCAATAGGTCATATACATAGTCAGAAAAATATTATTCTCATTAACTCAAGCAACAGACACACTACCAATCTTTTGCTCCATAATTCTCACATGCACCTTGCATTAGTCTCTCTCACATACAAGTCTAAAACAATACTAGAAACCATCTAATTTGGTTCCAAAATTTATAGATAAATAATGAATTAACAAGATCATAATCTTTCTTAATTAGCCACAAAACATTCCTTCACCCTTAAGGCATCTCATATGGATCATACTTAATCATAAATCACTTTCAAATAGGCTTAAGTCACTTTTAGGTCCTATAGAGACCCATTCAGATCTTTGACACTTCTTCAAGCATAATAAGAACATAGGAAAATTTTCCAATAATATGGACCCATTATACATTACCTTTTTGGAATATTCAAGTGATCACAGTTACCAAACACTCTTCTACTAAACCCCTATTAGCTATAATACTTCTATGTACATAGTCATCTTGTAAACCTTTGTTCATACTACATACAATTAAGAAAACCTTAAAAATGAATGTAGAACATCATATGGAGTCTAAAATACTCCCCAATAGCTAATTAACCATGAAATATCAAAACAACAATCATATAATCTCAATTACTTTTCTTAGGTCACTTTCAGAATAAACATGAAACCATAATCAACTTTGGAGCTCAATATATTTGTTTGCACACACTTAAAGATATTCAAATATATATTTATAGATATACCTTAGAGTCCTCTATCACTTTTATTTTTACTACATGAGAAAATTTTCCCTAGATAAAAGTTTATAGCCCAAAAGCCTAACACTAGTTTTTTCCTTTGCAAATTCAAATATTCAAATACAAATGAACACAATTAACCTTCAAACACAATAATCGAATATCATGTCCTCTTAGATTTGGATCAATATCACACCATAAATCAAGTCTAAACTTTAATTCATAGTCCACCAAAACCAAATGTTAAACATCTTCCACTTTGACCTCATCTCGTATACTCTAGGAATGTTGACTTATTGCTCACCATTAATCTTTGTGGATTAGCAAGGTATTTATCAAACACCATGCACCATTTGATTAATATATACAATAACCTACAATATATTAGATCCTTATCCTATACCTTTGCTTAGTCATTAAAATTTAGACACTTTTCCTCATCATGTAGCTTCTTGACACCTTGGACCACACACACTTTATTGATCTTCTGAGACTTGCTCGATCTTTAACTCTACTAAATAGTTATCACATCAACCTATTTGTATTTATGCACACCATATATATTAAATTTATAAAATACCATGAGCCATTGGATCTCCACTAGGTCTAGATATTTAACATCATGCAAATTGACTAAGTATGGGGACCGATTGTAATATGCCTATAAAGCCTACTTTAGACTACAATAACTTCTTTTATGCTTAGATGTATGATCTCAAATTTGGACCTCATGATCAAATTTCAAAGGAGAATCCATCCATATAAAAAATAAATCCTATAACCTTCATATATGAAATATTTAATTGCATTAAAATTTCTTCTCAAAATCTTCTATCGCAGAGCCAGCTATGATTGGAACATATTTGGGAGGCCAACTTTGGTCTTGCATAACTTTTGCCATGCTTCAGTGCATGATCTCAAATTGAGCATAAATCAAATATGATAAAAAATAAATAAAATAATATGATCATTTTATCTTGACATTTTCACACGTGTAATATATAACACTATCAAAATTCTCACTCAGATCTTCTTGCCATATTGCAAAATTAGCTAAATATAGGAAAACATTGTCAAAATGCATAAGAACCCAACTTTGCACCCATATATATTTTGATGCACTTTAGTGAATGACCTAATAATTAGTGCAAAAAAACTAAGCAAAAAAATGAACAAACCCATTTGATCATTTTGTCTAGAAAATTTCATGTATATGAATGCCAACATCATCAACATGCTTGCTTGGCTTTGCTTGAACTCTTTATAAATTTGGCTATGAGAAAATAGTGAATTATATTTGAGTATCCAAAATTTCATCCTTATATATTTGACCACAATTTGATGCATGACTTGATATCTAGAGCATAATAATTAGGTACTAATGTGATCACAACCATATGACCAAATCCCCTTGACTCACTTTCATGTGGCAATGGTGATGTCATCAAATTGCCTACTCAAATTTTATAGCATTGGAAAAAAGTTTATAGATGAAAAATATGGACTAATAGATGAATTCCACTTATGCATACAAGCTCTCAAAGTTTATAAAACATTTTATAAGACCCCTTGCACATGCTCAATACTCCATACTCATCCTTGAATATCTCTAACTAGTCAAACTCTGAGGATCAACCAAGCCAACTTCAAGAAAACTAGGATAAACACATTGCATACTTTGTCATTGTTAATTAGGATATCAAATCACTTCATCCACTCACCAAGACACCTCCATGACATCACTAATAACTCTCCAACATCATTAGCTTTTCTCTACTTGAAATTGGAGTGTCCATAGGTTTAAGATATTAAAGATTGTACTTATTTAACATGTCTTGGACATATTTAGCTTTAAAAATTAATCCTTCATATATTTTATCTATATATATTCTTTGAAACTATTTAACATCTCTATATAACTACTTATAAAGATTAAGTCATCTACCTAGAGACAAAATTATAATACCTTAGAACCCAAAGCTTGTATTTAAAGAGTTAGTTAATTTTAGCTTATTATAAAGCTTTTATCTAATAAAAAACTATAAATTCTTGAGTACTAAGCTTTTAGATCTTGCTTCAGTCCATAAAGAGCCTTTTTCAACTTATATACCCAAAACTCTTTACCCTTTACCTCAAAACCTTGTGGCTGCCCCACATATACTACTTCAATAAATCCATTTAGGAATGTAATTTTGACATATATATGATTTAATTTTTATCCCTTATGATCAGATACAATAATAATTAGTCCTATAATATATTGATAAGCTACAGGTGTATAATTTTCCTCATAGTCAGCCCCATATGCTTTTACAAATATTTTTACAACTAGTCTAACTTTTAGCTTATCAATTGTACCATCACTCTTGAATTTGGTATAGTAGAACCATTTGGTTCTAATGAAATATTTATTTAATGGATGATAAATAAGGGTCCATTTATCATTCTTATGAATTTAATCCATCTCAATTTTCATAACATCAACCCACTCTTACTTTTGACTAGCTTTTGCATAGCTTTTAGGATAATGTTGAGTATGATGCCAATATGAGAACTTGAGTTTTCATGTTAGATTTAGTTTATTTGGTATATTATTAGTTTATGAATGTTATTTAATTTATTTATGTTATATATTAGTAATTTTGTTTATTTTATAAACTTTTTAAGAACTTTTTAAAAAATAGCTAAAAGCATAAGTTAGAGTGCAACTCACTAAATGTGTACTTAACTAAGCTTGAATTGTTATCCATTATTCCCAAGAGGTGAGTTTAATTTTTTTAGTTTTATTTAACTAAAATTAAGTTTATTTTAATTTAATCCCTATTTTATAGGGATTTGGGGTACCTAACTTGACTAGGTTTCATGAGATCCTTACTTTTGGAGTAAGGCTTCTTACATGTTGACCTTGCCTTGTCTATAACTAAACCTATTTATTTTAGTCTAATTTTATTTGTATTTGAGTCTATTTTTATAATTATATTTTTATAGAGGTCTTAATTTATTTTTTACTTTATGATTAATTTAGACATAACTTGTCATGCAAGTTATCCTATAATAGGCTTGTTTTAGTCTTATTTATTAATAAATAATGGTATACAAGGAAGTATGGTGAATTATTATGATTTGGAAACATTTATACATGTTTAATATTTTATTTTATTTTAGGTCTATAATAATTAAGACTAAAAATCATTTTTTTTCAGATTTTAAGTTATCCAAGATAGGTTTGGTCAACAATCGAACTCACAACACAACTAGTTTAATGGCTACTAATTCTTAGATAGAGTGGTTAAAAATAGCTTCAATTTTAGATGAAATAAATGATGATATTAACTCTATCCATTCATTATTATTTTTTATTTTGTATCATATCCACATGTAATAAATGTTTAGAAGGGTTTTAGGCCATTACTAAGAGAATAAGTGGCTTTAGTAACACCTTTCAATATTGCAGAGATCAATCTAAGATAATTATTGAATGAAAAAGAGTTGAAGAGAATGTTATCCATAGGTAAAACCACCTCAATTTTGGACACAATATTATAAAAGGACAAAAAAAGATACAGAAAAGGTAGATACACAAGCTTTATTATATATTCATAGTGCCATAGACCCAAACATATATCCAAGAATTTTAGGATATAAGAATGTCCATGAGGCATGAAATACCTTAAAAATTTTAGATCAAGGATATACTAAGGTAAGATAATAAAAAATACAAATTCTTAAAATGAATTTTTAGAATTTGATAATTTTAGATAATGTAGGAGTTAGAGAATATTACATAAGGGTAAATGACTTAGTACATAGAGTGAGGGTTTATGGAGAAACTATTCAAGATAATGTTATTATAAGGAAAATTTTGAGATATTTAAGTCAAAAATGGTTGCATATTGTGATCAATTTTGAAGAGTGTAAGGATGTTAACAATATAATTTTTTATGAAGTGGTTGGTTCTCTCTTGTCCCAAGAGGATAAGATGAGACTATACATAGGAGACTAAGAACAAACACTGGAAACTAAGGTAAAGGTTTCAAAGATGAAAGATAAAAATAAAAAATAAAATCAATGGATTTTAAAAAATTAAATTTCGAAGGGAAAATTTGAATCTAAATTCATAAATAGAATCATGAAATTATTTATTTGTCATTAATACAAAAAACAAAGACACATGATAAAAAATTACAAGATACTAGCCTCTAAGAATCAAGCTAAGTAAGATGGTGAAAATAAGGCATTCCAAGTTGAATAAAGTGATATTCAAGAACACTCAAATTATTTTCTCACATGTAATGTGGGAATTGAAAAAATAAATAATTTTTGGTTTCTTGATTCAAGTTACTCAAATCACATGACAAGTCACAAAGTTGGTTTCAATAAGTTAGTTGATTCTTTCAAAATCCAAGTGCAATTTGGAGATGGTAAGTCCATCAAAATTGAAGGAAAAGGCAACATAAAAATCACCACAAGTTAATTTAAGTGTTAAATAAAGGATGTTTAATCTTCTCAAAATATGGATATCAAGAGTATTGATCATAATTTGATAGGTTATAGTGATGAAAGCAAAGCATACAAGTTTTATTATCTTATTATTAAATCCATAATTATTTCTAGGGATTGTATTTTTTTTGAAAACGAGATGTATGATGATTATGATCATTTATCTATAGATGTCATAAGTAAATGGGGAATCCTCTTAAATTTGAATTTGAGGGCTTACAAATTCTTGCACATGTTTCTAGTTTAATATGAAATAATATTAGCTCTTCACAAGAGACTAGTCTTGCATCTTCATAAAATCCAAGCAAGAACAAACTCTTGTTGAATCCACATCCAAAAAATAAAATGTTAGATTATAATTATGAGAGTATGATCATAATTATTCAACATCAATAAGGATATCTTTTTTATGATGATTATGATGAAAATAATATGTTTACATTATCATATTTGGATAGTAAACGTAAAAGTTGTATAGAAGCTAGTCAAAAGAAAGAATGAGTTTATGATAGGAAAATATAAATGATTAAATTGAGAGGAATGATACATGGAATATTATCTATCCTTCATTAAATAAACATGTCTTTGGAACCATGTGGGTCTATAAGACCAAATTCAAAAGTGATGGTACAACCGACCAATTAGAAGCTAGACTAGTTACAAAAAGATTTATACAAACATATGGGGTTGACTATGAGAAATATATGCACCATTAAAATTTCAAGCGTAAAGGATGGAAAATCCATCAAATAGAAGTCAAAATTGTATTCCTAAATGGAGTGATTGAAGAAGTATATGCGGGGTAACTACAAGGTTTTAAGGTAAAGGGTAAATAATTTTAGGTATATAAGTTGAAGAAGGATCTTTATGGGCTAAATAAATCTCCAAGAGATTGGTAATAAAGAATTGATATATGGTTATTAGATCAAAGATTTATAAGAAGTTAAAATGAACCCATTATTTACATACAAGCATTGGGTTCTAATGTTTTATATGTTTGTCTCTATGTAGATGACTTGATATTTACAAGTAGCTCTATAGAGATGTCTAATATATTCAAGAAATATATGAAATAATAATGTGATATGATTTATTTTGGACTTATGTATTAATTTCTTGGCATGAAATTCAATTAAATTAAAGATGAAGTATTCATTTATCAAGCTAAATATGCCCAAGACATGTTAAAGAAGTACACTCTTCATGATTATAAACAAGTAGACACTCTAATTACAAGTGGAGAAAAAATAATGAGAGAGTTAAAAAGTCCTTAAACTAATGGAAATAATTTTAGAATCATGGTGGGTGGTTTGATGTATCTAAATATGAAAAGACCTGATATCAATTATGGGGCTTCACTAGTTATAGATTTATGTGAAATAATCACTCAAGCATTTGAAAGTAGTGAAGAGAATTTTTAGATTTGTAAGAGGGAATTATAATATGGTATTCATTTTATACCATAAATTTAATTATGTCTAATTGAATACATCGATTCAAATTTGAGAGGATATCTTAATAACATGAAGTCAACTTTAGGTTATTGTTTTACATTAAGAAGTGGGTTGGTTTTTTGGTCTTCAAATAAATAAGATACAATTGAATTACCATATACTGAAGATGAATATACAACCCTTACATTAGATTTCACATAAGGATTATGGCTGGGAAGACTCTTGGCTAATTTTAGAGAAGCTCAACTTGAAACTAAAAGGGGGTAAAAATTTTATTCAAAAACACCCGAAAATGGGAAATTACAACATCATATCGTGCTCCAGAAGTTGCGACAGGATGGGGGTTAACTCCCCTGGAAGCCTATCGTGATCATAAATAGACCAATTTGGCCCATGTTCCGTGGCCCATTTAGCAAGATGGTCATCCACCCCATTCCACTCACGGGGAATATGCCTGAAGGAAATAACCTCAAAAACCAGACTGATCTGACGAATCTGCTTGATAATCACTGCCAACTGCCAATTCACTTCCTCAAAATTACAATTCCTCAGCAAGTTAACAATAACTTGCAAGTCTGACTCATAGATAATGCTAAGCAACCCCTACTGACAGCAAATTTGCAAGGCTTCCAGGATATCCAAAGCCTCCATGTAATTGTTTGTGTAATGTCCCTTATAAATGGAGAACAAAAAAAGAATATTACCTAAATTGTTCCTCCCAATGCCTCCAATCCCAACATCTCCCAGATTTCCTCTAAAGGATCTATCAACATTCACCTTCATGAAACCTTCCTCAGGCAACGTCCATCTCCCCACCCGGCTAATGGGATGCGGCCTAAGTCTGGCTAAAGTCAAAGGGTGAGTATGCTGGCTAGGAATGATAGTAAAAGACATAATAGGGGATAACTGCGATAGAATTCTGGCATCAGTCAGTGCCAAGTCTTCCTCCTTGCTCGAATTCACCTGAATAGTCTCTTGGAGCGCAACAAGGATCTTCAGCCACAACTCCCTAATATTCAACAAATGTCCTTAAAAAATTCTTCTATTCCTCTCAATCCAGAGGTTTCAAAGGAGAAAAATAGGTCCTACAGTCCACACATTTTGCAGGATAGACACCCTGTAAGGAGGAGGATCTAGGCACTACCAAAAATCCACCAAGGAGACAACGTGCCAATAGGGGCACTCCCACGCTTCCCACCACTGATGTCACAGTCTATGAGCAAAAGAACAGGAGAAAAAGAGGTGCTTGCCCTTCTCCTCATTATCATAGAAAAAAACACACATTGAAGGACCTTGAAATCCTCTTTTGCAAAGATTATCCCAAGTAAGGCAGCGATTATAAGTAAGTGTCCAAATAAAGAAGTTACATTTCAGCCAAGAGGCAGAATTCCAAATTCTCTTACTCCAATGGAATTCACTTTCACCAAAACATTTTTTCTTCAGTGCCAAATAACTAGAAGCAACATAATACTGTCCAATTGAGTCACCTCCCCAGGCTAGATTATCACTCTCACGCAAGGAGCTACAGATTATACCAGCCAAAAGTTGGGATAATTCCTGCCTATTATCCTCAATGCCTCCAAGCAGCCAATCAGACACATTTTTCCACTTAAAAGCAATAGCTAACCCTAGATTAATAGCTTCTTTGTATCGCTCAATAGTGTCCTAACCAGCAATGTGGAAAGCGTCACACAGGGCCTGCAGATGGGGATGAGAGGTGAGGAGGGGCAGAGATCCATTCCAAGAATCCTCCCAAAATAGCATCTCTAAACCACTATTATAGATCCAAAAAAGCCTGAGCTTTACCAGTGAAGCCCCCACTTTGAGGGTGTGCCAAACCAGTGATCCACGCCCTTCCAAGGGCAACCTGGGAACCTCAGACGGAATAGCCCCTGGGAAATATTTCATCGACATGATTTGGGCCCAGATCTGAGACTGATTGGTGCACCATCACCAATACAACTTCACTGTGAGAGCTTGGCTAGACAGAATAGCAGATCTGAGACCAAGCCCTCCTTCCTTCTTGGGCCTACACACCATGTTCCAATTCACAAGACTCCATTTAGAATGCCAAAGATTCCTGCTCCAAAGAAATTTCTGAGATAGGGCATCATACTCATAGAGAAAAAACATCAGGGCAGCCTGAACCATACTGTGATAAATGGGCAAAGCTTGAATAATGGATTGCAGAAGAGTCACCCGTCCAGCCGTGGTAAGCCATCGGTGGGTCCAGTGATTCACTCTTTACCTTAAATTATCTAGGATATTCTGCTAGAATAGCCTGGGTTGCCTTCCAACCACTATGGGGATCCCCAGATAAGTCACCGGAAGAGCCTGCATCTGAAATCTAAGGACAACTGCAATTCTACGATGGATAGAGATAGGAGTATTGAAGAAAAAAATGGACGATTTGTGCTCATTTAATTTCTACCTAGAAGCTAGAAGATATGTGTCCAAAGTATTTCAAAAAGCCTGTGCTTCCCTCAAATAGGCTTTCCCAGTCAAGATAGTGTCATCCACAAATTGGAGATGAGTCAAATTAGCAATCCCATTCCCCCATTGCCAGCCATGAATTAGGTTTTGAGCTGCCCAAAATTTTAGAAGCCATCCAAGCCCCTCAGCCAAGATAATAAACAAATAAGGAGATATCGGATCACCCTGGCAAAGCCCTCTAGAAGCACCAAACAATCTAGAAGGTGCCCCATTAATGAGAACTAAGTACGATGGGGTAGTGATACAACTTAGCACCCACCGGACCCAGTCCTGGCTGAACCCAAAAGCCAGCAGGATCTTTCGCAGGAAACTCCAGTCAACCCTGTCATAAGCCTTAGACAAATCGAGCTTGATAAACATAGCTCTCTCTTGAGATTTGCTCATGGAGTGGATTACTTCCGAAGCAATCACCACTCCATCCAGAATCTGTTTTCCAGCAACAAAGCCTCCCTGCTCATCTGAAATGATCCTAGGGAGCCAAACTTTGAGCCTTTCAGCTATAAGCTTCGTGATAATTTTGTACACCATATTACATAGTGAAATGGGCCTAAACTAGTCCAAAAGGTTCGCGTGCTCCTTTTTCAGGATCAACACCTAGAGAAGCTCAACTTGAGCCAACACATATTTTTAATGATAATAATGGGGAAATACAATTGTCTAAGAATCTGATTTTTAATGTTAGAACCAAACACATTGAATTCAAACATCATTTTTTTAGAGACTTAGTCAATGAAAAACATTTTGTTATTGAGTAAATGATAAGTGAAGATTAATTTGATAATATTATCATTAAGGGATTGCACAAATAGATTCATGGAACTTAAGGAGAAGATATGCATTTCTACTCTTTGCATCAAAGGGGGGAATGTTGAGTATGATAAATATATGGGCACTTGAGTATTCATGTTAGATTTACTTTATTTGATGTTTTATTAGTTTATTAAGGTTATTTAATTAAGTTATGTCTTAGATTAGTTATTTTTTTCAATTTTAGACACTTTTTGGAAATTTCTTAAAAAATAGTTGGAAGTGCCAATTAGAGTGCAAATCACTAAATGTGTACTAAATTAAGATTTAATTATTATAAATTCATCCCAAAGATGTGGGTAATGATTTTTTAGTGTTAGTTAAATTAAATTAAGTTTATTTTGATTCAATTTCTATTTTTAGAGATTTGGGGTACTTAAACATATATTCACATCATACTAAACTGGTCCACAATGACAAATAAATAAGCATGCATTTTATTTAAAAAATAAAAAACACCTATGAAATCCATGGAAATGATTTCCCATAGCCTATATGGAACTAAAAATGTCAATACAAATACAATTTCATGCTACTAGGCTTACTTGTGCTTCACAACACATATCCCATTATGAATTTTGAAACATCAACTTGCATATTCTGCTAATGAACATACCTTTACAAGTTTGATACTATATTTTTTATTAAAAAATGATCAAAAACCATCAAATTATGTGTTTTTTTCATTATCTTAATCCTTCCTCATTTAAGCACATAAAGCTTACTCAACTTGTAGATAAATCCATCTTGGAGGTAATGAGCCTCCTTAGGCTCAAATATTGCACATTTGGTATTCTTAGCTTAAAAAAATGCTTCCCAAAAATATGAATCATGCTCATATTATTTTACACAAGACTTATGCATAAAATGCTCAAGTAGAGTTATGGTGCCCTTGGCTGAAATTAAAGGATATTTATATAACATATCAACTAAATTACTAACCTTTCTTATAATTACTAAGAAAAATCAAATTGTAATAAGAAATGATTCCACTTGTAATGACGTTCTTGATTTAATTTATTATATGTTTGAAAATATTGGAGAAGTTGATGATCTATATGTATACCAATTACTTTTCACATTAGATAGTGCTTCCATTTTTTAATGAATAAGTGTAAATAATTATTTATTTTATTTGTGATAATTAAAAAATTGAATCATGAAATAACTATGAATGATAGCATACATGTTTAATTCCATGAAATAGGACACCCCCATAACATAGTTACTAGCATGCATTTCAACCTAATAAAACTACTAAAAATTTGGTAAGGATAAAACTAGTGCATTTATGATCTTGTGCCTAAACCTAATAAATGCATTTTTTTAATTTATTACATTATGTAAAATAATTACCACTTGATAAATGACATGTAATTATGTGGCTTTGGTTGATAAATATTTGATGAACTTCCTTAACTACCGAGCTGCACCCATGAAGATCCTTGTCTCAATCACATTAGAAGGTTTGGACCAATTCATAATGGTGTCTACCTTTGCCAGATCAATTCTCAACTTTCCATCTCCAACCACATGCTCCAAATAGAAAAGTGATTATTGTACAAACCTACACTTATTATTTAAAAATAACTTGTTCTCCTTCAAAACTTATATATTTTTTCTAAATGAATTATATGTTCATCATAAGTCTTATTGAAAATAAATATCATTAAAGTATAAAATAATAAAAGAATAAATGAATGACATCAAAACTTCATTCATTAATTACATAAAAGTAGTTGGTTCATTACAAAACCAAAAAGGAAGTATTAACCACTCATACAAACCTTGCCTCATTTTGAATGCTATTTTCCATATTTCCTCTTCTCCAATTATCATTTGGTGATATCAATATTTTAGATGAAATTTGGTGAAATACTTGGTAGTTGGAACTGATCTAAGAGATCATCAATAATCAGCACACTTTACCACTAATCAACACACATTATCCATATCTTGTCTTTTTTAGGCACAATAAAAATTTGAGAGCCATATGGAGATGTAATAGGATGGATTACATATTGATTCAAAAAATATTGTAATTTATGTGTCTCATTTATGTCCATCAATAAATACTGATAAAAAAACAATGTTGGGGAGAGAATAATATAATAACAACTATATATAATACTCAATGGATGTCATTAGTAGAACACTTGTGGGATATTATTTAACTCCCTTCGACTACTACAACATCTCTTCAATTTGTTTCTAATCTTCATTTGTAAACACGCTATGACTAAAAATGTGCTCGAATGACTATTGGTCTAAAAGGTAAAACATCAAGCTTGGGTTTTTTTAAAAATTTCTAAACGTTCCAAGTTAAGAGACCCACTTATATGAATCCTTGAATAATGAATGCTAATAGTATATCTTGAATAATTTTGAATGTTGTAACTTGTTTGAAGAAGTGGCATTCACAAGATTAGCTATGAAATCATTCTAATAGTATATTATATCATTGTTTATAAACAAACCTTAAGTGTTTACCATATAATCCTCATTTGAAAGGACATTTTTACTATATGGAAAATTTGGATGCTCTAAACTTAATATTTATTTTATGTTTGGCATCAAGGTGATAACGGCACTCA
The DNA here is from genome assembly GCA_037957365.1 of Torreya grandis. Lineage (NCBI taxonomy): Eukaryota > Viridiplantae > Streptophyta > Pinopsida > Cupressales > Taxaceae > Torreya > Torreya grandis. The sequence continues at coordinate 371,377 of JARHVA010003655.1, read as the reverse complement.
TTGTATAACAAAAGTAAGAAATAAAAAATTACCACTCATCTATATATATAATGAAGAATACTATTGATAGTTAGTCATTAACATGCTTTTATTCTATCTTATTTGGATAATTTTTAGCAATAATTTTACATTATACTACCTACAACTAAACTGGCTAGTTTTATTTCTATTTATAACTCTTGTACCTTAGAGATCTATATTCCGAATTGGATCCAAGTTCTTGTTGAGTCAGATCTATTTCATTATAGGGTTAAGGACCATTACTATTGAATATGAATTCAAGAAATAAAATATGAACTATTTCATTGCCTTCACCACAATATAGGCATACTTTTTAATTGGAGAATATTTCATCTCATGATCCATTGGTCCAAAACTCATGAAGGATATGAATGATTCAACTTACTCTTCTTTATTTTGAAAAAATATTGTATAAATAGTATATTTAGAAGCATAACTACAGATGATGAATCTTTTATTCAAACTATGATAGGAAATTAATGATACTTTTGTAAAATATCCTTTGATATCATCAAAATTTTTCTTTCCATAAAAATTTCACTTGAATGACACATTTCAATGCATCATTTATGGGATGTGTCTAGTTAGTTTATTAAACATATATAATGAAATTTTGTAATAAATTACCTTTCTGAAAAATGAATGAACATTTCACTTACTAGTTAATAAGGAAATTTGTTTAATAACTTTCATTCTTTCATGATCAATTTTTATTCCTTATTTTGAGACACCATGGCCCAAGAGTTTTCCTTTTTTTTTTCAAAGATGAAAGTTTTAGGATTTAAAGATAGGTCATGAGGTATTCATCTTTAGAAAATAATTATTAGATGATCATAATGATCAATTATTTTAGAGAATACCATGAAATCATGTTGAACATATATTTGAATTTAAATAAACAATTAAAATATTATCTACGTATTGATGTGTGAGTGAGACACACAAAAGACTATCAAGTATTTACAAAGTACATCTTCATAGATCATGCACACAATTTTTTTTTAGAAAACACAAATGAGATGGAATAAAAATGACATTCATCCATGCAAAGAGGAAGCAACTTACAAGAGGAACAATCTAGGTTAGAAAAGAATATGCCAAGAGGGTAAAGGGTTATGCCACTACGTGGATAGGTGGACACGATCTAGAATGGAATATTCCTTGATTGTAGATAGTTTTTATGATAGCTAGTGAAAGGGATGAATTGAAAACAAATGGTAGGGGCCCATGAAAGGATAGAAATAGGCACCTTAGCCTTTAGTTTGATGAATATAATAAAAGTCACACATGTGAAAGAAAAATCTAGAAAGGTTACATGTTTTTTAGGTTTAAAGTGAATTGGAGAACAAGCTTAGGTTTGAAGAATAAGGAGGTGTAATATTTGTGGTTTATATATATATATATATATATATATATAAATTTTATGGTGATCATTGTATATTGGATCAAATAATAATATTATCTCTCACTAGGCTATCAAAACTCATTTAAAAAAATAATTCAAAAATAAATCTTAAAAAATAATTAATAAATTTTATTTTTTGGGAAAATGTGGATACATTACTTATTTATATATATAAGATACAAAAACTTATGTTGTATTAATATAAACCACCTAAAATCAATTTAATTTCATGGGATATTGGAAGTGTATGTAACCTCTTTATGAAAAAATTGGGAAACACTACTATTCTTTGATCCAATTGTATGAAGTGTGCTTTGTAACATATGTATATTGATGTGAATACAATTATGTATTATTTAATTGTGATATTTTTATTTATTTATATGGATGTTGTTTATTATATTTATCTTCTAGTATAAGTAGATGTTCACTTGTAGATTTTTATTCTTTGTTCTTATGAATGGGAATTTTGGTGAACTCTTGATACAACTTAGGTGAATGCTTAGGTATTTGGGCCTCAGTCATATGATGATGTATTAAAGTTGAGTTTCCTCTTATATATTGTAAATATTAGGTTTACGTAAAACCTCAGAATGATTTATAAAAATAACATTTTAGTTCCATTATCAAGATTCTATTTTAACCAAGCATGGAGGTTATTGTTTTGAATGGTAGGACACATGTCTATAAAGTGTGTGGAGGCCTGGTTTTAAGAAAATTCATTAAAATTTTCTAAATATGAAACTAAAAGAAGGGTTTGGAACCAAATAAGTGGCTATGAAATAATATCTGAAGCTTTTTGTAAGATATTTTCTTCTTTGAATTACCATAGAACATCTACACATAGTTAGTATAGACACCTAAATTTGGTATTAGACACTTGGAAACATGAATTTTGACATATATTTGACATACATGACTTATACATTTAAATATCGTACATAATTTCCCCTATTTATTTAGTCATTAATTGACTCGGGTAACCCAATTTTCTATCTTATATATTCGGGATCACCCTAGTCTATACCACAATGCTAAAAATTTATAAGAAAACTATCACCATATTCCATATCCATAATTTTACCTCTCTAAAAGTGCCAAAAATAATTGAATAGTTATATTTATTATAGGTGTTTTCCTTTACTATAAATTCCCCAAAATCCTTAACAACTATATTTCAAATTCAAACGTCTCCCTTGGGTTAACCTAAACATGTTTCACATGTTGGCTATAGGGGGAATACCAAATATTCATTTTTTAAATAAAAATAAAGCCTAAGGCCATATATATATTTATATTTGTGTGTGTGTGTGTGTGTGTGTGTATTTGATCAATTTTAACTAATAAGATATAAATTGAACTAATTAAGATTATGTGATGTATAAAAACTAAACATGAATATGAATTTAAAAGGTAGAATCTGATTTGAAAATTTCACTTGATATTTATGGAAAGTACTTATAGGATTAAGAAACTTAACATTTTACTATACTATATAGGTCTAAGACTAAATTAAAAAGTTGAGAAAGATAGGAAAATAGATTGGGAGTCACTTGGAGTAGAATCTAATTCTGTGGATGTGCATAAAGGAGTTTGTTAGCCTCTAGATGGAATTGAATGATGCTATGTTTTATAACTTGAAGGTTCTATCTGAATGAGTTTTACTTCTTTTTTTGTGTATGTCATTATGTTTACCTATAATATGTATCTATGTACACTATCTTTAGTAGGTTTTGGTTTGTAAAATGTAAATAATATGGGTTAAGATAACCCCTACCACTCCTTGTTGAATGGATAATCACTGCTTACATATATGATACACCAAAGAGGGAAGTTAAACTAATTTTTTTTCACCCCATTACATGTATGTGTGAAAGAATTCTCTTTTAATGAATGAAACATGTGATCTATAATTAGATCTTTTAAAAATGAGAACTTTATCTTAAATTTTAGGTGATTTATATTTGGACACAACTCCTAGTGATCAATGGATGAATTGTAAATAATAGGGCAATACCTTTGAATGTGCAAGTGTTTGAGTATACCTGATAAGTGCTTGTTGTATAAAAATTAAAATTTCAATTTTTTTATAAATTAATGATAATATTTATTTTTTAAGAACCCATTGAGTCTCTATCTCTCTGAGTTCACACCTTATAAGGTGTATTAGGAAAGGGGTGGGCAGACCATTGGTGTTTCGCAGGATTTTTGTCACTTTTACCACTTTGTATCTACATACTTGTCTCCTAAAAACCATTCCACTAAGCTTTGCCTCCCATTTTACACACTCTTATAGTCTTTCACCACCTTCATTAGCCCTTTACTTAAACTAAACCCCTTTTTGAAAGTTTACATGATTATGTCAGCCACATCAACCTTGTATTCTTATTGATAAATTTTATTAGGGACTAGGTGACCCTTAGTTGACCTAGTCCATGACTTAGTTTTTATCAATTGTGATACCAGGTTGACTAGGTCAACCTTGTTAGTAAAAACTTTCAAAAGGGTTTAGGGTTATATTTGCCTATATAAACACATTCATTTCCATAATTTATAATGAAGAGAAGAATAATTAAGATATATTGCAAATATATCTATCCACCATTCTACTTGAAGAGTAAGCTCATGGTTTCATACTTTCTTTGGAGATACAAGTATTATCTTGTGGAGAAGTCTTTTAGATACATTGATAGGTTGTGTAGCCTAGAGCTGATTTATCCTTGTCATCCTTACATACCACAACAACCTATTGCAAAGCCCCTTGGCCAAGGGAGATATTTGGGCTCAATAAGTTCATCTTCAAAGGTAAGTATTCCTAACCTTATTCCTTATTTGTAAGAGTAGATAGATATGCATTTGTACTTATCTTCCATGTATTAGGATTTCATATACATTTACATGAGTATATGTCTTCTATGCATGTTTACTTTTATTGTTTATTACCTTGACTTTGTGCCATAAGTTTTGGTGAGCACTAGATTAGATTTTTATTTACTTGTAATTAGTCTAGTGAATATGAAAACATAAGACCTAGTTAGGGTTATTGCATAGTTTTGCTTGACTGGAGGCTTTAGAACCCTTTATAGTGATATTATTGTGATACGATATCCCTTGATTATGTCTAGTGGATCCATATTGGTCATGACCCTAATTATCTAATGTATCCCCAATCAGAAGTGTAAGTAGGATCTATCTTCTCCAATCTAGAATTGATTTATAGATATGCTACATTTCTCATTGCATACATTTTGATGAAATTGACATGAATATAACCCTTTCATATTTTCTTTCACATTTTTCCTTGTTATCATTTTATTATTCTTTTGTATTTGCGATACTAGGTTGACCAGGCTGATATAGTTCTAACTTCTATGTGTAGGTTTAACACATAGTTACATCAAAATGACTCTATTATTTTTGTGCAGGTCTTCATTAGATATGGGTTACTAGATCGATCAGGTTGACATAGTAATCCTATTTATTTCTAGATAACAAACTAAGTTAACTAGGTCAACTTAGTCTTCTAGTTAGCATCCAAAATAATAAAATCATGCAAGATGACTTAATATTAAAATAAACATTAAGATAACAAACTAAGTCAACTAGGTTGACTTAGTCATCTTAATAGGATTAAAAAAATAGGGTTTCATAGAACTAGGTTGAACTAATTGATTTAGTTGGTATAAATTTCAAGCAACATTCAAGGCACTGCAACAAAAAATTTGCAATCCTCAGCATCTTCCAAGCCACCATAGTTCCTTTCTCTCTTTCTCTTTTAATTTAGTACTTCATTATAGTTTTATTTTGTACAAGTTTATAGTCTTCAAAATTACAATCCTACAACAAACTAAGTCAACTTAGTCAACTTAGTTATATATCCTATCTTTTGTCTTAAAAACTAAGTCAATTTGGTTGACTTAGTTCTTAAGGACTCTTGATTTTATAAAATAGTAGTGACCTAATCGAATCTATTCTATAATATTTGCATACAGTATCATCTGAACCAAATCTGTACCATTCTTAATTTGGGAATTAACAACTATATGCTAGTAATTAATTCATACTTTCATTTTTAACTATTTACATGCTTAGAGTAGTTCACATAGTCTAATTAGGTAGTTTTTCAAATTGCTGATTGGTTATACTATTTTGCTCTTTTTGCACAAACTACCAAATCACACAAAAAACATTCAATATTTGTCTTCCCAAGTCCTACCTACTTAGATTTCATCACCAAGGGGGAAGCCAACTTGGTTTTTTGGCCAATTATAAACACATGGTTAATGGTATATATTAGAAAAGCACTTGACGCCCTTATCACTATGGGATTATGAAGTGAGGGGGTGGGCCCTAACACCAAGCCAATACCATTTCCAACATAGATACCTTTCAACTTAAACATCCTAAAACCTTTCTATTTCCCTATTTTTTAGCCAACTTCCCCATCACACTAAAAATAACACTTTATAATAATCTAAAAACACTCAATATGATCACTTAGCATTTAATTTTTAGTTGTCTACTTGCTCTCTACTCATTGTGTGTTGTATTACAAAAGCTTACATTGTCCAATGTTGGTGCAAGGTCTTATGCTATGTGCCCCAATTGGATCATTATCATGAATCCAATTATTTTTGTATTTGCTTCCATTTATTGATTTAATTAATTTACAAAATATTTTACTATTTTAGCACACTCATTTTGCTTGACATAATCTCTTATAGACTATATTTTCCCCTGATTACAGTACTAAGTTGACCTGGTTGACCCAATACTCTTTTCTACCAATCAGGTTATAGTACTATGTCAACTTGGTCGACCCAGTACTCTTTTATGCCAATCAAGTTATAGTAGTAAGTTGACTCGGTCAACTTTGTATCCTTATTAGACTATCTTATTTCCTATCTATAGTACTAAATTGACCTAGTTGACTCTATACTCTTCTACCTTCTATCTAGTAGTACTAAGTCAATATGGTCAACTCTATATCTTTCTTATCTCAATCTCATACCTTGTTTACAATACTTAGTCAACTCTATACTCTTATCTATCTTTTTGTATGTATTTTTCTTTTACATCAGCTTTGCCTTCCATAATCTCTCTCCTTCATCATGAAATTCCTATTAAAGATAACACTGAGTTGAATTCAACACATATGATGAGTCTTACCAACCCCAATAGGTTCTCCCATAAATAGCTTGTGTCTCCTACACTAGATGAAAGTAATGTGCAAGTAACCACTCTTACTATAAACTATGGGACCCCTCCTCATTATTCTTCACTTCTCAATCCTCTCTTATCATTTAAAGATCAAACAAAATTAGAGTATACCCTATAAATTATCTTCTTCATCAATGAGTTTCCTCAACATTGAGGGAAGGATCCTTATACTATTTACCATCTCATAATAAGTGGTCAAGTCAAGGAACCCCATTCACCTTCTCTCAAATTCTCATATAGATTTGGAGACACTAGCTTCTTTTCCTCTCAAACTCTTCCATCTATTTTGACCCCTTCTCACACCATGAAATATTCCTCTTTGATATCCTCCATGTCCATGAATAGTATCTCTACTAACATGGATAGTTTTACATCTAGTGGGCCTCTTCCAAGACCCACCCTTATCAATTATTCCACTAGTGCATCATTTTCTACCCACAATAACCATGCCTCTAGTTTTGCTTCTTATCATCCCTTTACTAGTACATATTTCACCACATAAGCAAATCATGCTACTAGTGCCTCACTAAACAACAATTCTTCTCAAGTTACTATCAACACCCATAGTAGTACTCAGACCACTACTACCAATTCCAATGCTTCACACAATGCTAATAATACCAATCAAACCCATCAAATTCTATTAAAAACTCTTAATAAAATGAATGCTTTCCAATCTAAAAATGTAGATTAAATGATGCAAATTCAAAATCATCTTATCCATCTTCAAATGCACCCTCAATAGATTCTATGGGGAACACATAACCAAAATGTTTGCCCACCTCATATTTAGGATTCCCATGGTAATATTATCCCTCAACCTCCTCTCATTAATTAAATAATCAAGCAACTTAAAAATGAGCCTCTTACATCTCAAATTACTAATATTGATATAGGAGTTATCACCATTAACATTACTTACAATGGGTCAACCAATCCTACTCTCAATTAAAAAACATTTGGAAATCTATTTAAAGACTGGGTTAAGTTAAATAACTTTGCCACTACAAAACTATTATAAAATAATCTCATGGGTGATGCTTTATATTGGTATAACCAACTAAAATCTTATTCCATCACTAGTTTGAAGGATTTAGTTAATGATCTAGTCCAAGAGTTCCAAACTAGTGATCTCCCTAATAATACCTTGACCCGTTTTATCAATTGTAAGCAACTTGAGACCGAAACCACACAAGTTATCATCAAATGATTGAAGACCTTGTCTAAAAAATGTGAACATAATATGGAAAATGACAACCTCTTTTATCTATTTACCAATGGTCTTTTTCCCAAGTTTCAATGTCAGGTCTAAATTCTCTCTCCATGTACTTTAGAAAAGGCCATTGACTAAGCCAAGCATCAAGATTTCCTCATGTATCAATTCTAGCCATCCCAAAATTTTATGAATACTCTAATGTTAATCAAGAATAAGAATCATCATGTTAAAAATGATGGTGTCATTGAATCTTATGATACCATTCATACTATTCAAGCTATTATTCCCAACCAAAATTTAGAACAAGCTTCCCCTTCCAACCACATCACCAACCCTCATTTATCTTCAACCAATAACTTCAATGTTCATAAACCTTTATACTTAGAAAAATTATAAAAATGTCTACCAAGGCCTCTTCTAAGAGAACTTGATCCCACTCATCCCATGAAATATTTGTACGATCCAAATAAATTTTGTTGGTTTCATGCTAGTTAGGGTTATTCTCATGAGACTTGTAGGAAAATTCATAATTTGGCTATGGATTTCCTTCTTTGTACAAATTTTGATCATGATTATATCATTCATAAATGTCAACAAGACTATGACATTGCCTTCAAATCCCATGAAACACACACTAAATCTCAAGCTTTGAACCAGGCTAATGCTCATTTGTCCATCTATAAAGATCCTCTTCCAAATCACTAAGATAACCAAGACAAACCTACCCCTTATACCAATAATGTTGATAGTCTTCTTGACCCAACTCTTGAAGAAAATGTAGTCAATATGACTAATATGCAAAGGGTGGTTGCTTTAATTAATCCTCATGCCATCCTCACTCCTCAATTACCTCACACATTTCATGTTATCCAAGATTCTTATCCAACTAACTAAATAGAATTAGGGCAAGAAGACCTTATATCTTCAGATGAACCCATTCCATCTCCCTTAGATAACACTTATCACACCATTTCTACCATTTATCTAACCTCTTTACCCATCACCAATGATATTCAAATTTATATAAACACTTTTCTCAAACCAAACCTGCATCAACTAACCCATCTTCTCAAGACAATAAACAAATTTATTCTCCAATAAAACATCCCACATATTATCAACATAAACTCACATGTGCTTTGGCTCCTTTCAAGGACCTCCTTCAACACTATGCACCTCTTTCAAATAATCCTCTTATGGGTTTTGATGAATGGGATCCTATTATAGAGATTACTAATCTCCCATATCAAATCCCATTTCTCTAACTTATGTGGACCTCTCTAAATCATCATAATCATCTTATGTAACTATTTTTCAAATTGAACATCCCTCATCCTCATCTAGCAGGATGTAAATCCACCTTATCTGGATCATAAGATAACATTTTAAAATAATGCAAAAAGATGTCCATACATGTTGATGAAATAATGGACACTTCTCTTTACATCAAATTCCCCATTTCTTCTATGATCCCTAATGAGATTCTACTTTATGTGGATGATCCTCCTCTTTTTATCAATATCTAAATTGGTGATATTAAAGTCAAGCATGCCTTGATTGATGAGGGTTCCAACACTTTTGTTACCTCTCTCAATTTTATCAAAACCCTTAGATATTTTGAAAGTAATATTAATTCCACATTTAGAGCATGTCAAGGCTATGACTGAAGGAAAATGCCTCCTTTAGTTTGTGTGTGGCTCCCTATCACTATCCCACTTATTACTATTTATGTAAAGGTGATGATATTTAACTTTCCTCTATCCTATAACATTTTACATGGTAGGCCATAGACTCAATGCATGAGATTAATTGCCTCTTCTACTTGTCAATGTGTTAAATTTACCCATAATGGATCCATCTATAGGATTTAAGGTGACACTAATCCTTGGAATTTCAAATAATTCCAAGACCATGGTGCATTCAAGATTCTTACCCTTGAACCTTTTCCAAGCATTCTATTTCATGAATCTCAATAGTTTAAATTTCCTATAAATTCTACTTAAGGTTACAATGGTCACCTCAAACTTATAGGGAATATACCCCCTAACCTCCTAAATTTTGATGATAATGAGCCTGATGAGATCAATCTCAAGATTAGAAACTTGAATCTATCACCTCATCTCATTTTTTAGCTTCTCCCTTCTTTACAATCTCGTTCCCATCAACCACCTTATGATGATATACCCATTGTCTTAACTAAGACTCGACATTCCATTTATCACACCACATCAGATGACCAGGTCATCCCTACCTATTCTATTGATCTTCATAAACCTAATTATGATGATGGATATAACTTACATGATCTATTCTTAGGTCTTGTTCAGGCCTGAGATGCTAAAATTATTCACTATTGTTCCTCTTTTATTCAATATTTTAGAATATCTTCTACCATTACATCCTATATCATTTCTAATTTTATTATTTTTCCTATTGATCATAGGGTAGAGATGGTGTGCACACTTTTAGTTTCTAAATAACCTCAGAGGACTATGCTTATGGATCTTCCTATGACTAGTCCCTATCTCTTAATTAGATACCAAGACCCCTCTAGATGACTTATCCCTAAGATGTTTAAAACTATCCTTCAACCTTCTATACATCCTACCCATCCCTCTATAGAGATCCATTTAGATCCTATTCTCACTCTCTCTATAGCTAACTCTCTTCCTATTTCTAATCCTATTGCTCCTTTATTTGAGCCTTCCCCAATCTCTCCACCATCCCCACCATCTCTTGGTTATGGTTTTATCCCTTTACTGTAACTTGCTCCTTTGCCCACCAAATGGGTTGATCAATCATATTGTGAAATTCATAAAATTTCTGATCACTGGACTAGATACTTCCATTATATCAATATTCCTCAACTTCTATTTCCACTCCTCCTATGAGTACACCTACTAAGACTACTCATAGTTGTATTTATTGCCTCCATAACACATATAATAATTTATCCACAAATTATCATAAGCTATAGTAATATATTGACACCTTACATCCCACCAATCCTTAGCCCATAGATAAGGCTATACCACCCCTAAAATTATTACATGAATATATTATCAAATATAGAGAGGTATATTATCTCTGATACCAATGTTGTACACATCACACTGATTGATGCCATAATCTTTAAAAACATCTCAAGGATCACCTCATAACCATTCTTATGCCTAATACCCTTCTTCCCATAGGTCAACCTTATAATAAGGCTACCCCTTCTTCCCCCATGGCTCTACCACTTGTGATCCCTTGTCCACATACTATTTTTCCATCCATGAGTCCCTCACCCATGGACCCTCCTTCCATAGTGGAACCTTCTCCACTAGTTACCACTTCATCTCTTATAGAGTCCACTTCTATTCCTTGTCTTGAGCATCCCCTACATGATGGCCCTCATTAGCATAATCCTTCAAGCATTCCTACATTCTCCATTGAGGAGATTCAATGCAAAGTATTTTCTCAACTTTCCCTAAAGATCGATGAGACTTTGGCTATAGTTCGAGTTCAACTTCATAAAGACCTATCAGATGTTATGGATAATGTGTGTGGATAAATATATTAGCACTTATGATCACAAACATTATTTTATTACATTTATTTCTTCATTTGGATTATACGTGTGCTCCAAATTCACATTTATCTATTTTATATCATTTGACATTATGTCAAATTCTTATCTATCTTACATGGTGAATTTTGTTTCTCACTACATATTACTTATGATTTCATTCTATTATGAAATATTTTTCATAATGACATAATTGTTCTTATTGATTTCCTTTTATATGATTATCTTGTTCATTTTTAGGATTGTTTATTATCTTATCTATATAAACATGAATAATTATTGTTATGACTTGGTTAGATAAACCTTGCCCCCTTTAGTCATTCCTCATTTACCATGTGATCAGTTAGCACATAATTCATCTCATTATAATCTCTTTTTACCTATCTAATTTGGATCTCCCCTTATTCCCATTTATTCCATTTCATAAATTAAGCATACACATGGTTGAGATTTGAGATAACATGGTAGTTCATAGTTAATCCTAAGTGTTCTAGTTATTCATATCTCTGGATACTTAGCTTCTTTTAACCAAAGACTAAAGCTCATTTGTGTGTATCACTCTATATCTCATGATTGGTCATTCCAAGTCCATATGGAGGAGGAATCTTAAAATCCATAAAAATTCAAAATCCAAATCATTTAACAAAAGGCAATGATCTAAAAGGCAACATTCAAAACTTTTAAAAGCCAAATCACACTAAAAGATATGATTCTAAGCACATATCCTTTTCTACTCAAAGCTCAAAATCCATAGTTGGCCTTATGATAGAGATAAGTTCCATTGGGGTATGATAGGCCAGTAGATTAGAAAAGGAGAATAAAAACAAATCTCTTAGTTCTACCTACTTTCTCATGCAAGTACCCAATCTTTGTAGTAGATAGATGGATCTGTAAGGGGTCCTAAGGAATGGGGAACACATCATGGGAAGGTAGGTCCATTTTAATTTTCTTGTTCAAAATTACCAACATGAGTTGATATTAGTACCACACTTATTTTCATACATAGCTTTGTGCCTATAGTGAACAAATATTCTTTGTGTATTGATCATCACTAGTCACCTAGTGATTTTTCATGTCCTTAGCATGCCTCATGTCTCCTAAGGTCTTATCATAAGATGATTATGTTATGATTATTACATTACCATTTTCACTTCCTACAATCCTTATATTTCCCCTTCAATTTTTTTTTCACTGATCACTCCCCTAGGGATTTCATTTATGAGTTGCACTGGAAGACCTTGGAAAGGACAAGGCCTTCCTCACAAATTACCGATTTTTTTACATTACCATTCCAACCATCCACTTTTACCATATTTTAACATTGTTTCCACTTCATTGGTGTTCCCTTTGTGAGTTGCAATGTCAGACCATGGATAGGACCTGGCCTTCCTCACAAAGTTTTCCAATACCCAAGTCATAAAAAAATTACATATGTTAAATATGAGATAAGATTTGATTGATTATGAGTTACACACCATTGACATGATTCCCATCTTATTTAGTATGTTTTATGCTTAATTCATTAATATTTAACTTTTATCTTCTTATTTTCTAATTTCATGTAAGAATCCAACCATTTTTCTTAAAAAATTTCATACTTCCCAACTTGAATTAGTGTGTTTAATTTAAAGACCATTTTTTCCCATTTTTTTTCTCTTTTATACTTCCCAATGTGATTTAGTATGATTGATTGACTTAATTGATTTGTTCTTATACCATTGGTATTTCACATGCTTTCTATTTTATTACATTATTTTCATACTTCCCAACATGATTTAATGTGATTTTACTTATTTTAATTTGGTGCCAATCCTTTTACATGGTTTAAAAACATTTTTTCCCCTCTTGTTTACCACATTTTCATTTATTATACTTAGTCATATTTTGTTATTACACATTTCTCATCTTGAAATTTTATGTAGTACATTTTTTTTGATTAATTATACTTTTCTAAATATTTTTTGCCTATTTATTTTTAACCATGCATATGTACTACATAATGATAGAAAAGAAAACACTACACATATATTTCATATAACATATATAATAAAAGCAAAATACATATGCTAGAAAGAAATATATCCATGCATCTACAACCACAATTAAAATATAACCCATAAGATCAAAATCCAGCTATCAAAATAGAATATATCTATATATATAATGTGTTTTAATATAAATAATACAAAAATACATCATTCCAACTCTATGGATAGGCTCCATTATGTCTATTTCATGGCCTCACCATGCTACCTATAGATGCCTCAAACTATCCCTTCTGAATAGTGCATTATAATGAGGCTACTTAAGATATCAACCCTATTACTTATCCCTATAGGTTGGACACCTGGGCCTATACCTATCCCAAATAAATAGTGGTATCCATGTGTGTGACTCTCTCCTGATCTAAGGCTTTACAATCCTATGCCTCTCCTACTCCTACCCTCGTTGGTGGCTATAATCCATCCCTACATACCTATAGCTACTTCATGGCCTCCCCAACTATTATAAACCAACTTGCTTGAGCTAGGGTAGATTATACCATAAGATCATCCAATGTGGTGGGGTTGTATGGTGCTAGCACCCTATCTAAAATATTATGGTGTGTTGTTATAACTGGGTATCCCCATATGATCTTATTGGTAGTAAGATTTATAAAATTCAAACTAGATAGATATTAAATTACATATACATCTTAAAATATATCTATATATAATCATATACAACTAGTATTTTATTACAAAAATTAACAAATTATAAACATTTCTTACTTGTCCTAGTGTCACCTACCACCATCTCCCCATTTGCTCATTCACCAAGCATAGTCTTTCCATCAACCCATTCCCCAATCCCCTTTTTTATGGGATGCCTCACAATCAAATTAAAACCTAGAGTCATCACCCATGCACATATTAGTACTCTCCTTAATGGTGCCTCTATCGAATAGATCTACCCTAGGTTGACTGATGGGTCATCCTAGATAATCACCCTTTATGCTCAATCTCATTGCTGGCATCTCCATTGGTGGTGCAATCAAGGTGGTCACTATTCCTCCTATTGTGGTGCTAGTTATGGTACTTGCTACACCTTTGAATCCACTTACATGCCCTCTCCTCCTCTAACTACTAGCTATCATGCTCAACTAGTCCATGGTCTCAAATGTTATGATCTGATCTCTAGTCTCTTAATTGACATTCCTTCTCCTCCTCTCCTCCTCAACTCTCTTACATGCCATACCCAAAATGTGGGAATTACTATAGGAGCTACTAGGTATGGGAGTCCAAACTATCCTGGTAAGTGTGCCACTAGATATAGCTCTACCCATGAGGTATAATGGCTCATGATCCATAGTTATGCCAACCCTAGTGCCATAGTTACCCAACTCATCCGAATAATCATAATGTGTATATAGGGTTACCAAATGATCTCTCCTCATGTGACTGTCCATAGTGATGGCACATGGGGCATGACCCATGCCACCTAATCTTATCTCCATCTTGAAACTTGAGGTAATTAATCATCAACCACATGGGGTAACCCAACTAGATAATACATCAATAACCTTTCATATATCTTGGCACTCAGTAATACCACTAGTCCCATGGAATTCTACCCTATAGATAACATACCTTACATATCATGCATGAGTTAACCTAGATGATAGATCCCAAGTCATAGAGTGCCCCCTAATCTAATATGAACTAACAAAAGGCTATCACATAAAGTGGTACCTTTCTATTCAATTTATGACATAGGACTTGGCTATCACAAGTCATATCATAGCCTTCTAGTATCTAAAATCTATGAAATATACACATCAAACAAGCTCACCCTTAGTCTTGGGTAGATCTTATCTAAGCAAATCACCCATTGGGATAGAGCTCATATCTTTTCCTAATCATATGATGTCCTTATGATCATCAGTGCCCCCTATAGGTAGTCCAAGTAACACATAGATTTCCTTCAATGTGATACCTACCTCTATGGTATCCCCATTTAATGTAGTACTATATCAACCACATAGTACTAAGTTGGCCACCCTTTGACTCACAATACTAAGTCAACCTTTTTTTTACATTGCAATACTATGTCAACCCCCTTATAAAACAAACTAAGTCAGCCATGTACTATTAAGTTAGCCCAATAATTTTTTATTTTATACAAACTAAGTCTACCTAGTTGACCTTGTTCATTTATTGCAATAACTTTTTGACTAATTACTATAAATGTATTGGGTATTTATTGCTCTAAGTTATTCCCACCCAATACCCCATTTGACCCCTAGTGTCCCTAAATATTTCCTAGGGTTCATTATAGTATCTAGATTTTATCTAATTATCAAATTTTTATAAAAAATTCAATTTCAAATAAAAGTTCTCAAAAATTTGAAATTTTTAGTTACTTACTTATGCTACACTCACTACAGCTACTATGCATCCTCCTTGTCTCAGCTATCATCTCCTCACCATCCTGGCTCTCTAGGGTCTCACTAGGCTCTTAGAGCTCTATTTTTCTCATAATAGTAATTAATAGAAAATTAATTATTTTTCACCCTATTTATATTTACTATTAATTTTTTTTTACCCTTCAAATATTTACCATGAATTCCTTGTTTTGATCAATAAGTTTGTTTTTACTAACTCTTTTTCCAAAACATAAAATATTATGGATTCCTAATGTTATAGAGAATATTTATAACTATTATATGCCTATGTTGAAAAAATTTCAATATTTTGCTCTTTTTCACTAATCTCTATAGGTTCACCTAATTTTCTTCACATTGGATGCTTTCACATCTCTCGTATCTCCTTCTTTATTTACCACACTAAGGTAAGTAAAGGTATGTATTTTTCAATTCTATCCTTTCATTTATATTATTTTCACCTTACTATTTTAGCATCAACATTATGTGTTGTCATGTTCTTTTCCCAAAGCACCATCCCATATTACACCTACGTGACATGTGATGAGCTTCAAGTGGGGCATACGTATATAAATAATATTTTCAATCTTTTATCAATTACTAACACTCTTTATCTTGTAGTAATCCATTGAGTATCAATCTCTCTAAGTGCATGTATTAAAGGTACATTGAGAAAGTGTAGGCAAACCATTGATGCTTAGTAGGATTGTTGTCCCTTTTTCCACTTGCTATCTACACACTTGTCCCCTAAAAACCATTATCTTAAGCTTTTCCTCATATTTTACATACTCCTATAGTCTTTTACCACCTTCATTATCCCTTTCCCTAACCTAGACCCCCTTTTAATATTTTACATGACTATGTTAGCCACATCAACCTTGTATTCTTATTGATAAACTTATTAGGGACTAGGTTGGCCCTTGGCCAATCTAGTACATGACCTAGTTAGTTTTTGTCAATTGCAATACTAGGTTGACCGGGTCGACCTTGTCAGCCAAATTTTTTATAAGAGGTTAGGGTTAGATTTTCCTATTTAAAAACATTCATTTCCATCATTTATAATGAAGAGAAGAAGAAATAAGATATATTATGCATCTTCTTATCCACCATTATACTTGAAGATCAACCTTAGGGTTTTATACTTTCTTTGGATATACAGATCTTGTCTTATGGAGAAGTATTTTGGATGCATTGATAGGTTGTGTAGCCTAGAGTTAATTTATCATTTTCATCTTTAAATAACACAACCTATTTCAAATCACCTTTTCTAAGGGAGAGATTGAGGCTTAATGGGTTCATCTTCAAAGGTAAGTATTCCTAACCTTGCTCTTCCTTTGTAAGAGCAGATATATATGCATTTATATTTCTCTTCCATGCATTAGGATTATGTATACATTGAAGTGAGTATATGTCTTATATAAATGTTTAATTTTATTTTTTATTACCTCCACTTTGTGCCACAAGCTTTGGTGAGCACTAGATTAGATTTTTATTTACTTTTTATTAGTTTAGTGGATATGAAAACATATGACCTCGTTAGGGTTATTGCATAGTTTTACTTGACTGGAGGTTTTGGAACCCTCCTTAGTGATATTATTATGGTAAGATATTCCTTTATTAATTTTATAAAATATATATTGGTCATGACCTCAATTTTCTAATGTATCCCCAATTGGGAGTGTAAGTAGGATCTGTCTTCTCTGAGCTAGGATTGATTTGTAGATATGCTACATTTCCCATTGTATACACTTGATAGATAGGGATTAGGATTAAATATATTATGAATTTATATAAAAATATTTGGGTAATTTATTACATAAAAATGTGAAATGTATGGGCTAACTTATTATAGGACTTAAATTTTAAAATTTGTCATTTCTTGGCATAAGATGAGTCCATCAAGTTTGGATGAGTCGAGAATTATGGTATAACTTGAGTTTTAAGGTTATATCTAAAAGGAAGGAATATTGATTTGATGATTTGGAGATAGTTTGAATATTATTTTGAGTCTATTAGAAATAAACTATGGAATCCATTTAATTGACTAATTATAAATTGGGAAGGTTAAACCCATGGAAAGCATGTGGATGTGAGTGAAGGGAGAATAAGAGCCACATTTTTATAAAAAAATTCATGTAAAGTGATTGTTGGTCAAAATTAACATTTCCAAATATCTAATACCATATTTTAGTGTCTAAAAATTCCCCCCTTTATTTTGTTATTGAAATTAAGTAAAATGTTAGTAAAAGGAAAATAAATGTACTTGAGTTTATACCACACTTTTTATTTAGGAGAGGCTCCAAACATATAACTTGCTCCAAGAAGCTTTGAATGACCATTCAATAATAAATATCCATGTATGAAATATGAAATCTAAAATGAAGTTAAAATTTTGAAACTTAAAGAGAAAGGAAGGAATATGGTTGTAAGTGGGTCAACCATGTTTCCCTAAATCATTCCTTTAGATATGAGTTTTACATGTTAAAGCATTCAATAATTATGATTACCTACTGAATTACTTGGAGTGTTTGGGGGTATCATGCCCCAAATTTATATACTAAGGAAAGGCCATAGGTTGGAAAGATAAATGCCATAACTCTCATTGAAAAAGGAATAATGCCTAGGCCATTAAGTGTTGCTGAACGTCAACCTCACTACTCATGTAAATAATATTGAAACCCAAGATGGTAAGGTGGGAGCCACATAAAGGATCACTTTGAGTAATGCATAGGATAATGAGCATTATTGAACCTCAACTGCATTACCTCAATATAGATGAATCAATCACTACAAATAGACTTATAGATTCAAGGATGCTCACTTATAGGTACCATATATTATAATAATAGAAAATTATAATAGTGTTGTAGACACTATAATTTCATACCCCTAGGAATGATTATTTAGGTGTCATAGGTCCTTTTATATTTTTAAAATCCTATCCTAAAGTTTGAGGTATTTACTATATTACTCGCCTAGCAAATATTTCTTACTTTTGTCCCTTTACCATTCCTAAACCTCCTAAAACCAATAAGAGCTTAATATCTACCCATTTAACCACTTTGGCTTGGGTGGAATCATTTCAAATGAATTCCACCTGATCCTAGTGTATTCTTGTCTACTATTGCAATAAAGGCCCCATTTTGGGAGAATCAATGATGATTCTCCCATGATCAACATTGATTCTCCAAATCAATGTTGATTCTTTGGATCAACATCGATCCATAAATACTCAGATTGTGTTTGCATTTAAAATAGAAAGAAAAACTTTGAGAGCTTGGAATTGCTGCCCATCCTCTTTGTGACTTTGGTGATCTTTGGTACTAACACTCTATTGGATTTTTAACTCAATCAGTCACATTCTCTACACTATTGGAACTACTATCTCCACTCATGAAAGGAAGCCATTTTATTCACATAGATGATTCAGGAGGTAAGCATTGTATTTTAATTTCCTTATTATCTTTTATCATTAATCATTTAAACATCCATTTAATTAATTTAAGAATCATTATTATCCCTTACCAAAATTAAATCCTTTTCTTTTATCAATTTATCCCATCCTTCATCCTCTAATCATTAAGTACATATGTAAGGAATTGACACTGATTAACTCTAAATCAACACTAATTCTTATGATCATCATCGATCTTGATAGGATCAACACTAATCCACTATGTTTAATATATAGGATCTAAAAATATATATTAATCCTCTTTTTTTATAATCCTCTTGTTGATTAATTTCATTTAAGCATGACTTTTATCCTTGTATATGACTTTACCTAGTGTAGTCCATGATGTGACCAACATCCTCCATCTACCTATAGTCCCTCAACCTTTCTTTAAATATTAAAATGACATTGATTTTGAATTATCCCTTTGTGCTATTATTTGGGCACCCACTTATGATTCTTGGGAATAATCATTAGCTATAATTTATAATGAAGTAGATTTTGTTGTTGCTTATTGGGAAGAGCAATTTATCTATATTGCTGAATTAATCAAAGAGGAAAATCAAGATTAATATCTTTATCACATCAATTATCTATTTTGTAATTTATTATGTTATTATTTCACTTAATTTCTTAATAGTGTACTAACATCCATCTAAGGAAGTGTACCACTTCCTATAATTGATCCTAGATCAGGCAATCCACTCATCTTTCTATTAATCAATTTTTATCCAAGTTATCTTTATTATACTGGTAGTCCTTCCTAGCCAAAAAGGAGCTCCCACCTTGCTTGATCAATGGTGAACATTTATTTTACAAGTATTCTTATTTCAAAACCTTGTATCATTTTGAGTTTTTAGTAAGTCACATTTCAATTTAAAGAAATGAAAAACTACTTAAAAATTATAGCATGCCTGGTGGGACCCTGAGGTCTCATTCTTTTTCTAAAATTCATTTTTAAAAAATCTATTTATCTATTTTCTCTATTTAGTATGTTGAATTCATCCAAAGAAAATAAAAATTACAAATTTCATTTTTAAAGGTTAAAATAATTTGCATCCTTTTTGTCTATTTAGTTACTCATATAGATTAATCTAAGTGGTAAATTTATCATAGTCATCACTCTTATCACACACAAACCAAAGCACATTCACAATAAACTCATCAAAACACCTGATATAAGGAACTGAAAAGGATTTCATCACCTCAAGACACTTTTCCCAATGATCCTACTTGGATTTCACCACCAAGTGGAGGACCAAATTAGTTTTTTAATTGAGTATAAACTCTGGTTTATTGGTATATTCTAGCTAATCACCCAACACCCTTACACTATGGTGTGTGAAGTGAGGAGGTAGGCCCCAACATCAAGCCAAGTGCTAGTTCTAATATATATTCATTTGAGTGCCAAAATAAAACTTGAAAATATCCTTAGATTGTCATTTCTTAGGACCTTTAGTACCCTTCTTTATTTTTTCTCTTTTCACATGCTGAAGTTAAGAAAATAAATTTTTTTTGGAACAACTTTAGTGTGTGCATTATTTTCATCCACATTTCAAATGAGATAATCAAAGAAATAATATTTTGGTGTGTTTTTTTATCTCTTGTTATTTTTATTACATAGTTTTGATGTGATAAAAGTTATAGAATAAAACCAAACCCCCATCTACATATTCATCCATGGAAAATTCACCTAGCCCCCCTACTTATCTTGAGTCTATAGGAAAAGGCATCCCTCAATACTATACCCAAGGTGACCTTGAGTTCACCATCATACTTGATAGTAATCCCATATCCCTTAACCATTATCTCACATTTAGCTCCATTTTCATCTAAGTATCTCCCGATACATAGTTCTCTTAGCATCCATATGGCATTCCTTTAGAAGAGGGTGAAGGATTTACTACTACTATGGTAACTTCCCATAATAATAATACTCCTCCTACCTCTGATACTACTAAAAAAACCTTTAGCTAACCCACCTCTGATGATGTCTAGTACTCCATCACTAACCATTAATCTAATTCATAATGTTACTACTACTTAGCCTATTGCTACTCAACTAGTTACTACCTCATTCTAGAACCTAGTTATATCAGTTATAGTGATGCTTCTACTAATTCAAACTAGTATGCCTAAAAACATCCAAATTCAACCATTATAATAATCTATTATGATTCATCCAACCCAATAGTATATACCCTTAAATACTCAGTATATAGTGCCTACATAGGCTATTGGGTCTACATACATCCCTATGTAAGCTCCACATTATGTGATAGCTTTTTAACCCATAATAACCATGTCAGTGGGATATCCCCTATCTTAGGATTTTTATACATCATTATCAACATATCTATTATCACTTATATTTTCATCCTTTGAGGAGATGTCTCAACTCTCCTCATCTAAGTGGCACAATTAAAACACCTCTAAACTGTGGGTGAGTCTAAGAATGAGGTGAATCTCTAGATAGGGCTAGCTCCCTTGATGTACCACTTTGGATCACTAATAAACCTAAAACTTATGAGGGAAAAGGGAGAGAGAAAAATGAAATTAAAATATCCTAAGGGAGGTGATACACCAAATTGATTAATGAATACTAACTAGTTTCATGTTACACATGAAACCAAAATACTAACCAAACATACACTTCTCCAATCCTTATCTTTTCACATCAATATTACATTATGAGGTTGTGATGAATGTTTAGGATAGGAGGATAAGATAAGAGGCATATAATGAAACTATTTGAATATAATAACTCACTTAAACTTGAAACATCATAAAACACTTCACATGCCCTAAAATAAGAAGCTTTCCAACTGCAAATATGTGAGAGAATAAAACAATAATGCTAAGGAAATAGTAAGTCATCACTAAGAAAAATAAATAATCCAAGTGAAAAATTTATGAAAATTCATGAAAGAGGTAAAAATTAGTATTATTATTAATCAAATGGTATTAAAATGAGAAGGGATTTTCCATACTTAGGTGGAGAATATTTTACAAAGGCCAAAATGGCTAGTTCTTATAGAACTTGAGAGTGAGAGGAGAAGAGAGAAGTCAAAAGGTCATAAGGAAACTTGTAAATATGATAAAAAAAGTTAAATATTCATGAAAATAATATGTGAAATGATCCATGAAAGGTTAGGAATCTCAAGTGTCATCTCAATTCATGAAACTCATGAAAAGTGGCATGGAAGTTCTCATTCTAGCTCAAAAAATTGCCTTCATGATTCACCTCTATTTGAACATCCAAAAATTGATTAGGGATAGGTATAATGATTGAAATTAAAGGAAAGGATTTCAAAAATTCCTCTCCATTCATTGGTTTTAGTACTGATCATCTATAATCATCTGGAAGTGAGCTATCGCAATCTATAATAAACAATCTCCTCTTTCCCACACCTCTTACACTTGGCCTCAAAATTGGATTTAGTTTCCCATAAAATACATGGGAGGGAGTGGATGACATGTTTTAATACTCTAAATCACATTAGAGGCATTAATAACACATTAAAATCATCTCACTTGATGTTTTCCACCCTTCTCACTAGCTTGGTCACAATGCCAATTTTGACTGGTTGAGATGAAGTAGTTGGTTGAGGCACTTAAGAGTTATTCCAAGGAATGAAATTAAAATGGGGAGTTATATTAAGTCATTATTTTACATTTCATGTGATTGGAAATTCTTGAAACCTCATGTAACCTAAATAATGCACAAAATAGTCAAGAAAACATTTTTTGTACTCCATCTGTACAGTTCTATACAACTCAAAAAAATGGGAAGGAGTGTGAAAGAGTCCTATACAATTTTAAAGCACTTTCATGGTCAAAATATCTCATTTGAATGTCCCTCCAACCTAATTTATCTAATCAGGTCACTAACAATTATTTTTCAAGGGTTTAGGCCTCTTTACCCTCGTAATCTTTGTTCATAAAAGTTTCACATTGAATTTGAAAAAAAATTCCACAAGACTAGTGCATAAGACCCCTGTAAACTTCTCCAATATTCTTAGGTCCCCATGCAAAGAATCAAGAGAGATATGAACACTCAAAGTGATTATTCAGGGTTATTTCTTCCATTTTCATAGGCCTAAGGTTATATTGAGTCTAAAATTGGATTTATTTGTGATTCTCCTACATCCCAATGGCTTGAACATGTCTGAAATGACCTCACAAACATGACAAAATCCATTTTAATGCTCATCTCATCATAAAATGAAGATGAATTCTCATTTGGGCACTAGACCTAACCATGACTCATAGCCTATTTACACCTTAAATCCCAAAATGAATTTTTGATGTCTCTACTTGTAAGTTTAAAACTTGAATACCTCTATATTGACCCTATAAACATGACCTAGTCTATTGGAAACCATTACTAAAATTAGAGATGTTAACTGTAACCTTAGGGTTTTTAAGAACCATGTTTGGTTACATCCTCTTATGCATGATTCATTATATTTTTATATGTGTTATTAAACCTCTCACACCTTCTAACAATGTTACCTTAGCTCCTGGTGCACTCTTTTATCCTTGTTTTCCAAAACTTGCCAATTTTGACCCCAGGGAAGTATCCTCTATCTAAGACAAAATAGAGGACACTTGACCTGTTACCTCATACCAAGTGGATATTAGATGGGATTAATAAAGCCATGGATACCATATAAATAAATTATCAGCCTTGTATTAGGTCATTTGACCCCTCAACTCTCTCAAGATCCAAAACATACTTGTAAAAGGTGGACTATGTGTATGACAGTCATAATTTGACTATATATTGCCCTTGAAAACCCCTTTCTCTATTCAAAATACATAATAATGGTTTCATGAGGTTTTTATAATTGTTATGAATATCTTATAGCCTTCATTAATCCTTCAAACCTCTCACATGTCCCTCATATTGCTTGCTTGGTCAAGACTATGTTACCCTATCTGTCTTCCTTAACAGTGAATCTTGTAGGTTGTTTGTCACCATTTAACTTGAGAAAGATGTTTATCATATTCCCTAGAGTCCCTTTGAATCATCTTACACCTATTTGGGTTCATTTTTAAAATATCTATGCTATATATTCCTCAAAATTCCCAAATTTTGCTCTTTGCCCCTCATAGTCAACTACAGTTAACTGTGTGGGGTCATGTAGGTGTTTTTAATATGATTTAGCTTTGTTTTATGGCTTGAGATCCATCCCAAAACTATAAAAAACATGATATAACTACACTCATTCCTTATATTCTTGGAAATAGGTCTATTACCAAGGTTATCAAGCTCAGTCCTCATGATAACCATACAACCAACTTGTAGGTTGTATTTTGTGAGGAAAAGGAACTTGTAGGTGTATTTGGAGGAAAAAACCCTGTATATCAATATTGTTTTAATGATATTTATGTTTATAGGGTGCATTTAAATTCATAAGGATATTAAAATCATGATAACATGTCTTATTAGACCCTTAAAGTGTTAAGATCACTTGTACCATTAAAGCCTATAGATACTACTGCTTGGATTTAGTGGTTTAAGGGACATCTTTAGGTCTCTCAATAACTATCTTCCATAACATTTTTCCCTTTAAACTTTGAAAATTTCCTATCATATATGGGGAATTCAAGACAAACACATTAGGATGTATAAAAACCATTTGTAACCTTGTTATAAGATATCAATAAAATGCGCTAGACCTCTATTTTGCATTTTTGAGGAAAGAAGCCCTGAATATAGTTATCTCATCTTTAGAGGTAGTTTAAACTTCCTTTTTCCAACGAAACTCTTTAAGTAGGTATATCATGACTTATAAAATCACTAGGAATATAAGGGAGGGTTCATAATGCTTTAATTTTTTTGTACAATCACCTCTATATCTCTATGTTATGGCTTGTAGGTAGACATTTTTACATACATGCAATAAGTCTGAGTGTGGACAATGATCATGTTTTATGACATCTTATGAGTTTTAAAATATTCTCAAAACCTACCAATAGAATATTTTAATTGTAAAATACCTTGCATAGCTTAAAAAATTCCTTAAAACATTATGAGTCCCATGAGGGTACCTATAGGTACACATTTCAATGGTAGACTGACTGCAAAAGTTGTACATGACTACACAGTCCCTCTTTATTGCATCAAATGAAAGCTTGAATCACTACTTCATGATGATAAAGGATACACCTAGGCCTTAAAACCTTCAACACATATCTATGAACATTCCATATAGGTTTCATAGACATACCTACAAGTGAAAAGTAGATAAAGAGCTGGGAGCTGATTGTGTATCTAATTACACTACAACCTCAATGATGCTCATTTTAAATATTGAAAATTTGAAAAAAATATATTATCTTCACCCCCTTAGAGTGAGTAAGAAATCATGACATATTAGATTAAATCCATTATAGATAAATAATTTTTATACAAATGATGAAATTGGAGTGCAAGTCCACTATTGATCTGGGCAACAATTCAGATGACAATTCGGGTGATGGGTCCACCCCAATTGATGATGAAACTTCTGGGAGTCATAACTTTTGCACTGTAGCTCTAATTGACTCACTATTTGAACCGTTGGAAAGATAATAATGAGGGGAATATCATGATATGGCATGGAGATATGCTCAATGAAGTTTTACCCCATAAAATCCAATGGAAGTGTCCCAAATTTCAATTTTAGTAGTGCAGTCTAAAAATAGTAAGTTTCTAAAAATAGTAATTCCTCAAATTCAATATTTTTGTAAATCATGGAAGTCAAACCAATTAATCTCCCTTGATATTGGTGACCTTACACATCCTCCCCACACCTTCAAAACATGTATAAATGAAGATGTAAACCAAAATGGAAATCAAACATCTCTTCTCAGAGATAAGCATATGTTTGGGTCTAAAAATTTGATCAATAAAACATCTCTTTTTAGAGATATCATTATTTGAATTGTTTTGTTCTTGTTTCTTGAATTATATTTCAACCAAATCTTTCAATTTTTGGATCAGTGGTATCAAAGCGGTTTGTCTTTAGAGTGTATGATCCCAAGGATGAGGTCAGATTACAAGAAGCTTGGGTGGAAAATAGAACCAGTAGACTATCCACCTATTCATTCCAAATGAATTCTAATGGAGAATAACACCAAGACATCCGATAATTTCAAGGAAATGGTGAATGAATCCCTCCAATAGCAGCAAGCATAGATGCTACAAAAATTTACTCAAATTCTCCAACAAATCTCAATGGGAAATTTTGGCTCCTCATCTGCACTTGCACATCCTTTCAGTGCCCCAATACCCTTCAAGGTTTAGGTGAATTTTGATGTCCCTAAATTTGAAGGCAAAATCAATGATGATGTAGTAGAAAATTGGTTGGATCAACTATCATCTTATTTTTCTATAAATAAATTCATCGATAAAGAGAAGATTACTTTTGCTCTTTTGAAAGCATCATTGCCTGTCAAAAATTGGTGGGAAGTGTACAAAAAGAGATTCAATGTAGATGATATTGGCTTTGAGATGGAACCTACATGGGATGATTTCATAAAAGCTATAAAGGAAGAATACTACCCCATTGGAGCATATGACGATCTGTATATAGAGTGGTAACAACTTCACCAATGTAAGGAATAGTCTGTTCAAGATTACACTAACATTTTTCATTCTCTATCTGCGAGATTGGGCATCCAAGAAAGTGAGAAACATAAGGTTCTCAAATATTTTGGTAGACTAGAATGGTACATATGGGGAGAAATGGAACTCTTCAATTTGGAAACCATCGGTGAGGCATACAGGTTCATAGTGAAGATTGAGTAGACGCATGGAAGAATGAATATAAAGAATCAGTCTTCAAAATGAAAAAGTGACAAAGAAGGTCAAACACAAGGCCAAAATTAGAAGCAAAAAGAAGGAAATACTGGGAAATGGTGTGATTATCACAAATTTGGAACTCACTCCAAAGAAAAATGTTGAGCTATCAAGTCACTACTTTTTGAGTCACAATCCTCAACATCTACTGCTCTACCTCATACAGACCCTGTAGTCAAAGAGGTTGAAGAAGAAATTGTAGATGCTAATCTTGAAGCCATTATTACTTCATCACAGACACATGATGAGATGCTAGATGACAAGGAAAGATTGTTTTACTCTAAGTTATGGGTGAAAGGTAAGCCTCTACATTTCATTCTTGATAGTGGAAGTCTAAAGAATTTAATCTTTGATAATGTTGTGAAAATCCTAAATCTATCCATGAAGCCTCACCCAAAGCCATACAGTATTAGATGGTTGAGTCCAGGGAGAAACCTCTATGTCACCCACTAATGTCTTCTCTCATATGCAATAAAACCTTTCCAAGATGAGGTCTTATGTGATGTGCTCAATCTATATGTTTGTGATGTACTCTTTGGTCATCCATTCATGTATGATCAACATGGCATCTATGAATCAAGAACTCGAAGGATCACTCTCACTCTTAGAACATGGTGTTATAGGGTACCATAGGTACCACCTTCTACATCTGTCTCTCTGATTAGTGCTAAGAAATTTGCTCTCATGGTGGTCAAGCCACAAGAATCCAAAAGGGTTGATGTTATAGCCCTAACTACACAAACAACACAATAATAGAAGCAAATAGATACCAAGCTGAAGAAGTTCATGGCCTTCCATCCATAGACTGATGGTCAGATAGAAATGGTGAATAATTGGGCCTTGCACAGTTCTATAAATCACAGTCCCTTCCAAGTATGAATAGGGAATCAAATCAAATTACAACTACCACACTTGATGACAAATCTTGATGAAATGGGGACCATTAATTATCAAGGAGGGAGGAATGATCTGGGCAACAATTCAGATGACAATTCAGGTGATGGGTCTACCCCAATTGATGATGAAAATTTTGGGAGTCATAACTTTTACACCGTAGCTCTAATTGACCTGCCATTTGAACCGTTGGAAAGATAATAATGAGGGGAACATCATGAGATGGCATGGAGATTTTCTCAATGAAGTTTGACCTCACAAAACCCAATGGAAGTGTCCCAAATTTTAATTTTAGTAGTGCAGTCTAAAAATAGTAAGTTTTTAACAATAGTAATTCCTTAAATTTTGTATTGTTGTAAATTGTGGAAGTCGAACCAATTCATCTCCCTCAAGATTGGTGACCTTCCACATCCTCCCCACACCTTCAAAATAATTATAAATGAAGATGTAACCCAAAATGGAAATTATACATCTCTTCTTAGAGATAAGCGTATGTTTGGGTCTACAAATTTGATCAATAAAACATCTCTTTTTAGAGATAGCATTATTTGAATTGTTTTGTTCTTGTTTCTTGAATTATCTTTCAACCAAAGCTTTCAAGTTTTGGAGCAACTATCAATACCTTCCTAAAAAGTGAGTTGTTTGAGATATCAAATCCTTTCCAAATGTGAAACCCATCATGGATAACATGATAGAAGGGATTCAACATCATCTAAAACTAATATCAGTAACTGTATTGTAAAAAATCATCCAAATAAGAGAAAAACATGTAAGTTGCATAAATTAGTAAGAAAAAAAACATAGTCAACTTCATGAGGATGGTTCATAATGTTAGGTTGTGGAGCTAAAAGCTTCAACTGGTGCAAACATGGAGGAAGTTGCTGAGTTCCAAGGAGACCACCATCGATAGATTGTAGTGCAGAATGAAACTAATATCGGCAGGTGTGAGCTGAAGACAACTGGCATCGGTAGGAGGTCAACCGATGTCGGTCACCTCCAGGTAGATAGGGACCGATGTCGGTCTCCTGTGGTGGTTCCAGAACTATTTGTTGCACAGACAGTTAGTTCATTGAATCAAGAGTTTACATGTAAAGGCTAATTATAGTCTTGAGTTGCGTGTCTAATTATTGTAATTAAGAAAGTCTAATTAATGTATGCATGAGATCTATATAATAGACTCATGGGATATATTGTAAAGTGTGCTAGAAAGCCATTGAGCTTGAAGAGCGAGCTAGAATAACTCCTCCTAGTTCCAAAGGGGTGCTGAGTGTGTATGATCAGGGAGAGTTGCAGGTTGTGCAAGTTCTACTAGGAGATCCACCGAGGTACTGGTTGAAGAATCATAAGGACTTGGTGAGGTAAGGACAAGGGTTCTTCAAGGGTGTAGAGATATCTATAGGGTGAGTAAGGTCTATTGATTTGCAGGTGGCAACAAGGAAAGGGAGATCTACTTGGAGTATGGTTGTGTACTTGGTGTACTGGCAACGTTATTACTGACTAGTGGAGGTGAACACCAACTCTATATTAGAGTTGATTGTTGGGATCGTAAGAGAGAGAGGGAAGAAGTCTTTGAGGTGTGGCAAGCCTTTGAGGTGGAAGAAGAAGTGGCATCTTCTTTATTGTATTTTCTTTTGAATGATTATTAATATAATTGTGTATTGTCTCTCATATCTTGTGTTGTTTCATATTTCTAGTTACTTATTGCTTCTGGTTAAATTTTGTGTTTAGTTGCTAATACAAGAGGTAATCATATATGTGCTCTAATTGAGGAGCAAGATCTTGACAAGTTGGTATTAGAGCTTTTGGTTGGGTTGACTAACAGGTGGTTCAGATCTGGTTAGTGTTTGTTGATTACAGGTCACTCTCAGGGGTTTCAAATTGAGTGAGAGTATAGCAATGATAGAAAAAAATAAGCTACAAATGGAGAAACTAAATAGCACGAATGGTCTGATTGATGGAAAGAAAGAGCAGGTAAAAGAAGATTATTGGTCGGTAGAAGATCAACGTGTAGAAGTAGATGTTGCAGGTGTTATTACATAGGTTGCTTTGGATAAAGTAGAATCTTTGTTTACAGATTCTTTTGCCTCTTTTCATGCAGCTCAAAATAGAGCATCTTTTCATGGGTATGTATTTAGAGACTTTGGAGAGATTTATTTAGTGGTTGGTGAGCCTTGTTAGATTATTGACGAAGGGGAAGTGAAGCTGAAATTGTAGATGGATAACACACAGGTGTTGAAGAAGGTCATGCAGGTTCCAGTCTTGAAGATGAGTCTAATTTCTTTAGGAAAGTTAGGTGATGAGAGATGCATAGTAGCTCTCACAACAGATGCACTTGAATTAGATAGTGGTAAGAAAGTAGGTATCCTTTATCTATCTACTTATATTACTAATTCACCTTCTGTTGTAGAGATGTAGCTTTGTAGGCTTGGTCACATATGTAGGAGGGGATTACATGTTCTTAAGCGGAAGATAGATATCTTTGATAAACTTAAGAACTGAAAAGCCTTGGTGTTCATGGAGGAGATGATGGATAGAGATCAGCTGAGGGGACTGAATTATTTTGAGCAGGGCTATGTTGATTTGAACAAGGTTTTGATCCAAAAGGAGCTTGCAAATAAAAAGTCATCACTCACAGGCAAACACAGGTACCGACATCGGTCAAGAGGAACCAACGTCAAATAGACAGGCACCGACATCAGTCATGTGCAGATCAGTAGAGTCAGTGGTGTTAGGCAGTAGGTACCAATGTCGGTCATCTAGGAACCAATGTCGGTAAGGGGTACACCAGCGTCGGTTAGGAAACTAACGTTGGCAGACAGGGTCAGTCACAGGAAACTAATGTCAGTCTAGTGCAGATTGGGAGATGGTTGGGATTGGTCACTGGGATGAATGTTGGGCAGATAACAAGCTATCAAGGAGTCTCAAATGCCCATATGGAGGACTGAAAGGGTAAGTGGACCTCATATTCATTGTTCACCTTCTTACTAATTGCTTAATAATGGTCAAAAACTAGGAAGATGTGAAGAGGCAATGCAGGTAGAATCCAGAAATAGTGGGAGCTTGGCATGGATGAAGAGTGTGAGTCCTTGGAGAAGAACCAAACAAGAGTTTGTTGGTGGAGTTGTCAACTAGAAGAAAGCACTGAAAGATGGATGGATTCCCAAGTTAAAGAAGAGAGTGGATGGATACGTGAGATGAAAGGCCAAGGTATATGGTCTTAAGGAAGCTGCAAGACAGTGGTACAGGTTTTGACAGGTGGATGACAAAGCAAGGCTTCAGTCAATGTCAGTGTAACCATTGTGTTTGTCTTTATCAGGTGAATGATGAGTCATGACATTATCTTGTTACTGTATGTGGTGTGGTTGCTTGTTGCAGGGTTACACATGCAGGGAGTTTTTTGAGCTAAAGGTAAGTTAGTTTATAGGTATGTCATGGAGAATTTGGAGTAGCAAAATTCTTTGGCATAAGAGACATGGAGATTTTGTCTCCAGTGGGAGCTGATGTGAAGATGGTGTTGGTGGGGTTCAATATGCAGGATGCAGAATTGGAAAGCACACCAGGGGCTGGACAGTTCAAGCTGAGCTTAGAACAGGGTTCAAAATCACATAAGGTCTACTGTAGACCTAAGTTTTTCCAAGCAGTGGGAGTTGTCAAAGAGTTTAGAGCCAATTTGGGGAAGGTGAATTCTTAGGTATTTGAGAGGGACTAGCAGCAGATTAACATGTTATGCAGGGTCAAGGACTTCACTACATGGATATGTAGGTTCGGATGTGGCAGGTTACTTGGATGATAGGAAAGGCATCATAGGGTGTGTGGTGGGTGGTCTTCAAGATGGAGCTTGAAGAGGGATACAAGCCAGGAAATGAATTAGATTGTGTACAAGTATAGGTACAGTTGCAACTATTTATCTCCAAGTGGGAGATTGTTAGGTTGTGGAGCTAAAAGCTTCAACTAGTGCAAACATGGAGGAGGTTGCTGAGTTCTAGGGAGACCGGCGTTGGTAGATTACAGTGCATAATGAAACTGACATCAGTAGGTGTGAGCTGAAGACAACTGGCATCGGTAGGAGGTCGGCCAACGTCGATCACCTCCAGGCAGATAGGGACTAACGTCGATTGCCTATGGCAGTTCCAAAACTGTTCATTGCACAGATAGTTAGTTCGTTGAATCGAGAGTTTGCATGTAAAGGCTAATTATAGTCTTGAGTTGCATGTCTAATTATTGTAATTAAGAAAGTCTAATTATTGTATGCATGAGATCTATATAATAGACTCATGGGCTGTATTGTAAAGTGTGCTAGAAAGCCATTGAGCTTGAAGAGAGAGTTAGAGTAGCTCCTCCTAATTCCAAAGGGGTGCTGAGTGTGTATGATCAGGGAGAGTTGTAGGTTGTGCAAGTTCTACTAGGAGATCCATCGGGGTACTGGTTGAAGAATCATAAGGACTTGGTGAGGCAAGGACAAGGGTTCTTCAAGGGTGTAGAGATATCTACAAGGTGAGTAAGGTCTATTGATTTGCAGGTGGCAACAAGGAAAGGGAGATCTACTTGGAGTATGATTTTTTACTTGGTGTACTGGCAGCGTTGTTACTGACTGGTGGAGGTGAACACCAACTCTATATTGGAGTTGATTGTTGGGACCATAAGAGAGAGAGGGAAGAAGTCCTTGAGGTGTGGCAAGCCTTTGAGGTGGAAGAAGAAGTGGCATCTTCTTTATTGTATTTTCTTCTGAGTGATTATTAATACAATTGTGTATTGTCTCTCATATCCTATGTTGTTTCATATTTCTAGTTACTTATTGCTTCTGGTTAAATTCTATGTTTAGTTGCTAATACAAGAGGTAATCATATATGTGCTCTAATTGAGGAGCAAGATCTTGACATAAAATAGAAGATGACTGGGTATATAACAAACCCCCAAGATAATTTTTACTAAAACCTCTCTTGCTGATCATACCAAGTATAAACCAAAAGACTAGTTCTTTGTGTCTAGAAGGTTGAAGGACTAGAATGGTTTTAGCTCAAAAAAGGCACTTACAGAGATTTTAAAATGAGTAAATAAGCTTTAAGAAATTGAAGAGACATTCCATCTTCTTCTCCCATGTGTCACCTTCCCCCATGGGCTGTACAAGTGCCAAACTCTTCTCTTTTCCCAATAGAACTGCTCTTTTTTTTGAAGAACCTATCACTTTTAGTTAGTAAAAATTACTAAAGACCTTTTAGGATACATGGGATGTGACATCACCTTTTTAAACCTTCACACTTTCCAAGGAGGCCATATAACTCATTAAATGCCCCTTTTTGACCTCAAAATGATATAAGAACTAAAATAACTAATGACCAAGGCTAATATGACATGAAATGACCTATAATACACCTTATGACCAAATATTAGACCCCTAAACACTTAAAAATTAAGTTTTTACCTATAGGGGTCCCAATTTGACCTGTGAAGGCAAATTTGGTCAATAATACCAACTCCCACAATAAAATGTCTTATGAGGAATCCCTCAACATAATGTCCAACTTGATCTCATAATTATCCTTATGAATCAGATGGCTAACTTGGAAGCTTCTAGCTATGGGAAAAAAAACATGCTCATCTATGAATAGATTTATAATGAGCCCATCAATCCTTCTATTCCTATCAACCTTATCCTCCATAGTGGGAACTATTGGCCAATGTTTGGCCCACATACCAAGCTTCTACCTAGTTTAAAAAGCTGAGTTTATATGAAGAAGTAGATCAAAAGGAGATTTCAAAAGGGTCCAAGATTTCAAGGATCAAACATGAGTCCAATAGAATATACAGGCCTTGGAAAATCTAAGTACAACCCCCTTTTTTGGGTCAATTCTTTGAGCTAAAGTTCAATTATGTTGGGCTTTTATTTTGACTAAGTGTTCATTCTTTTGTGCTCTTATTTTACTAAGCTAATTTATTTTAGAATTTATTTTGGCTAAGTGTTGAATTCTTTGGGAAAATTTATCCGAGAAAAAGTTTTTGAAGGCATGAATTTTTTTAGACAAAGTGTCTGAAACAAAAGATGAGGACCTTTTTATTTCAAAGAAATTGTTCTGCAATAATTTCCCCAAAGAAATTTTTTCTTTCAAGAAAATTATTTGAACACATTTTTCAAAGGGTATTTTTTCAAGAAAAGTGGCCAAAAACACTTTTACCAAAGGGTATATTCTCAATAAAGTATCCCAAATAATTTCCCCAAAGGGTTATTTATTTTGAGGAAATGGTCCAAAGCAAAAGTCCTAAAAGGCCAATTTTTATGGAAGTGGCCCAAAGCAGAATTTTTGAAGGGTAAGTCTTCAACAAGGTGGACCAGACAAAAATACTGAGGGGAAATTTTTCAAGAAAAGTGTCCTATACATTTTCTTGAAAGGTCTATTTTTCAACAAAGTGTCCCAAACACTTTCTACAAATGGTGCTTTTCTTAACCAAAAGGTCCAGAGCAGTTTCCCCAAAGGGTCTTTTTTTTATTTTGGGAAAGTGACCAAGATAAAATATTCAAAGGACACTTTTCAAAGTTATGAATGGAATTTTTAAATGGAAAAGGGGGATATTTGAAAAGGCTGAGACCTTATGGGATGCCAAAAGTGATTGGAATTACTTATAAGTGCATAACATCCATCTACTTTTTCATTGTATTAATCTAGACATTTTGGGGCTAGTGATAGAAATTCTAAGCATGTAATTTATCGATGCTATATCTCACACATGTGAGTTAGTCAAGAATAATTTGTCATATGGGTTTGTTAATTTTTTTTCCAAGTTTATATTCTCCAGGTTTTAGGTCTTCTACCAAAGCACATCAAAATTTATGGAGATCCAAAGTTTCCCTCTCAGGCAAATTATGCTATTTTTCCATACTTTACCATTTTTGAAGAAGTTTAAACAGAGCCAAGTGAGTAACTTGACAAGGCCATTTATCACACATATGTTAGTTTCATGGGAAATTGGTCATATGGGTTTATCCAACTTCATCACTAATTTCTACATGCTAAGTTTCAGATCATCCACCGAAGCATGGTAGAAATTATGCATATTCAAAGTTGGCTCCTCAATCATATTTTGCTAAGTTTCCCATACTTAGCCAAATGAGCTAGACCATCACTAAGACATCATATAGGAATGAATGGAACAACCAACTAGTAAATTTTTTATCTTCACTCAGAAGCCTCACGTGACCAATAGATCAAGTGCAATTGTAGATCTACATGACAAAAACATCCTCAAAAGTTTTCAGGCATGCATAAGATTTTTGGTTTGAGTTCAAAGCTTCTAAATTTGGACATTGCAATAAGACATTCATGCTAACATAAATTTTAAACTCAAAAAAAAAAAGTCCTTCTGGGCTTAAATTTGATGGTCATACGATTGCCAATGATGGTCATGCAAATGTCATTAATATCCTGTAAACTAACCTTTTTAAGATCATGAACTAGCCATTGGCTTGCAAATAGTGGGTCTTAGAAATATAAATGGTCTTCAATTAATTGTACATCTCAATATAATGACATGAGATGGTTCAAATAGTCATAGAGCTTGAGAGGACTCTACATGGCATAAGTACATGAATTGATAGACTAATAGTAGGATCCTAAAGATTAATGCATGTTTTAAAGATAGATCTAAGGGATCATGTTTATTCATAAATATAAAATATAATAAATCAAGGGAAATGATGACATAAGTGGGACTGAGGAAATTTAATAAGAAAATACATGAATGCCAAGTGTCAATAGTGTGTTAGCTTAGGTAAAGGATCCATAAATCTCTCTTAATCATATAGAGAATGATCAGCAGAGTGAGCTAAGTCAAAAGGGTCAATGATCTAAGTCAAATTTGAAAACTAATGGAAAAGGATTGAGCTGGGACATTTTTGACTAGGGTTAATGGACTAGCTTGACTCAGGTAAAGCAAACAAATTGACTTGAGCTGGTGGAAATATATAGAACCAAGCTCAAATATGATCTAAATTGGATTAGAATGCATAAAAAAAGGACCAATCATTATCATCAGGGATCTACAAAGATAGATTATGTATTTAGACCTAACATAGATCAAAGGTTGGTAAGTTGGTGGATAATTTGGACAAGGCATCAAGTAGAATGTCATACCTATATGGGCTATAGGAAAACTAATAATCTTAGATCGGTTTTCATCTATAGTTAATCTAGGTCTAGGTTTCAACACATGGAATAGGTTTGTGTAATCAATGAAGGACCATCCTAAGCTATGATACTTATAGATAGCCACCTAAAATAGACATAATCAAAACTTAGTCAGGTTTATAGATGTAAGGGTTTTGTCCTTATGCAGAAGCTAAGTGAAAAGATGCATATAAGATCAAAGAAATGGTCTAGTGTTGGGAACTGCAGCTAGGGGCATTCAATACATCCTTAGAACCTTTAGATACCTCCTCACTCAATAAGCCATGGGAAATGTCCTGATTGATAGAAAGGTGGAAATAATCTCATTAGCTAAAGAGCAAATGTAGTAGCTCAGGTTTAATTAATGACTTGGGATAAAGTTTTTTTTATTATGATGGTGTGTTCCCACATCTCTTCTCTTTTATCACCTTCTCGTATATAATCCCATTCTCTTCTCCTTTGAAAAGGTTCTTATATTTTAGACTTTTTATCTTTTTGGGAGACATGGAACTCTTTGGGATAGTACAAAGTAGACTTGGATGGATTAGGCCTGACCCTATCAAGCATTTGTAATAACTACCTCTTGATGTAATATGAGACTTTCTTTGCCTATCTCTTTCCTTAGATCTAGTTTGGTGAGTTGTGCAAGATGGAATTGTGTGAAGGAGAATCTTCGTCATCCATTGTCCTCATTTTTGACCTTTTTGAAGGAGTTTTAAATGCTATTTGTAGGTCTAGATTAGTGTCCTATTATGAACCTCTTCTATGAAATACTTATGTATTTAATTTGATCTTGAGGTTGTGTAATCTAGTAATATATTCTATAGATATAGTATGGGTTCAATATTATGGGAGCTTCCCTTTTAAATTTGGTGCATTACCTGGTTAAACTTCTTAGCAACCCTTATTATATTTTAAACCCTTTTCCCCATGAAGCATTAGCTTAGCATTAGTTTAGGTAAGAATCAAAGAGGAATCTGGCATACTCCAGAGGTTTAACCCCAATATAGGTTACCCATAGCTTGTGGTTGTCCCTATATTTCTATTCTAATTGGAAAGGGTATAAAGAACCCTCTTCTAAAGGGTACAAATTAGAGTGATAATAGTTTTTGCATGCCTAGTAGGACTAAGGTCCAAAGTAGTGAAAGGAATTTTGATGTTTTTATTCTACATATCAGCCTTTGGAGGTATTCTACAAACATCAATGGTGAATTCTAGAATCTATCAACTAGTTAAACAACCTAACTAAGTGCTTAATCATCATAATTTGGTATGTATAATCAATTAGCTTTTGATCAATATTTTTATCCTCTACCTTATCATCATAATTATTAGGCAAATAATATTTATGTGTTACCATATAGTGGCCCTCAAACATCCTATCAACCCTATCATAATCCTTATCCTCATTCTACCCTTGTATATGACCAAGATCAACCTCCTTCACATTCAAATAAGTCCTCTACTTCCCCTTTTCAAGACCAGGCTTACCCTGTTACATCCTTGTTAGGATTCAAGTAGGCATTATTAGTTTATATTGATTTGATAAAGGATATTGGTAAGGTTTTGGAGTTATTGATAGTTATCCCTATCCATAATATATAAAATGTGAAATTTTCTTCAGTTAGTCAAGGATAGATAGTTAGTTTGTGAGGGAGAATAGTGGTCACTATATGCAGATAGAAATGCATCATGTCTATAAATCAATCTTAGCTCAGAGAAGATATAACATACCTACACTTTCGATTGAGAATACACTTGTTAAGCATGAGCATGACCAATATGGGGATCCAATAGACCCTATCAGGAGATTACTTGTCATAACATATCATGCTAAGAAGGGTTCCAAAGCTTATAGTCTAACACAATCACACAACAACCCTAATGAAGTCCTAAGGTTTAAAGCATTCACTTATTTTAATAACAAGAAAGTAAATCTAATCTAGTGTACACCAAAGCTTATGGCACAAAGTGGGGGTTATAAATAATATAATAAATATGTATAGGGAACCTCAATTAAAGTATATATGAGTAACACCCTAATACATGAAATATAAAAGGTATTATTATTTGAGCCAAAAATTATGCTACTTCTATCTACTAAAAGAGGAGAGAAAAAAGTTAGAATATAGTTACTTGAATGTGATCCCATCAAGACTCATTCTCTCCCTTGGCCAATGGGGCTTTGCAAGAGGTTGTTATGGTTTGTAAAGATCACTATGAAATGTTGAAACATCTAAGACTTATCCACAAGACTAGATTCTCCAAATAAAAAATCTAAGCTAAGTCTCCTCAAGAAGAATGGTGTAAGAGTAGATTGTGAAGAAGCATGAGTGAATAATAACTCTTAATTGCACATATGAATAATGATCGAAATGATCTTGTATATATAGGTAGATCTTGCCTTAAATCCTCCCAAAAATATCAGTTGTACAGAGTCAACCCAATCGAATCAATGTGTTTTTGAGCACAATTCATTGGGATTGAGCTAAGTCGGTTGAAAAGATAACAAGGTTAAAAAGTGAAAATACCCCTAAATTATACTGGGTTGACCTAGTCAACTTAGTATAATTGATTGTCCAAAAGGGTTTTAAGGCAAGAGAATGATGGATAAAAAGAGGAAGAGACTAGATGAGTATTCAAGGGAGGAGAAATAGCTTAGGGAATAATTTTAGGAGCTAGTTGGATTGGTAATAATGTGGTAAGAATGGAAAACAATCTTGTGAAGCACCAAAAGTCTACCCACCCCTTAGGGCATGCACTTAAAGAGATTGAGTCTCAATGGGTTATTACAAGATGTAAAGTGTCAATATTTGATAAAATTTGAAAATATTATGTGTATACATATGCTCCACTTGAAGCTCATCACATGTCACTAAGGTGCAATAGGGGATGGTGATTTCTAGAAAGAACATAGTAACACACAATGTTGATGCTAGAAAATATTGTAGAATTTTAAATAAAAAATAACTAAAAGTAAATGACTAAAAGGGAAACTAATCTAAAAAGTAAATAACTAAAAATTAAATGTAATGTGTACCTTGAATTACCTTTATCATGATATGGTTGTTTGCTATGTTTTTAGTTTTGATTATGTAGGGCATAGAGACTACTTTCGACAAACTCAAGAATATAAAACTTGTTGAGTTGTGGAGCTAAAAGCTTCACTAATGAGCTAATGTGGAGGTTATTGGGCTTACACAGTAACTGACATCAGTCATAACCAATCGACATTGATTAGGGGTCGACCAGCATTGGTCATCTTGGTCAAAACCAACTAACATCGGTTAGGGATTGACCGACATCGGTCATCTTCAGACTGACACCAACTTTTGTGCGTTTCTAGCTTTTCTATTTTTAGATTGCTATTTTTAGATGAATAGATTTGAGCCTTTGATTTAAGAGGTGGATCTCATTTAAGAGGTGGATCTAAGGGTGGCGAATGCATGGCTCATGAACCCTAGTGTTGTAGTATACTATATAGTAGGGTTAG
Organism: Torreya grandis; assembly: GCA_037957365.1. Lineage (NCBI taxonomy): Eukaryota > Viridiplantae > Streptophyta > Pinopsida > Cupressales > Taxaceae > Torreya > Torreya grandis. Next base: position 331,672 of record JARHVA010003655.1, on the reverse strand, counting down.
ATCCTCATAGCATGTAGGGGAAGACAATTCAGTAATTGAGTTGTTTGTAATTGATTGAGAGAGAGAACTCTTGAGGGAGAATTACTATACATCTTTGAGGTGGGAGGAGAGAGAGATTTAGTCATTGTATTTCCTTCTAGAAGAGTTTAATACAGATTGTATTATTTCTTATATCTCCTATTATTTGCTATTTCTGATTTCTAGTTACTTATTATTTCTAGTTTCAATTCCGTGTTTAGTTGCTTATACAAAAGTAATCAATTTTACTCTAAGATCCTAAAAAGGGGTATCAGAGCTATGTGTATACACTAAAAATTGGTATCAGAGCATGTTAGTGTTTTTTGATTACAGAATTCACTCACAGGGGTTTCTGATTGAGTGGGAGCAAAGCAATGGCAGAAAAAAGTAAACTAAGAATGGAGAAATTCAATGGCAAGAATTATCAATTATGGAGGATGCAGATTAAAGATTATCTGTATCAGAAAGATCTGTATTTACTATTGGGTGGGGTTTCAAGGAAACCCACAGATATGGAAGATGAAGAATGGAATGTTCTTGATAGAAAGGCTCTTGGATCTATAAGGTTGATCTTGGCAGCTTCCGTGTTTTCCAACTTATCACAGGCAAAGACAACGGTAGAGTTAATGGATACTTTGAAAAATTTATATGAAAAACCCTCAGTTTTGAATAAGGTATATCTTATGAAGTAATTATTTAATTTGCAAATGCAAGAAGGTGGATCTATATCTAGTCATCTTAATGATTTCCATACAATAGTAAATCAGTTAAATTCAATCAAAGTAGTTTTTGATGATGAAATTAAGGCTCTCTTAATCTTATGCTCTTTACCTAAAAGTTGGCATAGTTTGGTAATGGCAGTTAGTAATATTGCATCTGCTTCAAATATCTTGAAAGTTGATGATGTTGTTAGTGTAATCTTGAATGAAGAAATTCATAGGAAAAGCACAGGGGAAACATTAGGTAATGCTTTTTAATACTGCATCTACTTCAAATATCTTGAAAGTTGATGATGTTGTTAGTGTAATCTTGAATGAAGAAATTCACAGGAAAAGCACAGGGGAAACATCAGGTAATGCTTTAAGTGTTAAAAGCAGGGGAAGGCAAAGAGAGAAGGGCAAGTAAGGGAAATCAAGGTCAAAGATGGGAAGTAGATCCAAATCTAGAAATGGAAGAATAACTTACTGGAATTGTGGAAAGAAAGGGCATGCAAAGAAAGATTGTTGGTTGAAGGATAACAAAGAAAATCAGCATGAAGGTAATAAAGAAGCAAAAGTTTCAAGGATTGTTGCACAAGATGCTCTTATATTTTCTTTGGATAATAAAGTAGAATCATGGGTTTCAGATTCTGGTTCCTCTTTCCATGCAACCCCAAATAGAGAATTTTTCAATGATTATGTCCATGGAGATTTTGGAAAAGTTTATTTAGGGGATGATGAGCCTTGTAAAATTTTTGGCAAAGGAAAAGTGCAGCTGAAATTGTAGAATGGAAACACATGGGTGTTGAAGGATGTCATGCATGTACCCATCCTGAAGAGGAATCTAATTTTTTCAGGAAAGTTGGGTGATGAGGGTTGCACAGTAACTCTCACAACTGAATCTTGGAAAGTTTCCAAGGGTGCACTTGTATTAGCAAAAGGTAAGAGAGTAGGTACACTTTATCTATCTACTTGTATTATTGATTATTCTCCTTCTATTTTATCTACTTTAGATGTAGATGCAAAGTTGTGGCACTATAGGCTTGGTCACATGAGTGAGAAGGGAATGAATGTTTTTAAGTCAAAAGGTAAGATTTTAGATTTGAAAAGCATAGATCTATATTTTTGTGAGCATTATATTTTTGGGAAACAGAAGAATGTGAGGTTTCTCAAAACTGGGTCAACAAAGAAGAAGCACAAGTTGGAGCTTATTCACATGGACGTGTGGGGACCAGCTCAGGTAGCTTCTATTGGCGGATCACAATATTATGTTTCTTTCATTGATGATGCTACAAGAAAGGTATGGGTTTATTGCATAAAGAGGAAATCTAATGTTTTTGACACATTTAAGAAATGGAAAGCTTTGGTTGAGAATGAAATATGTTTGAGATTGAAGTGCCTTAGATCTGACAATGGTGGTGAGTACTGCAATAATAAATTCAATAGTTACTATTCTATGAGTGGAATACATAGGGAAATGATGGTTCTAAGGACACCTCAGCAAAATGGAGTTGCTGAAAGGATGAATAGAACAATAATGGAGCATGCACGGAGTATGAGGTTACATGCTAGTTTGCCCTTACAGTTTTGGGTAGAAGCTATAGATACTATGGTTTACCTGATTAACAAAGGACCTTCTACTGCACTAGATGGTAGAATTCTAGAAGAGTATTGGATAGGTAAAAAGGTAGATCTTTCATTTCTCAGAGTTTTTGGTTCTAAAGCTTTTGTGCACATTGATAAAGAAAATAGAAAGAAATTGGATGCTAAATCTATGCGGTGCACTTTCATTGGTTATGGTTTTAGAGATTTCAGATTCTGGTTGTGGAATTTAGAAATTAAAAAAATTATTAAAAGCTATGATGTAGTTTTCAATGAGAAGGTGATGTATAGTGATCAGCTCAAGAGGCTGAATAATTTTGAGCAGGCAATCTTGATTTGGAAGAGGTTATGATCTAAAATGAGCTCGTGGGTAAAAATCATCACTCATAGAAAAACACAGAGACTGATGTTGATCAGGTGGAAATCAACATCGATCAAGTGGAGACTGACATTGGTGAGGTGGAAATCGGTGTCGGTCAGGTGGAATCGACATCAGTCAGGTGCAAACTGACATCGATTAGAGATGACTGGGATTGGTCACTGTTAGAAGGAAATTTGGGTAGACAACAAGCTATAAATGAGTCTCAAACACCCATAAGGAGGTCAAAAAGGGTAAGTAAACCTCAAATTCATTATTCCCCTTCTTTATACTACTTATTTCTCACTGATGGTGGAGAACCAAAAAGTTTTGATGAGGCAATGCACGTAGAATCCAAGAAATAGTGGGAGCATGGCATGAATGAGAAAATTGATTCCTTGGAAGAAAGCCATACATGGGATTTGGTTGAGTTTCCAGCTAGAAAAAAAGCACTAAAAAAAAATGGGTATACAGGTTAAAGGAAGGAGAGAATGGACAAATGAGACATAAGGCCAGGTTAGTAGTAAAGGGATTTACATAGAAACCAGGTATTGATTTTGATGAATTTTTTTCTCCTGTAGTAAAGATAACTTCTATTCGGATTGTATTGTCTTTAGTTGCTATTGAGGATTTGCATCTTGAGCAGCTTGATGTTAAGACATCATTTCTTCATGGAGATTTGGATGAAGAGATATATATGGATCAGCCGAAAGGTTTTAAGGTTAAAGGTAAGGAGAAACTTGTGTGCAGGTTGAAGAAAAGCTTATATGGTCTTAAGCAAGCTCCAAGACAATGGTATTTGAGGTTTGACAAGTTTATGACAGAGCATGGATTTAGTAAATGTCAATCTGACCATTGTGTTTATTTTAACAGATTGGATAATGGTAGTTATATTATCTTGTTACTGTATGTAGATGATATGCTTGTTGTAGGTTCACACATGCAAGAAATTACTGAGCTTAAGGTAAAATTAGCTCACACATTTACCATGAAGGATTTAGGAGCAGCAAAAAAAATCCTTGGCATGAGTATTAAGAGAGATAGGAAAAATCACAGTTTGATTTTGTCTCAAGAGGATTATGTGAATAAGGTGTTGGAGAGGTTCAATATGCAGGATGCAAAATCGGTAAGCACACCTATGGCTGGACACTTCAAGTTGAGCAAAGAATAGTATCCTAAATTACATGATGAGGTTGAGTACATGAGTAGAGTTCCATATGCTTCAGTAGTTGGGAGCTTGATGTATGCAATGGTATGTACTAGACTAGATATTACCCAAGTAGTGGGAGTTGTCAGCAAGTTTATGGCTAATCTAGGAAAAAAACACTGGAAAGCAGTTCAGTGGATTCTTAGATATTTGAGAGGGACCACAATAGGCATTTATGCTATGGAGGGTCAAACACTTCTCTACATGGGTATGTAGATTCGGATATGGTAGGTGACTTGGATGGTAGGAGAAGCACCACAAGATATGTGTTCACTGTTGGTAGAATGGTGGTTAGCTGGATTTCAAAGTTGAAGGTTGTTGCCTTGTCTACTATAGAGGCAAAATACATTGCAGTCACAGAGGCTAACAAGGAAATGATTTAGATGACTCGGTTCATGAAAGAGTTGGGAAAGGATCAAGAGAGTTGTAGATTGTACAGTGATAGTCAAAGTGCAATTCATTTGACAAAGAATTCAGCCTTTCATTCAAGAACCAAACATATACAGCTTAGGTACCACTTCATTAGACAGGTATTGGAGGATGGACAGTTGAAGCTAAAAAAGATCCATACGAATAAGAACCCTGCTGATATGTTAACAAAGCCGGTAATAAAGGAGAAGTTGAATCTTCATTCAACTTTTTTTGGTCTTCAAGATTGAACTTGAAGAGGGAGAAACAAGCCAAAGATGTTTAGAAGATGTTGCTGTATAAGTACAAGTGCAACTGTTTATCTCCAAAAGGGAAATTATTGAGTTGTGGAGCTAAAAGCTTCACTAATGAGCTAATGTGGAGGTTGCTAGGCTTACATAGTAACCGACATCAGTCATAACCAATCGACATCAATTAGGGGTTGACTGGCATCAGTCATCTTGGTCAGAACCAACCGACATCATTTAGGGATCGACCGGCATCGGTCATCTTCAGACTGACATCGACTTCTATACGTTTCTAGCTTTTCTATTTTTAGATTGCTATTTTTAGATGAATAGATTTGAGCCTTTGATTTAAGAGGTGGATATAAGGGTGGTGAATGCATGGCTCATGAACCCTAGTGTTATAGTATAGTATATAGCAGGGTTAGATCCTCATAGCATGTAGGGGAAGACAATTCAGTAATTGAGTTGTTTGTAATTGATTGAGAGAGAGAGAACTCTTGAGGGAGAATTACTATACATCTTTGAGGTGTGAGGAGAGAGAGATTTCTTCATTTTATTTCCTTCTAAAAGAGTTTAATACAGATTGTATTGTTTCTTATATCTCCTATTATTTGTTATTATTGATTTCTAGTTACTTATTACTTCTGGTTTCAATTCCATGTTTAGTTGCTTATACAAAAGTAATCAATTGTACTCTAAGATCCTAACAAAACTAAAGAGCAAAAAAAAAATAAACACAATAAAAGCCAAGATATCTAGTGCCATGAGGATGGGATGTACTTGGGAAATTTGGTAAGCTGGGGTGATAGGTGTTATGTTAGACCAAATGACCAAGTTAAAAAACAAAAGTAAGTCGGGTAACCAAAAAACCAAGGCTACTAAATATTTAAAAACTCAAATAAGCTATCCTCAAGTAAGAAAGGCAAACTCACCAAGTCAAACCAAGGATACATGTAAAAAAAGATAGTAAAACAAATAAAATCAATGGTAAAAGACTAAATAAAAAGGTAAAATAATATTGTTGAGTGTGCAGTAACAATCCACATCTCACTCAATAATGGAAAAAAGGATGCATAAAAGGAAAAAAAAATTGATCAATGAGAATTAACAAGCCAACCTCACTCAACAATGAAAAAAGGGTACAAACTCAGGTGTCTATAATAATAGGACAACACAATAATGATAAATGGTAAAAGGAAAGGAAAGTAAGTGTAGAAATGTAAAATTATGGTGTAAAGGAAGTAAACCATAGTTGCTCAAATATGTTTTGTTTCTCTAAGGATATATAAAACTAAAACAAATTAGTGCTAGAATGTTTTGAAGAGATGAAGAAAAAGGAATTAAAGAAGGGAAAATAGATTTGGAATCATAATTCATCTATCAAGGGGGGAAAATAAAATGGGTGGAGAGGCTAATGAAGGAAAAACCAAGGTATAAGAACTCTTTATTGAAGTCAAGAAACTCAAATTAGGTTTGTCAAAATAAGAGGACTTTCAACCTTAAGGACTATGAATAACTTCTCTTAGCCACACAAGTCTTAGGTCAACAAATGGAATTTATAATTCATCCCATGAAGGCTATATGCATGAAAAGTAAAATGAACCTATCTCCCCACAATGTGTTCCCCATTCTTTAGGACCCCTTACAGATCCATCAATCTATTGTGAAGATTGGGTACTTGCATGAGAAAGTAGGTAAAACCATAGATATTTTTGAATTTCCCTATTCCAATCTACTAGGCTACCACACCCCAAAAGATCTTGACTCTATGTGAGGCCAACTGTGGAGTTTGAGCTTCAATTAGAGATAAGAGATGTGCTTACAATCATGTATTTTGGTGTGAATTTGAATTTTGATATTTGTATGTTGCCTTTTAGATATCATTTATTTTTGTTTCAAATGATTTGGATTGTAACTTTCTTTATGGATTTTTCTAGATTCCTCCTCCATACAAATTTGGAAGACCAAACATGGGTACTAAAGATGAATTTCATTTGAATACTTGGGACAAGGTTTCTAAAAGAGAGAACATAAAAGAACATGGGGTTTGAGAGTCTTGTAAATCTAGGTGAAATAAAAGTGCTATGTCAACTTTGACCTTGTTTTATCCAATGAGAAGATGAAAGGAAAGGGGAAATCAAGAGGAGTGACACATAGAATAATTTAAATTACTTCAAATTGAAAAAAATGTGAAAAAAAGAAAAAAAGGTATACGATGATAGTAAAATGTGATTCCTTATCATAAGAATGAGGGAAATGGAGGAAAACATGCTAACATAAATTATTGTGCAAATTTCATCTAGCAAAAGAAGCAAAATCTAAAGTTGAGAACAAGGATCAAGAACATGAAAATGTGGTAATTTTATGAGGAAGGATGGGTCCTATCCATAGTCTTACACTACAAATTCATAAAATAGGGAAAATATAAAGTAAAATAGATAAGCAAAATATGGTAATTTTGTGAGGGATGCTGGGTCCTATCCATGATATTATAAAAAGAATCACAAAAGAAAAACCCAAGGGATGCCAAAACAACATTAGAAAGCAAAAAATGTGAGAAAAATAGGTTAAAGATGGTGGTTTTGTGAGGGATGATAGGTCTTATCCATGGTTTTATAAAGTAACTCACAAAATAAAAACCCAAGGGGTGAGAAAAATAAGAGAAAATGCAAGAAGATAAAGAAGACTATGGTACATTAAGAAACCAAAAGAGAGGACTAAAGGTTTATGAAAAAGAGGGAATTGCTATAGAGGGAGAGACCCAAGCTTTAAGTAACCTACAAAAATTATTATATATATGTAGATAAAATCATGAAAATAAGGAATTGTTTAGGCAAAGTAATTTTTAAGGAATTGAGCATTGGTGGCCTCTTTGAAACATGGCCTTCATTGGTTTGAAGATGGTAGGTGCTTGGACCAAGAATATCTTTAACTAAATATGGTCCCCACCATTTTTGGGTGTATTTACCTTCTTTATCATGAGTGTAGTCTAATTTAAGGACAAGATCACCAATATTAAAAGTATTGACTTTAACATGTTTATTATGTTATTTGGCGATGCAAGCCTTGTATTGGTAGTTATATTGTAAGGTGGAAAGACAATGTTCATTAAGGAGATCAAGGGAATGAAGAAAAGTTTCATGAAATTATTCATCGGGAATAATGCCATGAAGAAATATACAAATAGAGGGAAGCTCAACTTCTAAAAGAATAATTGACTTAGAACCATAGACTAGTGAAAATGGAGTTGCCTTAGTGGTAGTACGTATACTAGTCTAATAAGCTCAAAGTGCAGGGTAAAGATGAATATTCCAATATGTGTAAGTTTTATGAATTGTATTTTGGATAATTTTGTTGAGAATTTTATTAGTGGCCTCAGCTTGACCATTGCATTGTGGATGATAAGGCATGGAAAATTTGTGATTGATCTTGAATTTGTTACAAAGCTGTTTAACATGTTTATTTTTTGAAATTACCACCATTATCTAAAATTATGGTGTGGGGAATGCCAAAGTGGAAAATAATTTGGTTAAGAATAAATTTGTAAATTGATCAATGATGTTAATGAGGGGCATAGCTTCTACCCACTTGGTAAAATATTTAGTAGCAGTGATGACAAAGACATGCTCATCTTGGGAGCAAGGAAGTTTAATAATGAGATCAAATCCCCATTTGGAAAATGGATAAGGAGATTTGATAGTTTTAATTTTAATAGGAGGTGAATGGATAAGATCACCATGAAGCTAACAAGGAGTACACTTTTTAGCATATTAAATTGCATCCTTTTCAAGAGTAGGCCAAAAATAACCCATATGTAGGCATTTACATATTGTAGCATGACCACTATAGTGAACACCACAAATTCCCCCATGTTCTTATTCAAGAAGAGGAGGCACTTCATATTGCATAACACAATGGAACAAGGTACCTTCAACATTGAGATAGTAAAATATATTGTGTCAAAATATATACTTGAAAGCTTGTTTGTGAATACGTGTCTTTTCACGAGAATCTAAATTAGGAGGATAAGTTTGGTTTTTTAATAATTGAATGATATCTTAGTACCATGGGCTTTGTATAATGATAAAAACCTCAATATGATAGATAAGTGAATCTAGTTATTGAATTGAAAATGGGGTTTATCTTATTTTTATAAGATAAGAAAGATTGGAAATAAATTGATGAGGATGAAATAGAGAAGTTGAAGGGGCAAGAGAATCAATAATGGAATTTTGATTTCTTGGAATAGGCTCAATAGTGAAAGGGATAAAATCTTTAGCAAGAGTGGTTTTAATTTAATAATAGGTAATAAGGTTCTCACTTTTACATTGATAATTACCACAAACTTGATGACAAATAAGTCTATAATAACCTAAAGCATGAAGGTGTTGAATGTCTAGGTCAAGAGAAGCTCTCATGCCTAAGATAAGAGTTTCATATTTGACCATATTATTGGTGACATCAAAGGTGAAGAGAAATTCTAAAGGAATGATTTTATTGAGAGGACTTGTGAGAATGCAACCTACCTCAGCTCCTTGAAGGCATTTAACACCATCAAATTCAAGGATCCAAGTATTCTCATGTAAGTCAACATTAATTTAAGAAAACTCCTCGATAACTACTTTTGGTTTAGTAGTATCAAAGGGAGTGGAAGATTCATCAGTTTGATTAGATTCAAGATCAATGGTAAATCTAGGAAAATAATCTTTGAGAGAGATGTCTTGATTAAGACCTTCAATGTAAAGGATATTGTCATTTGAAAGGTTATCTTGAAGAGAAGAAGTGGTTAGAATGGGAGCTATGATAAGTTGGTAAGCTATGACTTGCCCTTTGATAGTTTTTTGAGTGATGATGTGAAGATGAAATTCTATAAGTAAGACCATCTATTTACCAATTCTATCTCCAGAAAGAAAGGCTTTGAAGAAGAAATGATGAAGGGGGTTAGAATGAATGATGACATAAGTAGTTTGGTAAATCATGTAGTGACAAAGATTTTTAGCTACAAATAGATGGTGAGGCAATCACACTCAATTTTGGTATAACATGTTTCATAAGTGATGAGGCCTCAAATAATGTGGTAGATAGCATACTCTCTTCCCATATCATCTTGTTGGGCAAGCATTGCGCCAACTAAAATAAGTGTGGAAGAAGTATATAGAATCAAAGGTTTATCATTATAAAGAGGATAAAGTGTAGGTGGATGAAGCAATGATTCTTTCATGTTATCGAAGGACTTTTGACATGGATCCATCCATTCAAAAGTAGTACCTTTTTTAAGAAGGGAATTGATAGAGTGAATTTGATATGCCATTTTGGGGATGAATTGTCTAATTATCCCAAGCTTACCTAAATAAGTACTAATGTTAGGAATAGAATAAGGAATGGGCATGTTGATGATAACACTAATTTTGGTGAGGTCAACATCAATGCCATGGAGAGAGACTAAGAATCCTATTTTTTTTCTAAAATGTGACTCTAAAGACACTTTTTTAAGGATTAAGTCTAACTTTATATTTAAGGAGATCGTAAAAGATGATAGTGAGATTGGAAAGATTATTCTTATGATGTTTGGATTTAGCAATGAGATCATCCACATATGTTTCAACAATTTTGTGAGTGAGATCATGAAAAATGTGAGTCATCACTTATTGATAAGTGGCTATAACATTTTTGAGGCTAAAGGAAATTTTGACATAGCAATAGGTGCCGCATTTCATGGTGAAAGTAGTCTTATGTTGGTCTTTAGGGGTGATATGAATCTTATTTTATCTTGAAAAACCATCCATAAGAGATAACATTTCATAACTAGCTGTGGAATTGATAATGGCATCTATTGAAGGTAAGGGAAAGCTTTCCTTTGGATAAGAAAGATTAAGATTGAAAAAATCAATACAAATATGAATGACCATAGTGAATTTATTCTGAATGGGAATAATGTTAGACACCCATTCAGAATAATCCATTGGCTTATTAAATTTAGCATCGAGTAATTTGATGATTTCCTTATGACATAAAGTTCAAACTTCAGGTGGAAGTTTTCTTTTCTTTTTATTTACAGGCTTGACATCAGGGTAAGTAATGATATTATGCACCATAATGCTAGAGTCAATGCTAGGCATGTCCTCATAAGATCAAACAAAGGCTTCACGATATTTGTTAAAGAATAATCTAAAATTATAATGTTTAGTAGGTGAAATCTATCAAGAAACTATAATTAGTTGAGGACAAGATGGTGTATCATATTCATTGCAAGTGGTTTCTTCAATAAGCATGGTATTGCTATCTTGAAAGTGGTATGGTATATTGGGTAAGGCAAAAATTGGATTTGTTTGAGGATCAATGCTAGCAATAAATTTGTTGAAGAAAAGAGTTTTAGTCTTAAAATTTCCAAGTTTATGATGCTGTCGAGTAATTTGAGGTTCTTGGTAATGAAGTAACTCAAGATTAGCTTTGTCACTAGGTAAAGTAGGAAGAGGACCATAAAACTCAACATCTACTTCAAGATATAAAATTTGATTGCCATGGCGATCAGACTCAGAGTGTATCTGATGAACATGGGTGGCCTTTGCATCAAGTGTAATTTCAAGAGTAGATGAAGTGGATGGAGTAGAAGAGATTAATGTGTCTTTGGATTCAGTGATGGGAGAAGGATTATATGTAATTATGGGATCCAAAGGCATAGGAATTTCTAGAGATTTAGAAGGCATATTTTTCTCTACCACCTAAAGAGTATCAATAAGAGGAGGATTGGTAGGAGGCACATGACCCTCAATATATAAGATAAAATATATAGAAATGGTATGCACATCTTGATTAAAAACATGAATTTAGGCTAAAGTTTTCTAGTAAGGTTGGACATTCAAGTCTCTAGATTGAGCTTAGGCCATGATATAGTTATCATCATATATTGGAAAAATTGTACATGCTTGAGAATTAAAGAGAGTTTTAAAAGATGAAATTTCAATATTACTGACTATACAAGGAGACATGATGAGAGGATATTAAAATAATTTAGCCACTCTAAAATCATTGCAAGTGAAGGCATCTTCTAGTAAGGAAGGTTCTTGAGCATTGCATGGAGGGGGAAAATCAGTAATCTCATCCATGAGAGGAATAATATGGTCCCTTGGTAAGAGAGGAGGAAGCCATTTAAAAATATATAGAGATAATTTGGTAGTATTAAAACTATGTTACAAGTCATTGGGACCATCATCATCAGAATCCACAAGAGTAACTTGTAAATCAGGATTCATGTTGATGAACTCGAGTAAAGCAGCACTATTGATTTTAGGAATCATAGGAATATGATATTGAGGTTTAGGATTAGGTAGATGGAATCTCCATAGATTGGGGTCAGCTTTATGATTATACCATTTTCCATTATGTAAGAATTTAATACATTGACTATCAGAAGAAGAAATGGCCCTCATTCAATGAGTCCATGGATGACCAAGAAGGATATTCTAAGATAAAGGGAGATCAAGGACCATAATATTAGTTTGAAATATTTTAGGTCATATGGTTAATGGAAGCTAAATATAACCAAGTATATTTAAATTAGTCTTATCAAAACCATGATAAGTAAGACGAGTTTGTTTAAGATGATCCTTGTTATAACCAATTTATTGTATAATCCATAAAGATGTCACATTAATACTAGAACCTTCATCGACTATAAATTTTAGAATAAGAGTGGTATTAATGGCTACTTTGATAAATAATGGTGGATAATTGGCATGAAAAATAATTTCATCATTGATCATGTCCTCTTTAAGGAATTCAATGAAAGATTTGGAAGAGGCACACATAGTTTCAATGGTATTGACATTAGTAGGTTGAGAATCAATAGAAGGTAGTTCTTCATCTATGGAGGATGGATCTTAATTTTTTTGAAGTTTATTCATAAGGAATTTATGATGATAGGGTGAAGTGTGAACCAACTCCATAAGAGGAATCTTGCAAGGCATAGAGTTGAGTTCTTCAAAAAAATTCTGATGAGATTTAGAAGAACCAGCATGAGGTTTAGAAGGTAAATTATTTTTGGAAGGAATAGATGTGGTTGGAGGATTAGAAGGAGGGATTTTTTCCTCAAGTGATTATGAATCAACATTAGTATTTAATATTTTTTTCTTCTAAATATGGTTTTTTAGGCTTGGTAACAGGATCTTTGTGAGTTGACTTATGATGATAATTAACCTTGGCAGTGTTGACATATCGAGAGTTGTTATAATATTGGTCATAATCAAAATTGATGGCACAAATATACTTGAAATTTGATTGATTATTTGAAGAATATTTTTAGTTATTAGAGGTAGAAGCTTTAAAAGTTTGTCATTTTTGGGAAGAAATAATGTATTGTTGATGATGAAGATTGATCATAGCTTCATGCTTGAATGAATCACCAAGAATAAGAAACAACAAATTTATTGATCCCTATAAAAGATTCATGAGAATGTCCAATGTTGGTATGGAACCAAAAAAATAGATTGGGATTATACCACTTAGGAGGAGCATTGGGATAGATGAAAGGTTTTGAGGGAAGTAAAAATTGTTTCATTTGTTGAACCAAAAGAGGTGTATGAGAAGGTGGGTAAAGATCAGATTTGGTAACTCCTTGTTTAGTTTGTAGAGCATTACTAGAGATAATATTAGATGTTTGGAAAGATCCTTTAAGGAGTTTAAGGATTAGTTCAAATTGATTCATAAAAAAATCTTGACATTTATGTTGATCAAGAGCTTCATTAAGTGTTTGAGGAGCAAAGGTTTAAACCTTATATTGGAGAGTAGGAGTCAAGGTGGTGATAAAGAACTTGAATAAGTTATCATCAATCATGTTATGGTTGGATTTATGAGCTAAATATTTCCATCATTTGATAAAATCATGAGTTGATTCAGTGGGAGATTATTTAGCATTGACATAGCGGTTAAGACAATTTTTAGGAAGATCATTGTGTTAAAACTCTTTAACCAAAAGATTAACCAAATATTCAAGTTACCAAATAGAATGTTGGGAAAGTTGATTATATCAATATAATACATCACCAGGTAATTTTTTGACTAAGAGTTTAGTAGTGGTGAAGGTATTAGTTTGGATCCACTCTTTGTAAAGGTTATCAAAGGCTTTAAGAAATGAGGTAGGGTCTTTAGTCCCATCATATTTGATAGTTGGACATATGTTACCAATATCAATGAAAATAATGAAGGGAGATAAAGGCTCATTTTAAATGTTTTGAAACATATTTTTATTCATTATGGGTTGAGGAATAAAATTACCTGAGGCATCCCTAAGAGGTGGAGGAATGCAATTAGGATTAGCTTGAGGATGAATAGTTGGATGTTGATTAGCTACATTAATTAAGTGTTGTTAAAGTTGCATCATTTGGTTGGTATTATAATTTTTCATAATGTTCATTTGTTGAATGACTTGGGATAAAAGTTGAGTTGTATTGGGAGGTGGGTTGGTGTTTGTAGGATCAATCCCCAAATTGGTATTAGGGAGAGAATTGGAAGAATATGGATTGTTAGTGGGATTGTTAAGTAAACTTGTATCAATCACTCCCACATTAGTTTGAAGATTTTTAAAAGTTTATTGGTAAGTAAGGAAAGGATTAGACCCATAAAATTAATCTTAAGGTATTATTTGCACCATATTATAGTTCATAGATGAAGTAGGAGAAGAGGTTCCCCAAGAGTGATGGTGCTCTTGGTAGGAAAAGAGAGGGAGAAATGAACATCCCATATAGTATCTAAATCAATTTAAGCTATCCAAGAAGATTTTGATAAGAGACTTCATTATAAATGAAGAGAGATGAACAAAATGTAGAATAAGAAAGATAGAGAATTAAATTGATAAAAAGGAAAAGTATAACATAGTACAGGGTTGACTGGGTTGATCTAGTATAATGAATAGGGGATAAAAAAGGTACAAGGTTGACTAGGTTGACCTAGTATAGTAGATAGGGAGAAATAAAAAGATGATAATGAGTTATGATCTAAAAGTAAGATAATTTTTTTAGCTAATCTAGGAAAGTAAGAGCTAAAGGGAAATAATCAATCAATTGGATCAACGCTAGCCAATCCAATTGAGGTACACAAAATAAAACCTTGCACTAATGCTAGCTAATGCAAGTTTTTGCACACACAATTGAGAAAAGAGAAAGGAATAAAATTTAAAAGTAAAGAGCTAATTAATTGGTCAACTTAAGATGTTCATTAGATTATTAAGAAATGATTTTTAATGTGATAGGAAGTTGGCTATAGATCAAGTAACTAGATAAAAATCTAAGGATGGTTTCAGGTAGTTTGGGTTGAAAGGGACTATAGTGGAAATGATAAAAGCTTGGTATTGGGGCCTACCCTATCATTTCACACAATACATCAATAAGGGTGTGGGGTGCTTAGCTAGAATATACCATTAACCATAATTTATACTTGATCAGAGCATCAATTTAGCTTCCCCCTTGGTGATGAAATCCAAGTAGGTTGGCCTTGGGTAGATAAATGTTAAAGTGATTGTTTATGTTTTTATGATTTGGCCATGTGTGCATAAAATAAAAATAGTTGAATTAAATGATTAATTAAAAATTTCCTAATTAGACTATGTGATCTATTCTAAGCATGCAAGTAACAGGAAAATAAAGTGTGAACTAATTACTAGAAAATATAAGGTTAATTCCAACTTGAAACAAGGTATAGTGTTAACACTATATGAAAAAAATATAGAAGAAGGTCGATAAGGTCAAACCTATACTATAAAATCAAAGTTTGAAAATGAACTGGGTTAATAGGGTTGATCTAGTTGATTGTGCAAGGGTAGTTTTAAAGACTACAAACTATGAAAGAAAAGACATAAAATAAAGAAACAAAGAGGTAAAAAGGAACCTTGGTGGATAAAATATGTAATGAAGGAAGATTGATGATGAATAACCTTGAAGTATGCTTGAGAAACCTACAAACTAGGTCAACATGATTGATCAAGCTATGCAGGAACCTACTATAGAGTGTTGAAACTATAAGGGGTCAAATAGGTTGACCTAGTAGGCTGAAATGGTTGTCTAAAAGGCTAGAAACTTGTACTAGGTCAATTGGGTTGATCCATTTGCTTGTTTCTAGAAACCTATGCATGATTAAAAATAGCTAGGTTGATAGAATTAATCCAACATGTCAAAATATATGATAAAAATGATGATTAAAAAGAATAAAATAAGTGAAAGAAATCCTATAAGGGTTAGTTTCATGTTGGGTTCACCAGAATGTAATATGAAGGTGAAGCCAAAGTGAATGCTAATACTAACAAGAAAAGAAACAAAAATGGAAACATGAAGATAATCCAACTAGTGGTGGGATAGGATTCACGCCAGGTTCACCAAAATGTATGCAATTAGAAATGCATCATATTTATAAATTAATCTTGGCTTGAAGAAGATAGAGTATACTTACACTTTTGATTGGGGATACACTTGTTAAGCAGGATCATGACTAATATGGGGATCTACTAGACCTAATTAAGGGATCACTTGTCACAACATATCATGCTAGAAAGGGTTACAAAGCCTACAGTCTAACATAATCACACAAAAACCAAAATGGAGTCCTAAGGTTTAAGTATTCACTTATTTTAATAATAAGAAAATAAATCTAATCTAGTGCACACCAAAGCTTATGGCACAAAGTGGGGGTTAAAAAAAATATAATAAAAATACATAGGGAACCTTAATTAAAGTATGTATGAGTAACACCCTAATACATGAAATATGAAAGATAGTATTATTCAAGCCAACACTTATGCTACTTCTATCTACTAAAAGAGAAGAGAATAAAGTTAGAATATACTAAGTTGAATGCGAATCCATCAAGACTAAATCTCTCCCTTGGCCAAAGGGGATTCATAAGGTTGTTGTGGTTTATAAGGATCACTAAGAAAGGCCAAAGCATCCAAGACTTATCCACAAGACTAGATTCTCTAAATAAGAAACCTAAGCTAAGTATCCTCACGTAGAATATTAGAAGAGAAAATTGTGAAGAAACATGAGTGAATAATAAATCTTGATTACACATATAAATAATGATCAAAATGATCTTGTATATATAGGTATATCTTTCCCTAAATCCTTATAAAAACATTAGTTATACAAGGTCGATCCAGTTGACCTAGTGTGTTTTTGGGAACAATTCAGTAGGACTGAGCTAGGTTAGCTGAAAGGCTAAAAAGCTAAGAAAGTGAAAAATACCCCTAAAATATACTGGGTAAACCTATTAGACTATCCAAAAGGGTTTTAAGGTAAGAAAAGGAGGGATTGAAAGAGGAAAATACTAGAGGAGTATTCAAGGGAGGAGAAATAGCTTAGGGAATGGTTAGGATGTGGGTGGATTAGTAATAATGTGTCAAGAAGGGACAACAATCCTACAAAGCACCAAAGGTTTGTTTGCACCTTTATTTAGTATACCCCTTAGGGCATACACTTAGAGAGATTGAATATTGATGGGTTCTTACAAGATGTAAAGTGTTAGTATTTGATAAAATTTGAAAATATTATGTGTATATAATCACCTTATGAGAATAGAGATATAACAATGATAAGAAACATGGTAAAAAATGTAGATAGTATGATTATATATTATGAATGGTAGTGGGATCATTTAGACCAGCCTTATGTGCCCTCCCCCCTCTCAGAGCCTCAATCTAAACCTTTAAGAGTCCCTGATCAGTCCCCTAGTCAACCTTGTCAATGTCCATCCTTGTCAAAACTTAGAGAAGAAATATTGGACCAAGGAAGAACAATCATGAAAATCAAGGAAGGGATAAATATCTTCTTGAAAAAGTTTTAGAATATATGGGCATCCATTAAAGAAGTTGCCTACCCACATGTTGAGAAGAAATAGATGAAAGGGTAGGTTGATTCGAGCAATAATTCAGGTGACAATTCGAGCGACAATTCTACCCCAATTGATGACAGAACTTCCATAAGCCATAACTTTTGCACCATAGTTCTGATTGACTTCTCGTTTGAATAATTGGAAAGCTAAGAATGAGAATAATGTGGTGAGATGTCATGGAGATATTTTCAATGGTTTTTGACCCCTGAAATCCCAATGGAAGTTCCCCAAATTTCAATTTTATTAGTACAGTCTAAAAATAGTAAGTTTCTAAAAATAGTAATTCCTCAAATTATGTATTGTTTAAAATCATGGAAGTAAAAACACTTAATCTTTTTCAAAATTGGTGACCTTTCACATCTTCTTCCAATTTTCAAAATGTGTATAAATAAATATGTAACTTGAAATAGAAATTAGACATCTCTTCCCAAAGATAAGCATATGGTTGCATTGCAATCTTGAGTAATAAAACATCTCTTATTGGAGAATTCATTATTACTATGTTATTTTTGTGTTCTTGAAATATTTGTCAATAAAAACTTCTAATTTTTGGATCAGTGGTATCAAATTGGTTTGTCTTGAGAGTGTATGATCTTAAAGATGAGGTCAAGCTATAAAAAACTTGAGTGGAAAACAACAAAACTTCCAAACTATCCACCTATTCACTCCAAATGACTTCAAATGGTGGATGACACTGAGACATCTCATCCCTTCAAGGAAATGGTGAATGAATCCCTCCAATGACAACAAACATAGATGCTACAACAATTCACCCAAATTCTTCAATAAATCTTGATGGGAAATTCTAGCTCCTCATTTGCACTTCTTGGCTCTTCATCCATGGAACATCCTTTCAAAGCCCCAACACACTTCAAGGTTTAGGTGAATTTTTATATCCCTAAATTTTAAGGCAAAATCAATGCTAATGTAGTAGAAAATTGGTTGGATCAATTGTCTTCCTACTTTTTTGTAAATAAATTCATCGATGGAGAAAAGATCACTTTTGCTCTTTTGAAAGCATCATTACCCATGAAAAATTGGTGGGAAGTGTAAAAAAAGAGGTTTAGTACAAATGACATTGGCCTTGAAGTGGAACCTACTTTAGATGATTTCATGGAAGTGATAAAGGAAGAATACTATCCCATTGGAGCATATGATGATCTATACATATAGTGAAAACAACTTCGCCAAGGTTAGGACCAATCTGTTCAAGATTATACTGATATTTTTCATTCTCTATCTACAAGATTAAGCATCCAAGAAAGTGAGAAACATAAGACTCTAAAATATTATGGTGGACTATAATGGTACATATGAGGGAAAATAAAGCTCTTCAATTTGAAAACCCTTGATAAGGCATACAAGTTCATAGTGAAGATTGAATAGAAGCATGGAAGAAAGAATACGAAGAGTCAGCCTTCAAAATGGAAAAATAACAAGGAAGGTCAAACAAAAGGCCAAAATTGAAAGAAAAAGGAGTTTAAAGATAAGAAACCCCAAAAGGGGAAGACTAGAAAATGGTATGATCACCACAAAACTAGAACTCACTCCAAAGAAGAATGTCAAGCCATCAAGTCACTACTTTCTAAGTCATAATACTCGACATCTACTACTCTATCTCATACACAACCTACATTTGAAGAGGATGAAGAAGAGATTGTAGATGCTAATCTTGATACCATTGGTACTTCATCATAGACCCATGAGGAAAGGTTAGATGACAAGTAAAGGTTCTTTCACTCCAAATTATGGGTAAAAGGTAAGCCTCTGCATTTCATTCTTGATAGTGTGAGTCAAAAGAGTTTAATCTCTGCTAAAGTTGTAAAAAGTATAAATCTATCCATGAAGCCTCACCTAAAGCCATACAATATTAGATAGCTAAACCCAGGGAGAGACCTCCATGTCACCCATCAGTGTCTTCTTTCATATGTAATAAAACCTTTCCAAGATGAAGTCTTGTGTGATGTGGTCAATCTAGATGTTTGTGATGTACTCCTTGGTCAACTATTCATGTATGATTGACATGAAATATATGAATCACAAACTTGAAGAATCACCCTCACTCTCAGAATTTGGTGCTATAGGGTACTAGAGGCACCACCTCCCACATCTATCTCCTTGATTAGTGCCAAGCAATGTAATAGATTGGTGAAGAAGACAAAGAATTTTTTTCTCATGGTGGTCAAACCATAGAAATCCAAGAAGGTTAATGTTATAGTCCTGACTACACAATCAACACAATAATAGAAGTAGATGGGATAAATCACAAGAGAATATGATGACTTATTCAAGTCACCCATGGGAGTTCCACTTTACTACTAGGTAAAACATTCTATCAATTTGATCCTAGGATTACCTTTGCCTAATAATCTTGTGTATTATAGATCAATTTTGGAAAATGATGAGATAAAAAGATAGATTCAGGAATTGATTCAAAAGGTTCACACCAGGCTAAACTCTTCACCCTATGGTAGCTTGATTATCCTAGCACCAAAGAAAGATGGAACATGGAGGCTTTGAATTGACTATAGAGACCTAAATAAAATCACTATGAATAATCACTACCCCCTCCCTAGGATTGATGACCTACTGGACCAACTCTATGGTGTGAAGTTATTTACTAAAATTTATCTCAAATTTGGCTATCACCAAATTCCCATCGATCCCACTGATGTCTAGAAGACTACATTCAAATCTAAGGAGGGGCTCTTTGAATGGTTGGTTATGCCTTTTAGCTTAACTAACACACCTGAAACCTTCATGAGGATGATGTATGACATCCTATAACCCTTAACCAACTCATTCATGGTTGTTTACTTGGATGACATACTCATCTATAGTAGAACATGGGAGGACCATCTACAACCTATTCGTAAGGTGCTTCAAACTCTTTGGGAGCACAAGTTGTATGCAAATATTGACAAATGCACATTCAGGATGAAAACAATTCATTACCTAGGGTTCATTGTGAATGAGGAAGGGGTCCATATTGATCTAAAGAATATTTTGGTTATTTGAGAATGGCCTATACCAAGGACCCTCACAAAATTTTTTAGCTTCTTGGGTCTTGCAAATTTCTATCACATATTTATTTTTGGATTCTCACATGTTGTTTGGCCACTAACCAAAGTGACTAAAGGAGGAGCTAAAGCTACATTTTAATGGGGTGAATTACAATAAAGGGCATTTGAGAATTTAAAGAATAAACTTTGCTCAACCCTTATTCTTGCCTTGCCAGATTTGCATCAACCTTTCAAGTTGATGATAGATGCATTTGAATATGCCATGGGAGATATCATCATGAAACATTGCCATCCTATTGCATATCACAATGAAACTTTCATTGATATAGTCAAGAAATACCTAACATATGACAAGGAGTCCTATGCCATTGTGTAAGCCTATAAAGAATGGAAACACTACATCTTTAGGAAAGAGATGGTCATCCAAACTGACCATAGACCATTGGAATTCATCAAAATTTAGAGAAAACTATGAAATGAGAGGTACCAAAAGTGGGCCACATATCTATAGAAATTCCATATAATAATCAAACAAAAAAAGGGGAGCTCAAATATGACCACAGATTATCTAAGCTGCCCACTAGTTACTTCACTCACAATAGTTCTTGACTTGTGTGGACACAAGACTACTAATTGGGGTGCTTTATATGAATCATATCCTACCATTACTGATACATATCAGGTGCTTCAAGAAGGTAAACATGTTTCTAATTTATATTTTCAAGATAATGTCCTCTGTCGTATGGGGCACATCTATGTTCCAGCTATGGAACAATAGAAGATGATATGGGAAGCACATTTTAGTAAGACAGTTGAACACTTTGGTGTAGAAAAGACATTGGCAATACTTCAAAAGCACTTCTACTAGTCCCATATGTGAAAGGATGTGGAAAGGTACCTAAAATATTTCACCCTATGTGAGATAGCCAAGCTAATAAATAAAAAGCAAGAATTTTACATGTCATTGTCAAAACCAATCAGGCCTTGGGAATCTATCTCAATGGATTTTGTTAGGGTGTGGAGCTAAAAGCTTCAACCTTTGCAAACTGAGGAATAATGGTTGCTGAGTTCTACAGGAACCGGCATCGGCAGCATGACCGACGTCGGCAGGATCCAGTGCAGAAGGCAACCGGCGACGGCATGAAGTCGGCCGACGTCGGCAGAACCAGACCAGCAGGGACCGACGTCGGTCGCCTGTGTGTTCCCGAAGTGTTCATTTCACGAACAGTTAGTTAAGTGAACTATGAGTTTGCATGTCAAGACCAGTCAGAGTCTTGGGCTGCGAGGACAATTGTCTAAATTAAGAGTCCTAGTTATTGTTTGAGTTAAGGATCTATTTATAGACCCATTGGCATGTATTGTATAAAGTATGAGATAGAAAGGAATAGTTCCTTCTAGTTGTAAGATCTATGAGTTGCAGGTTGTTGCAAGCTCATTGGTGATCTACATGTAAGCTTGGTCTTTGAATTGCAGGTTGCAGGTTCATGAGAGATCAGCTTGAAGTGCTATAGAGTGCTTGATGTATCGGCAGGGTTATTACTGACTGGTTGGTGAGGTGAACACCAATTCTATGTGTGAGTTGGTTGTTGGGACCGTTTTTTGTGTAGGAGAGTGTGTGTGAGAAGAATTACTATACACTTGAGGTGTGGCGAATCTCTGTAAGGTGAAAGAGTGTGGCGGCTCTTTGATGTATTCTTTTCTGTTAGTGTTAATACAAGATAGTGTATTGTCTCTCATATTCTGTGCTATTGGTGAATTCTAGTTACTTGTGTTTCTGGTTATTTCCGCATATTCAATTGCTTATATATTTGGTAATCATACTGTGCTCTATCTGAGGAGCAATATCCTAACCAGTGGAGTCAGAGCATGTTTGTTGTTCCCTGATCTCCTGACAAGTGGTATTAGAGCAGGTTTGTTGTTCTAGATACCCAACAAGTGGTATCAGAGCCTTGGTTGTAGGTTCTTGAGCTTGATACCAACAATTGGTATTAGAGCTTTTGGTTGGGATACTAACAGATTGGTGTAGATCTGGGTAGTGTGTTTTGATTACAGGTTACTCACAGGGTTTCTGTTTGAGTGGGAGTTGAGCAATGTCAGAAAGCAGTCAACTACGAATGGACAAGTTCAATGGCAAGAACTACCAATTATGGAGGATGCAGATTGAGGACTATCTGTATCAGAAATATTTGTACTTACCGTTGGGTGGGGTTGCTAGCAAACCCTTTGATATGAAAGATGAAGAATGGGAGGTTCTTGATCGGAAGGCTCTGGGATCTGTTAGATTGAGTCTTGATTCAACTGTGATTTCCAGCTTATCACAGTGTAAGACAATGGTGGAGTTGATGAAATCTTTGGCAAATTTATATGAAAAACCCTCGGCTTCAAACAAGGTATTTCTTATGAAGCGTTTATTTAATTTGCAAATGTTGGAAGGTGGATCTATTCATAGCCATCTTAGTGATTTCCATGGTTTAGTAAACCAGTTAAGTTCAGTGAATATTGTATTTGATGATGAACTTAGAGCTCTCCTAATCTTGTGTTCATTACCTGAAAGATGGGAAGGTTTGGTAATGGCAGTTTCTAATACTGTGTCTCCTTCAAAAGTCTTAAAAGTGGATGATGTTGTGAGTGTAATCTTGAATGAAGAGATACGCAGGAAAAGCACAGGTGAATTATCCAGAAATGCTTTGAGTGTTGAAGGAAGAGGAAGGCCAAGAGAAAGGACAGAGCATGGGAGATCAAGGTCGAAGACAGGCAAGAGATCCAAGTCCAAGTATGGCAGAATAACCTGCTGGAAATGTGGAAAGTAAGGGCACTTAAAGAGAGATTGCAGATCGGGTGAAGATCATCATGAAGAACATGGAGAAGAAGTAGATGTTGCAGGCTACGTTGCACAGGATGCTCTGGTATGTTCTTTGGATAAAGTAGAATCTTGGGTATTAGATTCTGGTGCCTCTTTTCATGCATCTCCACATAGAGAATTTTTTCATGAGTATGTCCAGGGAGACTTTGGAGAAATCTGTGTAGGAGATGGTAAGCCTTGTCAGGTTGTTGGCAAAGGCAAAGTGAAGCTGAAATTGCAAACAGGTGACACATGGGTGTTAAAGGAGGTCATGCATGTCCCAGTTCTGAAGCGGAATCTGATTTCTGTTAGAAGTTTGGGTGAAGAGGGTTGCACAGTAACTCTCTCAGCGGACTCTTGGAAGGTTACCAAGGGTACACTTGTTATAGCTAGAGGTAAGAAAGTAGGTACGCTTTATCTATCTACTTGTTTTACTGATTCTCTTTCTGGGTTATCTACTTCAGCTGTAGATTCAGAGATGTGGCTTGATAGGCTTGGTCACATAGATAAGAAGGAGATGCTGGTTCTTGAGTCAAAGAATATGCTTTCAGATTTGGAAGGCATGGATCGTGGTTCCTGTATGCAGAAGAAGAAAGTAAGGTTTCTTGAGGAATCCAATGTTAGTGACAAGAACGGGAAAGCCTTGGTTTTCAAGGAGAAGGTGACGGACAGAGTTCAGCATAAGGTGCAGAGGAATTCTGAGCAGAGCAAAGGTGATTTGGACAAGGTTTTGATCCAAAAAGAGCTCGCGGGAAAAAGTCAGGTCTCACAAGAAAAACACAGAGACCGACGTCGGCAGGAAAACCGGCGTCGGCGTCCAGACAGGGACCGACGTCGGCTATGTGCAGCCCGACGTCGGTGACTCGGGGCAGACAGAGACCGGCGTCGGCCAGGGGAAAATGACGTCGATGGAAAGGCAGTCGCAGGGAACCGACATCGGTCGGCTGCAGACTGAGATGTGACCGGCATCGGTTACTGAGACGAATTTTGGGTAGACAGCTAGTTGTCATGGAGTCTCAAGCGCCCATTTGGAGGACTGAAGGTGTAAGTAAGTTCTTAAATTCGTCATTTCCCTTCTTTACACTACTTGTTGCTCACTTATGGCATAGGACCAGGAAGTTGTTAAAGAAGCAGAACAGGTAGATCCAGGAAACAGTGGGAGCTTGGCATGGATGAGGATGTGATTCCTTGGAGGAGAACCAAACAGGTGTTTTGGGTAGTGTTGCCAGCTGGAAGTAAGCACTGAGAGACGAATGGATGTTGAGGATGAAGAAGAGCGGAAATGGATACATGAGATGGAAGATCAGGGTATATGATCTTGTATTAGCTGCAGGGCAATGGAGGTTTGATCATTGTGTTTCTCTTTACCAGGTTGGATAGTATTAGCTACACTATTCTATTTTCTGTATGATGTGCTTGTTGCAGGGTTACATATACAGGTATTTTTGAACTAAAGGTAAAGCTAGTTCAGGTGTTTGTCATGGAGAATCTGGGAGCAGCAAGATTCTTTGGCATGAGTGTGATCTAGAAACATGGAGGTCTTGTTGACTTTATTTCAGGATGATTGTGTGAAGCCGGTTAGCACGCCGATGGTAAGACAGTTCATAGAACAGGTGTCTTGATTCACATAATGAGGTCGAGTGCATGGTATGTACTAAACCTGAGTTTTCCCAAGTAGTGGGAGTTGTCACAAGTTTGGAGTCAATCCGGGAGAGTAATACTGAAGGGCAGTTCAGTTGGACCAGCAGCAGGTGCACATGCTATGCAGGGTCAAGTTCTTTTTCTACATGGTTGTAGATGCGGATGCGGCAGGTAATTTGGATGACAGATTTTGCATCACGAATTTTGTGGTGGTTGGTCTTCAAGAGTGATCTTGAGGAGGGATACAAAGCCAAGGAAACAAACTAGACGGTGTACAGGTACAGGTACAGGTTGCAGCTGTTTATCTCCAAGTGGGAGATTGTTAGGGTGTGGAGCTAAAAGCTTCAACCTTTGCAAACTGAGGAATAATGGTTGCTGAGTTCTACAGGAACCGGCGTCGGCAGCATGACCGACGTCGGCAGGATCCAGTGCAGAAGGCAACCGGCGACGGCAGGAAGTCGGCCGACGTCGGCAGAACCAGACCAGCAGGGACCGACGTCGGTCGCCTGTGTGTTCCCGAAGTGTTCGTTTCACGAACAGTTAGTTAAGTGAACTATGAGTTTGCATGTCAAGACCAGTCAGAGTCTTGGGCTGCGAGGACAATTGTCTAAATTAAGAGTCCTAGTTATTGTTTGAGTTAAGGATCTATTTATAGACCCATTGGCATGTATTGTATAAAGTATGAGATAGAAAGGAATAGTTCCTTCTAGTTGTAAGATCTATGAGTTGCAGGTTGTTGCAAGCTCATTGGTGATCTACATGTAAGCTTGGTCTTTGAATTGCAGGTTGCAGGTTCATGAGAGATCAGCTTGAAGTGCTATAGAGTGCTTGATGTACCGGCAGGGTTATTACTGACTGGTTGGTGAGGTGAACACCAATTCTGTGTGTGAGTTGGTTGTTGGGACCATTTTTTGTGTAGGAGAGTGTGTGTGAGAAGAATTACTGTACACTTGAGGTGTGGCGAATCTCTGTAAGGTGAAAGAGTGTGGCGGCTCTTTGATGTATTCTTTTCTGTTAGTGTTAATACAAGATAGTGTATTGTCTCTCATATTCTGTGCTATTGGTGAATTCTAGTTACTTGTGTTTCTGGTTATTTCCGCATATTCAATTGCTTATATATTTGGTAATCATACTGTGCTCTATCTGAGGAGCAATATCCTAACCAGTGGAGTCAGAGCATGTTTGTTGTTCCCTGATCTCCTGACAAGTGGTATCAGAGCAGGTTTGTTGTTCTAGATACCCAACATATTTTCTCTTAGGTTTGCCCACTTCAAAACATGACAAGGACTGTATTTTTATTGTAGTTGATCATTTTTCAAAAATGGATATCATGATTGCTTGTAAGAAAAATATATATACTAAAGAAAATACTCAACTATATTTTAGTCATGTATGGCTCCATTTTAGTCTCCCCAAGTCCATTGTCTCAGATAGAGATAACAAGTTCTTGAGCATCTTCTGGTCCACTCTATGGAAGATGATGGATAGAAAGATGATGAAGTCCATAGCCTTCTATCCATAGACTAATGGTCAGATAGAAGTGGTGAACCACTTAATTTTTCACATTATTTGGATGTATCACTCTAAAAATGCATGCACATGGGCTGAGGGGCTTCTTTTCATACAACATGGATACAATCAGGCCCTACACAGCTCGCCCAAGCACAGTCTATTCTAAATATGCTTCAGGTTCTAGCCTATGGCACTAATTGATATAGCCATTCCATTTTCCACCATAGAATACACACCTCATAGGAGATTTGAGGTAGAAAAAGCAATAAAGGTCATTGAATAAATATAACACATCTAGTATCAAGTTCATGACATCTTGGAGAAGATGAATCGAAAGTATAAGCAACACCATGATAAACATGGGATTACACACCATTTTATAGTGGGTGATAAGGGTTGGTTGTAGCTTTAAAAGGAATGACTTGTAGGCCCACATAGAAATTTTTTTCCTCTATGATATGGTCCCTACACCATCACCAAAAAAGTTGGAGAAAATGATTTTGAGTTGAACCTACCAACCTACCTTGGTCTACATCCAATATTTAAAGTGAAGCTCTTCAAACCATATCATCTACCTCTATTGTACACTTTAATTCTAGTAGAACAATTAGACATTGATGAGGTTGATTTGTAGATTTTTTCTCTAGTGGAGGAGGATCAGATGTGGACACCTAGATGAAGACAACAAGAGGATGCTCTATTCTGCTTTATCAGGTGGTCAAAAGGGGCTAGATTAGCCACCAAGGTGAGTGGCTCATAGAGAATAAAATCAAGACACAACTACCACACCTAATGAGTAATATTAATGCAATGGGAACATTATTTCCCAAGGAGGGAGGAATGATCTGGGCAACAATTCAGGTGAAAATTTGGGCAACAGTTCTACCCCAATTGATGATAGAACTTTTGGGAGCCATAACTTTTGCACCATAACTCTAATTGAATTCCCGTTTGAACCTTTAGAAAGATAACAATGAGGAGAAAGTGGTGAGATGGATTAAATATCTACTTAGTGGTTTTTTACCCCTGAAAACCCAATGGAAGTGCCCAAAATTTTAATTTTAGTAGTGCAGTCTAAAAATAGTGAGTTTCTAAAAATAGTAATTCCTTGAATTTTGTATTGTTTTAAGTCATGGAAGTTGAACCAATTAATATCCCTCAAGATTGGTGACCTTTCACATCCTCCTCCTACCTTAAAAATATGTATAAATGAAGATGTAACCCAAAATTGAATTTAGACATCTCTTCCCAAAGATAAACATATGGTTGTATTGCAATCTTGAGTAATAAAACATCTCTTCTCAGAGAATTCATTGTTACTATGTTATTTTCATGTTCTTTAAATATATTTCAATCAAAACTTTTGAGTTTTAGATCAGTGGTATCAGAGTGGTTTGTCTTGAGAGTGTATGATTTAGAGCAAGCAAAGTAAGGATGGTGTTGAAGTTGGAATTATCTTAGATGACTAAGAGGATGCTGCCTTTTGGGAAGACTTAGAAGATATTTTATACCTAAGCCTAGACAGTCAACCAAGCATCAGTTCAAAGGATCCATCATGTTGTCCCCAAAAATAGACTTCTCATTTTTGGGACAACATGTGAACTATTTTAGTTCAACAAACCAAAATAATCTCTTCCCTTCTCGAAATTTATTCTGAGCATTCAAATTCCTCATTTTTCAAGCTTCTCTGAAATCTACGGACTCTGCAGGAAAAAAGCAAGTTCTCAACACTTAGGTGATTTCAAGGTTCAAAGTTTAACCACTCCAAGGTTTAACGACCAAATGGTTCAATGCATTTAGTTCAAAAAGATCAAAAGGACTTAGCCAAATAAAAAGAATGAACTGTTGAACCTTGAACCAAAGGGTTCAACGAGTTCATAGGTTCAACCAGTGCGATGAAGATCAAAGAGCTTAGAAAAAACAAGGAAGTGACGTACTAATGGTTCAACAGGTTCAAAGGCTTATATAGGTAGGTTCAATCAAAAGAACAAGTTTTTGATAGTCATTTTTAGGACTAGTTCAAGGTTCAAAAGGTTTAACGGGTTCAATGAGGCTTGTTTCAAAGAATCTTGGTTCAAGTGGTCAATAGAAACAAGGGAATGAACCATTAAACTGTTGAACCAAAGTTGGTTCAATTGGTCAGTTCAAGTGACAAGTTCAAAGGAGTGCCCCAAGCATCAAAGACACAAGTGACCTTGCAGAGGGAATTTCCATGGCAAAAGTGACTAAGGAAGGAAACAAAAACCCGATAAAACTTAGCGGATGCTACCAAGTGTCATCTTTCGAGCCTCATTTCACTTTGTTTCTAAGAGTAGCGGATGCTACCATGTGTCCTCTATAAGCTAAGTGGAACATGATAAGTGGCATCATCTGCATGAATCTAAAATTAATCCTACATGGTTCTATAATGTTTCCAAAATGCAACGGATGCTGCCAAGTGTCATCTTTTGCAAGACACTCAAAAGGTGTCCAAAGCTTCTACAAGTTCAATGGATGTTGCCATGCATCCTTACCTATTTCATAGTGGATGTTGCCACATGTCACAATTTGAGATTCACATAAAATCAACTAAGGCAAATTTCCAAGGGACAAACAACCCTTTCAGAGGACACTCAAAAGCTGAAGTGAACTATTGCAAAAACCTGAAAGGCTAATTTGGAGCTCAAACAGCCCTTGCAAAGGGCATGAAGGGGGAAAATGGACCAATTCAAAGGCCAAAAGAGCAAAGGGATTTCCTTCAAAAAAGTTCCCTCGACAAAAGTGACAAAGAGACAATTCCTTTGGATAAATTGTTCGAAAGAATTCCTTCAAACTTTTTCCTCTAAAAGAAAAGTCTAAAGAAATAGAAAACCCACTATGCTACCACATGTCATCTTCAAAGTCATAGCAGAAGCTGCCACGTGTCATCTATTGAGACACAATATCAAATGTAGTAGAAGCTACCAAGTGTCATCTTCCATAAGGTTCTCAAAAGACCAACAAGAAGTGACTAAGGAACATAGCATCAAACTGAATCGAGGACCCAATTCAAATAACCAAAAAAGGAGGAATGACCAGAAACATTTATGCATCAGTTATGTTTCTAGAAGTAGACCAGCAAGTGGATATTGAAAGATGTAAAATTTCAATAGCATGACTCATTTCTCTACATTGAGAAAAGTAAATGGGTAAATGCCCCTAAATTCCAGCATGTCTTCTTAACAAAATTCAATGCAACATGATGTGTTACTGTTCCCAAGTCCTTCTTGAAGAGGCTATATAAGGTACTCTCTTTTATTGTTTTAGGGATCTATCTCTCTTTGATTATTAGAAACAAAACTCTACCCAAATTGAAAGGCATTACTAAGACTTTGAGCTTAGATTGTTGATCATATTTTGTTATTGGAATAAGAAAGCAAGTGACTTTTTAGACTTTATGCTGTGATATCTTTGTTTTTGGGGAAACTGTTCTTATGTCTTTTTCCTTAATATATTTTCTATTCCTTTAATTCAATTAAGTATAATTAGTGAAAGTAGTCAGGAAGGTGTTCTGAAGCCAACTGTGGAGAGACTTTATGTCCCCACAATTGCCTTTAGTGTGTTTTCTTTTTGTTTCTGTGTAAAGGACCTTGGGATGACTTTGTGCTACATCTCAATCTGCTAGTTACTATGTCCTTGGTTACATTTTACAATTACTACCAGGAAGATTTTTGTGGTTTGATGAATAGTATTTTTGAAATAAGAGGAGTTCTTTCTGTCATTTCCTTTGAGATTTCTTCTTTGATTTGCATGCATCATCTCTGAAAAAAGAGAGATGGATGGTTTATCCTACCTTTGAGTATTATTTTATATTTTTATATATAACATATCTATAGGGAACCTCCCCTTGATTAGAGGAGAGATTAGTCCCCTTTTGATGTGGTAAACTTACACATTTGGACGACCAATCTTCCTACTTTGGATGATCAGACCTATTTTGTTTATCACTACGCTGATCGACAAAATATTCAACCAACACATCACATGTTTGCTTTATTTAGAGTGAAAATTTGAGCCATCAAATGAGAAGGTTACAAATGTTTCTATAGTCCAATATGAGGTATGCCTTGAATAAATAGACCAATATGTCTATATTAGAGACATGTTTGTCCCATTTTACCCACTTGAGATCATGCCAAAGGGATTAACAGCCTGGCATCTCAGTTCACATATCATGATCTCTCAAAAGAAAGGTATTTTTCATCCTATTTTATCACAAGTGAATGAAACTCAAAGTTTTCCATTTGACCCAAGTGGAAGGTACTAATAAATTATAACCTTGTACATATTAGAGTAGTTTCCATGATTTTATTTGAGTGCCTTTGTGCACTTTTCATTTAATGAGTTAGTGGTTTTTCCTTCCTACAAGTATCTACATGCACTTGCCTTTGATTTTGTTATTTTTCTTTTGTCCTTGTTTCTTCAAGAGGAAGTTTTGGGAAGGGTCAGTCTTGTATCCAATTTTAGACCAGTTTAGTTGTAAAGGATAATGACTCCATGTCTAATAGATTAGATAAGGCAAATGGTATGGTTTATTAAAAATTAAAGACATGCTTCCTTATGAGTCACCAAAGATGTTGGCCAATTTTTGTCCCACATACCAAGCTTTTACCTAGTTTAAAAAGCCGAGTAGTGTTCATGTGAAGTAGTGGATCAAAAGGGGCTTTTAAACGGGTCCAAGATTTCAAGTATCAAGCATGAGTCTAGAATAATATACATGCCTTGGAAAATATAAGTAAAAACCCATTTTGGGGCCAAGTCTTTGGCCTAAAGTTTAATTATTTTGGGCTTTTATTTTGATTAAGTGTTCATTCTTTTGGGCTGTTTCTTTTGGACTTTTATTTTACTAAACTAATTTCTTTCAGAATTTCTTTTGGCTAAGTTTTGAATTCTTCCAGACAATTTGTCCAAGGAAAATTTTCTAAAGGCATGAACTCTTTTAGACAAAGTGTCTAAAACAAAATACAAGGACCTTTTTCTTTCAAAGAAATTGTTTTGCAACAATTTCTTTGAAGACCTTTTTTCTTTTAAGAAAATTATCCAAATACTTTTTTCAAAGGGTATTTTGCCAAGCAAAGTGGCCAAAACACTTTTACCAAAGGGTATCTTATTGATAGAGTGTCCCAAAAAATTTCCACAAAGGGTCATTTATTTCAGGGAAAAGGTCCAAATCAAAAGCCCTGAAAGGTCATTTTTAAAGGAAGTGATCAAAGCAAAATTTCTAAAGGGTAAGTCTTCAATAAGGTGGATCACAAAAAAATCCTGAGGGTAAATTTTTCAAGAAAAGTGTCCTATACTTTTTCATGAATGGTATATTTTTCATAAAAGTGTCCCAAACACTTTATCCAAAGGGTGATTTTCTTCACCAAAGGGTCTAGAGTAGTTTCCCTGAAGGCTCTTTTTTTCTTTTAGGAAAGTGACCAAGACAAAATATCTGAAGGACACTTTTCAAAGTTTCAAAGGGAAAAGGGGGATATTCAAAAATGATAATACCCTATGGGATTAAAAGAGTGATTGGAATGACTTATAAGTGTATATCATCCATCTGCTTCTTCATTGTATTGATCTAGACATTTTGAGGCTAGTGATAGAAATTCTAAGTAGGCAGTTTGACAATGCTATATCTCACACATGTGAGTGAGTAAAGTTATGGAGATCTAAAGTTGGCCTCTCAGCCAAATTTTGCTATTTTTCCATATCCATTTTTTTAGAAATTCAAACAGAGCTGAGTGAGCATATTGACAAGGCCATATCTTGCACATGCAAAAGTTTCATGGGAAAATGGTCACATGGGTTTGTCCATATTGGTCCCTAGTTAATACGTGCTAAGTTTTTGGTTATTTGCTAAATCATGATGGAAGTTATACATGTTAAAATTTGGCTCCTCGATCAGATTTCACTAAGTTTCACATACTTAGCCAAATGAGCTAGATTGCCACCAGGATATCACATAGGAACAAATGAACCAGCTAAATTGTGAAATTTTTATCTTCACTTAGAAACCTCATGCAACTAATAAATCAAGAATAATTGTAGATCTATATGTCAAGAGTATCCTAAAAAATTTTTAGTCCCGTGTGAGCTTTTTGGTTTGAGTTAGAAGCTTCTAAATTTGGACCTATGCAGTAAGACATTCATGCTAATGTCAAGTTTAAGCTTGAAAAAAATAAGTTATTTTGGGCTTAAATTTGATGGTCGCATGAATGTCAATGATGGTTGCATAAATGCCATTTGACATCTCATAAACCATAATTTTTAAGATGATGAACTAGCTATTGGATTTCAAATAGTAGGTCCCAATAAGATCAATGGTGTTTTCTCGATTGTAGATCTTGATCCAATGGTGTGAGATGGGTCAAATAGTCATAGAGCTCAACAGACTAACACATGGTGTAAGTGCATGAATTAATAGACTAATAACAAGATCCTAAGGATTAATGTGCATTTGACATGTGGTGTAAGTAAAGAAAAAGTTGAGAATTCAAAGATCTAAGGGCTCACATTTGTTTGTAATTTGAAAATCAAATAGAGTGAGGGTAAGGATGATGTAAGTGGGACCAAGAAAATTTAAGAAGAAAATATGTGAATGCCAAGTGTCAATAACATGTTAGCTTGAGTAGAAGATCCATGGATCTCACTCAATCATATAGGAAAAGATCAATGGAGTGAGCTAAGTCAAAAGTGTCTATGATCTGAGTTAGCTTTGATATCCAATGGAAAAGGATTGAGTCAAGACATTTTAAACTAGGCTTGATGGACTAGATCAACTTGGGAAAAGTAAAAAAATCAACTTGATCTGGTGGAAATATATAAAACCAAGCTCAAATATGATCTAAGTTGGACCAAAATGCATAAATAAAGGATAGAGCATTGATGTTAGGGCTCTATAGAGATAGATTAGGTCTTTTAGACCTAAAATAGATACAAGGTCATCAAGTTAGTGGCTAATTTGGACTAAGCATCATGTAGAATGTCATATCTATATGGACTATAAGAAAACTAATAATCTTAGATTGGTTTTCATCTATAGTTAATCTAGGTCTAGGTTTTAATGCATGGAGTAGGTTTATTTAATCAATGAAGGAGCATCCTAATCCATGATCCTGATAGAGAGATGCCCAAAGTAGATATAATCAAAGCTTAGTCATGTTTATAGATGTAATGGTTTTATCCTTATATAGAAGCTAAGTGAAAATATGCATAATAGATCAAAAGTGTTGGGAACTACAGCTAAGGGACTTCAATGCATCCTCAGAACCTTTGGAGACCTCCTCACTTAACAAGCCACAAGCAGTGTCCTGATTGATAAAAAAGGTGTCAAGGTTTTCATTAGCTAAGGATAAAATGTGTCAGCTTAGGCTCTATTAATGACCTGGGACAAAGTGTTCTTGTTTTGATGATGTGTTCCCACATCTCTTCTCTTTTCTCACCTTCTCTTATATAATCCCATTTTCTTCTCCTTTGAAAAGGTACTCAAATTTTAGACTTTTTATCTTTCTTGGAGATAGGGAACTCTTTGGGATACTGCAAAGTATGCTCAGCTTGATTAGGCCTGACCCTATCAAGTATTTTTAAGAACTAATATTGACCAAATTTGACCTTTGATTAAATTTGAGTCAACTCCATACTTTTTAAAACTTTATATAAGTTTATTCTTGTCCTATATGGGTGTCATTGTAATCTAAATGTTCCACTTATGCCTAGCCTAATCTTAATTCAAGTCTAGCCATTTGTACCAACCAAGTCAATGATGGTCAACCCTATTCATATAGGGTCAAACATATTCAAAGGTATGAATTATGTTATTTTTTTCCTAATATTGTTTTTAATATGATTTAAGACATCTTTATTTCATTTGATTACTTTTATCATGTTCAATATACAAAAAATTACCTTGTGGGCCCACTTTGAGCTAAGAAGGAAGACTTGTACCGATGGATAAAATGACTAAATTATCACCAAGATATGGATAAGTGGAAGAAGTTAGAGGATGTTAGATTCAGGTTTGTCTTAGTTCAATATTTAGTTATGGTAAAAAAGGGGAGTTTCTTCTTGTTTTTAGGCCCTCTTAGGCACTTATATGGTCCCCATCATCTGATCTCTAGATAAAAACATGGGTGGAGTGTATCTTCACCTACTCACACCAATTTAAATGTTTTAACTTCAAGGAAAATTCAAAAATATGCATCTGCAACTCATGTTTCTTCTTTTTCCTCTTGGCATGCAAAGGAAGGTCAACTTCAAGCACTTGGTATGGAAGGTACAAGTAGATTTGGGAGGAGTGATTCTATAGGTGGAATTAAATTTGAATAAAATTAATTTTAATAATATTATTTTTTGTTTTGGTGCCTCATTATTTATGAAAAATTATTAACAATCTAGGTAGCCTGTTATAGAATTGCATCCAAGAGGGGTATAGTCATGAATCTATTTCTAGTTTTTAGAAAATTCAATCACTTGGTATGAAAGGTAAAAGTATATTTTGGAGGAGTGATTATATAGGTTGATTTAAATTTGAATACACTTAATTTTAATAATAGGGGTTTGTGTTTTGGTGCCTCATTCTTTATGAATAATCATTAACAACCTAGGAAACCTGTTATAGAATTGCATCCAAGAGGGGTAGAGTCATGCATCTATTTATAGTTTTTAGAGGTCCTTGGAGATAAATTATCTTAATGAAGTGTTTTTAGACTAGAATAAGTCTCTCTTCATGAAAATTTAAATATATAACACTTCACCTCTCATTGTCTTTGAAGGAGTTTTCAAATAGTGCTAGTTTTATGAAGTTTGTAAAGATGGGTGCATGTCTTGTGTTTTCCAATGTCTAGGGAGATTCATGGTGGTGATAATATGCTTGAGGTTCATGTGTGAATATATATTTCATGTAATCATCTTGTGGGAAGTCCAACTAGTACCCTTCCAAAGCCAAATTGCTCATCTTTACCTTGTTTACCACCTTATCACCTTCAGTCAAGTTTGTGCTTATTTCATGGAGGATGTATGGATGTGAGAGAGTTGGGAGACATGGTGGAATAAATTTGTATCTTTAAAACCCTTAAGAATCATGGTTTTCATGTCATGAAGCACATAGGATGCTATATAAGCATGTTTTCACTTCAAGGAAAGTTATCTCCATTTTGGGCTCTTAGTCCCTAAGTGTATAAAATAGAGATCCTATAGCTTTTGTCAATTAATTTGTGACATGGTGGAAGAATATTTAATCAATTTTATTTATTTGGCCTTGTATTCCTATACACCTAGTGCAACTATGCCAAATTTGGGAGCTGAAGAATAAGTGAAAGGTGGATTTTGAGCTTATCCAAGTTACAAAGAAATCACTAAATGTTAACAGTGATATCTACAGGATTCTTAATGAGTACTTACCTTATAATGAAATTGAAAATTCCTATAACTATTCTTGCAAGAGGGAATAATTCCAAATAACTCAACAACCAGTCCTGATCACTTAAGCCATGAAGAAGAGTTATGTTGCATGGAAAGACCTTTTGGGCCTATCCCCTATTCGTACACAAGGTAGAGCATACCTTAGAAGCAATATTTGATGATTAAATTAAGTAGATGGTTTTTAGGTTTCCTTGGAAGGAACTAAGTCCTAGTATGAATGCCAAAAAGCTAAATACAATCTCAATAAGCTTTATACACTCTTAAACATTCTCCAAATGACTAAATATAAACAAGTCTAGATTATCCATATATAACCTAGTATTGGAGGTTGGTCTCAGTCAGGGGTAAGGGAGGTTTTGAAGCTCAAATAGAGCATGTAATAAAATGGAATGATGATAATGGAGTGATAAGAGGAAAACAAATGGAATTACATACATTTTAGGTCAAGATTCCCTATAGTGACCTACAACCCCTGTATGAACTGAGCTAGGGATCTAAGAATGAGACCAAAGAACAAGGTATGAGATGGTTATTTTGACCAATCAGAGTGGTTTCAATATTATAGATAGATTTTAAAATTGTTTAAAGACCTTAAAAATTTTCTAGTGACCTTATTGCTCCTACAAAACCCCTAAAGCCATCTACAATAGGACTGAGATGACAAACACACTCAAAATAGGGTTTGTTAACAATTAGAGAGAAGTTGGAGGTTGACAGGGTTTGAAGGTTTCCAATTTAAAGTAAAGAATGAACAAGGTTTTATGACTTAAATAATAATTGAGATAGGATCCAAAAACATCACCTTAAGTCCTAAAAAAACCTATAGGTAGGGTTAATGGGATGTCTTAGTCTTAAGCATAAAGTGCTTAACCTTGGAGATGAAAGGAGCATGAGTGCATGAGAAAGTGAAATTAGATTAGAATAATGGCATGATGACCAATTTAATGAATTTTTGATAATAAATTAATTTTTTTTATGTCATTAAAGCATGAGTTAAGTTAGGATAACCTACAGTCAAAATATGCCAAGCTAAACCAAGAAATGAGCAAGGTTAGTGTTGTAAGTGCTAGTATCATTGTGAGACCAAGGCAAGATGTTGTTTTAACTTTGAAATATTTTCAATAAAAATATATATGGATATTATCACCTTATAATATTCCAAAAAAATAAGATATTCACCAACATTACCCCTGTTTACTACCTCAGTTAGGTAGGGTCATCTTCCAAGCTTGAGCAAAGTGTAGGTTTGACTACTTCAAGATGGAAGGAAGGTATCAAACATGATAGGGTGGTAAAATAATATAAAATGAAGGTGATGATATTACAATAAAGT
Organism: Torreya grandis; assembly: GCA_037957365.1. Lineage (NCBI taxonomy): Eukaryota > Viridiplantae > Streptophyta > Pinopsida > Cupressales > Taxaceae > Torreya > Torreya grandis. The sequence continues at coordinate 294,480 of JARHVA010003655.1, read as the reverse complement.
GAAAATAACATTCTAAGGCCATCTTCTTATGAGCAAAGTTGACACAGTCTATACAATCAGGGCAAGGGAACCTTGTTTTAAGGGGTAAGTGGAGGGTTTCACTAGTAAGAAATCTTTTCAAAGGCTTCAAAAGATTAATGAGATTTAATTAAGGATGGATAAAATTTAAAATTATTTGATAATCATGGAGGATATATATAAGTAGCATCCATAAGGAGGTTTAGGTAAAAAACATGCAAAAATAGGGTTTTTGACCCCTTTTTTGAGGAAATGGAGATTGTTAGACCCCTTAGAAAAGGAATATAATAAAACCCTTAAATAAAAGTGATCATAAGGAAATTTTTGATCTCAAAAAATATTCAATTTTCTCATAAAAATAGGTTTAATACCCTATGTTTTGTCTTAGAGGTAGGTCAGTCCTTTTATGCACAAGAATGGTAGTTTTTGGGAAATGTGAAGAATGGAGGGATTGTACTTAGTTTGATCAGTAAATGAGGTTTGGAAATTTGGGGAATAAATTATGGAAAATAAAAAACTATCTTGGAGAGTTGGGATGCCAATAGGATGGTTTGGACAAAGAGGTCTGCAGGTAGGCTTGACAAAGAAACATGCAAATCTAGCCCCTAAGGTAAAATCACTCCAAGTCATAGGATTAGAAAAAAATTATAGTGAATTTAATGAATTATATGGGAATTATAATTATGTTTTAAATCTATTTTAAGGCATTTTAAGTGCAAATAAAGGGTCATATAGCTCAGAAATGCAAACTAGCTCATTGGCAAGGTGTAGACCTTGTCCCAAACTAGGGGTCATTTACCTTTTTCACCTTTGGTGATCCATTAAAAGTATTGGAGATTGTTTTTGGGGAAGATAAAGACATGTTAATTTTTTTTTTTTTTTTTTGTAAAATAACTCCATAAGAAGCCATTTTTTGGCCTTAAGAGTGCTTAGACCCTCATGAGAAGCATATAAATGACTCAAAGGTCAACTTTGGACAGTCATACCTCCCATAATATTTTTCATGGGACCCTAATACATTTTTATATGTTAGGGAGGGTAATTGAATATAAATTAGTGGCATTTGGAAAGGGTTTCAATGTCTGATCTTTATGAATAAAGGTTAAGAGTTTAGCCTACTCAAAACCCTTGTAAAACCCTCACAAGAATTTGATTAGAGAAATATTTATATTTTAGAATATAAATGGAAGTTAATGGAAATTAAAAAACTTGGATGTTTTATATGACTCTTAGAATATCCCACAAATGTGTTTTTTTAATACATAATTGTATAGATCAGAGGAAAACAAGGCTTGTTTTGACCATTTTGAGTGGTGTGTGAGCTACAAGAGGATTTAAGAGATGAAAAATGATTTGAAAGGAATATTTAAACTTTAGATAACTCAAAAAATCAATCTAATCTCATGTATAAACCTATAAATTCCTCAACTAGGCCTTAATGTTTAGGTAGTCCAGTGAACCAACTAGTGAACACTTGTGGAAAGTGGTGAAAAGTAATTAGGGAAGCATTTTAAAGGTTTTTTATTGATAATAATGATATGGGAACCTTTTAAAATTGTAATTACCTCTTTTTCATGGATTATTTTGGAAAATTGTGATTTTTTAAATGCCAAGTGTAGAAGGTGCATGGAAAAGAGCCATTTTGAAATTGCCAGAGATGATTTTGCATGTCCAAAAGAATAGGGATGTTCAAGGATCAATAAAATTAATGTGGGAACTTTTTTATAACCCATATTTATTATAAAAATAATAATACCTAACCATATGTAGATAAAAGGTAGTTTTGGAAGGTGAATCATGAAGGTGATTTTATGCCACTTTTCACCATTCTTATGACTTATTTTTGATAATTAGACCTCCTTGGAAAATTATACCTATATTACATGGAATATATCACCCAAATAATCTTCAAAATGTAAGTATAACTGATTTTTTCAAGGTGACACATGTCCAAGTGACCCTTGGACTTCCTTTCTTGCTCATATTCTCAAAGCTATAAATATGCATTCTCTTGGTTCATTTTATCAGCCTCTATTGGTTGATGGGGAAAATATAGAATTTTTTTTACTTGAATAACTATTGAAGAAATATACAAGTGTTATTTCCACTCATATGTTGTAATATTGAGTAATGACTTGAATCTTGTTGGTCTAGTCTAGTGAAAGATTATCTTTTCTAGCTTATACTCTTGATGGTCTACCAATTTTTAGAAAGGATATTATTGTAGGTATTTTATAGTATTATTTTATAAGTTTATGGGTATAATATAAGTGTTTCATTATTTTATCCCTCCTTGGAATCATTCATTCCCTTCCTAAGAATCATATACCTTCTTGAATCTAGCATATGAAACATTAATGTAGGAATGGATCCTAAGTTGTGAGTCTTGTGTGTGGAACATCTTTGTTTGTATTTAAGTAGTGGTTTAATTTAAGTGAGGGGAAATTATATATTATTTCATCACACTTCTTTTATTTTAGTTGTTTTTCTTGATCCCTTTTTATCTTCAAGTTACTAAGTTAAAGAGAAAGCTTCAAAGAGTGCATCAAGGGGAGCTAGCCCCTCATCTAGAAAATCATTTCTCAACATTGTCACCCATAAAAAGAGAAATTTATCCATAGTTAAACTTGGATGATGATAAATAGGAATCTCCTTAGGGGTGGAAATCCAAGTGTCAATAATTTTTGGCATGCTTAGTGGGACTTCTAAGTCTTAGAAGATTATTCAAAATTGGTGCTGGTCTTGACACATTTGAATTGAGAAAAGCATCTACATTCAATACCTAGAAAATCCATTTAAGAATTTAAGTACTTAGTTGATTATAAACCCTTTTTTCCATGTGAAAAGTAACCACTAGGTTTGTTACTAAAGGTGTACCTTTTGATTTTGTGCAACTACCTCTATATTCCACCAAAAGGTTTAGGTTTGTCAACACTCAACCTTATAAAATAGATTTTTTGTTTAAATATTATAAGTTTTTGTTACATTCCATTCATAAAATCCATAATTATCATTCCAAGATGGGTAGAATATAACCTTTTATGCCTTTCACTGGGGTATCTCCCTTGCATCTTGCCTAATATGATCAAATTCTAGGAGCAACCCTCGAAAGTGTCCCATATTTTAGTGGGGATGGTCCTATTACTACCATCAAGCACATTAGGAGTGTAGAATTTTTTTTTAATATCTAAAACATCACCTAAGAAAATTTATCTATTAGGTGTTGGCCTTGTCTTTCAAAGGAAAATATTTGGATTGGTATGAGACCCTACCTGTAAATTCTATTGGCTCATGGGATGAGTTGGGGGATCTATTAACTAATAGGTTTAGAGAAAAGAATTATCACATATCTCTATCTGAGAAATTCACCACAATCAAGAGGGAACCACATGAATTCATTCAATACTTTAATACTAGGTTCAAAAAAACTTGGGATAGAATCCCAATTCTTGTGAGGCCAACCTCAAACTATGCATTTTTATACTATTTGAAAGCATTGAATAGTGACATTGCCTTGATGATTCAATATATGGGTGGAATTTTTTTTTGTATTCATATAAAATATACATAAATGATGAGAAATATCTTTTCCAAGTGAGAAAGATAGTTCTTAGACCTCTAATGCCACTATTCCCTGATTTGTATTCTCCTAATTAAGGTGCATTGCCCACTTTATCCCCTTTGCCTAATCAAGAAAGGCCTACCATTTATCCTTAAAATGAAATAAAAAAAGTTAAAATCTTGCTTCAAATTTTTAAAAATGAGTTAGTTTCCCTCAAAATACAACAATCTCAAGGTTATAATCCATATCAAACATACAATCAATTTGGGCAAACAAGTAAACCTCTTTTCCAAATCAATACACAAGGACAAGGCCAAATCACGCATGTCAAGCCTAATCAAATATATAATCATAGTTCTCAATCACTTCCAAATTCCTTGTCCTCACTCAAAACAATTTGGTCTAAGAACAACCCAACTATCCATATTTTGAACATGGTCAAGAACAAGTGACTTATGCAAATGAAATGCATAATCAAGGCATGGTAATACAAGGTAGCCAATATTTCCAAGCTTAAAATTTTGAAGGATAAATGAAAGTTGGGGTGGAAAATTGACAAAATTATACTGATTATACCCTCATAAATCATTTTGAGGGTGAGTTTTATGCCATTAATTACATGGGGAATACAATAAATTAGAATACTAGTGTTACCTCCTGCACTAGGTCCAAAAGGAGGGCTATTGAGGAGACTCAAGGAACCAATAAAGGACATGTTTTTACTCATACATCATATTATATTGGAATTGGGACTAATTCAACTCCTAAAACATAATAAAATTAGAGATTTCAAAGCATGAAGACAACTCCTATGCCTCCATCTCCATAAGCTACATCACAATGTGTTAGTGCTCCTGAAGAGTTCCCTAAGGTAAGTAATCCTTATATTAATGTTGTGGACCAGATAAAGAAGATACATATGAATATATCATTGTGGGATTAACTAAAATTACTAGGTAAAATGATATACTATAAAAATAATAACATGGATTGGGTAAACAAGCTAGCCCATCTAGAAATGCCAATGTGGTTTTAGTCAATGGAACTCAATCTATAGATGGTCAAGTAAAGAAAGATTAGAAGACTCCTAATTTTTAAATATATATAATAATTGGTGATTTATTGGTTTATAATTGCATCATATATAGTGGAGGAATCACATCACTTATACCCAAATGTATATCAGATAAGCTAGGCCTTAAGTATGCGCTAATGACTAAAGGACTTTTGCAATTGGATGAATCGTGAGCCAAGACTTTGGGGGTAGTTAAAGGTTTGAATTTTATCCTCCATTATTTTATTACCTTTTAAATTCCATATGACGTGGTGGTGGTAGATTTAGAGAGGATTACAAAGCAAGTTAGTCAAGCATTAGTCTATAAACAATGAAACATACATAAAGAACTAACTAACCAAGCCTATCTATTCCTATGGGAATTATAAAGGATAAAAAGAAACAAATGAAAGAAATAAATCACCTAATTACCTTCAAAAATGGATTCACCATACCTATGTGGTTCAAAAACATGTTCTCCCTTGATCAATCATCCTTATCTTTGTCAACAATGGTGGTAAGCTCCTCCAATGCCTCAAGAACACTCCATAAAACCTAGGCTCTTGATTGTAAATCACTAAAATAACATATAAATGAAGCTTTGTGGAAATAATTTATCATTATAACTTTGAAATGCTCAAGTTTTGAATATATTTGATCATAATAACCTTTCACCAAAATAGCTTAGAAATGATGTCCATAGCCTCTCTATTTATAGATTTTTGAGATTGGTCAAGATCAACCTAAACCATCCATCTTGATATGAAGATATGTGGTTGAGGATAATCCTAATATTTTATGCACTTATGGCTTGATGGATACCACCCCATAGATGACATCACTAGGTGATGTAGATAATAAGAATCAATTTTAAAAAAGAAATATTCAAAAACTCTCATGGAAAATCCACTTAAACTCTTGATTTGGATTAATTAGCCTTAAACAAGGTTAATCAACATTTGTGAAATTATTTGAAAATTGGTCCTTAATTAATCAAAATGGTTAGACAGTCAAATTACTATGTCATAATTTGACTCAGGAAGAATTAGAGGGTGATGCTAGATGAATTAGAGCCATATTCCCATTTAAAATGTTGCTAATAATAAATAACAAATGTACATGATGTGTACCAATAAATTTAGAAGAAAAGAGTGATCCAGAACACTAAATGGAAAAATTATCATTTTGAATTGAAATGATCTGATCAAAGTTAGGTGGCCCATAAAATGCATTTCCATATTTAGGGATACTTTGAACTGAAATGGAACTTGTAAATGACAAGTTCAAACCATTTAAGATGTTTTATAGATTTTGACCTAAAATGTGCATTTGAGTGTAATTCATGTAAGATCGACAATTTCAACATAAATGGTATTAGGAATTGGATGTCTACATTTTGACCTTATTAGAGAAGGCATAGCAAGACTTTCAGGTGAAGAAACATCTTTTCAAAGAAAATATTTGTCAATAAGAAATTGGAACAAACCCATGATGCCCCCTTGAGAGGACATACTAGGATGAAAGAGCAGGATGAACTCTCAAAAAGAGAGAGAAAGTGAGAGATTAAACCATGAAATATATCACATCTAGATGAGCTAATGCTTGAACACGTGATTATAATCAATGACCAAAATATAATAAGAGGTATAATAGGCCCGAAAGATGGTGGGAATGGGATGGATACAATCCATAAATATAAGGGACACACTGTACATGTACTTAATTTGAGAGTAAAGCTGCACACTTATGACATTGATCAATCCTAAAATAATTTGCACACTAAAATATTACCATCATGGGATTTAATGTGGAGAGCTTAGAATTAGAATAAAAGGGAGAATGTTCTACTTTAGGAAGGGAAACACCACTAGAATGGGGTCTCCAAAGAGAAGATAATTAGAAGTGCCCTAGTAGAGCAAATGTGATCGTGATAAAATAGTTAAGCCCTAGTAGTGTAAATATTGATCATTAATAAATAATAAATAATGATTTTTCCCTTGTAGAGCTGATTTGATTTAGACATTGTTTAGATGTTGTGCCCCAACATGGGTAATTTGGCAAGCAAAATAGCTCAAGGATATAACCCAAAAGATAGGTTAAAGTGAGCAGCTGCAAATATACATGCAATGGTGTAATGGCTTAGAAATCCATATAAAACCAAGCATATAAGAATGCACAAGTGATGAGATAAATGAAAAGAAGAATGGAGATAACTGAGCTAACCTTAATATAAATTGAGTGCTTCCTACGTAGTTCGATGGACTCATGTTCTAATATGAACTTTAGGCCAATGTAGTTCACCCAAGTTAGGGAGAGAATGGAATGATGAATGATGAAAAAATGACCAAGAATTGATTAGACTCACAATGTATGCAAAGAGATGCACAAATAAGCATAGACAAAGAAGCTTGAAATGCATGCTACCTAGAAGCCTAATTCCATATCATGAGCCTAGGTTTTATAGAGTGTTCTTGAGAATCATTCATCAGAGCTGATGTTGACATTACGACTTTGAGCCCTGAGCACAAAGTGCTTGCTATAGCAAAAGAAATTAGGCATAATCAGTATGAATAACTTAGAATGACATAAGATTCCAATTGCACTGAGCTAGTTCAAATGTGAATATCTATAACTAAGGATAATGGTAAAAAAATGACCAAAACTAGAGTGTCAATAATTTACATTTAAACGAAAAAGCCAAAACAAAGAAAAAGACAAACATAAATGAACCTAACTTGAAACCAAGATATGATATATCAAGACTTAAGTAGGAATAATTTTTTTTTAAAAACAAAAGGTGAGAACATCTTAATTACATGAGACCAAGATATGAATAATCAAGATCCATGTGGACCATCAAGGTATTCTTGAACACAAAAGACAAAAGAAAAATCAAATATTAAAACAAGACAAAGAAACACAAGACCAAGAATGGAGTGAGAAATAATAAAAAGAAAAAAGGAGAAAAAATAAAAGGAGAGGTGTGAAAGCACAAACAAACTCCAAGAAAACACAATGAAACACCAATAAAATTCAAATAAACACACACAAATAAAAAACCAAGTTAGTATGGTTTAAAGACAAATGTTCATGCATGTGTAGTAGAGGCATTACTTTCTACCACATCATAACAAAGGAAAATGACACGATAATTGTTCCCTAATTAAAGAGGAATAATGAAAGAAGAAATGGGGAAAGAGAAGAAAAGGAAGGGATTGGCTGAGTTGACTCTAGATGTATAATACAAGTGGATGCTGCCTTCATAGTTCCATGGATGCATGTTCCAACATGAACTTCAAGCCAAGTGTAGTTCTCCCAAGAAATGGGATAGAAGAAAAAATGATGATCAGACTAACATGATTAATGTTATAGAATAAATGGAAGAGATGACAAATAAATGAGAATGGTCTAGTAAACAAGAAGTTGATGAGATGAGAAAGAATGACCTTAAAAAATGGCAAGTGCATGGGACAAGATGAGATGAACTAGTGTTTCTATGATTGTAAAATGGTAAGATCATTCAAAATTAACAGTTTCTCATAAAATGGTGAGAGCATTCTTTCTTAGCAGTTGTTCACAAAATAATGAGTGTGTTTAAACTTAATAGTTGCTTGTAAAATGGTGAGAGCATGTGATGGTAGAATGGGAATGTACAAATATACAGAAGCATGAGATAATGTTTATGATCTTTTGTGGATCATGTTTTGATGTTTTTGGTATTTTCAAAGTATTTCCAATGTTTTTGGTGTTTTTAGAATAAAATATGCATAAGGTGGGACCATCTAGTCAAGGAGATGCATGTCCTAAGAGTAGAGATTCCAATAAGATAACTAAGCTAGCTAAAATGGCCCATGCTCACAAATTAGTGAGAGAAAGGATCTCGATAAAATAAGAAAGAAGTAAAATAATTATACTAAAAAGATACAGCTATTCACCTGTCAAAAGTTGCACAAGATTGTCCTAGCTGAATTGCTTTGTAGAACCATCAATGAAGATGTTCATAATGCTTATGAGCATAATCAAGATCATGATCCCCACACTAATAATGTGGCTTATAATAATGTGCCTTGTGACTACAATAACATGATGGGATGTATTTATGCAACCCACATTGCCACTGTTACTATGATGCCACATGGCTGATCTCATATTCCTCACAACATGAGACCCATCATTAATAGGGTTAGCACCCTCTCTCCCTAGTAATACCATGTTGAGTTTGCATCATCATGTTGCTACTATATTTTCATGAGTTATTAATCCTAAACAATAGTACCATTCTTTTAGAGACTCCTTGCTGACCCAAAATTATAATAATGTTGTCAATCGCCCACAAATCACCATCTATGGCCCTTCACCCACTGCTTTCCATAAACCCCATGAGAAAATTGTGCCAATGGTTCTAAATCTAAATACTATCCCAATAAAGACTAAACTAGTTCAATCCATAATTCAAAGGCCTTATAGTCTAATGGACCAATTAGATAAAACCCCTATGCAAATTTCCATATTAGAACTCTTGCATACATTTGATGTCCATAAAACCATCCTCAACAAACTTTTACAAGAGTCTATTGTGCCTAATGATATAAACCTTGATTAGTTCTAGAAACTAATTAGACATTTGTCTTCATTTTGACAAATCATGTTTGATCAAAAGGACATGTCCACCCTTGGCCCAAACCATAATAACCCATTATACATTGAGATAATCATTAAAAATCACAAGATCAAGTGGGTTATTATAGATAATGGTACAAGGCTGAAAATCATATCTCTTAATTGATGTGATGATTGGGTTACATGGATAAAGACATTCGGCCAAAAAATATTACAATCAAGGCTTATGATAACATTGAGAGGGAGTCATCCAGTATAATTTGGTTACCAATCATGGTTGGGGTTATTTATCATCACACATTATTCCATATTATGGATATTGAGCTTCCTTATAACATACTTCTTAGTCATCCTTGGATCCATAAAGTACAAACATCTTAAAGCAGAGTTTCCCCATGACGGGATCAAGGTTACTATTCCCACTGATCAATAGCCATACCAATACTAGAAACATCTTAAAGCAGAGTTTCAAAATTATAACTATTGTCCAGGTTCTAGATTCATTAAAAAGAAGAACAAAGCCATCATTTCTCATCCATCTCCATCTAATTATATAGACCCTAGTGATCTAGCCTCCATCTCAACCGATCCATTTCCCATAGTTTTGGCCAAGTAGGTTATTATTAAAGACACATGCATTTCCACCTATCATCTGAAGGATGTCCTCCATATTGTAAAATTATCAAAATACCCTAAAATATTTGGTAAGCCTAAAACTTACCAGACTCCTAATAGACTCAATCAGATTTGGTAACCAAAAAAGAAACAACCAAAACCTCCTATGGTTTTTGTACCTATAATTGCACCAAAGAAAGATTGAGAGGATTTTACCAAAGGAGATTGGTTATATTCTAAGGGCCTTGTAGATTGTTTTCAAAATCCAAAGTATCCTATCCCTAACAGGATAATGGATCATCTTGACTATATAGGCAAAGGCTTTGGCCCCTAGACACAAGGAATTTTAGAGCCCTTATCAGCTAGAGTTGTCAATGGGAATCATGGTCTCATACTTAAACCACTAGAAGATAACCTCATAACATTTGGTAGTGATTCTTTCAAAGTGATTATAAGCAAGACTCCTAGCAGTAACACAACATCTCATTATAGCCTTTTCAATGAGCTTATTGATTAAATTTTGTTTGATTCAAATGCCATATTGACCATAACACCTATTGGATCTTCCCATCCTGAAGCAAAAACCCATCCTAGTGGTGCTTCCCTTCCTAAAGTAGGACATTATATCTTTACCATTAACACTTCTCATCCTGAAGCAAACCCTCATTGTAACCTATGCCTTTACCATCTTGAACTCATATATCGGGATCAACAAAATTTGGTCATATACCTTGATGAGTTATAAAATGAAGAATCAATTGCAAAATACATGGGCCTAAAAGATACATTCCCCATTGGTGATCAAAAATAGGGTTTTGATTTTTCATTGAATCCTTCTACCTACTTTGGAGAGTATACAAACTTTCTTGGTCATAATAAAGAACAAACATCAAGATCTTCAAGTGAAAACCTCTTTGAAGCACTTGTTGATTAGGGAAAAAGTAAAGAAAAAGACAAAGCTTTGAGTGAAAACCTATTTTAGGTGCTCCCAAGCAGGAAAGTTTGCTCATCCCCTTAGGATGTAGAAAGTCCATCTAGCCCAAGTTCCATAGATAGTAAAAGCATCTCTTCAGAATAACATCAAATATTTGAGCATCTTGCTCTTGAGTTTCCAAAGGTCTTTGCCAATTGGCCTTTACTTGAAAAGGTAGATTCTGATTCTTCATATTATCTAAATCTTTGGGAGGAACAAAAAGAAGATATGATAGAAAAAGATGATCACGACCATACATTACCTACAATTCTAGAAGATGGATCTAAACTCCTTATAGAGATAACAATAGAAGTGAATTTAGGAACCCATGAGGATCCAAAAAATGTTTATCTTAGATCTTCCCACCAAGTGTGCCAAGATGTAGAGCAGATTACAAAGCAAGTTAGTCAAGCATTAGTCCATAAACAATGAAACATGCATAAAGAACTAACTAACCAAGCTTATCTATTCCTATTGGAATTACAAAGGATAACAAGAAACAAACAAAATAAAATTATCACCATATTACCTTCCCAAATGGATTCACCATACCTATGTGGCTCAAAAACATGTCTCCCTTGATCAAGCATCCTTGCCTTTGTCAAAAATGGTGGTAAGCTCCTCCAATGCCTCAAGAACACTCCATAAAACCTAAAATCTTGATTGTAAATCAATAAACTAGCCTATTAATGAAGCTTTGTGGAAACAATTTAGCATTATAACTTTGAAATGCTCAAGCTTTGGAGATATTTGAACATAATAACCTTGTACCAAAATAGTTTAGAAATGATGTCCATGGCCTCTCTATTTATAGATTTTTGAGATTGGTCAGGATCAACCTGAACCATCCATCTTGAGATGAATATGTGTGGTTAAGGATAATCCTAATATTTGGAATTAAATCTATAATTATCCTCAAGATGACCTTGGAAGAAGGGGCATTGAAGAGGCATGGGATGCATTAACTAGGCATGGGTGACCCATAATCTTGATATTTTATGCACTTATGACTTGATGGATGCCACCCCATAGATGATGTCACTAGGTGATGCAAATAATAAGAATCAATTTTCAAAAAGAAATATTCAACAAATCTCATGGAAAATCCACTTAAGCTCTTGATTTGGATTAATTAGCCTTAAACAAGGTTAATCAACATTTGTGTAATTATTTGAAAATGGGTCCTTAATTAATCAAAATGGTCAGAAAGTCATATTACTGGGTCATAATTTGACTCAAAAAGAATTAGAGGGTGACTATATATGTGTTGGAGCCATATTACCATTTATGATGTTTCTAATGACAAATAACAAAGGTACATGATGTGTACCAATGAATTTAGAAGAAAAGAATGATCTAGAGCACTAAATGGTGAAATTGTCATTTTGACTCAAAATGATCTGATTCAAAGTTAGCTGGCCCATAAAATGCATTGTCCTATTTAGGGATACTTTGACCTAAAATTTTACTTATAAATAACAAGCTCAAACCATTTAGGATGTTTTATTTATTTTGACCTAAAATGTGTATTTTAGTGCAATTCACGTCAAATTGACAATTTTAACACATATGGTGTTAGGAGTTGGATGTCTATAGTAGATTTACCTCCATATTTTTCTCTTTGATTGTTAAGAGACTTTACATCCAAGATAGGTGGATACTTGGCATCTAATTGGTCCTACGTGGTGTTTAGAATAAAATATGGCACTAAGGTGAAGATTGAGTCAGAACCTATTCATAAAGATTACTTGAAACCATACTTACCTAAGGTAGTAAATGTTAAATATGCTATAATTGATGAAGAGGAACTTCACATTGACCAATCTCCATCATCTTCCCCTGAAGGACTTTCTAATTTATTCCTACATGAGCACTATGAACATGATCCTTAAAATTTAGATCATAAAAATCCATGCAAATTTGAAGTCCCCTTATTACTTTGATAAAAGGGATGACATTCAAGACCCATTAGGTATAGTCAAATGGTTGGATGAAATTTATAAATAGGAGGCATTGAAGCTCTTCTTTGACAAGAAGGGCTATGTGAGGGTGCATCTGATAAAGCTTCTTCTTGATAGGCTTGGAATCATGGGTAGTAACGATATTATGGGTAGAAATGAAAGGGTCAATTCTTAACAAGTTATTATAAGACCATGCAAATGCTATGCTATGGTCTTATAGGAAAGATGTAAAATCCTAAAGCTCTAAGTAATCTAACAATTATCTGATTTTGATAATGTGTGGGTTATCATAAATACCCAAGTTGACATCAATGGTGGATTAATTAAACATAGTTGAAGTCTTAGGATAGAGATATTTGTGGATAAAAGAACCTTCTACAATAATAGGTCTTGGGGTCTTTTAAATGCACAAGAAGGACTCTTTCATTCCCAATTTGATGAAGTCAAGTGAAGATGTGAATGGCTTGTGGCAGCTCTTCTTTGATGGATCTAGAATCAAAATTAGGGTAGGTGGTGGAGCTATGTTGGTTTCACCTTCCAAGGATAAGTATTATTCAACATTTAGATTTTAATTCTCATGCACTTGTAATGTGGTAAAGTATGAGGCCCTTATCCATGGCCTTGAATCAGATAGAAAAAGAGGAATTAAGGAACTAAAAGTGTATGTGGATAGTAAGCTTATTGTGAACCAAGTTAGAGGGTAGAATTTGACCAAGAACTCTGATCAAGTCATAAAATAATAGAGTGTGGGATCTTGTAGAATATTTCCAAGCCTTTAGCATTGCATCCATCCAAAGAGAAGACAATAATAATGCTAATAGGTTGGCCTCTATTGGAGCTCAGTTTGATGTTCCAAAGGGTATAAGAGAAGGCAAGAACCAACCAAATTTAAAGGTGATTGTGAGACCATCCATACTAGATAATGTCAAAAATTGGAATGTTTTTGAGAGTGACCAAAAAATAGCCCTTTTTATATAAGAGGAGGCTAAGCTATATACAAAAAATTAGTCCAAGCTTTAATAATAATATGGAGGGTAGATTGTCCAACTAAAGTCTAATAAGCTTCCCAAAGGTCTAGTGACTCTTGAAAGCATTTTAAATGATGATGATCAACTGAATAAAGAGAAGGTAAGCATGTTAATAAAATAAGAGAACTATGAAAAGGTTGAGATATTTAAGGACAAGATACTTGCACATGGAAAGGTATGCACTAGTTAAGAAAAGCATGATTTCATTGAACTATGTAAGGAGTTTAGTGATATTTTTGCATGGGAATATAATGACTTGAATGGTTTTGATCCAAAATTGGCTCAACACACCATAAAACTAGATGAAAATTCCAAACCCATCAAGAAAAGACAAATACCAATCAATCTCAAGATTGAACCACTCATGAAGAAAGAGCTCACTAAATTGATTGAGTCTATTATAATTTTTCCTATCAAGCATTATTATTAGTTGGCAAACTTAGTCCCTATTAAAAATAAGAATGGTGAGATCAGGTTGTGTGTGGAATTTAGGGACTTGAATAGGGTCTCTTTGAGAGATCATTATCCCCTCCCTTCTATGGAGAAAATTCTAAAAGTGGTGGCAGGTAGTGAGAGGTTTTCTCTCCTAGATGGTTATTCCAAGTTCAATCAGATTTTGGTGAAATAAAGTGACCAATACAAGATAGCCTTCACCACCAAATGAGGAACATATGCATATAGGAATATTCCATTTATATTTTCAAATGTTGGAACTAATTTTCAACGTGTAATAGATATGGCTTTCCAAGGACTAATCAATGACATTGTATTGGTTTATCTTGATGATGTGATAGTTTTCTCCAAGGATGAAAATGATAATTTGAAGCACATAAAGAAAATATTTTAGAGGTTTAGAGAGTATGGGATCTATCTAAACCCAAATTAATGTGTGTTTTCTATCCATGAAGGCAAACTACTAGGATATATTATTTCCAAGAAAGGTTTATCCATTGATCATGAGAGAGTGAATGATATTTTAACATTGTCTTTGCCTAAATATAAGAAGGGTTTAAAAATATTATTTGGTAAGATAAATTTCATTAGGAGATTCATTCCTAACTTTTATAATTTGGTCAAAACTCTAACATCTATGCTAAGGAAGGATGAGATGTTCACTTGGACAAGAAGGAGAAAGGAAAGTTTTGAAGAGGTCAAACAAGCCATTGCTCAAGCCCCTACTCTTGCAAGTCCAAAATTCTCCAAAGAATTCAATTTTTACACTTTTGGTAATGAAGAGGTGATTTATGCCATGCTTACCCAAGAAAATGATGAGGATTTGGAACAATCTATTGCCTTTTTTAGCCAAGGCTTGGAAGGATATGAGGTAAAGTATACTTATGTTGAGAAATAAGTGCTTTCAGTTATTAGGAGCCTAAATAATTTTAGGCACATGATATAAAAAAATAAGATTCACATACTTGTAACTCATTCTAGTGTCAAATATTTTATCTTGAGCAATGATTCAAATTAGAAAAGGGTAAGTTGGATCACCAAGGTGATGGAATATTATGTTGACATCAAGATAACCAAACTAGTAAAAGGTGAAGGGATATGTGAACACCTTGCTTCAGATTTGATGGAGCAAAGAGAGGCTATTTTGGCACTCCATGATGATCCTAATAAATCTACACCTTCATCCATGAGAATTTGGACACGAGACATGATTCATTTCCTTCAAACTGGTGAGTGTCCATAAGGTCTTGATAGAGATAAAAGAAGGTATTATAGGTTGCAATCCATTCCTTATGTACTTGTTGATGGAGTGATATTTAGGAAGGAATTTTTAGGTGTGTTATTGAGGTCTATTTATTTGTATCATATTGATAAAGTAATACATGAGTTACATAATGGACTAGCTACTGGTCATTTTTCTCTAAGAACTAAAACTGCTAAGATTATGAGGGCTAGTTATTTTTGGCCTAGCTTGTTTAAAGACATCTATGCTAGGGTAAGAAAATACCAAAAGTTTACTATTTTTGATGAAAAATAAGATATTAATACCTTACCTCTTCATCCAATCCAAGTTTAACAACCCTTCATGCAATGGGGTTTGGACTTCATATGTCTAATCAATCCTCCTTGTAGTGCTAGCCACAAATGGGTGTTGAATACCACTGAATACTTTACAAGATGGATAGAGGATATAGCTCTTAAGGAGGCCAATGAAAGTTTAGTCCTTGACTTCTATGAAGGTATAGTAATAAGGTTTAGAGCTCATTCAATAATTATTTTAGATAATGCATTAGCTTTCCTAGGAGCAAGGACAAGTGAATGGGATTTGAAGCATGAAATCTATCTTAACACGTCCTCCAACTATTATCCCAAGGGAATGGACTATATAAGTCTAAAAACAAAAATATAATTAGGATCATAAAGAGGACAATGGAGGAAAATCAAAGGACTTGGCACTCTAAGTTAAAGATAGCCCTTTGGGCTGATAGGATCACCCCAAGGAGAGCAATTGGGAACTCACCATACACACTTATGTATGGAAGGGAGGATAGGCTTCCTATATCACTTGAGTTACCAAATTTAGACCTCACCTATCAGCTATAGTTAATAGATAATGAGAGCATGGAAGTTAGGTCATGTGAGTTAATGGAGATTGAGGAGACGAGATCAAGCTATGCAAGCTATGACCACTCACCAAGAACAAACAAAGAAGTATTTTGACAAGAAGTCCATGTCAAGAAGTTTCAAGGAATGAGACATTATCTTAAAATGGGATGAAGATAGGGCCAAACCTAAAAGACACACAAAGTTTGATGCTTTATGGAGTGGCCCATACATGATCACTCAATGCAAGTCACATAATGCTTTCCAACTTTCAAATTTGGATGTAGAGGAGATTCGTATCCAAGTCAATGGGATACACATAAAGAATTTTTAATAAGGTTCTTCTCTTCCCTTGTACATATTTTTTTGCTTTCCTTGTGTTCCCTAAGTGATTATGCACATGTGTGAGTTTATACTTGTCTTATGTTGTGCGACCTTTACTTGGTCTTCTTCTTGTTGTTGTTGTTGTGTGGTGTGTTTATTTGTGTTTTGTTTTGGCATATCGTTTTATTTATTTTAAGGAATCCATTGACTCCATTGGCCCTTAGTTGGATAAGGCTACTAGTCTCAAAAGATAGACAAACATGTTTACCCTAGGAGTTACCAAAAGTGTTGACCAAATTTGACCTTTGATCAAATTTGAGTCAACTCCCTACTTTTTAAAACTTTATAGAAGTTTATTCTTGTCATATAGGGGTGTCATTGTAATCCAAAATTTCTACTTATGGCTAGCCTAGTCTTAATTCAAGTCTAGCTCTTTGTACTAGCCAAGTCAATGATGGTCAACCTTGATTAAATAGGGTCAAACTTGGTAAAAGTCATGAATTATGTTAGTTTGGTCCTAATATTGTTTTTAATATGATTTAAGACATCTTTAGTTCATTTGATTACTTTTATCATGTTCAATATATAAAAAATTACATTGTGGGCCCACTTTGAGATAATAAGGAAGAATTATATGGATGGATAAAGTGAATAACTTGTCACCAAGATGTGGATAAGTGGAAGAGATCATAAGATGTAAAATTCAGGTTTTTAGTAGTTCAAGATTCAATTATGGTCAGAAAAAGGGAGTTTCTCCTTATTTTTAGGCCCTCTTAGGCACTTGTACGGTCCACATGATTTGATATATAGATAAAAACGTGGGCGGGGTGTCTATTCACCTCCCCAAACCCATTTACACGTTTTAACTTCAAGGATAATGCAAAAGGATGCATTTTCAACTCATTTTTCTTCCTTTTCCTCTTGGCATGCAAAGGAAGGTCAACTTTAAGCATGTGGTATGGAAGGTATAAGTAGAGTTTGGAGGAGTACTTATACAAGTGAATTTCAATCTAAATACACTTAATTTTCATAATAGGATTTTTTGTTTTGGTGCCTCCTTTATGAATATTTGTTAACAATCCAAACAACCTGTTATAGAATTGCATCCAAGAGGGGTAGAGTCATGCATCTATTTATTATTTTTAGAGGTCATTGGAGCTGAATGATATTTATGAGATATGTTTATACTATAATAAGTGTCTATTAATGACATTTTCAATATCTAACACTTAACCTCTCATTGTATTTGAAGGAGTTTTCAAATAGTGCTAGTTTCATGATGTTTGCAAAGTTAGGTGCATGTCTTATGTTTTCCAACATCCAGGGAGCTTCATAGTGGTGATAATGTGTTTGAAGTTCATGTGTGAATAGATATTTCATGTAATAATCTTGTGGGAAGTCTAACTAGCACCCTTCCAAAGCCAAATGACTCATCTTTACCTTGTCTACTACCTTATCACCTTCAGTCAAGTTTGTGCTTATTTCATGGAGGTTGTATGGATGTGAGAGAGTTGGGAGAATATGGTGGAATAAATTTGGAGTTTTAAAACCCCCAAGAGTCATGGTTTTTATGTCATGAAGCACATGGGATGCTATATAAGAATGTTTTCACTTCAAGGAAAGTTATCTCCATTTTGGGCTCTTAGTCCCTAAGTGTAGAAAATAGAAACCCTATAGCTTTTGTGGATTAATTTGTGACATGTTGGAAGAATATTTCATAAATTTTATTTCTTTGGCCTTGTAGCCCTATATACCTAGTGTAACTATGCAAAATTTGGTAGCTAAAAAGTAAGTGGAAGGTAGTTTTTGATCTTATCAAAGTTGCCAAGAAATCACTGAATGTTAATAGTGATATCTACAGGATTCTTAATGAGTAATTACCATACAATGAAATTGAAAAGTCCTAGACATATTATTACAAGAGGGAACAATTCCAAGCAACTAAATAACTAGTCTTGAGCACTTAATCCATGAATAAGAGTTATGTTGCATGGAAAGACCTTTTAGGCATATCCCATATCTGTACATAGGGGAGAGCATGCATTGGAAGAAATGTTTGATGATTGGAATAATGAGATGGTATTGATGGTTACTTGGAAGTAACTAGGTACTATTATGAATGCCACAAAGCTAAATACAATCTTAATAAGCTCTATACACTCTTAAACATTCTCCAAATGACTAAACACAAGCTATAGGCATGATTATCCACCTACAACATAGTATTAGAGGTTGGTCTCAGTCAGGGGTAAGGGAGGTTTTGAAGCTCAAGTGGAGAATGTAAGTATATGGAATGATGATAATAGAGTGATAAAATAAAAAAAGGAATTGCATACTGTAGAGTAAAATTTTACTCTACATTGCATTTAAATTTTCAATCGAGCATGACAGTTTTGGTTCTGGCAATACCTTGGTTATAGCAACAGAATTGGAGCAGGGCGCGGGTTCATTTTCCATCAAGTATCGAGATGTAGTAGAGGCTACCAAGTGGCATCATCTGAGAATGGGCCTTTCTTTCTCTTCTGATTCTTTGTTTCAATTTTGCATTAAGTGTTGAGTTCACATGGAAGCCACCGCGTGTCACCTTTTGAAGCATGAAGCTAACCAACTGGCATCTTCTGAGGCCTTTTGTAACTTTATAGAGAACCGTGAAACATGCCACGTATCCTAGTGGTAGTTAAGTGGAATGGACCACATGTCAGCATCTGAGTCTCGTAGAGGCACCTGTGTTTCATTCTACCTTTTTGACCAAGCAACATAAAAAGTAGGTGTCAGATGGTAGTTGTGAAGACCCTGAACTACCTTTTTGACAAAGCAACGAAAGTCTCCACGTGTCAACTGCCAAGAGACTTTGTTTCAATGCCTAGATCCAATGCTTTCCTTCAATGCATAAAGGTGTCATTTCATTTTGTTAAAGCTCTGAAGTGCAGTGGAAGCTGCCAAGTGTCACTTTTTGAGTCCCTCTCTATCCCATCCCCAGTGGAAGTAGAAACTACCACGTAACTCCCTCAAAGCCATGAAAGCCTCCACGTGTCAACGTCTGAGAGATCATCTTCAAGTTTTCATTATAAAAGGCATGGAGGATCTTAGATTTTATTTTAAGGGTAAATGGAGGCTACCAAGTGTCATCATTTGGAGGAGCCTAACCTACATCCCAAATATTTCTACAAGCAGAGCTATAGAAGAAAGAAAAAAGCACCAAGTGTCATCTTCTGGTGCCTTTTAGGCAATAAGATGATTTTCAAGGGAATTGACTAAGTGTCCTCCTCCTTTTCAAAAGAGTAGGGTATTCTGTGTGTCCATTTCAAAATCAAGTTGGAGGGAAATTTGGTGAGAGTTATTTTTGGTAGTGGAGTAGTTCACTGGGGTTTTTTTTGGGTTTTGTGAACATTAAAGGGGCCGTCTATTTGTTCCCTAGGGGATTAAGGTGGAACAGACAGTTGTGTGGCCTAGTAGGTGATGAAATTTGAAATTTAGGCATGGAAGGAGGTACCAAATAGGGATTGAATGTGCTGAATCAAGATGTATCCAAGGCATTGAATGTGCTAAATTTAAAAAATCATTTTTGTTTGGGAGTTTGGGGGCTATAAAAGAAGAGGATTGTAAAATCTAAAAAGGGGGAATTCTATAGTTTTAGACTTTTTAGAGTTTTAACCAATAATATAATTTGCTTTTATTCTATTTTCTTGAGTTGAAAGGTTTATATGACTGTGTGTGTTCTGCATCTTTTGTATGACTGGAAGATTCAATAAGAAGATTGAACACTATGCCCTTGTTGATGTTATTTGTGTCAATTACAAAGTAGTTTATGCTATAGATTTTCTAATGTTGCAATTGGAAATGTTATTGATTTTGTCTCATTTTTTGGAGTCTGAAGTTATACATAACTATGTGTGACTTCTGTGCCTCTTATGTGATTGAAGGATTCTATTAAGAAGATTGAACACTATGCCTCTGTTGACAATTCCTGTATCTTAGCAAAAGATTCCCCTGTTATGAGCCTCTGTTTCTATTATTCTAGTCTTTTACATTGATCATGCACTTGTCTACTCTTAAATGTAATTGGATTCTATAATAGTCACTCTTTGCTTAGGTTACGATTATGATTACACTCAGGCGCATTTCCATAGTTAGGTTTTAATTCCTGCATTTTGTGTTTCTGTTTAAGTCTCCTATCCCTTTTCCCCAACACCTATAAAATAGAAGAGACCAGCTTCTTTAAAACCTAGAGGTTATTTCAAGTTTCATTGTCCCACAACTTGAAACTTCCCATTGTTGATTGGTTAAGATCTAGCACAATTTTAAATCATCAACAGTTTCTAGTATGCCCAGTGGGACCAGTCTTGAAGTTTCTGTCAAGACCGCATTAACCAGAGAGTTACAAGGAGTCAAAGCTGTGGACCAATCACCAGATCACAATCTGCTACAAATCTAGGTATTATTTTGCCACCTCTTGTAGTTAGTTTGAGAAGAAGAGCTAACCAGTTTCTACTAGTACCGACATGGGAGCCAACATCCCTACAAGAAATTATGCAAGCTGGAACACTGGTAGCCCCTTAATCCTCCTAACACCTCCAGCTATTTGGTACCCTATTCCAAGAAATGCTCTAAAGGCTCTGCCCAAATTTAGTGGGCAAGACTCAAAAACACCTATGGAACATCTTCAAGAAGTATCAAATGTCTATGCCATACATGGTGTCATAGAGCAAAATGTGGCCCTAAGATTGTTAGCAGCCTCATTCAAAGGGAAGGTGGTAGAATGGTATCGGTCTTTGACCCCAAATACCATTTCTACATGGGACCATCTTGGAGATCTATTTTTTGAAAGATTTGCAGAGAAGGGTGATAAGTCTTCCCTGTTACAGCAATTGATCACTATCCAAAGGGGACCTTAAGAGGACATGATTGACTTCAATACCAGATTCCAGAAAACTTGGGAAAGAATCCCTATTGCAGCTCAGCCACCCACTGGTATGGCCATAGTATTCTATCTCAAAGCTTTAATTTCAGATATATCTATTATGATTCAGTCACTGGGAGGACACACTTTGCCAGTAGCTTATGACCTTACGGTGAGAGATGAAAATCATTTAATTGATGCCAAAAAGTTACCTCCAAGGCCTCCCATGCCTATGTTCCCAAAAATCTCCTTGCCTTTAACTCAAGAGGTTCCTAAAACTATAAGCCCCCCTATGTCTATGTATACTTACCCTTCATCATCTATGAAGCAGTCGGTCCCTACTCAGTCATCCGAGATGGATGATATCAAAAGTATGCCAAGGACATTCTCCAATGAGCTGATTAATATGAAGAGGTAGCAGAGCACTTTCCATAAGCCTCTTTATCAAGGATATCAAGGAAATAGGTTTGCATCCCAACCAAACCAATATCAAGGCCCTCCAAGGCAAACCAACCATCAACCAACAAATCAATTAGTTGTAGTTTTGACACCCTCACAGACCCTCCCTCCCAACTCAAATAGGGAAATGGTTTCGGGTCAGAATAATTATGTGGATGATACTAATACTTGGTGTTTCCATTGCAATGATGCTCACACACCCAGAGATTGTCCTAGGGGAAACTTGCAGCAAAGGGTAGCTTAGCAGAGAAGAATGGATGGCCAGTTTGCTAGTACCAGTAGCAGTCAAGCGTACTAGTCTCCCAGCATGCAAAATTTGGTTCTAGTGGCTTAGATACAAGGAATGTCCTTGCAACAAGAGGAAGAAATAGACCTAGAACATGATTTTTTCTCATGGATTGAGGATGAGGAAGTAGTTTTCTTGAATGAAGCATCCACCTCCCAAAGGCTAGTAGTACAATCTAACTACTATACCAGATCAAAGAGGAGAATGGTGGAGAAACCTGAGTTTGTAAGTGGTCAAGCCAAGAATAATCCTCCATCTCAGGGGCAAAAGAGTGATGTGGTTAGATAAGAAGTACCCTAACCAGTACAAGGTCAAGGGATCCCTGTCTAAATTCAAGAAAAGACAAGGTATCCGTATTTCCAAAAAACTCAATCTTTGGTACCAATTAATGTAGTGGACCAATTAAAGAAAACTCTAGCACAAGTGTCGATATGGGATATTCTAGCAATTCCTAAACAAAAGACATTAATATAAGAATCTCTACAAGGGCAAGCAGTGCCCAATGATGTTGTTTCCAAGGAAGGACCTACTGGAAAGGAAAAGCTTAAAGATACGGTTCCCCCAAAGATAACAACCTTCGTGAACGATGCAACACAAGTAAGTAAATCCAAGACAGAGCCTTTCTATTTGACTCTGATAGTTGGAAAGAAACTTATGCATAATGCATTGATAGATTTAGGAGCTAGCACAACTATGATGCTGAAGCAAATAGCTAATGCCTTAAAAATAAATTTTGAACCCCTTGCAAAAGGAGTTATGCAGCTAGATGGCAAAACAATGCAAACCATAAGGAGAATTAAGCAACTCCCCTTGTAGTTACACACATGTCCCAACATAATCATGAACCAAGATATAGTTGTCATAAATATTCCTCATATCTTTGGTTTATGTTTATCTAGATACTTTACAGCAAAAATAGGGGGATATATGTCTCTGGACTGGTCTCACCTGATCCTGAGAACTAGATACGGTTCAAAAATGAAAATTCTATCTGAACCACTGTCTAAGGACCACATCACTAATGAACTAACAACAAGATTAGAAGTAGATCATGCCATGATGAATAAAAAAGAAAGAAATTTTGTCAAAGAACTAGGAGACTGGACTGAGCATGATCAAGAAGAAGAAAATAGCCAGTTGTTGGCTATGATGCATAGCGACCCGTATGGGAACTATGACTCTACTGGTTTGGGGACGTATGTCATTTTTGATGAGGATCAGGTGATCCCAAATGTTATAGGAAAAGAGGCACATAATGCTCAAGATTCTATGGTTTGGACTTTGAATTTCAATGGGGCCAGAAGTAAACATGGTGCGGGAGCAAGAATTTGTCTTTCTACTCCAAACGGTGAAATTTTTTTAAGGGCTATCAGATTCTAGTTTGCTTGCACTAAAAATGATGCAAAATATGAATCTTTAGTACATGGGATCCTTTTAGCCAAGAAAAAAGGAATAAAGAACCTAAAATTAAAAGGAGATTCAAAACTAGTAGTGAAGCAAATACGGGAAAAGGCAACAGCCAAGAATGTGAGAATGAGATCCTACAGGCATACGATTTGGGATTTGATAGAATATTTCAAAGCCTCCAACATTGAGATAATCCATAGAAGTTAAAACTCTGAGGCTGATAGGATTGCTCAGATTGGCTCACAGTTTAACCCAGCAACTGGCCTATTAGTTAACAATGAGTCAGTAAAAGTTATAGTGAGACCAACCATCCCGAATAATGATGAGAATTGGCAAGTGTTTGAAAATGATGCCCAGGTAGTATCTTTCTTACAATAATCAGATGAGTTTGCGGATCAGTTGCAAACTATAACTGAAGAGGCATATGGTGATCAGGTTATTCAATTGAGGACTAATAAGCTCCCTAAGGGATTGATCACCTTAGAAAATTTGTTTGACCTAGAGGATGTAAGCCTGGAAAGGAAAAGGTTCCATGTAGATAAAGTAGACTATTCTGAGGTAGAGGTGAGTGATGGGAAAAGATTAAAGGTTAGAAATTCTACAACTCAAGAAGAGAAGGAAAAATTAATCAAGTTGTGCCAAAAGTATGACAAAGTCATAGCTTAGAGCTATGAAGACCTTCATGGATACAACAAAGATATTATCCAACACACCATAGAGTTAACTAAAGGGTCCAAACCCATCAGATAAAAACAAAGACTAGTAAATCCAAGAATAGAACCTCTAATGGTAGATGAGTTGCAGAAACTTCTAGATTCCAAAATTATATTCCCAATCAAACATTCAACCTGGGTATCCAATCTAGTCCCAGTTAGGAAAAAGAATGGGGATGTAAGGCTGTGTGTAGATTTTAGAGATCTAAATAGAGCATCTCTAAAAGACCACTATCCCTTTCCCTCCATGGAACAAATTCTACAAACTGTGGTTGGATCAGAGAGGTTTTCTTTACTTGATGGTTTCTCTGGATATAATCAAATTTGGCTAGTAGAGGAAGACCAGTATAAAACTACTTTCACCACCAAATGGGGGACATTTGCCTACATGAAGATGCCATTCGGCTTAGCAAACGTAAGAGCCACCTTTCAATGGGTGATGGATATAGCCTTTGGTGAACTTATAAAAAAATTCATCCTAGTCTATCTAGATGACCTGAATATTTTCTCAAAAAATGTTGATGATCATTTTGATCATTTAGAGTCTGTCTTCAAGAAATGTCAAGAATTTGGGATATCTTTGAATCCCAAGAAGTGTATTTTTGCTGTACCTCAGGGTAAACTATTGGGGCACATAGTATCTAAGGAAGGGGTTTCTATAGATCTCAAGAGGATCATAACTATAATAGACCTACCTCTCCCAGCCAATAAAAAGGCAGTCCAATAGTTTTTGGGAAAGATCAATTTTGTTAGTAAATTCATATCTAATTTTGTAGGCTTGGTTAGACCAATGACACTCTTGCTAAAAAAGGACCTAGTCTTCAAGTGGATTGCAGAAGGAAGGCAAGCTTTTGAGGGGATCAAGAAGGCTATCTCAGCAGCCCCAGTGCTCAAAAATCTAGATTTTCCAAGCTCTTTGTAATGTATGTCTATGGAGGGGAGTCAAGTATTGCTGCTGTCCTGACTCAAAAGAATGACAGGCTAGAGGGGAATCAACCAATAGCCTTTTTCTCAAGAAATCTCAGAGATTATGAGACCAGGTATAATTTTGTGGAAAGACAAGCCTATGCCATGGTGAAAGCCCTCAAGAAATTTAGGCATCTGATATTAGGGAGCAAAATTCTGATACTCGTGGCTCACCCAAGTGTCAAAGAATACATCATGGAGGGAGAGATTACTGAGAAAATAGCCAATTGGATCACTAAGATTCTTGAATATGATGTGGAGGTTAGACCCACCAAACTAGTCAGGGGTAGGGGTCTATGCCAATATATAGCCCAAGAGTTGGTAAAGATGTTACCTGAGGAAATAGATTCAGAAGAAGAGCCAGAGACAGTGCTAAAGTTACAAGAGGTTGATTAGGAATCCTGGGTCACAAGCAAGATTCAATTTATGAAAAATGGGATTTATTTGAGAGAACTCCCTTAAAATAAGAGAAGATACTATAGGATATAGGGAGTTCATTTTGTTTTAATTGAACAAGTCCTTTTCAGAAGAAGTTCTGATGGGAAATTTCTGAGATGCATAGAACAAGCTGAAACCAAGAAGATACTACATGAAATGTATCATGGAGCATCAGGGGGCATTTTTTTGTAAAGACCACAGCCATAAAGATAAGTGAATTAACATATTTTTGGCCTACTTTATTTACAGACTGTTATCAGCTAGTTAGAAAATGTTAGTCCTGCCAGTATTATGTGGGGATGCAGAGGAATGCAACCATGCCACTGAGTCCTATAGTTGTGGATGAGCCTTTTGCTTAATGGGGTCTCGACTTCATTAAGATGATAAATCTAGTGTCCAACATGGGTCACAAATGGATATTAACTACCACAGACTATTTCACTAGATGGATTGAGGCAGTCCCACTTAAAGAAGCAACAGAGAATGTGATCCTAGATTTTCTAGGGGATATCACTACTTGCTTTGGGGCACCTCATACCATCATTTTAGATAATGCTAAAGCATTCTTGGGGTCTAAAGTATCTAACTTTGCCTTGAGACATGGAATATATCTAAAGACTTCATCTAACTATTACCCTCAAGGTAATGGCTTGGCAGAATCAACCAACAAGAACCTGATAAGACTCATCAAAAGGATAGGGGCTGATCATCACAAAGAGTGGCATAAAGTGCTTAATTTGGCACTGTGGGCTGATAGAATCATGCCCAAGCAGGTGATCAAAACATCTCCATATGAATTGGTGTATGGAAAGTCTTTTGTGATTCCCCTAAGCTTTGAAATCCCTGCTCTCCAGCTGATCAAACAAATTGAGATTGAAAAAAATGGCCCCATGTAGGTCAGACTCAGAACTTTTGGAAGTTCAGGAAAAGAGGGACATGGCCCATGATTCATTGATCAAGCACTAGGGAATGATTAAGAATTATTTTGATAAAAGGACTTCAAATCCTAATTTTGAAGTGGGCTTGATTGTCTTGAAATGGGATGCAAGGGCTGCTAAGCCAGGTCAGCATACCAAATTTGAAGCACTGTGGACTGGTCCATATATAATTTGTGCGTGCAAGCAAGAGAATTCTTTCAAGCTAGAGTCGATGGAAGTGGAACCTGAGGAGATTCCTATAAATGGAATCTATTTGAAACATTTTAATTGAATTAGGTCTCTCATGTATTGTAGTTAAATAATTTCCCTTTTTTGCATTGTTTTTTCGATTGCTTTCCCGCTTTGCTTTTGAATAAGTGTTTTTAAACATTTGTCGATGAATCTTTTGAAGCTATAATTTTCACAATTTTGATTTAGTGAGAGGTGGAGTGTTATTTTTGAGCAGGCTCAAAAGTACTAAGGGTCACCATTAACTGTAGAGTAAAATTTTACTCTACGTTGCATTTAAATTTTCAATCGAGCACTATAGTTTTGGTTCTGGTAATACCTTGGTCATAGCAGTAGAATTGGAGCAGGGCGCGGGTTCATTCTTCATCAAGTATCAAGATGCAGTGGAGGCTGCCAAGTGGCATCATCTGAGAATGGGCCTTTCTTTCTCTTCTAATTCTTTGTTTCAATTTTGTGTTAAGTGTCGAGTTCATGTGGAAGCCACTGCATGTCACCTTTCAAAGCATGAAGCTGACCAGCTGGCATCTTTCGAGGCCTTTTGTAACTTTCCAGAGAATCATGAAATGTGCCACATATCCTAGTGGTAGTTAAGTAGAATGCACCACATGTCAGCATTTGAGTCTCGTAGAGGCACCCATGTTTCATTCTACCTTTTTGACCAAGTATCATAGAAAGTGGAAGGCACCAGATGGCAGTTGCGAAGACCCTAAACTACCTTTTTGATGAAGCAGTGGAAGTCTCCATGTGTCAACTACCAAGAGACTTTTTTTCAACGCTTGGATTCAGTGCTTTCATTCAATGCATAAAGGTGTAATTTCATTTTGTTAAAGCTCTGAAGTGCAGTGGAAGCTGCCAAGTGTCAATTTTTGAGTCCCTCTCTATCCCATCCCTAGTGGAAGCAAAAACTGCCATGTAACTCCCTCGAAGCCGCAGAAGCCTCCACGTGTCAACGTCCAAGAGATCATCTTTGAGTTTTCATTATAAAAGGTGTGGAAGATCTTAGATTTTATTTCAAGGGTTAATGGAGGCTACCAAGTGTCATCATTTGGAGGAGCCTAACCTACATCCCAAATATTTCTACAAGCAGAGCTATAGAAGAAAGTAGAAAGTGCCAAGTGTCGTCTTTCGGTGCCTTTTAAGTGATAAGATGATTTTTGAGGGAATTGACTAAGTGTCCTCCTCCTTTTCAAAAGAGTAGGGTATTCTGTGTGTCCATTTCAAAATCAAGTTGGAGGGAAATTCGTTGAGAGTTATTTTTGGTAGATGGAGCAGTTCACTGGGGGTTTTTTTGGGTTTTGCCAACATTAAAGGGGCCGTCTATTTGTCCCCTAGGGGAATAAGGTGGAACAGACAGTTGTGCGGCCTGGTAGGTGATGAAATTTGAAATTCAAGTGTGGAAAGAGGTACCAAATAGGGATTGAATGCACTGAATCAGGATGTATTTGAGGCATTAAATGTGCCAAATTTAAAAAAATCATTTTTGTCTAGGAGTCCGAGGGCTATAAAAGAAGAGGATTGTAAAATCTAAAAAGGGGGAATTCTATAGTTTTAGACTTTTTAGAGTTTTAACCAATAATATCATTTTATTTTGTTCCATTTTCCTGAGTTGAATGGTTTATATGACTATGTGTGTTTCTGCATCTTTTGTATGACTGGAAGATTCAATAAGAAGATTGAACACTATGCCCTTGTTGATGTTATTTGTGTCAATTGCAAAGTAGTTTATGCTATAGATTTTCTAGTGTTATGATTGGAAATGTTATTTACTTTTGTCTCATTTTCTGGTGTCTAAAGTTCTACATAACTGTGCATGAATTCTACGCCTCTTATGTGATTGAAGGATTCTATAAAGAAGATTGAACACTATGCCTTTGTTGACAATTCCTGTATCTCAGCAAAAGACTCCCCTATTGTGAGCCTCTATTTCTATTATTCTAGTCTTTTAAATTGATCATGCACTTGTCTACTCTTAAATGTAATTAGATTCTATAATAGTCACTCTGTGCTCAGGTTAGGATTAGGATTACACTCAGGTGCATCACCATAGTTAGGTTTTAATTCCCGCATTTTGCATTTCTATTTAAGTCTCCTATCCCTTTTCCCCAACACCTATAAAATAGAAGAGACTAGCTTCTTTAAAACCTGGAGGTTGTTTCAAGTCGCATTGTCCCATAACTTGAAACTTCCCATTGTTGATTGGTTAAGATCTAGCACAATTTTAAATCATCAACACATACATTTTTAGGTCAAGATTCCCTATAGTGACCTACAGACCTTGTATGAACTGAGATAGGGATCCAAGAATGAAACCAATGAATAAGGTATGAGATGGTTGTTTTGACCAATCAAAGTGGTTTTAATATTATATATATATTTTAAACTTGTTTATGGACCTTAGAAAGGTTTTAGTGACCTTATTGCTCCTACCAAACCCTTAAAGCCATCTACAACAAGGATTAGATGATAAACACAGTTAAAAAAGGGTTTGTTAATAGTTGGAGAGAAGTTGGAGGTTGACAAGTTTTAAAGGTTTCCAATTTAAATTCAAGAATGAATAGGGTTTTATGACTTAAATAATAATTGATATAGGATCCATAAACATCACCTTAAGTCCTAAAACAACCTATAGGCAGGGTTAATGGGATGTCTTAGTCTTAAGCATAAAGTGCTTAACCTTGGAGATGAAAGGAGCATGAGTGCATGATAAATTTAAATTGGCATAGAAGAATGGAATGATGACCACTTTAATGAAGTTTTGATAATCTAGGAATGTTTTTTTTGTGTCATTAAATCATGACTTAAGCCATGATAACCTACAGTCAAGTTAGGCCAATCTAAACCAAGAAATGAACAAGGTTGGTGTTGTAAGTGATAGTATCATTGTGAGACCAAGGAAGCTTATCAAAAACAATAGAGAGAGATATTATAACCTTATAATATTCACAAAAAATAATATATTCACAAATAGTACCCCTGTTTGCTACCTCAGTCAGGCAGGGTCATCTTCTAAGCTTGAGCAAAGTGTAGGTTTGACTACTCCAAGATGGAAAGAAGGTCTAAAACCTACTAGGGTGGTCAAATAAAATCAAATGAAGGTTATGATATGACAATCACAAGAAAATAACATTCCAAGACCATCTTATTATGAGCAAAGTTGACACAGTCTATACAGTCAGGGTAAGAGAACCTTGTTTCAAGGGGTAAGTGGAGGGTTTCTCTAGTAATCAAGATTTTAAAAGGATTACAAAGCTTCATGAGCTTTAATTAAGGATGGAGAACATGTAAAATTAGTTTATAATCATGGAAGATATTTTTAAGTAGCATCCACAAGGAGGTTTAGGCAAAAAACATGTAAAAATAGGGTTTTTGACCCCTTTTTGAGGAAATGGAGATGGTTAGACCCCTTAGACAAGGAATTTGACAAAATCCTTAAGTAAAAGTGATCATCAAGAAAATGTGGAGATAAAAAAATATTCAATTTTATCATGAAAATAGGCATACTACCCTCTATTTTGTCTCAAAGGTAGGTTAATCCTTTCATGCACAAGAATGGTAGTTTTTGGGAAAAGTGAAGAATGGAGGGCTTATATTTATTTTGATCAGTCAAGAATGTTTAGATAGTTGGGGAACACACGAAGGAACATAAATAACTAGATTAGAAGGTTGGGATGCCAACAAGATGGTCTGGATAAAGAAGTTTATAGGTAGGCCTAACAAAGAAATGTGCAAATCTAGCCCCTAAGGTAAAATCACTCCAAGTCCTAAGCTTATCCAAAGATTATAGTGACTTTAATGACTTATATAGGAATGAAAATGATGTGTTAAAGCTATTTTAAGGCATGGTAATTTTAGATAAAAGGTCATATAGCTCAAAAATTCAAATTGGCTCATTGGTAAGGTGTAGACCTTATCCCAAACCAGGGGTCATTTCCATTTTTGGCCTTTATTGTTCCATTGAAATTGTTGGAGAGTGTTTTTGGGGAAGATAAAGAGATGTTAAAACTTATTTTTGGAAAAATAACTCCATAAGAAGCCAATTTTTGGCCTTAAGAGTGCTCAGACCCTCATGAGAAGCATATAAATGACTCGAAGGTCAACTTTAGACACTCATACCTCCCATAATATTTTTAATGTGACCTTGATCCATTTGGATATGTTAGAGAGGGACCTTGAATATCCCTTAGTGAAATTTGGAAAGGGTTTCAATGTTTGACCTTTATGAACAAAGGTTAGGAGTTTAGGCCACTCAAAACCCTTGTAAAACCCTCACAAGAACCTAATTAGAGAAAACTTACTATTTGAGAATATAAATGAAAGGTAATTTACATGAAAACATTTAGAGTTGATGGAGGACTCTTAGAGGATCCCACAAATGTGTTTTGTTTATATGGAACTATATTGATTAGAGGAAAATAAGGCTTGTTTTGATAATTTTGAGTGGTTTGTAAGTTAAAAGAGGAGTTATGAGATGAAACAAGATTTGGAAGTAATATTTACACTTGATATATCTTAAAAAAATCATATTATCTCATGGATTAACGTCTAAGCACCTCAACCAAGCCTCCACTTTTAGCCAGTCTAGTGAGCCAGCTAGTGAACACTTGTGGAAAGTGGGGAAAAGTAATTAGGGAAGCTTTTTAAAAGGTTTTTATTGAAACTAATGATATGGGAAACTTTTAAAAGTGTCATTCACTATTTTTTATGGATTATTTTGGAAAATTGGGATTTTTTAAATGCCAAGTGTAGAAGGTGCATGGAAAAGAGTCAATTTGAAATTACCAGAGATGATTTTACATGTCCACAAGAATAGGGATGGTCAAGAATCAATACAATGAATATAGGAAAATTTTTATAACCCCTATTTCTTATACTGACCATAAATCTTGACCATATGTAGAGAAAAGGTAGTTTTGGAAGGTGAATCATGAAGGCAATTTCTTATGCTAGAATTGCAGGTTTTGTGCCACTTTTCACCATTATTATGACTTATTTTGGACAAGTATACTTATATGACATGGAATATCTCACCCAAAACATATTGAAAATGAAAGTGTAACTTATTTTCTCAAGGTGACACATGTCTAAGTGACTCTTGGACTTCCTTTCTTGCTCCTATTCTCAAAGCTATAAATATGCATTCTCTTGGCTCATTTGAACAACCTCCTTCGGTTGATGGGGAAAATATAGAAAAAATTATAATTTAATAACTCTTGAATAAATATACAAGTATTATTTCCTCTCATATGCTTTAATATTGAGTAATGACTTGAAACTTGTTAGTCTAGTCTAGTGAAAGATTGTCTTTTCTAGCTTATACTCTTGATGGTCTACCAATTTACAAAAAAGAGATTGTTGTAAGTCTTTGATTGTATTATTTTATAAGTTTATAGATATCCACTAAGTGGTTCATGATTATATCCATCCTTGGAATCATTCATTCCCTTCCTAAGAATCATATATCTTCTTGAACCTAGCATATAAAACATTGATGTAGTAATGGATCCTAAGTTGTGAGTCTTATGTGTGAAACATCCTTATTTGTATTTAAGTAGTGGTTTCAGTCAAGTGAGAGGAAATTATATATTGGTGCATTATAATTTTTTTTTTTTAGTTATTTTTCTTGATCTTTTTTCTTCTTCAAGTTACTAAGTTAAAGAAAAAGCTTCAAAGATTGTATCAAGGGGAGCTAGCACCTCATCTAGAGATTCATTTCTCAACATTATCACCCATAGCAAGAGAAATGTCTCCATGGTTCCACTTGGATGAGGAGAATTAGGAATATCCTTAGGGGTGAAAATCCAAGTGTCAACAACTACCTCTTGATGCAATATGAGACTTTATTTGCCTATCTCTTACCTTGGATTTGGTTTGATGAGTTATGCATGATGACATTATGTGAAGGAGGATATTCCTCATCCATTGTCCTCCTTTCTAACCTTTTTTAGGGAGTTTTAAATTCTAGTTTCAGGTATAGATTAGTGTCCTACTCTAAACCTTTTCTATGAACTAATTATGCATTTATCTTGATCTTGAGGTTGTGTAAGCTAGTAATATCTTCTGTAGATCTAGTGTGGGTTCAAGCTTATGGGAGCTTCCCTTTTAAATTTGGTGTATCACCTGGTTAACCTTCTTAGGAAGTCTTATTCTCTTTCTAACCCTTTTCCCTATGAATATTTAGCTTATCATTAGTTTATGTGAGCATTAAAGAGGAAGCTGACGTACTCCAAAGGTTTAGCCCCAACATAGGTTACCCATAACCTAGAGTTGTCCCAATAGTTTTGATCAAATTATAAAGGGCCTAAAGAACCCTCTTCCAAAGGTTGAAAATTTGAGTGGTAATAGGAACTCCCCAAGTTTACTAGCTTTTAGAATAAGGAGGACTTGCAGCAACATCTCTGAGCATTTCTAAATGCTTGTTACCTCATAACACATGATGATGTACTCTTTATTAGGACATTCTATATGTATTTAATTAGAATTACCTTGGATTGGTATAGATTTATCCCCAAATATTCCAATTTTTTGTTATGTTAGTTAGCTCAAATATTTCTAGAACACTTTTCCATCAACATAGAAAGGAAAGTTACTATTATAGACTTGTACGCTATTCATCAATTTGATGATGAGTCCATTACCGACTTTGTAGCTAGATGGAGAAGTTTAATCAACCAAATAACTTTATATTTTCCATAGCCTAATTTAATTGAATTATTTATGAGATTATACATAAAACAAATTTCTTCAACACTAAGGGCCCAGTCCTTTAAAATTTTTGATGAGGCTTTTTCAATGGCCTGTAAGCTTGAAATCTGAGCCCTTTAAGAAGGGAAGGTCAAAATTTGGAACAATAAATTCAAATCAGAACCCTTCATAGGTAATATTAGTAAAAAAATAATAAAAACAAAGGGGCAACCAACATTGTAGTTGTGAAATTAACACACCCTCAAGCCAAAAATCAATCCAAGCCCTCCACTTTACAAGCGTAGTCTCAAAAACCATTAATATACTTTCCCTTGAGATAATATACCCCTCTAGGAGAATATTATGCATTAATTTTAGACAAACTCCTAAAATCATCCCTTTTTGAACTCCCTCTTGTCATACCTCATGATGAGTTGCATGCTAAACATAGTTGGTTTAGGGAAAACAACTTCTATAACTATTACCATGTGATAGGCCACAATTTCAATATTTTAAGGGTTTTGTACAAAACCTTATAAATCAGGGAAAGTTATAATTAGATAATACTAATGACCTTACAATCCAATCCATATATATTCAAGTAACCTTTCCCAAATCATGACTCTACATCAAAATCTGTGCAAGCTCAATCAAGATCCACAATGGAACATAAGACTCACATAATTAACACCATTCATGACCAACTTCTACCTAAATAAGTTACTAATACCCTTATCCTTGATCTCCTTAATGGAGACACTTTTGAACCAAATAAATCTAATGAAGACATGTCATGTCCCCTTTTTAGTTGACATGTTCAGAGTTGATGGTTAGCTTATTATACGACCCTCGTAGGCTGATAAGATGGATAGAGGGTCATAATGGAGCTTGGCTTGGCTTCGATTAGCAGAATTTCTATAGTTGGTTTTCATTCGAGCTCTTTCAGACATGTTTACCTGAGCTCCTATTATTTAGGGACTTCTGACATGCAGCAAAGCACTCTTATTTTGGCATGATCATGTGTAGAATCACTCCCTGGTTCACCAGCTTCAGATGGTTTGAGGATCTGACATGTATTGAGGGAGATATTAATATTTGATTAATTTAATCAAATATTAATTATTTGGTCTAATTTTAATTTAGAAACCCTAATTCTAATTTAAGAAAACCCTAATTAGGGCAAGCATATCTTGTTGAGGGTATAAGGGTTTTTCATGGGAGAGAATTGAAGGATTATGAATTGATTATTGATATTGATTGTTGTTAAGAATTCTTCTGTGAAGACTGAGCCAAGGGTTCCAAGATTCCATTTGCATTGAAGAACGTCCACTCTTCATTGTGTGTGATTCAGAGGTTGTGAGAGATCAACCGATCTATTGCCAAATTGAGAGATAACTTCATATAAAAGTTATCACAGGGGTTTACAGGTTTGAGAGATAACTTCATACATAAGCTATCACAGAGGTTTATAGGTATTTATTTATTTAGTTTTTGATTTAGAAAATTATACAGATAGAGATCTTGAGATTAGGTATCTAGAATCCAGGCTGCAACATATTATCTTGCTCCTGTACAGAATCTGTATAGTTCCATGCAAATCCGTACCATTTTGCAGCAAGCTGGACAACACCATAGGAAGTGCAGAGACCGATGATAGCAGTATTATCTATCGATGATGGTAGTATTACTGATGATAGCAGTATTAGCTACCAATAATGGTAGTATTATCGATGATGGCAGTATTAGCTACCGACGATGGCAGTATTAGCTATTGACAGCGGCAGTATTATCGACGATGGTGACTGTGTTTTTACATAGCAACCCGAGCCATTCTAGATTCAAGTTTTATTTCTAGATTTGCAAAAGACCAGGGTTTTAAGACTATATTTGTATTATTTCATAGGTGTGCAAAAGATCTTTATTGTAACCATCCAAAGTGAATAAGAAGATCAGAGTTTAGTTAATTGAGAGATTATACTATGATTTATTTATTTATCTGAATTTCTCTCCAAAATCATATCTTTATTCATGCAAAATATCAAAAAACAAAATACAGAGGAATAGTTAGAAAAATATTTAGTTTCAAATTTGAAGGGAAACAGGGGATATTACAAGACATCCTTAGAACTTCGTCTAATATGTTGGTTCTCATTGTTTTGGACCCATTGGAAGAATCCATATCTAAAGACACTCAAGAACCGAAAGAGGAGAAACTTATGGAAGAAAATATTTATATAGACATTTTATAGGATTCTATTTCTACCATTTTGATAGCTTCACTAGGAATACCTATTTTCATTGGTTCATTACTCCCTGAGGAAATGATCATACCTTAAACTATCTCTAGACTAGTTCCCCCCATTTCTAGGGAGACACTAAATTGTAGAGATGATAAGGGAAAAGTTGTGGATACTAGAAATAAAAATCTAGGAGCCCTAAGGGGACAATATCTAAAAACTCATCATGTTAGGATTAAATTACCTAAAAATGACAATCCCACAACCCTCAAATAGATATGCAAAGGAAAATCACCATTACCCCCTATTCAAACTAGAGCCTTTATTCAAGGGTCCCATCCTTTAGCCAAACTAAAAACTTCTATTATAGAATCTACCATTAAAACACAAGTGCCAGTAAAACAAAACATCCCCAATTTGGTCATGCCAATCCATATTATATTAAACCCCTATTACCCACCTAATTTAGGGGTAAGAACATACTATCAACATAAAATACCTACCATAAAGACTATCCAAGTGACCAGTTCAAAGGGCCAATGTTCAAGGTCCCATACCTCTCCTCCACTAGCACCTCAAAATATAGAAAAGCTGAATTAGGATCATTTAAAGGGATCTTATTATAAGATCCTCGATCAACTTATCCAAACCTCCTCAATAACACTACGGCTTGTAAAACCTATCAACCCTTGCACTCAAAAACCATATTAGTATAGAGAAAATAGGTCATGCACATACCATCAAATAGTCAAACATGACATAGAAATTTGTACACATTAAAATTCATAGTATAAAATCTATTAGACCAAGATGATCTCTGAACTGAACAACTAGATGATACTCATCCCCCTATAATTCCATCTATCACAAAAAACAACATGTTAGATCAAGTTATAAAGGAGGATAGAAATGTTGATTGGATTCAACATCACTCTCTCCCCCTATGTGAAAGTGACCCTAAAAATATGAAAAATCCACCCTTTGTCAAGATAGATATAATTTATATAGCCACAAGATCCCAAACACTGGGTTATAAGACCCAAAATCATGATAAATATAAAGTAACCATCGCTAAAGTACTAGCTCCTGATATAAATAATCTAATAACACCTGCCTCTAAGCCTAGGATCCCCATTTTAGGAAAGACATAAAATAATAATGCTTTTGAGCTTATACAAATATTGGTCTTAAAGCAATTACACCAAATTCTAGATAAAATGTCCTTGTATGAACTTTTCTAGAACTCTCCATAACACTGTCAATCCATGATAGAGGCCTTACAGGCCACAAAAATACAAATAGATAAGCCCCAACCATTATTAGATTTCATTGCATCACTCTAGAAGCCCTTGTCCATTACATTTCATGATTCTAATATACCACCTTTACAACTAAATGATCAGGATACTACTTTGTTTATTACCACCTAGATAGATCAAACTTAGATTAAAAGAGTCATGATAGATAATGGTGCTAGCATAAACATTATCTCTTCCCATACATTCAAACAACTTCAATTACTTAAGATAGTGGTAGCTCAATCACCTACTATCTTATGAGCCTTTAATGATACCATTGCCCCTACATTAGGAATGGTATTACTTAATATTTAGGTAGGTACAAGAGTCCTTCCAAAATGATTTTATGTCATTGAAGGAGAATTTCATTATAACATTCTCCCAGGACATCCCTCGATATGTGCTATGAACTGCATCCCCTCAACATTACATTGATACATTAAGTTTGAATATGAGGGTAAAATCCATAACATCCCAGCTAATCCCTATCCTTTAAAAACCTATAACCTTACCTTCTAACCCATGAGGTCCTAATCTTACTATAAAGTGCTACCCCACCACTATCTAATAAAGCATCCACTAGCACACCATCCCTACATCAAGATTAGGTAAGGAAACCATTGATTTTACCTTTTAATAGATTTTTATTAGAGAATACAAATTATTGATGCTTAATACCCTCTCCATATCACAAGAATATGGATTCCATAATAAATAATTTACTTATTGTTTGAATCTTAGGGACACTATTCCTTTTGGTCTACCATTCCTTCACTCCCACCTGATATATGGGGGAATTGACTAGCCTTCTATGGGACCCTCTAAATTAACTCAAACTAAACCATTTACCTCTAAGTTATCATTTTTGGATAAACCCCATTTTGTAGAAACATACCTCTAATGATGCACCTGGAAAGGTTTCACTATGGGATATTATGAATAGAGCCCTCACAAAGTTGTATTAGGGGAATTTAGAAAACCCCATGAGAAACATGGCCTTGGCTTTATCAAAATCCCTAAATCCTCCCCAAAGTTCATTCTTCCCACATCCTTGAAGAGGATACACCTTTCTTATCATCTGACACTACTTCCTTGACTAATAGTATCATACCCATCCCACCTAACTTTTTTTTATCAAAGATATTTCTATAGAACCTCTCATCTATCAGTGTGATATTGAGGTCTTCACTATTACTCTATCATACCCTAACATAATAGGGTAAGATTCCCATACCATCCTTATTCTCCAATGCTAGGATGATGAATCCATCTTAACTCATATATGCACTAAGAATTCTCATCTACGTAAGGCCCTCCCATTACAAACTTCTAGTATTCTACATGAGGCCATTATTGACATTAACATATGATCCCTAGAGATTCCTCACATTGTTAAAGTCAATAAATCCTTAGATCCTTAGGAATATCAAGACTTCAGTATGTTTCTAGCTAACATAATGAGGCATTCACTTGGTCTTATAAAAATATGCTTGATATTGATCTTACCATTGTTATCCACAATATCATTACATTTTTTGATGCTAACCCTATCAAGTAAAAGCTTCAAAAAATGCATCCTCATATTACACTCTTAGTCAAAGAAGATTTGTAGTGCTTCCTATCCATTAATTTCATCCAAACTATAAATTACCCTCAATGGGTTTATAACATCATCCTTGTAATGAAGCATATAGGTGGACTTCACTTTTGTGCCAAATTTTGAGACCTCAATCTCACTTGTCCAAAAGATGACTTTCCTATTCCTAATATTGATCAATTAGTAGATTTAAACACTAGCCATGAAATTTTGTCATTAATGGATGGTTTTTTTTGGATACAATCAGATCTTTATCACCCTAGAAGATCAACATAAGACCTCATTTATTACTCCTTAGGGGACTTTATACTATTGCATCATGATGTTTGGCCTAAAGAACGTAGGAGCAACCTACCAAAAAGCTATAACCTATGTTTTTCATGATATCATTCATAATATTGTGGAGGATTATGTAGATGACCTCCTTGGTAAATCAAAGCTATGAGAAGATAACCTTTACATTCTAAAGGTTATTTTCAATCACCTAATCTAATTTTGCATTTAGTTAAAATCCAAGAAATGAATTTTTGGAATTTTGATAGGTAAAATCCTAGGATTTATCATCTCCATCCATGGGATAGAATTTAACACTGATAAAATCAAGGCCATCCTATAAATGTTGCCTCCATCCAATCTCAAATAGCTTCATAGTTTTCAAGGTAAATTGTAATCTATTTATCATTTTATATCCCAGTTATCTAATTCATGTCAACATTTTCATTACCTTTTAAGAAAGGATACCCATTTTAAGTGGGATTCTAGTTGTCAAGAGGATTTTGAGGATCTTAAGATTCACCTTCTCTCATCACTAGTCATCATCCCTTTGAAAGGAAAACCTTTCTTCCTATATATTTTAGCTACTAACCATGCCTTTAGAGCTATGCTAGCCCATCATAATGAGTATCACAAAGAGCAAGCTATGCAATATATCAATTGAACACTTACTAAATATGAGACACATTATTCACATATTGAAAAGTTGTGTTTGGCTCTTGTTTTTGTTGCTACTAAATTGTGACATTATTTCCTCAATAATAAGACTTACATTATTATGAACATCGATCCCCTAAAATTTATGCAATCTAAACCTTATCCAAATAAATAAATGACTAAGTGTTTTGTGCTCCTAGAAGAATTTGACTTGGAATTTATCCATCAAAAGTGAGTGAAAGGTAAAATTATTGCTGATCAACTTGCTAAGGCACCCCTTCCTGACACTCAACTTGTCAATTTTGAATTTTTGGATAAATCTATTGCCTCTATGTCTCAATTCAATCCATGATATCAAATGACTTTCTTATTTGATGGATCCAAGTCTGAACATGGTGTTGGAGATGAAATTATCTTAATTCCCCTTAGGGGATACCTATCCTTATATCCTTAAAACTTGATTTTGACTACACTAATAATATGGTAGAGTATGAAGCTTTAATCATAAGACTCCAAACTACCTTGGCATTGGGTATTAAAATGCTCAATATTTTTAGTGATTCATAACTCATGGTTAACTAGATTAAAGACATATATTTGTATAATAATGATACTCTTTAAAAGTATAAAATCTTAGCTAATCAGTTGCTTTCCACCTTTAAACATTATGCTATCCAATCTACTCCTAGATCAGCTAATAAATTTATAGATACCATGGCCTCTCTAGCTTCTTTTATCCCATCCTCATCTCAAGAGTCAAATTTGTTTATCATTATTCATAGGATTAATCAACCCTCTTTTACCCAAATTGACCTCCCATCTATCATAATATATAAGACAATCCATCAGATCTTTGGTATTACTAGATATTTAGTTATTTATCTTAGGGGATTTCTCCTCCAAACCTTTCTCAAAATGCTAAACAATCCTTTTAGCATCACATAACCCATTTTGTCATACTGGGGAGTGTCCTTTACAAGCATGGTTTTGATGACATTCTTCTTCACTATATTCAAAATCATGAAGCTACACTTTCTATTAAGGAATCTCATGATGGATCATGTGGAGGTCACTTTAGAGGTCACCCTATTGCTAAAAGAATCCTACAGTTGGGTTATTATTAGCCCACTTTAAATCAAGATTTCTATGAATATTTTAAAAAATGCATTAAATGTCAATATCATGATAATTTATCCCATATC
Organism: Torreya grandis; assembly: GCA_037957365.1. Lineage (NCBI taxonomy): Eukaryota > Viridiplantae > Streptophyta > Pinopsida > Cupressales > Taxaceae > Torreya > Torreya grandis. The sequence continues at coordinate 253,489 of JARHVA010003655.1, read as the reverse complement.
CTTGGTCAAAATTTACATGTTGCTCAAGAATTTTGGCCTTTCTCTTAGTGGGGGATTGATCTTATAGGATAGATTAATCCTATATCATCTTAGTGTCATGGGTTTATTATTACTACCACTAAGTATTTAACTAAGTGGGTAGAAGTTATCCCCCTTATCTCAATGAAAACATATGAAATCATTGAATTTATTACTCAACATATCATTTTTTGCTTTAACATTCCTCATAAGATCATCGCAGATAATGAAAGAACTTTTAAGAATAAAATTTTTCAAGCACTTTGTGATTCTCTTAATATTAAGCTCAATTTTTCCTTGCCTTTATATCCCCAAGCTAATGGTTAGATTGAGGTATCCAACAAGACTCTATTCAAAATCCTTACAAAAATCATTAATAAAGCAGGTAAAAATTGGCACTTGCATGTTTCTAATGCCTTATGAGATTATCAGACTAGTATTCAAACTCTTACAGGTGATACACTTTTTTCTCTAGTCTATGGTAATGAATCTATACTTCCTCTTTAAGTTTATATCCCATCCATCTACATCTCCCTAAAGGATATCATTTTTGAGGATGATTTTCATCAGGAAAGACTAGCCCAGTTTGAACTCTTAAATGAGCATTGTTCAACTGCCCTTGACCATTTACATGTATATCAGGAATGAATTAAACATGCCTATATTAAACATTTAAAGCAACGTGAATTTAACATTGGTGATATTGTCTTAAAAGAAAATCAACATGTAACTAATATGGAAAAAAGTAAACGGGGAAAATTTTCTCCAAATTAACTCATACCATACATCATCACCCATAAATATGGATATGGGGCATATGATTTGGCCTCTCTCAATGGAAAATTAGAGTGCAAACCTCTTAATGCCTTGTATTTACATCCTTTATATTTTTAATAAATCTTAATGACTTTGGTCACCCTCATTTAGTTTTTAGGTTGTATATCCCTCTTACTATTATACCTAACAATGATATCTAAAGATATGTGGTTAATCAACAACTTTACCTTATATTAACCTTAAATATGAATACCCTATATCTATTCATAACATGCCCTAATTAGATAATTTTTGTTTATTTTGAGATGAAACTCCAAATCATTATCCCCTAGAATCCCTATTTATCACTAAAATCCCCTTTTAAAATATGTGTTTTTTATCTTATCTATCAAAAGCTTTGGGAAATTATCTTAGGATACCTAAGGCCAATCCATAAAATCAAAATCATGTGTGGGATAAAAATCAAAATCACATCACCTATAAAAATAAAAACAAAGCAAATACATAGACTTCTCCCTTAAAGGACAACTATATTAAAATCTATAAAGTTTGCATCACTATATCATAATCATAGACTGCTCCCTTGAAGGAAAAATATTGCAAAAAAAAAAAAAAGAACATATCTTTAAATATAGACCACTCCATCAAAGGATGGATTTCAAGCATGAAGAATCCCTAGAAATCTTACTGCATCGATCAAATTTCATAATATTTTTAACTTCCCACATTGATCAGTCTACATGGATTGGCACATTAATATTCTAAGTTAACCCTTAGTTGGGAATATTTAAGATAGAAGCACCTTATCCTTAGAACCCATCTCTCATCACGTCCTAAAATCCAAATCAACCAAATCTTGAGCTTAGTTGACCTAAATTTGTGTAGACTTTTATTATCACTAAGTTGAGGATGCATGTGCATCACTTTTAATGGTTTCCCATGGGTCATAATACAAGCCATTCAAAGCCCTTTTTCTATAAATTTAATCAAATTATCATCAATATTAATAAAAACAAAAATATATAAACAAATTAATATCATATAATCCATTAATCCATACACAATAAAGATCACTAATCCATTAATAATTAAATGTAATCCATAATTAGTACATAACCCATAAGCTTTGAATTCATAAATCAACACATTATCTAAAATCCATAATAACCTAAATATGTAATCACATAAATTCATAAATAAACCATAAATCATAATCATATTCATGTTACTCATAAGTTCACATCCATAATACACTAACCATCTATAATATAACATAAAATCCATAAAACATAAAACATTAACTCATCTAATTGTCACATAAAATATCATAATCATCTAATATACTCCATGGAAGTTATAAATATCACATGTAAAGAGCATAGTCCATCCATAATCACATAATCCATCCATAATCACATAATCCATCCATGATCCATAAAACTAATATCCATAACATCACATCGTCTATAATCAATGTAATAATCCATAATCTAATCTATAAACAAAATAATCCATAAACATAATATATCCATGAATATAATAATCAATACACCCAATCAAATCACATAATCCATAATCCTATTATATATATATATATATATATCAAATCAATGTGTCTGTATAGATGTAAATGGCTCTCTAGTTATTATAAAAATATCTACACATGCATCTACATAGTGAAGTATACTCTACTCAAATGGATACTTAGTTGATATCCACCCCCATCCCCACCTCCATCACCATCCCTAGCCCTCTACCATGTAACACTCCCCATGATAATAATATATGCAAAAGTGTACCTAGAAGATCTACCCTGAGTGGTCCTATAGGTAGTATCATAATAGGGAGTCTTTGGTAGCTGATCTAAAATAATGTGTTCATATTATCTTAGCTCCACTACTAGCTCCCTATAGTAATATATACTCACCATCCTCCTTATCCTCATTCTCAACCTTGTCATCTCTCCAATCACCTATATGGATGACTCCCTCTCCTATGTCTACCTACTCAGTGTCTCTACCTCCACCCTGAGCCTATTTTATTCCTTCACTACCATATCATGACTCAAATGTAAGGAATCAAATACCACCTATAATGTATCCATCTATACTCATTCCGTATCCCACTCCACCTATGCCATAGTTAATGTCCCCTATGCTACTATAATTTGACCATCCCAATAAGCACAACACTCCCAAATATGTCTCTCTCTATAATCAGATCCTCCACATATATTTCCTCCTCTTTAACCTCCTCATCTAATATAACCTCTTTCCCTACTTCTTTAGCTCCCATATCATCTCCTGTCTCCCCCTACCTCCTCAGCACCTAAATCTTCCTCCTCCTTTGCATCCTCCATCTCTTCATCCTCCTCCCCTAGCATTGTCACACCACCACCTCCTATCATGCCCCCATTACTCTACCCACCAAGATGTATATGCTGGCATGAATCTTGAATCCTCCATTTCATCCCCTAATAGCACTCAATCCCCCTCCACCAAGACATCTCCTATCACTAGTCTTGGTATCTCCTGATCTATCTCATACCTCTAATATATATGAGGGTCCCATGGGATATCCTATACTAAGCCAAATTATCACCATACTTAGCCCAAATGTAGATACTCCGATTGATCTCTCCTCTTCCCTATCACCTAGTACTCCCTCCATATCCCTACTAGCTCCACCTCCATCCCTGGCCACTTAGGAAATCATAAATAGGGCATCTATATGACATCTATTTCCCTCAACCCCTCTAGTAATCCCCTATAATAATCTAAATATCTCACAATACCATCTTTAAAACCTTATTCTAGATTGGTCTTCTATCATAGGAAGGCCACACTATAATTAGTCTCATATCATCATATTCATGGGGTACCTATGGGCCACACTACCCAAATGTGATCATAAGCCCAACACTATAGTATCAATATCACATCTAAACCATATCTACTCTAGGTCATCCAACCTTAGAACTCCATATATATCTATACCAGTAGTGTGGATTCCTAAGAAAAAATTATATGATGCTCTAACATGTCTACCATAACTCCCATCAAAATCTATGGAAACCTCCCTCTTCCTGAGTTTGGAATGTGTAGTAGGATATCACTAGCATCATCATCATCATCAAAACACCTCACCCAACTATATTTGCATGATACAGTGGCCCAAAATTAAAACCCCTAATAATAAAGATAATCCTAGCTACATCATCTCTATATAGGCATCTCAGGGTTATCACTCAACCCTATTCATCCAAAATTACTATCAGTACTCCCTATACCAAAAGTCATAAAATCATATATATATATCCTCCTTGATGATAGTCATTTCACTAGTTGATAGCCATAATATCTCAGTCATGACATCCTATTACTTTATCAATACCACCAATAGTCTAGTGTCTTGATGGATGCATTGATAATGACACACCCCTCTTAAGCCCATGACCTCCATGTGAGCCCAATAATCATCATTAAGTCATATGCATAAATCCTCTAGTAATGGTGGCACTTGATCATGTAGTCATAGGAGCCTGCATGCCTACCATCAATATCTTTATAAGCATAAAAAAATCTTGAACACCCTAACTTAGTCTAAAAACCTACCTTTATTCTAAAACCCTTTCCATTAGGTGAGAATTGATGCTGATCCCTTACGAATCAGTATTTTTCTCCTAGATCAACGCTATTTTCATGAAATGACATTGATTCCTTGTGAATCATCACTAATTCACTAGGGAATAGATGCCAATTTCATTGTGCCATCTCTCTACATCCTATCTTATTTTTAGTCCCTAATAACAAAAAAAATTCAAAATAATAATAAAATACATGACGTACCTCATCTTAGGAGCATCATCATCAAGAGAGATACTGTCACTAGCCAAGGATGACTTTGGCCATTTTAGTTCTAAGGTGTCATTTAGGATCTTAAGGTTTTCAAATTATCCCTTTTTAAACATCAAATTTGTTTTTATACTCATGCTTAGATTGGTGCCATTTGACTTGATCACCATCGACTAATTTTGGATTGGCATCAATTGGACTCTTTTTTTTGCACTAATTATACTTTTATGTACATCCATTTTTTTCCTTAGCTATTTTTGTTTCCTTGCCACATTTACCATATGATTCAACCCATACCATTTTAGGTTTGTGAATTTTTGACCCTCTGATGGTCTTATAGCCTACATAAGGCATGTATTCTTTTTTAGTATTTCCCCTCAATAGGTCCCAAGAGTCCATTCTCCCTTGAGAACAAATATCTATAGGTAACATGCATATTATTCAACAAATCAGATGATTTATTCAACCAACCCTATCATTGTTCTTTTATCTAGTCTCTATAAAGCCGACCTATTCATGATTATGGCATCAATTACCAAATTTTCCTTGGGGCATCTTTGCCTATATTATCTTTCAATCATGTTAGTAAAAAACATACGCTTCATGTTATGCATCTATGTTTTAAAATCACTTATCTATTATTTATCCATCCCATCCATTTTTCAAACCTATCGTCCATTACTTATCCTTTGTTGGCTCCTAGTTTGTGGGGGGATACCTCCTCACATAAACCTAGGGTAGTGAACCTTTCATAGTTTTTATCTCATGATGATCTTCCTATACCACTCCACACAAAGGGGAAAATGTAGACACTATAATTTTGTACCCCTAGGAATGATTATTTGGGTGTTATAGGTCCTTTTATATTTTTAAAATCATAAATAAAATCCTATCCTAAACTTTGAGGTCTTTACTATGCTACCTACCTAATAAATATTTCTTACTTTTATCATTTTACTATTCCTAAACCTCCTAAAACTAATAATAGTTTAATATCCACCTATTTAACCACTTTTTCCTAGGTGAAATCATTACAAATAAAATCCATCTGATATTGATCTATTCTCATCTACTGTTGTAATGAAGGCCTCATTCTGGGAAAATTGGTGATGATTCTCCCATGATCAATGTTGATTCTTCGGATCGACATCAATCTATAAATACTCATCCTATGTTTGAATTCAAGATGGAAGAAAAAACTTTGAGAGCTTATAATTGATACCTATCCTCCTTGTGACTTTGGTGCTCTTTGATACTGATACTCTACTAGATTTATAACTCAATCAATCACATTCTTTGCATAGTTAGAACTATTGTCTCTACTCATGGAAGGAATCCATTTTATGTTCACACATAATTTAGGAGGTAAGTATTGTATTTTAATTTTGTTATTATCTTCTATCATTAATCATTTAAACATCTATTCAATTAATTTAAGCATCATTATTATCCCCTACTAGCAGTAAATTCTTTTCTTTTATCAATCTATCTCATCCTTCATTCTTTGATTATTAAATACAGATGTAAGGAATCGATGTTTATTCACTCTAAATCAACATTGATTATTTTTATTGGTACTAATCCTATTAGGATTAACATCGATCTAATATGTTTAATATACAAGATCTAAAGCTATATATTAAGCCTCTATTTTCAAAATCCTCTTGCTGATTACTTTCATTTAAACATGACTTTTATCCATGTGGATGAATTTACCTAGTGTAGCCCATGATATGACCAACATCCTCCATCTGCCTATAGTCCCTCAACCTTTATTTGAAGATTATAACAACATTGATTTTGAATTATCCCTCTATGCTATTACCTAGGCACCCACCTATGAAATTTGGGAAGAATCATTAGCTATAATTCAGAGTGAAGTAGATTTTGTTGTTACTTATTGGGAAGAGTAATTTATCTATATTTCCAAATTAGTTGAAGAGAAAAATCAAGATTAATATACTTATCACATTAATTATCTATTTTGTAATTTCTTATGTTATTATTTTGCTTAAGCTCTTAATAGTGGATTGACATCCATCCAAGGCAGTGTACCACTTCCTAGAACTGATCCCAAATTAGGAAGTCCACTCATATTTCTATTAATAATTTTTTTTTCAAGTTATCTTTGTTGTGTAGGTAGTCCTTCCTAGCCAAAAAAGAGCTCCCACCTTGCTTGATCAATAGTGTGCATTCTCTTTAAAGGTATTATTCTCTCAAAACCCTATATCATTTCAAGTTTTTATTAAGTCACATTTCAATTTAAAGAAATGAAAAAATACTTAAACAAGTGTGTATGTGTATAAAAAGGTTCATGCCCCATGATTCTATCTAATCGGTGCCAACATGATATAGAATATTATTCATCTACATGATAACCTATTCCAAACTTATAAAATTTATAACTCATGTTCTTATAAATTATGTGAATATGTATAGAAAATGTGTTTAAATATATGAATATCTAAAAACATGTAACTTATGTTCTAATAAAATTATGTGCATATGCATGGCATATGCCCCCATATGTGTAGCTATCTAAAAACCTAAATTTTTTGTTCCTATAAAAGTCTACATATACCCCAAAAATATATCTCAAGCTATATATATCTGTCTCATATTTATACCAACCTAATATTCTAAACCATTTTTAACTCTCTAGATCATGTAATTTAAACTAAAATATTTATTTTATAGTCATGAAAGCTTAAGTACCTATGTCAAACCCACTAATATCCCCCTTTTGAGGTAAATGATGTAGCATATGATTTAATCATCTCAAAAGAAAAGAGTTAACTATATCATGTTATTTAAAAATATGTGATAATATAGAATCATGTGCTAACATGAGGAGAATATGATTCATAAAATAGGTGGATATTCCATTCTAAGCTTCACCAACATAGGTCCTCTAAATCCTAGCTCAAACATGATTATAATATAACTATTCTAGGCTATTTTTAATGCTAAAAAAGAGATAAATAGGTGCTAAAAATATAATGCACAATATTTTGAACATGAACATGAATCATAAGCATGAATAAATCCCATAATGAACACAAGAGTTATCTTGGAGAAACCTAATGTATGAAAAACTCTAGTGGGTGAGACAATTACACTACCTTTCCACTATGTAATGCAAAAAATGTAATATTAGTATTGCCAAACATGGCCTTTATGGAAATAATTATCATTACTATACTATCCAAAACTTTCATACAATATTTATATAAAAATATCAAACACTTCTTATTACTCCAACACAGTTGGGCCAACCATTTACAAATAGGAAACAATGAGACAACAAGAACAAAAACTCAAACTTATAACTTGTAATGTGAATCCTACTTCAAAACTTGTCACTATGTTTTTTGATGTATTCTTCCTTACACAAGAATTTTATTTATTATCTCTCAAATTTTGAGTCTATGAAGAAGCTCAACAAATAGTCATTGAGGATTGAAAATGTTTGAAACCATTCCCATTCTCATGCTTTATATCATGACAAAACTACCACTATAATTTTTGAAACTACTATGGTAGTTATGTAATCTCTATATAAAAACACCATTGGTTATGAAAAATGAGTGTAGTTTCATAATTGACACCATGAAAATAGAGATAGTCATATTAATGCTAAAACCCTTAATTTCAAGAGCTAAAACTCACTGGAATCATTACAATGAAGATGTCTAGATCACCTCCATGCTAACTCTACAACTATAACATGTCTGATCTGATGTTTTAAATATGAAATGTATTAAAATAATGTCTTAAAAAAATGGATTACATATAATTGGGCATAATGGAAAAATATAGTATACATGACTAGTACATAAGGACCCAAGCTTGGATCATACCTCCTAAATTTGAGGATTTTAAGTCCCTAAAATATTTAGGAATTATGTGAGTAAATTTATTCCTAACATCTTATCTAGAAAACCATTTTTAATTTAGAAGTATTTGACCCATTAAGCCAACCATCCAATGTTATTATACTCCTCTTTGTGATGTCCTTTCATTATTACATAACAAAACATCCTCATCTAATTCTAACTGGCTATCCATAGTGAGGTATTTAATTTAAGGTAACAATAATCATTCATATTTATTTTTTAACATAGAAGGCTAAAAAAGGTGCAAGTTATCCACATTGACAACTAAATAGATCTTCATATAAGGAGGCAAATAACATCTAAAATCACTCTTGCCCACTTGGTCCATAATTTAAAATGAACCATACCTAAGAGGCTTATGATTTTTAGACTTAAATTTTAGCCTTTCTATACTCATGTACAACCATACCTTATCTCCAATAAGGAAACCATATTTAGTAATATTCTTATCATGTCTTACATAATACTTAGATTGAGACTTATTTAACCTCTTTTTCCTTGGAGGTGAATTTTATGAATCTTCCTAATGTATTTCTCATCTTTTTGGACCTCTAAATCCACTTTCCCATTAACTTTGTATGATTGAATAAAAATAACATTAAATGGACATGGAGGTAATTTTGATTTGGAAGGGATGGCTTTTATTTTCTGAATCATATAGATTATGTTACACTGGTTACTTATTAATTACTTGTTTAAGGAGGTTGATGCAAAGTCATTTCATATTATTTATATACACTACGAACATGAAAAAAAGATAGATATGCTATTTGAATCCTTTATGTTGAAATTCTTAATGAATATTTGTAAAATTAAAAAATATTTATTAATTTGATTTCACCTTTTCAAACTAAGGAAAAAATAAAATTCTAATAAGCAATTTGTTCAAGATGTTGCTTCATATAATTCATACATCAATTTAGTTTTAGTTTTCATAGACTTCACTTATTTTGTTTTGGTTTTTGTTGATATTTTTGGTTAGAAAAAATATGGTGGACATCATTATTCCATTTAACTAATATAAAATGTGATTAATTAAAAATATAAATATTACTCATCATCCAAACATAGATGTGTACCAAAAAAGATATTTACTAATAGAAGAATACACTGCCCTATTGTAGGAATGTTGAATATGCACCAAAATTTTCATCCCAAGACATAATATGCTTCCTATTGTACCATATCAAAATATGTACTAATATTTTGTTCATGACCTTGTTTTTACCATTGGTTTTTAGGTGAAAATCAATAGATCATTTGAAATTAGTATCTATCTTATCTCACAATATCGCCCAAAACTTCCCAAGAAATATTGAGTCTCAATCTAGATCAATAGAACTAGGCAAACCAAAATGAACCCACACGTTAGCAAAAGAAGTTTAATTGAATTAATATATTTTAGGGTCTTCTTACAAGGATTAAGAATGCTCATATTAATAAATTGTTCCACAACCAGAAATATATAATCATGCCCCTTCATTGACATAGGCAACACACCTAAACAATCCTTTGAAATTATTTCTAATGGCCTAAAAGGAAATGAAAATGGCATATATAACTCCAAATTCCTATTACTAGGATTAATTGTAGTACATAATATACTTCCTCTTATGAACTTGGTAGCATATACTTTCATATTAGTCTAATAAACATAAATCTAAAAATGTGCAATAGTATTTATAACACCAAATATATTTTAACTTTTGAAGTATGTGATTCCCTTATTAGCTGAACTCTTTCCTTATTATACACACAAAATATTTCCTAACTTATAGATCAATCCATATTTAAGGTAATAATCCTCCTTGGGATAAAAAATCACACCTTGAGAATTTTCTTCTTAAAGAAATGGTTCCCTAGCATATGCATTATGCTCATATTCATATATATAAGACTCACACATACAAGGATCAAGAAGACTTATGGTGCCCATGGCTGAAAGAAAAGGAGGTGTAGATAACATATCACCTATTTTGTTTATCACACCTTTCTTATATTTGATAACTAAATGTTAATATTCAAAAACTCTTGGAAAATTATAGTGTCTACTTTTTTAAAGTTTAGTTTTAGCTTGTAAATATAGGAGAGCTTGATGATCTATGGAAAATAGTTTCTTTACCTATGAGATAGTGATTCAATTTCTTGACCAATTGAACAAGAAAATATATTTATTTGTCATATGTAAATAATTTATAATTTCACCATGATATAACTTAAAATGGTAACATATCAATTTACCTCATTAAATTAAGATAACCGCCATAACATAGTCACTAGCATTAGTTTCAACCTCAAAGGGTAGTTGTGAGTTAGGAAAAGATAAAAATAGAGCATTTATACTATTATGTTTGAACATATCAAATACACTCTATTAATTCCTAACCCAAGTAAAAGTCTTACCATCTACTATAATAACATGCAAAAGTGTGGTTATAGAAGATAAGTTATTGAATAGCTTCCTCAAATATTGAATTGCACCTAGAAAAATTCTTGTCTTGGTCACATTGGAATGTTTTATCCAATTCATGATGCATTCTAACTTCTTTGGATCAATCCTAAATTATCCATATCCAGCCACATTGATCTGAACCACAGGGCCCAAGACTAAGGTTTACAATGGACAACTAAGCCATGACTATGCAAAGTGAATGCATAGTAAAATATTCATGTAGAACAAACAAAACACATTCAATGGAGTAATGGAGAATAGGGAAAAAAATACAAACTATAATGTAAATAGTGTATGTGTATTGATTAGATTCACAAAGAAAGCTAAGCAATGTTTACAACTGTGTATAATGGCATCCTCTAGGTTCTATCTATGTGTGTTTAAACTAGATTCATATGTTACATAAATAGAATAAGAATATAAGAGTAGCCATAACTATTATTTAATTACCAAGGAGGATATATAGAACATTTTGATCCTATTAGATGTGGTAGTTAGCAATGGTTAGAATTATTAATGTCCAGGATGTCAACCATTTGAATTCAAATATGGGATCTCCTTTTGGAGATAATGGTATTAGCATCACTTAGAGTATGTGGTTGGGTTGACATGTATATGAGTGGATGCTAGTGAGGCATGTATAACTATAAGGCATAGACGGTGCATAAGTTGATAATGTGCATGTGATTGTATGGAGTGCAGATGATGGACTTAACATGAGAGTGCAAGGCACATGATAAATTTAGTACATTATAGTTGGTGAGTAGATGTAATATTTGGCATGGAAATCCAAGGCATGGAGTGAAAAAAATTTAGTGAGATGGTGCATGACTTATAAAAAAAGTGTGAGTAGTGCACATAAGTCTATGAAATGGCATGAGACTGATGCGAATAGCTGAGAGCTAGTTTTATGTAAAGGGTTGTGCATGGCTAGGTGTGAAGTGTGCACTCTATGTAGTAGAGAAAATGATGAGTGAGATATGTTATGAAAGGTCTATACATGGATTATTCATCCTCTTTTAAAGAGTAATGGTCTCCATTGAATTAACCTGCAATTTCAAAAACTACACTTGAAGTTGATACGAAGTGTACTAGTTAGCTTGATCAACATATTGTCCAACCTTAACCACTTTGAAAATATAATGTATGCCATAGTGGGTACATGTACCTATAAATTTAATTATTTGGTCCTTTTTTTGAGGTACAAGTTTTCAAGTTCTAAATCATAAGGATGTTGTATCACTGCTGGATCAAGAAGTGGCAGAGTGTAACGCTTGAGAAGTTCCACATTGAATACTAAGTACATGCAAAATTATTGAGGTAGATCAATAATGAAAGTGTTCTTACTAACTTTATGAAAAATGGTTTAAGGACCTATTATTTATCTAGATAACACCCAATAGAGTCAAATTTGTTTAAGTCTAACTCATACTTGGACTAATATGGGAATGATCTAAAGGATATGGGATTCCTATATTTAGACCAAACCTCTAGGATTTTTAATGAGGCTAGATCCTCTGATGCATCACTCAGATCATTTCCACTAGGACCTAAAAAATTTTGGGGTGAAAAAGTAGAGAGAGACAACTAAAAAGGAAATCCTAAACTAATGGTGGTGATGCACCTAAAATATTGTCCATAAACTCATATTTGAGCCTCTGAAACACTAGTGAGATAGAAATAAATGACAGGATCTATGATTCCAAATGCCTATCATGCATCAATATTTCATGTAGAGGTTCATCAAGTGAGCAAGACCTAAGAGAGGTAATAGATAGGTCTAGTTCAAGTCACTAATATAGTCAATATGTCCACTATTGGCTTCAATAAAATGACATTAAACACTAAACATGACCTGCATAACCAAACTATCTACCAACTAGGTGAGATCAGGACTTGGAAAGGTGGAAATCTCTACCAATTATATAAATCAAATTGACATGAACACACTAGGCTAATATAATAAAATTTGAAAACAATCATCTTATTTATCTCAAGAGGTTACAAGGCTCAATCTTGGCAAATTCTAGTCGTGCCCAAGAGAGGGATCCTAATGAATAGCTCAAAAGTTATATTTATATAAGAAAAGAAGAAATAGGGGGAATTTTGGTGCCCAAAAGGGAATTAAATGATCTCAAATTAATTTGAAACTTTGTTACAATTACCTCCAAAAATTAATCTCATTCAAACCCTTTTGATTGATTTGGGATACTTCAAATGGTTACACAGTTACACTGATGTTCTTTCTTGTTGCAATAATGAAGTCAAGTTTCTTTGAGCTTTGTTCCACCATCCATATAGATACAACAACCAAGATAGTCTATTAGAATCGTGTCTTATTGTTAATTATTCCTAACTAGTTCATCGTCACATGCATAGTGAAGAGAAGAGGTCCTTTTCATGTAATTAGTCCTAGATATAAACTATTCAGGTCCACTTGTATGCCTTCATGGCACCCTTTGAAATGATAGATCCTCTTAATAATGGCAAACATAGTCAGATAAAAAGATCCCTCTGTGATGAAAACTTATGAGCTAGAGGTCCATATTTAGCCCCATGGGTGGTCCCTTTATGTTCTTCATAGTTTATTACATGGCTTATGGACTTTTCATGGTGTTAAATCAAGCTTTAATGGTTTTAGGATGACCCTAAAATACCTATATTTTTTCTCATAAAAAATAGCCTTGGCTTCTTAACCTTTATTTTCATTGGTCATCAATATTTGATATAGATCCTTGAATCACTAACTAATCTCACTCCATTGATCTTGAGATAAATGATCAAGTACCAACCATTGATCTTTCACGTTGACTTATCAAATATATCTGAGCTTATACCATGTGGTATCCCTATATTTGATTTCAAGATCCATTGTCAGTCTGCCATCGTCACGCACTTATGACATATGTCAATCTCTTGAGCCCTCTAACTTTTTAACTCATCTCACATCATTAGATCATAATGTATGATGCAAAATACATCATCAGATCAATTGGGACTCATATTTTTAAATCCAATGACTACTTCATGAGATTAAAATTGACATCCTGGCTTCCATCAAATGACGTTCACATGATTGTCATTGATGTTCACATGACCATCAAATTTAGTCTCAAAAGGATTTGTTTTGCTTCAGATTAAACTTGATGCTAGCATAAAAATCATTTGACGTCCCCTACAAACATATTTTACATCTCAAAAACCATCAAATTTTGACTCTAATGAATTTTTGTAGTGGCTTAAAGTTGACATCAACATGAATGTATCCCATTATTTAACAACCTTTAAAGATTTATAACTTGATCCAAAAAGCTCATGCAAACTTGAAAAATTTAAAGCATGTTCCTGACATGTAGATCTATAATTATACATGATCCATTAGTCCTGTAAGGATTTTGAGTGAATATATTAAATGCACAAGTTGGCTGGTCCATTTACTCCTACATGACCTCCTGGTGACAGTCTGGTCAAAAATGGCTAAGTATGGAAATTTAGTGAATTCTATTTGAGGAACCAACTTTGAACATGTATAAATTATATTTCACTTAAATGTGTGACCTAAAACTTAGTGAATACATTATTTATACTAAAATGAACAAACCCACATGACCATTTTCTCCTAACACCTCACATGTGTGAGATATAACATCAATAAACTACCTACTCAAAATTTCTACCACTTGACCCAAAATGTCAATATGAACACAATGAAGAACTAGATGAATACCAATCACTCCCATAATCATACCAAGAAATATTTACATCCCATGGGGGATCTAAAACTCTAGTCCTATCCTTAAAAATTGATATATTACACTTTAAGTAAACTTAAAGTACTTAAAAACTTTACAAGCTACATGATCCCTTAAGTCCTTTCATTCCATCCAAAACTTGCTCAGCTCTTGCTCCATTTTTGATCTTCATGACACTACACTACATCTAGGTATAATTTTGGTATGTAGACCAAAATATCCAATAAAACCATATAATAAAGGCTTGATCTTCTGGTGTGCACCTTTGAAGCTCTCCTTCAAAAGTTACAACCAGACTTTATCATCAACTCAAAATACATGAGATGTGAGAAGTGAATCATAGATCTCCTTGTACTTAAATTGTGTGTGTGAGAGGATCTATTAAACCTAATGGTGAATAAATTATATGTGGTGTAGAATCTTCTTGGATTTATTCTCTTCTCATTCCTATGTGCGTATTTAGTGCTTGATGGTGTATGGTAGGAGATGTCTAGAGGTCTTGAAGGTTGAAACCCAAGACATGTTTGGAATGGATTATGGATAATAGAGATATAAATAACCCCATTATATGAATGTTGAGTATACAAGAGGTTATCATCCAAAGTGAGAGCATGTGTGTGATTGTAACTTCATACAAGATAAACAAGTGTACGATTGACCACTTTAGTTTGTCCATCTATCTAAAGATGAAAAGTCATCAACTGGTCTAGTTATGTAACCATCAAGTCCCACAATTCTTACCAAAAATGACACAAAAATCATGGATATTGATGTCAAAGATAATGGATGTTGGTATCCTAAAATGAACCCAAACATGGTTGAAGAATGCTTATGCAGTGCAAGATGCATCAATGTCTTTCTTACATGTAACCATGATGGCCATTTTAGAAAACCTATCCACTACAATAAACTTAATGTCATGTCATCTTATCATAGGTAGCCTATTCATGAAATCCTTGTTGATAAATTACCTTGGTTTGGATAAAACTGGTAGAGATGTGTAAAGTCCTAGATTCTTTCATGGGATTGATGATGTAGCAAAGAATGTAAGATGATATGGTGTTCCACATTTATGTGCACATACAACTAGAATAAGTGTGATTAAAATGTAGATAGAGTTTTTGTCACATTGAAGTGTCTCAAGTTATTATCATAGTGCACCTCCTAGATAAGTTTTTGGTGAGGTACACTAGAAGGAACATAGAGATGTCTAAGCTTGTAAAGAAGTTATTTAGACAAGTATAAATCTAGAAATTATAAAGAAGTTATTTAGAAAATTCTTATTGAATATGAGGATATCATCTAATTAGATGATCATTAAAGAATTTAGGAAATCCCTAAGTAGATCATCCATCAAGTACATAAATGTGGTTAACATATTGGTTAGGTTGAAAATCATGATCAACCATTCATACAATCCTTCCCATGTCTCAAATGTTGTCTTTTAAAAGTCTTCAAGATGAATTGGGACATGATGGTAACTTCAATTCAAGTCAATCTTGGTGAATACATGGGCACCTTAGATTTGGGATAAGAGGTCATCAATATGTGGTAGTGGGTACCAGTTCTTCACTCTTATCTTATTGAGCATGCGATAGTCTTTACAAAGTATCTAGGACCCATCCTTCTTGGTTGTGAGGAATATAAAACTCTTTCAAGGTGAAGATATTGGAATAATCAAGGAGATCTTATATTTGGTGCTAGATTTCATCATTCTCATAAATTGATATGTGATATAAGGGATATTAAAAAGAGGGGATCCAATAATCAAATTGATGTGATGCTTTACTACATAGTGTGTTGGAAGGTCTTCAAGTTATACAAAGATTTTTTTTTATTATTCCAGTAACTTGTCAAACTAATATTGATATTGCAATGATGTATGAGTACCACTCACTGCCAAGTTGTGATTTATTACTCTTCACTATGTAAGTGTATTAGGGCAAACCATGAGTATTAATTTTTTTCATGTATGATACAATATTATTATATTTATTAGTAGGCACCAAGGTGACTTTGGATGAGGGAACATATTCAAAAAGGTTTTAGAAGTGATCTTACATGTGAATAGTCCAATGCTATGGCTTGGATTGATATATAACTTATGGTCTTCCTAACAAGATGTCATAAACCTCTAGAGGTGTGATGTTATAAGTGATGTTGTCCTCCATCAAATTGACCTTGTATTAGAAGTGAATTATCACCAAACTTATATATCTTTCCCTTATTTCAGCCATCCCAAAGAGTGTATGGTCTAAGGTGCACAACAATGGCAAATCCAAGGTGCTGAGCTCTAGATTGTGTAATGATGTTATTATGATTGCCACTATTAATGATGATGTGGAAAGGTTAACTCTTTACCTAAAATAAGTGTGGAAGATATGTTCATTATCTTCAAAGATATTGATCGTAGTAGAGTTGGTGTTTAGATAAGAGGCATCTACATGAGTGTTGTCCATTAGCATAGGTCCTGATGTATACTATACATGTAGGGACTACTGCACTTGACACTTATATATATTATGGGTGGACAAATGATGGTAATGGCACCACTTATCACTAGACTTATTTTTTCCTTTATCTAAATTAGAAGGAATTGGAGCTTCACATGTTGAGTATTATTTTGGTGTTGATCACCTTTGAGATAAGTGTGGTGTTACTTTTGTGTAGAAGGTTATGATGTGGAGTGTTTTGCTAGGGCCTTGTGCACTACATTAGATGAAAAGGTCACATGCTACTTCATCCATGGATTAAAATCTTGGTGTCATTATGATATGCTTTCCCTAAAGTGTTGGAAGTCAAAAAATATATCTTTGCATGGATGCAAGGTGAAATTATGCTAAGGTACTTTATCACCCTATACTATTCACTTAAGTTCTCTTGTAGGCATGTAGAGTAGTTATGAAATGAGTTAGTTTAGTATTCGACTAAATGACCCTTATGATGGAATAATTGTTTGAACTTGATATAATCATATTCAAAATAATAGAGAGGGTATTACTCCTCCTTTAGAATGTCAAAATTTATTTCCATGATTTCATTAGAATGCACTCTTGTGCATGCTGTGCATTGAAGGTCTCCCACTAATTGACAACTAGAATGGACATCTTTAGTACTATGAAGGTGATATTTTTAGAATTATTAAAATAGTTGACTAAAAAAAATTCCTTGAGTTGTTGAATCTAGGCATCCAATGCTTTGGATTTTATCTTTCCTTCAAATAAGGGGATGCCAATATTGACTTGTACTTTTAAGGGTGTTTTCTACTAGAACAATTATGGAACATGTTGTTTAGATGAGGAGGGTTTCAATTTGAACTGCATCACCAAATTATGAAAATGACAAATAAATTTGATGTGTTGTGCCTTTAAAGAATAAATTATGAGCCTTTAGATTCTTGGGGCTATCTCATGTTGATTATGGGTGTCAACCATCTTGATTTTACCATGGAATTCTGATGGAGTTTTTGAAATAGAATTTGTATACACAGTATTTCCAAACTTTATCAATTATTGATATTTTCTCTCTTGTAGGAACCTATCAAGACTCAATATCTCTAAGTGAATGCCTTAAAGGGCACACCAAAAAAGGGGTGGGAAAACCATTGGTGCTTCAAAGGATCATGTCTCCTATACCACCAATTGTTTTCTACACAATCTTCTCCTATGTACTTACGTAAGCCTTGTCTTCTCTCTTACACACTCTTCTAAGAATTCACTAGCTTACTTATCCCCTTCCTAAGCCTAAAAACCATTTTTGATAGTTTACATTACAATATCAGCTTCAACAGACCCTATATTCAAATTGTTAAAAGCATGTTATGGGTCCAGGTCAACACTAACTGACCTAGATAGGGATCTAACTTGTTTTTTTATCAATTAATGATACATAGTTGATTAGGTTGACCTTATTAGTGAAAATTTTAGAAAGATTTAGGGTTAGATTCAAATATATATACACATCCATTTCCACCATTTATTTGGAAGATAAGAAGAAGAATAATATATTGTACATTTACTTATCCACCATTCTTCTTGAGGAACATAGCTTAGGGTTTCAATACTTTATTTGGAGATATATAACACACACACACACACACACACACACACACACACACACACACACACACACACACACACACACACACACACACACACACACAGTCTTGTGGATAAGACTTTTAGATGTGTAGAGAAGTTTTATAGCCTAGAGTTGACTTATATTTATTATCCTTACTTATCACAACAACCTATTATGGATCACCTTGGCCAAGGGAGAGATTGAAGCTCGACGGGTTCATCTTCAAAGGTATGTATTCCTAAATTTATTCCTCTTTTATAAGAGTAGATATATTTACATTTTTCCTTCTCTCCCATGTATTAGGGTTTTAACTATACATAGCTTAATGAGGGTTCTCCTATGCATGTTTAACTTTTATGTTTATTACCCCCACTTTGTGCCACAAGATTTGGTGAACACTAGATTATATTTTAATTTAATTTACATATACTTTGTGAATATGAAAATATAGGACTTAGTTTAGGTTATTACATGGCCTTGCTTGACTAGAGGCTTTGTAACCATATATACTAATTTTGTTATGGTAATATATCCCTTGGTTAGGTCTAGTGGATCCATATTGGTCATGACCTTGAATATCAAATGTATCAACAATCAGAAGTATAAGTAAGATTTATCTTCTTTGAGTTAGGATTGATTAATAAGTCAACTAAATTTTCCTTTATATACATTTTGATGAACCTGACTTGAATCTAACCCTTGTAAATTTTCTTTCACACTTTCATTTAATCATCATATTATATATTTCTATTTTTGAAATATTATATCAAACTTGTCAGTATAGTTCTAATAGTCTATGCACATGTTTAACACATAATCACCCTAAATTAACTCTATTCTATTTGTGTAGGTCTTCTTCAAATATGGGTGACTAGATGAATTAACTCAACATACTCTTCTTCTTCAGTTACATATTTTCATACATAGTCAAACCAATCAACTCTATTTGTAATTCTCCTTTTTTAGCATGAAGGTCTACAAACATTTTCAAACCAGTAAACTCTATTTGCAATTCTTATTTTTAGCACATAGGTTTTGAAAACTCAATTGAGCTAATCAACTCTATTATCCAAATTTTTAAATCAACACTGGAGGATAAAAACATAAAATTTTGAAATCTAAACATCTTCAAGCCCACTAAGGTTCATTCTTACTTTATCTATCATTTCAATTTTCCTTTTTCAATACTATTTTCACAAGTTTGTAGTCTATAAAATTGTATCCCTACAACCAACTGCATAGACTAGCTTGACATAGTTCTATAGCCTATCCTTTGTATAGAATACATAGTCAACCTAGTAGACTATGTTCATCTAGATCTTAATTTTACAGAATAGTAATAACTTAATTGACTCTATTTTGCATTATTTTCATACAATATCACTTGAATTGACTCTATACTCTTCATAGTCAAGGAATTAACCTCTTTTTGCTAGTAATTAATTCACTTCAATTTTAGTTTCTTACATTCTTAGAGTAACAAACATAGATTAATTAGGCAATTTTCAATTTATCAATATAGTCACACTATTTTTCTATTTTGCACACACTTCTAAATCACTCTACACACAAAATACATGAAACATTTGTCTTCCCAAGGCCTACCTACTTGGATTTCATCACTAATGGGGAAGATGACTTGGTTTTATGGCCAATTATAAATACATGGTTGATGATATATATTGGAAAATCACTCGACACCATTATCAATGTAGGATTGTGAAGTGAGGGGGTAGGACCCAATACCAAGCCAATACCATTGCCAATACAGATCCTTTTTAGACTAAAGTTTCTAAAACCATCCTTAGATTGATTTATATTTCCTTATTACAACTAAATTATCATCACATTAATCTCAAACTTTATTATAAATAACACTTAAGAACAATCAATTAGTTAGCATTTACTTTCAAGTTGTTGCTTTCTCTTTGATCATTGTATTTTGTATTACAAAACTTGCATTATCCATCATTGGTGAAAGGTTTGTGTTATGTGTCCCAATTAGATCAATCATAATGGTCCAATTTATTATGTGCTTAATTTCATTTGCTTATATTATTTTTTAAAATATTTCTCTATTTTTAAAACACTATCATCCTTATCAACACAGTCTCTTATAGAATGTTTAGACTATCTGTTTGTAATACATAGTCAACCTATCTAACATTATCTCTTTATCTTCATATTTAGTTCCCTTTATAAGTAGCATACAATTGACCTGTCTAGTTATGCCTTCTTATTTCTTATCATGTTTCCTATTTAGTAGTACACATTTGACCTATAGGACTATGTTATCTTATTATCTATTATGTTTCCTATTTTATAGAACATAATTGACTTGTTCAATTTTGTATCCTATTTCTTGATTTTTCTTTCCATAAACTCTTTAGCCTATATTTCTCATCATGAATTTACTATTTTAGGATAATAAAGAGATTAATCCAACAAACATGATGAGTCTTACCCATCGTAATATGTTTCCCAAGAAACAAGTTATGGTTTCTACTTTAGATGAAAATAATGTTCACATTGCCACTCAAACTACCAATTATGAGAATCCTAATCATTCATACTCAGTTTGTAATCCTTTTTTCTCCTTAGAATATAAGTGTGAATTATTATACACACTGGAAATGCTCTTCTTCATTAATGAATTTACTCAACATAGAAGAAAGGACCATTCAACCATTTAGAATCTTATAATAGGTCCTCAAGTAAAAGAACCTCTTTCACCCTCCCATACCTTCTCTCATAGATTTGGGGAAGACACTTTATTTGATTCTCAACCTTTTCTTTCTATTTTTTATCCTTCACACACCATGAAATATTCTTCTATGACTTCTTCAACTTTCATGCCAAGTATCTCCACTAATATGGTAGGTACAACATCTAGTGGGTCTTTTCCAAAGACCCTTCTCCTTAATCATGCCACTAGTGCTTCTTTTTATTCCAACACTAACCTATCCAATAGTGAATATTTTTATACAAATGTTAATCATTCTCCTATTTCTTCCATTCTACCAATATTTCTCACATCACTATTATGACACATGCTACTAGTCATAATGCAACCCAAACCATTAATACCAATACCAATGCTTCACATGCTTCACACACTAGTTAAAATACTTCCCAAACTCATCAAATTTTTAAAAAAACACTAAGTCAAATGAATAATTTTCAAATGAATATCATAAATCAAATTATGCAGATGTAAAACCATCTCATTAACCTTCAAAATCAACCCCAACAAGTTTCATGGGGAGTGTAAAATCCAAATCCTCCCACCCCCCTTAGGGATTCCCATGGTAACCTTATTCCTGAACCACCCCTCATTAATAAAATAATTAAACATATTCAAAATGAACCACTTATACCTCAAATTTCTAATATAAACATAGGAGGCATCACACCTACCATAACCTACAATAGGTCTATCCATCCCACATTACCACTTAAAAATGTTTGGTAGCCTTTATAAAGATTGGGTCAAACTTAATAACTTTGATGATACCAAGATATTAGATAAAATAATCTCAAGAGATGCTTTAGATTGGTATAATCAACTAAAAACCCATTCTATCACTAGCTTACAATATCTGGTTAACTCCCTAGTATAAGAGTTTCAAACTAGTGATCTCCTCGTGAATAACTTAGCTCACTTCATAAATTGTAAAAAAACTGAGTCTAAAATATCACAAGCTTTCATCAAACATTAGAATACCTTGTCTAATAAATGTGAGCATAATATGGTCGATGATAACCTATTCTACATATTCACTAATGTTCTTTACCTGAAGTTGTAACATCGAGTTAGGACTCTTTCCCCAAGAAATTTGGAAGAATCCCTTGACCAAGATAAGTGAAAATTTTTTATCATGCACTAATTTCAACCATCTCAAGCCACCATGGACACTCACATGCTCATTGAAATAAAAAACCATCATGCTACCAATGATGGTGTCATTGATACCTATGACACTATTCATAATATTCAAGCCATTATTCCCCATAACACTATGTAGCATGTTTCCTATCCAAACAACACTTGTAATCCTAAATTTTATCAAAAAAACAACATAAATGTCCACAAACCATTATCCTTATCCAATATTCAAAAGTGTCTTCCAAGGCCTCTACCATGAGTTCCTGACCCCACTCATCCAATTAAAACATGGTATGATCCAAATAAGTTTTGTTGGTTTCATGCAGGTTTGGGCCACTCTCATGAGACTTGTAAACAATTACATAATCTAGATATGTATTTATTTCTTAGCCCAAAATTTTATCATCAATCACTCATTCATAAGTGCTAACAAACATAATACATAGATTTTAAAGCTCATGAAACACAAAACAAAAATCAAGCTTCAAATCAAGCTAATGCTAATCTTGTTATATACAAAGATCCTCTTCCTAATCATTAAGATATAAATGATAAGACTAATAATTTTAACAATAATGTTGGAAGTCTTATAGACCTCACTACTAATGAATAAATTGTGGTAAATATGACTAACATGTGAAGGGTAGTTGATTTATCGACTAAAATCCAACACACACATACCAAACTGCTTAAATTTTTTACATCATTCAAGACCCTTCCCCATCTCATCTCATGGAGCTGGGGTAAGAGGACCTTATAAACTTATAAGAACTACCTTCAACAATTAAACTAGATCATACCTCTCACACTATCTCTACTCTTTCCCCAACATCAACACATATAGACAACATTCCTCAAAATTCAAATAGTATTTCTTCAACCCCATCACAAGAAATACCTCAATAAACCTTCCCACCACCTAAATATAATCAACCTATGTATACTAAAACTAAACCAAATACATCTTACCAACATAAGTTTGATCACACCTCCAACCCTTCTTGACAAGAGCTCTTACAACATTATGGACCTCTATCTATCACTCTCCCCATGGGTTATGATGAATAGTACCACATTGCATAACTTTCTCATCTCCCATCTCAAATAAATTTCCACAACTAGTAAAAACTTACCCCTATCACTAAAACCATCTAATGCAATTACTATTTGAAATGAACATCCCTCATCCCCCTCTAGTAGGGCACACAACTACTTTATCTAGGTTTGAAAATAGTATCCTTCAATAATGAGAAGAGATATCCATATATGTTGATGAAACAATGGACACTTATCTTTCCCTCAAGTTTCTTATCACTTCCATGATTTCATAAGAGATTATATTTCATGAAGATGATCCTCCCCTATTCATTAATGTCCAAATTGGTGATATCCAAGTCAAGAGTGATTTGATTGATGAAGGATCAATTACTTATATTGATCTAGGAGGATCCACATTCACTCCAAAATATAAGTCATCAAATTATAAATTGATCATTGTCACAACATATATATCATTGAGAGCTTTCCAATGGTATGTAGAACTTCAAAAATGAAGCTTATATGCTCCTTATGTAGTTGGTTAAAGTCCCAGTCAAAGCCAATCAACAAGTGGTCAAATCTGGTCAAACTAAAAAAATTGACCACCATGGAATATTTCAAATATAGTTCCATGATTTAGATCTTATCATAAGATTTTTATCATGTTTTATGGTTCAAAAAATAGAGTCTGCATGTGCAAGTTATGACCAGTCAAAGTTATGGTCAAACTTGATAACATGGCATTAAAGTGATGTGGTAATATGGCTCGACCTAAGTCATTAGTATTTGTCAATTCAACCTTATTAAAGGGGGATAAACATATTTCATCACATATTGGGGAATAATTATCACCCCATATTTTTAAATGTGATGGATAATTTAAAATCCCATAAAAATCAGGTATGGGACAATTATGAAATTTATTAAAATAGATTGAGGATAATCATCCCAATCAAAAAAAGTGGACCTCCCACAAGTGTATAAATGGGTTATGTATTATTTGGAAATCATTGGGAATTGGAATTGGAATTCAATGAATTCATTTCAAAGTCTTAAAACTCTCATGCTAGAGTCGAAGAGCTGAGAGCCAAGAGTAAGAGCTGAGAGTCAAAGAACCAAGAGCTAGAGTCAGAGATGATTCCAGCCATATGTTGAGTGTTTGGATTTGAGGTCATTTGATGCCTCAAATTGAAGCTTTTTAGATTGTGTATTGGACAATATAGAGACTAGTCTACATATATCCCAAGTTTTGAAGCACTTGGAGAGCTTTTCACTTCTCGATGTAAATTAGGGAATTATCCTAGACTCCAAGATGATTTCAATAATATGTTGAAATTCCTATGATGATTTTTGTAAGACCATTTTATAATTCCATTTTTGAGACATTTGGAATAAATCCATAGAATTGAGAGATTGCATTCGTGTGATAGTAAGGTGGAAGGTCTATTCATGGGTTTACTGGAACTTTCTGAAGCTCTATTGTTTGAGTTGTGTGTAATATTAGAGTATCTATTTAAAAATCATGAGGGTTGTTCATGTAATCAATTTTTAAGGAAATGGATCAATTCATACTATAAGTAAACCTAGAGACATAGGCATTACCAAACTCTATTATCACATGTTTGTCGTGAGTGGATTCTATTTTTACATTCTTTTTCCATATTTTGATTAATCTTGTGTATTAATCACTATTAAATGCATAAATAGATAAAATAAGATAAAATGTCAAATTCAATTTCATTTCTATGAATGTTTCAATAAATTATGTGATTTGACTAAAGGATCCAAGGTAATTTTTTTTGCATGGAAATAAGTGCCAGTTTATGGACCAAGTTTGGTATCAAAGTAGTTAGTGAGCTAGGTTAGCTTTTGATTGTGTGGATTGAGATCAATTATTTTTAGTTTAGTTTCCAATATTATTTTAGACTTTTGGCCCACTTGATATTCCATTTGCAATGTGTATTTTATCGAATTAGGTAGTTTATAGGGAATAGGAAGCCATGGGCAAAGCCTTGAAAAGAGAGAGGCTTAATGAGATTGAAGTGATTAATCAACAGATCTAGGTAGAGAATGATTTCTTGAGATCTCATTTTTACTCCTTAGAAGAGGAGATTGTCCACTTAAAATTATAGCTACAAGCTAAGGATGAGCTCTTGGCATAGATGCATGATGAAGAGAAACATTGTCTTCTTCAATTACCTTCCACTATAGATGCAAACACTATGACTGATTAGTGCACTATAAGTTGTTCATCTGGTAATTCCTTTCATTTAGTTTCAGATGTTGCTTTTGGTAGTTTTGAAAAACACAATAAGGGCATTAGATCTAAACTATTATTGAAAATGGGATTTGATGGAATAGGCCTTAGTAAGAATGGCTAAGGTATTGATAACCCAATATGGGTAGATCATATATCTCACCATGCAAGATTGGGTTACACTAGTGAGAAAGTGGATGTTAGAGAGAATTCATCCATTATTGAAAGAGGACAAGCTATTGATAGCCAAGGTCTGAGGCCACTAGTAGAGTAGAATTCCTCCTTATGAAGGAATGATGAATGGTGTAAGAAATTAGGTCAAAGAGGTATTGAGATTCCACCTCTTCATTCTTAAACTAGAAAAATAACCAATAGGAATGTGAATTCTAAGACTGCTAATTCACTTCTGCCATTTAAGAAATTTAGTTTTGATATTCAAAAGATGTTGCATTCTTTTCCTTATACATTTTATAGATTGAATAACCATTATACCACATACTATTATAAAAGACAAGCTTTATTGAAGCAAATTATAGGTGATAAAGACCATTCTCATACTATAAGAGTGAGAAATGGCAAAAGGGTGACCTCACCTAAGAAGAGGGATGTTTGCACTCATTGTCACATGAGAGGACATCAGGTTGAGAAGTGTTATAAACTTCAACCATCCCACCATCCTGGTAATGATAAGAAGAAGATGGTATATAAACCTATTAATAAGGTAACTAATGAAGTTAATCTTAAAAAAGTTCATGCAGATGTCAATAAATCCACTTAGGAAATTAAAAACCTTTAATAGGAGAATCTGATAAAGAGAGTAAACAGTTTCATAATTTCATGCTATCATGATTAGTATATTGATAATGCATTTATGTTTCAAATAAATTTTGGAAATGCTTATTGTATGTTGACAAAGGAAATTTACCCATGCTTTGATATATGCATTTTGGAGATACTATAGTGGGAACACTTCAAGACAGGTTTATCATGTGAAGTTTTTAATTCTCACACTTATGTTTTGGAAAGCTCTATTTTTGGAATCTCTAGTATTATATTTATGATTTTCCTATTGAATTTTTAAAGAATTTAACTGAGTGATCAAATTGGAATATTTGAAAATAGTTGCATAGGTTATTGGGTAGGATTCAACTTTCCTACAGTACTTGTTTCAGAATAATTGCGATTTTGAAATGCATCTATTTATGGCATGTGTATGATTGGATGCATTTATAAGACCCATTAAGACAATGTATTGTGACACAGTCACAACCAATATTGCATTTTATTTACATTGATAAACTTATCTTATAGTTGCATTGGTGATTGTTTCAATGTTTGGTAGTTCACCATGTACAAGATGTGGCAGTGGGTAGACTATTTGATATATTGTGACCTTATTGGTAGTTGTAGGATTTAGTATAACTCATGATTTATTTTAGGCCTTTTACATTTTTGATTTATGAATCATATTTTTACACTATTATCTCTATGCTATGATTTGGGTTCTATAATTGATATGTTACAGAGGACCATTTAGCAATAGTAGAGATCACTAGGCATATCTGTGTAGAGGTTCTTGTGAAGCCATGTAATAGAGAAAGTCATCACATCCTAGTTTTGTGTAGAGGATATTGATGGTCATACAATAGCATAAGGTATGCAGAAGATGTTATCAATTGGTTGTTCCAAGAGTTTTAAACATAGTTATAGAACTTGAGTAGACTAAAAAAAGCCCTGTCAAAATTCTTTAGAACTGATTGGCATTTTAAAGGATCAAGTTGGGTATTAGCTTTTGGTGGACCAAAATCCATCTTACTAGGAAGGATTGATGCAAGAGGATCCATATTCACTTAAAAATATAAGTAATAAAATTTCATATTTATCATTTTCATAATGTATATCTCTTCAAGATATTTCTAGTGATATGCAAAACTTTAGAAATAGAGCTTGTATGCTCCTTGTGTAGTTGGTCAAAGTTCCAATCAAAGCTAGTCAACAAGAGGTCAAAGCTAGTCAAAATACAAAAATTGAACATCATAGAATATTTAAAATCTAGTTCCATGATGTATATATCATCTTAATATTTCCATTACATTTTATATTTCAAAAAATGGAGTTCGTATGTGCAAGTTATGACCAGTCAAAGTTATGGTCAAACCAGATGACATGGTAATAAAGTGACATGGCAATATGAATCAAATAAAGTCATTAATATTTGTAAATTAAATCTTATTAAAGGGTGATAAAAATATTCCATCATATATTGGGGAATAATTATCACCCCATATTTTTAAATGTGATGGATAATTTAAAATCTCATAAAAATTGGGTATGGGATAATTATGAAATTTATTAAAATAGACTGAGGATAATCATCCCAATCAAAAAAAGTGGACCTCTAAAAAGTATATAAACTGGTGAGGGTTTATTTTAAAATAATTTAGAATTTAAATTGGAATTTAGTGAATTCATTCCAAAGTCTCAAAGCTCTCATGCCAAAGCCGAAGAACTGAGAACCAGAGCCAAAGAGTCGAGAGCCGAGAGCAAGAGTTGAGAGTAAAATAACTAAGAACTAAATCAAAAGATGATTATAGACATATTATGAGTGTATATATTTGAGTTTTTTTGATGCCTCAAATTGAATCTTTATAGATTGTGTAATGGCTAATATAGAGACCAATCAGCATATATCCCAAGTTTTAAAGCACTTGGAGAGATTTTCACTTCACAGTGTAAACTAGGGAATTGTCCTAGAATCCAAGATGATTCAAAAAGTATGTTAAAATACCTATGATTATTTTTTTAATACCATTTTATAAGTCATTTATTGATACTTTTGGCATAAATCCATAGAATTGTGAGATTACATTTGCACGACAGTAAGGTGGAAGGTCTGTTCATGGGTTTACCAGAATTTTCAGAAGCTCATTGTTTGAGTTCTATGTAATCTTAGAGTATCAATTTGAAATTCATGAGGGTTATCCATATACTCAATTTTAAATTAAATGGATTGGTTTGTACTATAAGTGAACCTATAGATGTAGGCATTACCTAACTTTGTTATCACGTTCTTATCATGAGTGGATTCTATTTTTGCATTCTATTTCCACATTTTGATTAATCTTGTTTATTAATCACTATTGAATGTATAAATAGAAAAAATAAGATAAACTGTCAAATTTAGTTTCACTTATATAAATGTTTCAGGAAATTATGTGATTTGACTAAAGGATCTAAGGTAATTTTTTTTGCATGGAAATAAGTGCAAGTTTATAGATTAGGTATTGCTTCCCTAAATTTAATTAAAACTCTTGGATATTATAAGTGTAATCTAAAGTCCACATGTATCACATTTTAAATATAAAATATAAGGAAAATTCCTCCTTGAGGTTGCATGTGGCTTCCTATTACTATCCCTCTTATCACCATTCAGGTGAAAATTATGATCTTTAACTTTCCCTTTTCTTATAAAATCTTGTTTGGTAGAGATTGGACTCATCGTATGAGGTTTTTTTCCTTATCTACATGATAACGTGTCAAATTCACCCAAAATGGTGCTATTTATAAGATTTAAGGAGACACAAACCCTTGGAATTTTAAACAATTTCAAGAATGTGGTGTCTTTAAAATTCCTACCCTTGAATCTTTGCCTAGCATCCAATTTAGGGAATCTCAATGTTTCAATTATCCTATGAATTATACTAGAGGTTATAATGGTCACCCCAAACTCATTTGGAACATACCACCTAACCTCATATATTTTGATGATGATGAGCCAGATGACATAAGCTTCAAGATTAAAACTTTTGATCTATCCCCTTATATCATCACCCAACTTTCGCTATCCTTACAACCTTGATCCCATCAACCTCCTATCGACGATACACCTATGGTATTAACTAAGACTATACATTATATTAATCACACAAATTCCAATGATAAGGTCATACCTAGATGTATCATTGACCTACATATATTCAATTATGATGATGGTTATACTTTAGATGACCCATTTCTAAGAGGACTTGTCTAGGTTAGAGTTGCCAAGATTATTTGATATCATACTTCTTTATTTTAGTATTTTTGTTTATCTTATTGCATTCCTTCCTTCATAGTGCCAAATTTTAGTATTTTTCCTATTTTTTTAAGGAAGAGATGGAGTGATCATATAGTACACCTCTAGTTTCATTAGAGCCTATTAGAAGCATGCTCATAGATCATGCCATGAATAGTCCTTACTATTTAACTCAATACTATGATCCTTATAGTTTGATTCCCCTAGAGATGTTAGCTATTAATCTTAGACCTACCACATGTCCAACTTCACCTTTATCTAAACCTAGTTCGGTTCCTACTACCACTCTACTTTTAGTTGAGCCTCATCTTATTTATGATCTTGTTTTACCCTCAGATGAGCCTAGTCTAGTTTCTATTTTTTCCCCACCTTCCCTTGGTGATGGCCCTCTTATTTTGTCACAACTTGATCCCATGCCTACCCAATGTGTCGGTCAACCTTATTGTGATATCCATAATGTTTTTGGTCATTAGACTAGAGATTGCTAGTTATATTAGCCTTCCCTAGCTTATCCTTCTACCTCTTCTATTAGTAGATCCCCAAAGTCTACTAACAAGCATATCTATTACTTCCATATCAATAGTATGTGTTGCCTCTAAGGAGTTAGGAAGCAAAAAGATGAGGATAGGTGAAATATTCTTAATGACTGAGCAAAGGTACAATTTAATGGTCTAATAGTGAGAGGGTGTCTATACATTGGATCAAATGGTGAGCATTGATCATTAATGATCTAACTAATTTGTAGAGGTCAATGAATCACATTGAGTCAAAGTTTTTAGATTATATAAGATAAGTTCAAAGTGATATATGTTTAACATTTGAGCATTTTCACCTATGCTTTAAATATCAATCAAGATTGATAGAGTGTATTTTGATTTGAGCTAAGAGTTCATGAGATTCAAGCATTTGTGTTTGAAGGTTAATTATGACCGTTTGCATTTGAATATTTTAATTTGTAAAGGAAATAAATAGTGTTTGGTTTTTGGACCATATATTTTGATAGAAGATGGATTTATAATGTATTACAAAGCAAAGTGGTACAGGAATCCATGGCACATATAATGAACTTGATTTTCAGATTTGAAAGTGAGTATAGTCAATAATATTGAGCCTAGAAGTTGATTGTGTGTTTGTGCTTGTTCTAAAAGTGACTTGAGAAGGATATTTGAGCTTGTATTAATTCTATTTCAATATCTCACAATGAATTATCTATTAGAACATTTTTCAAACTCCATGAGGATTCTCTATGTGGATTTTAGAGGTGTGATCAATCTATCTTGAGTATAAAAATGCTTAAAAATTTGACTGTGTGTTCGTTCATGGTGACTATGTGCACTAGGTTAGTGTTTGAGTTTTTTGAGCATATGTAGAGGTGAGATCATTTGACTATGATATTTTGAATATATTAATGGGGACATAAGAAGTGGACCCATGTACTTTAAATTGGTCTTGTGTTCTTATTTTTCTCAAGGGAGTGATAAAGGAGTGAATGGGTTCACATGAGACCTATAAGGGATACAAGGGCCTTATTAAAAGGTGTAGTTCCTTAAGGGTGAACCATAGATGTTATGGGAAACCAATGAAGATTGTATTGAGTCATGTCTTCATTTGAAAGATGTATTAAGGGATAAGGCATGCCTAATGGCTGACCAAGCTAGTGATTATCAAGATTGTTATATAAATACTGGAACCAAAGATGATGGGTTCTAGATTTTGTATGAAAGACTTATAAGTAATTGGAGAGAGGATTGTGTGTGTTTTTTGGAGTGAATGGGGGTAGAGTACCCTGAGGATGAGTTAAAAAGAATAAAAAATTGAGGACTATTTATATGATTTGTTGGTCATAATTATGTTGGTTGATTAGTGCACTTATTGTTTGAGTGTGAGTGAAGATGAAGTGTGATAAATAGAGGTCCATCATCAGGTATTTTTGACATTAGTTAAAAGGTGGATATGTTTATAAGTGTTGTTTTGGTAGGTCAACATCTAAGGTGGTTGTAACCTCCTTGTAAGGTGAAAATTGTTAAAAGGTTTAGTTATTGTTGCAACTCAACTAGATAGGTGTTGTAGCACCTTATGGGATTGTAGTCTCACTAAATAGGGATTGTATTTCTTTGATTAGTTGTAGTTGTTCTAAATTGGATCTTTTTATTTTATGATAATAGTGCAATTATAGGTTCTAGTTGGTCTTATTCCCTAAGAGGGTTTCTCACATATGTCTTATGTTATGTGATTAATCTTACATTATCTCTCTTGATTATTGATATGAATGATATGTATTCTTCATGATTTTTTTTGATAACTATTTAAGTATTTTTAAAGATTAGAATTGAAGTTGAATTCAACCCCTATCAGTGATTATACCTCTAACATGACCAACCCTATAAGATACTTTTTTTTTACTTTTTCCCTCCCATGTGATGATAATAAAATCTACCAAGTGCCTAGGAAAGGAATAAAGACTATTTATGTGGTTTTAAATTCATATCAATGCATTAGGGTCACTTGGAATAACAATATACTCTATCAAGTCTTTAGAGAGGTCTTAGGAGGGTTTTAGGTGTTGCCATTTCTTAACGATAGTTCATAAATACAAGGGTCCTAATCCTTTGAATAATAACACAAATTGGTAAGGAATACTATCCATCAACACTTCCTAACAAAATTGTCTTCCATGAATCTACTCATTCAACTTCTAATGTGAGTAAATTAACCATTTTTGACATTGTCATCTTATTCTAATAGGTCAAGAGATTGATTTGAGACAAAAGGACCTTAAACTATTAATTTTATGCTTGAGAATGGTTTTAAGAGATCTAAAACACCTCTTAAATCTCTATACTCATCAAATATCCTTAATACTTGAAAACTTCTTCATGTTCTTCACATAGGCTTGTAAGTGTCTCTTTTAGACTTTTTAAACTTGGTTCCTAACAAACTGCTTATTTTGGATGATTTAATACTTATGACACTTATTTTCTCATTATAAAAGATTTTTTATTGATCCTTATGATATATTTTCATTCCATTAACACTCCAATTTACATCACAATTATGCCTTTTCTCAATTATGCCTACAACAAGCCTATAGGTGACCGTTATGATTTCTTAACTATTAAGCTCACTAAATTGAGTTTTCTTGAATTAGTCTAGCTGTCTAATGATGTTATTAAGGGTATAAACTTATTAATACTTATTATGAACTTTTAAAACCATTGGATATCCATCCAACACCACACAATCAGTCTTTTCCTCACTTAGGCCTATGACAGGTCTATAGGTGATCATTTGGCCGAAGATCTCTCTTGTTTGTGGTTCTGCCTTCTCTGAGCCTATTTGGAAAATTTTAAAAGTATGAATAATGTTTGGTTATTCTTAATTATCCCATATATTCTTTTTATTCATGCATACTAACTTTATCAACCCACTTAGTCCTCACCTTGTTTACACAATCCACTAAGTTGTTGATCCTTTCATGAGTTCACTATTTTAACCTATACATATATATAATTATTATTTAAATTATAATGATGTATTTAATAGGTTATATTTTTTTTTATATTTTCATTCTATCCTTTTAAATCTCAAATTTCCTATTGAGATGTCTTGAGCCTTTCCAAGTTGCTCGTGTACAACTACGTGCATATTTGCTCTCTTAGGAGTGCTCATGAAGACCTTGGGTAGAATTATTTACAGTATTTATTCAATTTTAATGAATTATATATCATCAAGATAAATTAGTATCCCATTTATTTATTTTTATTACAACTTCAAGAGCCAAAAAAATCCCTTTAGACTCTACAAGTCTGTTAGTTTCTTAATTAGGTCTTCTTGACTATCTTGATAATTCTCTTGTTTGTCATAGTATATCAACATTTTAAATCTTACCATGATGTATCACACACATTTTAAAACCTTTTAAAACCCTTAATTCATATAAACCTCTCTTACTCTATTTTACTTCAACTTATAGTCAGGCCTATATATGATTATTTAAAGCCTAGAGCACCTTCTTCCTCAACTCATTATTGACCCTTGTTTTACCAAGGAACTACCACATTCTCATTGAAAAACATATTGTAATAGTTTTAATATAGACTACCATGTTTTTACATAGGTGTATTAATTTATAATAACATCATCATGTTATTCCCTACCATTTCTTACACCACATTCTCCCTTCAACATTATAAAATGAGCAAGAAAACATTTCAAATGTTTTATAATGTTGGAAGAAGAGGATTTATATCTTCATGACTATTTTTATAGACCAAAATAAGTTTAAGATGATTTTTACATGTAATAGATGACCTAATAATACCCTTTTTACCTTTATCCCCCTTTGAACCAAATTGACCATGACATGAAGAAGCTATACCAAACACAAGACAAAATAGATAATTACCTTAACTTCTCCAAACTTATCTTAATATTTGATAAAATTTTATTAAAATTAAACCTATTAGTATATAAATAGGGTTAAATATTGAAAGACAAGGTTTTGAATGATATTCATCCATGGTTGTCAATTTTGGCTAACATCTTTAGTGACCTCTTGGGATTGCATGATTGTTATGCACCTTAGACTAGTTACCTAGTCCATCCATTGGGATATGGAGTCACCTATAATTAAAATTAAGACCTGATTAGACCTTTAAATTAATTTAAAATGCCTTAAAATAACTGATATACTACCAAAACACACGACAATACAAGATAACACACTAAAACAAGACACACACACACACACACACACACACTCGTGTTACAAAAAACATAGGGAAAACAAAACAGAAGAACACTACTAATAAAAAAAAATTAAGGTATATTAATCTTGGATAAAAAGGAAATTTTTTGTAAACACTTCCTCTATGAGATGGGAAATGATGCAGATCAAGCTACCTTTTGAACATGATGTTTAATGGAGTAGACCTCTTGATTTCCAACTCTTTGGCATACTCTCAAGTGAATTGTTAGTAGAAAATAGGTTTACAATGAAAACATACTCATATTGTGACTCAAAACTCACCTAATATTGATTTTTTATGCTTTAACTAACCTCAAAAGCAATCACCTCTTGACTCATAAGGGCAACATTAGTTTTATCTTCTAGTGGCTCCATTAAATGGTGTTTTTTTTATTGAATGTCCTCTTAGGGACTCTCACATTGATATTTAGGGAGTATATAAACCTTAAAAACATATTAAATATATAATATATGATATTTATACCCTTTAATAGTATCAAGCTCATTTCAAATGTCCAGATGCTCGTGTCACATGTCCTCAACATCCTCTTGACTAGCATCTTGAGGGGATATAAATTGAAACACATCTTCAAATTTCTCTTTAGGAGCCATGAAAATTGATACAATTATGATTTATCAAGATTTTCCTCTTACTCAATGGGATCCATTTCAATCCCACTCAATATCTCATCTTATTCAATTGAGAGATATTTTACTTCAAGGCTAACTACAACTTGATCTTCTTCCATTTGTTGTCTTAATAAATTAAGGTCATTCTATTTTATTTTATTGACTTGTTGTCATTATGTTAATTTTGAGCCAATTTCATTAGTTCATCCTTGAAAAAAAATAAGGTCATAATTCTAAAACAAATAAGTGAACTCAAGACAATATTCTACTTCTCCTAGGTCACTTAAGGCATCTTGAAAAAATATTCAAATGCATCTCTACTACAACTAGTTATTCTAACCGATAAATATATTATAATAACTTTTTTTATTTATCATACATGATCTCATTTATATGATTAATTGTCTAGGAAAATACTACAACTATCTTAATTAAGATTTATTCACCTTTAAGAGTGTTTTCTCCTTCAAAATCTGGTGCCACTTTATCAAGATCACCCTTCTCCTCATATTTAAAGATTGGTTTGATTTTTTAATCACCAATGGGAGTTAAGATGATGGATTATTCATAATTTTCACTTGAAGAGTCCTTATCATGTTCAATTAGATCATTATTCTCTTCACTTGGCTTCCCATATATTCTCCATACAATCAAATTTTCTTTTAAAAGGGAGATGGTGGGAGGGAAGAATTGTTCACTTGATATAATGGGATGAATAGGTTAATTAATTGGCTTGGTAATTGGGTAAGAACTCTTGAATCTTGGGATTATAACCTTATTAATGAGGAATTATTTCTTATTTTGGATGCCTTCTTGGATATACTTCCATGATGGAATTTTTTTAGGTTCTTGAGGAGAGATAGATGTGGTTGATATGGGTAAAATTTCTTCTTCAAGGATGGGATGCTCAAGATCATGATTAAGCATTGGGATTTTGAGATAAAATATATTATCATTCTTTTCATTCCATTCAAAAATCAATTTGTCAACTCTTGATATGCTTTGGTCTTAAATCTTCTATACAAGGAATTCCTTGTTACTTTGGATGCCCTATTGGATAGACTTCCATGATGAGAAAGTTTTAGGTTATTAAGGAGGGATAGGTGGAGGTTGAATAGGAAAAGGTTCATATTTAACCTCAATATCCCAATTTAAGTTTTTTCCATTTTATTTATCACATGACTTAACCACTTGATTCTAACTAAGAATCTTAAAGGACTTTTTGGGGAGATCTTGGGGAAGAGAAAGAGAGTTTTGTTCCATGATAGCCTCATTTTTTCCCCTCCAAGAGGTAATCAAACACTTCAATTATAATTTATCTTAGTTTTCATGTACAACTTCATCTTGATGAATGGGTGAAAGACTTGGGAGACTTTGAAACTCTCTTGATTTGGTATTTTGAGGAAGAATGGGTGGAATAAAAGAAGGCTGATGTGGAGAAAGATAAGACACATGAAAATTATGGTACTAAACTTACTTATTCTCATGAGCCACTAACTTATCCTCTATGAATTGAATTAATCCACCTATATCCAACATGTCGTTGGCTAGTCTTTGTTCATTCTCTCTTTCAATAGGTTCCCATTCACTATTAACTAGTTGTAATGAGTCCCTCATATTTTGAATGAGATGAATATGGACACTTAGACCATACTCATTTTATCTATCAAGATCTATCATTTTCATTTCATAGCCTAAAAGAGTTTTTTTTTAATATTGAGATAAACTGAGTAGAAATGTAATTATGTTGACTAGGGGAAACATGGTTTTGACAAGGTTGATTAGAGGAATGAATATGCTATAAAGGAGTTTGAATTGGGGTGGGATGTGACATATAGGACTAATGGAAAGCTTTTTTAGATTGATATGAAGGTTTAAAATCTTGGTAAGATTTATGAGGTAGGGAGGGAGGATAATACTCTTGATAGAAAGGGTGATATGGCTCAATATGGGGCTGATATGACTCATTATGCTATGAATAAGGATCAACATATTACTAATAATGATCAACATAGGATTTATATGGCTCACCAACTTGAGTAATGTTAGGTTATGGAGCTAAAAACTTCACTGTATGCAGACATGGAGGAGTTGCTGAGTGTCATAGTCACCGGCGTCGGTTAGGCCGATCGACGTCGGTCAGGGGTAGACAGGAAGGCAACCAGCATTGGTAGGAGTTGTCTAAGATTGGTCAACTCTAGATAGACAAGGACCAATGTCGGTCACCTGTGCGGTTCCAAAACTGCTCGTTGCATGAACAATTAGTTTGTTAAACCAATTGTTTGCATGTAAAGGATATTTTTGGTCTTGAGTTGTGAGTCTAATTATTGTAAATTAGAAGTCTAAGTTATTGTTTAGTATGAGATATATTTATAGACTCATTGGCATGTATTGTAATCAAGGATCAAGGATTAAGGCAAGGAAGATCCTTCCAATTGTAAGAACTATTGATCTGCAGGTGGTAGCAAGATCAGGGAGAAGTTCTACATGGTAAGTAAGATCATTTGAGTTACAGGTTGTTGTAGGTTCATGGGAGATCTACTTGAAGTACTTTTGAGAGCTTGGTACTGGCAGGGTTATTACTGACTGGTTGGAGGTGAACACCAACTCTGTGTCTGAGTTGTGTGTTGGGACCATTTTTGGTAGGAGAGTGAACTCTTGAGGGAAAGAGATCTGTACATCTGAGAGGTGTGGAAGATTATGGCATCTTCATTGTATTTCCTTCTGGCATGAGTATTAATATAAGATTGTGTATTGTCTCTCATATTCTGTGTCATTTGTGCATTCTAGTTACTTGTTAATTCTAGTTTAATTCCATGATTAGTTGCTTATACAAGGTAATCATATTTGTGCTCTTATTGAGGAGCAAGATCCTGACAAGTGGTATCAAAGCATGTTTTTTGATCTAGGTGCCTTACATCTAGTATCAGAGCTTTTGGTTGGGTTTACTAACAGGTGTTTCAGATTTGGTTAGTGTTTGTTGATTATAGGTCACTCACAGGGGTTTCTATTTGAGTGGGAGTATAGCAATGGCAGAAGAAAGTAAGCTATGAATGGAGAAGTTTAATGGTAAGAACTATCAATTATGGAGGATGCAGATTGAAGATTATCTGTATCAAAAATATTTGTACTTACCGTTGGGTGGGGTTGCATGCAAGCCCACAGATATGAAGGATGAAGAATGGGAGGTTCTTGATCGAAAGGCTCTGGGATCTATAAGGTTGAGCATTGCATCATCTATGATTTCCAACTTATCACAGGCTA
Organism: Torreya grandis; assembly: GCA_037957365.1. Taxonomy (NCBI): domain Eukaryota; kingdom Viridiplantae; phylum Streptophyta; class Pinopsida; order Cupressales; family Taxaceae; genus Torreya; species Torreya grandis. Next base: position 214,763 of record JARHVA010003655.1, on the reverse strand, counting down.
AGACAATGGTAGAGTTGATGGAATCTTTGGAAAATTTATATGAAAAACCCTCAGCTTTGAATAAGGTATTTCTTATGAAGCAATTATTTAATTTGTAAATGTTGGAAGGTGGATCTGTACATAGTCATCTTAGTGATTTCCATGGTTTGGTAAACTAGTTAAATTCAGTCAATATTGTTTTTGATGATGAAATTAAGGCTCTCTTAATCTTATGCTCATTACCTGAAAGTTGAGAGAGTTTGGTAATGGCAGCTAGTAATACCGCGTCTGCTTCAAAAATCTTAAAAGTGGATGATGTTGTGAGTGTAATCTTGAATGAATAAATTTGCAAGAAAAGCACAGGTGAATCATCAGGAAATGATTTGAGTGTGGAAAGTAGGGGAAGGCAAAGAGAGAAGATCGAGCATGGGAGATCAAGGTCAAAGATAGGTAGGAGATCCAAGTCCAGGTATGGCAGAATAACCTTTTGGAAATGTGGAAAGCAAGGGCATGTAAAGAGAGATTGTTGGTTGGTTGAAGATCAGCAAGAAGGAACTAAAGAAGCAGATGTTGCAGGTATCGTTGCACAGGATGCTCTGGTATGTTCTTTGGATAAAGTAGAATCTTGGGTTTTAGATTCTGGTGCCTCTTTCCATGCATCCCAAAATAGAGAATTTTTTCATGAGTATGTCCAGGGAGACGTTGGAGAAATTTATTTAGGGGATGGTAAGCCTTGTCAAATGGTTGGCAAAGGGAAAGTGAAGCTAAAATTGTAGATGGGCAACACATGGGTGTTGAAGGAGGTCATGCATATCCCAATCTTGAAGCATAATTTGATTTCTATTGGAAAGTTGGGTGATGAGGGTTGTATAATAACTCTCATAGTGGACTCTTGGAAGGTTACCAAGGGTGCACTTGTAGCAAGAGGTAAGAAAGTAGGTACACTTTATCTATCTACTTGTATTACTGATTCTCCTTCTGGTTTATCTAATTCAATTGTAGATTCAAAGATGTGGCTTAATAGGCTTGGTCACATGAATATGAAGGGGATGCATGTTCTTGAGTCAAAGGGTATGCTTTTAGATTTGAAAAGCATGGATCAAGATTTTTGTAAGCAAAAGAAGAAAGTGACGTTTCTTGAGAAATCTGATGTTCATGACAAGAATAGGAAAGCCTTGGTTTTCAAGGAGAAGATGATAGACAAAGGTCAGTTCAAGGGGCTGAAGAATTCTAAGTAGAGCAAGGTTGATATGGACAAGGGTTTGATCCAAAAGGAGCTCATGGGTAGAAGTCATCACTCACAAGTAAAACATAGAGACTAACATCGGTTATAAAATCGACATCGGCATCCAGATAGGGACTGACATTGGCTATGTGTAGCCTGATGTCAGTGACTCAAAACAAATAAACACCAGCATCGGTCAAGGGGGAATTGACGTTGGCGATGAGGTAGTCACATGGAACCGACGTCGATCGGGTGCAGACTGAGATGTGACCAGCATCGGTCACTTAGATGGATTTTGGGTGGAGAACAAGCTATCAAGGAGTCTCAAGTTCCCATATGGAGGACTTAAAGAGTAAGTAAGCCTCAAATTCATCATTTCTCTTCTTTACACTACTTGTTGCTCACTGATGGTCAAGAACTAGGAAGTTATTAAAGAAGCAGAGTAGGTAGATCCAGGAAACAGTGGGAGCTTGGCATGGATGAAGGATGTGATTCCTTGGAGAAGAACCAAATGGGAGTTTTTGGTGGAGTTTCTAGCTGGAAGAAAACACTGAGAGACAAATGGATGTTCAGGATAAAGAAGAGTGGGAATGGACACATGAGACGGAAGGCCAGGGTATATGGTCTTGTGTTAGCTGTAGGACAATGGAGGTTTTACCATTGTGTTTTCTTTACCAAGTTGGATAATATTAGCTACATTATCCTATTACTGTATGTTGTGCTTGTTGTAGGGTTACACATATAGGGAGTTACTAAATTAAAGGTAAAGTTAGTTCAGATGTGTGTCATAAGGAATCTAGGATCAGAAAGATTTTTTGGCATGAGTGTGTTCTAGGGACATGGAAGGTCACAGGTTGATTTTGTCTCGAGATGATTGTGTGAAACTAGTTAGCACGCCGATGGTTGGATAGTTCTATTAACAATGTCTTGATTCACATAATGAGGTTAAGTGCATGGTATGTACTAGACCTGAGATTTCCCAAGCAGTGGGAGCTATCATCAAGTTTGGAGCCAATCTGGGAAAGAAGCACTGGAGGGTAGTTCAATGGATTCTCAGATATCTGAGAGGGACTAGTAACAGGTGCACATGTTATGCAGGGTCAAGTTATTTTCTACATGGGTTTGTAGATGCAGATGTGGTAGGTGATTTGGATGACAGGAGGTGCACCACAGGATTTGTGGTGGTTGGTCTTCAAGGGTGATATTAAAGAGGGATACAAAGCTAGGGAACAAATTAGATGATGTATGGGTACAGGTACAGGTGTAGCTATTTATCTCCAAGTGGGAGATTGTTAGGTTGTGGAGCTAAAAGCTTCATTATATGTAGACATGGAGGAGTTGTTGAGTGTCATAGTCACTGACATCGGTTAGGCTGACCAACATCGGTCATGGGTAGATAGGAAGGCAACCAGCATCGACAGGAGTCAACTAATGTTGGTCAACTCCAGACAGATAGGGACTAACTTCGTTCACTTGTACAGTTCTAAAACTGCTCGTTGCATGAATAGTTAGTTTGTTGAATTGATTGTTTGTATGTAAAGGCTATTTTTGGTCTTGAGTTGCGAGTCTAATTATTTTAAATTAGAAGTCTAAGTTATTGTTTAGTATGAGATCTATTTATAGAATCATTGGCATCTATTGTAATCAAGGATCAAGGATTAAGGTAAGGAAGATCCTTCCAATTGTAAGAATAGTTAATCTACAGGTGGCATCAAGATCAGGGAGAAGTTCTACATGGTAAGTAAGATCATTTGAGTTGCAGGTTGTTGCAGGTTCATGGGAGATCTACTTGAAGTACTTTTGAGTGCTTGGTATTGGCAGGGTTATTACTAACTGGTTGGAGGTGAACACCAACTTTGTGTTTGAGTTGTGTGTTGGGACCATTTTTGGTAGGAGAGTGAACTCTTGAGGGAAAGAGATCTGTACATCTGAGAGGTGTGGAAGATTGTGGCATCTTCATTGTATTTCCTTCTGGCATGAGTATTAATACAAGATTGTGTATTGTCTCTCATATTCTGTGTCATTTGTGCATTCTAGTTACTTGTTAATTTTGGTTTAATTTCGTGATTAGCTGCTTATACAAGGTAATCATATTTGTGCTCTTATTGAGGAGAAAAATCCTAACAAGTGGTATCAGAGCATGTTTGTTGTTCTAGGTGCCTTACAAGTAAAATATAAGTCCACTCTAAATTCAGCTAGAAAACCTAATAAAAAAGGAAAAATATATATATTACTTTCTTGAAATAATACCTAGGTTGCTAAAACTAGATAAATAAACTTGGAGTCAACATTGGTACTTTTGTTCATGCCTTCAAAGGCTATTATATTGAACAGAAACACCTATAAATATTCAATGGATGAAGTATCTTATCTTACTAGGCATGCTAGAACTATTATCAACAAATGTTTCACTCTTGAGGAGGGTTTTCAAGCCTCCTCACTTAAGTGATACCATGTAAACTCTTCAAAGGTTGTGGGTGACCTTATGGATTAAGAGAACCTATAGATAAGGGATAGCTCCCTTGATGTAACACTTAGGATCAATTAATAACCTACTAAATCATAAGGAAATGGAAGAAATAAAACTATAAACTAAAATGGAGGTGATACACCAAATGTTATGACCACTACCTTTGATTTGTGTGTACACTTAGACCTATAAGACTACAATAACATACACTTATCCTAAAATAACCTATCACATCAATGATTTACAAATAGAAAAAGAAAATGTGATAATAGAAGGGAATAGGACACTTCTAATGAACTTATAACCCCTAATGACACTCTTCAAAACCTACAATAGAGAACCAAACTATAATAAGGAAAGAAGGATAGGACAAAAAAATAAGGTGAGCTGAGTCTACACTTGCTTAGATCAACCTTTCAAAGCTCCACACTATAAAAAAACCATAAAAATAGGTAAAACTAGTCATATTATTGATCAATAGGCATAAAAAAGAGTAGGTATATGCAATACTCATAGGGGAAAGATCTATTTAGAAGCCAAAATTAGGCATACATATAGAATAGAATGAGAAGGAGAGAGAAGGACATGTGAAGAGTCTCTATGACAAGAATCATTCATCATTAATTAGTTACAATCCAATAAAATAACCTAAGAGAAGTCTTATTATCCTCAATGATTATTTATTGATTATATAATTATTCTCTTAGAAAGTTAGCATGGAAATACTCTTCAAATCCTTAGATGATTCATCATTCTCTTATGAAACTAACTTCCTTCATGATAAGAAATGACAAGTTACACTCTTGATCATCTAACTATCATTGAAATACCATTAGATCTTATTGACACCTTATACATCTCTGAGATCATTTAGACTAATGTTATAAAAGTATTTTAAGTTCATTTGAGTGTCTTGAAACCTTTCATTTTCATTAGATTCTCCTTTAAAGGTCTTCAATGGCCATGCTCAATCTACCTTAAAATTTTTCACTTCAAGATTTCATATATTCATTAGAATGTCTTGTTTAGAACTTGAAGATACTTTTACAGATGGGATGAGATTATTAGAGAGATTTCATGAGGATTTATATGTTTCAAATCACCTTGAATAGGTCTACAACTATTTGAGATGCAAGCAAATATGTAGTCTTTATTATGGACTAGTTTAATGGCGTTGATAACCTATTCATCATTTTGAAAGGCATTAAAATATGAATGTATAAGGCCATGAGTATTTCACACAAGTCTAGTATTATCCCTTAGATGTCTTTATAAGTATGTACTTGTGCAAATACCTATAAAAAATCTTATAACCAACCCTTGAGGCCACTTTTACATACTTTTCCACCTCACATGTGTTGAGAAAACTCCACCAGGTGCCTAGGAGAGGCATAGAGACTATCTAGGTGGTTTTAAATTCATATCAATACATTAGGGTCATTTGGAAGAACAATCTACTCCATCAAGTCTTTAAAGAGGTTTTATAAGGGTTTTAGGTGTCTCCCTTTATTAATGATAGTTCATAAAGATTAGGACACTAATCCATTGAATAATACAAAAAATTAGGAAGTTATAGGGTCCATCATCACCTCTTAACACCATTATATCCCATTCACCTCCTCATTCAACTTCCAACAAAGGGAAATTGACCATTCTTAACTTTGCTAACTTATTCCAATAGGTTGAGAGAGTGTTTTGAGACAAATTTTCATTAAAATGTTAATTTTTTACTTGGTAATGGTTATAATATGTCTAAATCACCTCCTAAAGATCCATATTCATCAAATATACTCAATACTTACAAACTTATTCATGTTCTTCATGTAGGCCTATAGGTGTTTGTTTTGGACCTTTTAAACCTGGTTCTTATAAACTTCCTATTTTTGATGATTTGATCCTTATGACACCTATGATATAATTTTCAAGGATTATCTCAAAATAATAATTATCTATTATCACTCCACTTGACATCACAAGTATGACTTTTCTCAATGTTGCCTACAATAGGAATGTAGATGACCATTAGGATTTACTAATTTTTAGGCTCACTAAATTGAGTTTTTTTGAATTAGTATAGTCTTATGATGATGATATGAAGGGTAGACACCATATTAATATTACTTATGACCTTTTAAACCCCTTGGAAATACATCCATCACCACATAATTAGTCTTTTCCTTACGTAGGCTTATGATAGGTCTATAGGTGGTCATTTGGGCTAAGCTCTCTCTTGTTTGTGGTTATACCTTCTCTAAGCCTATTTGGCTAATTTTTACATTGTTAATAATGTTTATTTCTTCTTCATGATCCCCTTCATGAATTTTACCCATGAAAACTAGCTTTATTAACCCACTTAGTCCTCACCTTATTTAGATAATCCACTAGGTGTTTGATCCTTTCATGAGTTTACTGTTTTGAGATGATGGAGACTTGAATTATGACCTAGACATCTCTATAATTCTTAGGGAAATTTTAATGATGTATTTAAGAGGTTATATTTGGTCCCTATGTTCATTCTTTCCTTTTCAGTCTCAAATTGCCTATTGAGATGTCTTGAGCCTTTCCAAGTTACATATGTACAATTGAATGCATATATGCTCTCTTAAGAGTGTTAATGAAGACCTTAGACAAGCATTTTTAGACTATTTATTAAAGTTATATGAATTATATATCATCAAGATAAATAAATATACCATTTATTTATTGGTATTACAACTTAAAGAGAATAGAAAACTCTCTTTATACTCCACAAGCATGTTAACCTCTCAATTATGGTTTCTTAACTACTTTGATAATTATCTTATTTCTCATAGCATCTCAACATTTTAAATATTCCCATAAGGTCCCAAACACCTTTTTACCCTTTTCAAAACCTCAATTCATCATGAAACCTTCCTCTCTTATTCTAGTTTACTTCAACTTACAGTCAAGCCTGTAGATGATTGTTCTAGAGCACCTTCTTCCTCAACTCATGATTGAACCTTATTTCACCAAATAACTACCACATTTTAATTTTAAACCCAATTTTATTAGTGTTAATGGAGCCTCTCATAACTATATATAGGTGTATCAATAACTAATATCATCATCATGTTATTCTTTTCCATCTCTTACACCATATTCTCCCTTGAACATTACAAAATGAGCAAGAAAACACTTCAAATGGTTTATCACATAATAATAATAATAATAATAATAATAATAATAATAATAATAATAATAATAATAATAATAATAATAATAATAATATTTATATATTTATGACTATTTTTAGAACTAAAATAAGTTTAATATGATTTTGAAATGTACCACATGACCTAACAGGGCCTCTTTTACCTTTATCTCCCTTTGAACCAACTTGAACATGATATGGAGAATTTATAATAAACACAAAACAAAATATATAATTACCTTAAATTCTCCAAACTTACCTTAATATTTACTAAAATTATATTACAAGGAGACCTATAAGGCTATCAATAAGTTTAAATATTGATAGATAAATTTTTGAATGATACTCATCCATGGTGGCCAATTTTGGGTAAGAGTTATTACATAGGCTAGCCATACTAAGAACATCGAGAAATACAAAAAGATAATATGAAGGTAAGTTAAGAAAAATTCAACCACACATATCCCTACATGCATTAAAGGTTAAGGATATAACACAATTATAATTGGGGGTTCTTGTTGAATTCTTAAATAAAATTTGACTTTTATGAACTTATTGTCCAATCATGTTGAATCCACCCTCTCTTTTTCATGTGATACCTTATGGTAAAACTTTTTCTTTAAGGAAATAACTAGGTAATGAAGTGATCATGAAGAACTAGTTAGCCATTTGGGATTAAATTTTCATCTATATTTCCCCCCTTTTAATAACTCTAAAATTATATAAAACCTTTTCAATAGTCTAAATTATTACATGCATCTCATTTTCCTATTATTTAAATGATATCCTACTTCATTGAAAATGACATTCTACTTCATTGAAAATGACATTGTAGTGCTTCAAGTACATTCCAAATGCATCAAAATTGATTTTATTTCTGTCAATATATAGTAAGTTCCTAACTAGTTAATATACTCCATGTTAGCCTACATATAGGATTTTAATTTCTTCTTATTCAAATAATTTTAATTTATCTTATTTGAATGTAATATAGACTTACTCTAAAGTTTAAATCTTAAAAGCTTTGTGAGCTTGTTTAGCTACCTTGAATTCTTTGTAAATTAAGTTCATTCATGTTTCTTAATATAATTATTCCTGTCCTTTTGTGTGAAAATAAAATGAGATATGTGTCTTAATTTATCAGGTGAATGGAGGTCGATAGGCTACTTAGTCAGTCTTATGCAATGTATATTTCTCTTTACACTTCACTTTGCATTTTATTGAGTCATATTTCTAAATAATATGCATTTTACACCTTTATTCCATCTTGTTACTTTCATTTTACATTTTTAACATGTGGCATCATTTTACACAATCATGGATTTTTTGAGTGATTGAGTGTAATCTTTACTTTTCCTAAGAGCAAGCACGTTGATGTCAAGTGGCATTTGTCCATTGAATTACAATTTCTAAAGGTAAAAATCCATGCATTTTTTTTGAACTATACAATGTTGTGATGCTACAAAATTAATATATGTGGAATCATGTGATCGGTTCATGTCTCTTTAGGCTACTGGTTTATGTTATGATTAGATTCAATTATAATAAGTGGCATGCTCTAATTGGGTCACAATCTTGTAGTGTAGTAATGTGTTATGAGTGTGTGAAGATAATACAAGTGGTATAATACTATTGGGTTTCATACCCACAAAACTTATTAATATTAATGTAATTTTTTTATGAACAATTAGAGTATGAATTTGTGATTGAAGAGAGTATTGACACATAGAATTTTTGGATGGGTTTCCATTCTTATAATGTAGATGATATTGAAAATGTTTTTGTAAATAAACTATGAATATACGAGTGATAAAATATCTGATACTTGGCATGTTTTGATGACTAGTACCTTCATAATGAGTAGCTTCCAAATGTGAATATGATGGTCATGGGTTTTCATAATGTGATTGAATTCATGGCTGATACATAGACTCAAATTTGTACTTAGGGACTAAAATATTTTTGCACACAATGTGTGAAGGTTGTGAAAAGTGTGAAATTATGAATATGTAACATGTGGATTGAACCAAATCCATAATAAGTGAAAACTCTTATGTGACTACATGTGAATATTTGTGAATAAGTGTGAATAAGAACAAATCTACACACCACAAAACTTGAATTAAATATTTCAATGGACATTTTATAAATAAAAAAGCTATAACCAATTTTCAACAAGGTTTTATTTTGTATTTGAACTCAAAATATTTAGTATGAATTATGAATTATTTGATGGATGTGTATGAATATACATCAAAACACTTAAACATAATGTTAGAAGTAAAAATAAAAATAGATGTATGATCAATATATTGAATTCAAATTATTTACATATATTAGTTTAACTATATCCAAAATCAAACCCCAACATGCATGCATTTGGTTAAGATAAAATCATTCAAATCCAATAGGGCCTCCATTTCAAAAGGAATAGGGGTGTTTTGGTCACAATAAATGGTGACTTCTATGGATAAATGTTGTAAAGAATTAGAACTTAGAATTTCTACTTAGGATCATAAAAAAGTCAATACTACATCCAAAATTTCATGCTCTTACTAGAACTAAAGCTTTAAGTTAAAGAGCTACCCAATGATATAGAAAGTTAATATATTACACACATAACTATAAATGTGTGTGCAATGATTGAGTATTACCATGGATTTTAGTAAGATAACTTAGGATTAATGACTTAAAAAAAGTTCAACATGAAATTTTATTTTAATCTTTTATTTTAATTTAAGATGAAAAAAATAAGGCTTAGGTGTTGCTCTATTATTATCCAAGTATCAATAACCCTAATAGAGATATATTTGGATCCAATCTAGGCCTTGTTCCATTTCCAAATAGATGTCCATATCCCTTATGGAGATTACTCAAATCACCTTCGAAAGATAAAATTTTCTTTTGAATTTAGTTTGAATATTTTATATTATCCATTTTTTGGTGAATTTTGGGAAACAATATAGCTAGGTTTAGGGATTATTTAGAAGAATTTGTTGAAATAATATCTCCTTTATTACAAACTTATACCAAAGAAATTCTAAAATGTTTGTGTGAGTAAGGATATTTTATAATGCAAAAACTATTATCATATTAGTTGATAAATCATTAGGAATTTTTTTCAATCACAATAAAAAATGATATTTTTAGAAATAATAATTGTTATGAATTCAAATCTTATTCATTTATTTGCAATATTAAATGTTTTTAAGTATCTCCAATTTAGACTATCTAATTTTTGGCCTATCATATGTGTGAATTCTGATTTTGGCATAAGCTTATTTATTCAACTAAGCTAATGTTTTCAAGGACTTATTCAACCAATGCAACTAATAAAATCAAACTATTCTACCAATATAAATAAAATTTAACTTTAAAAGTAATAAAAATAGAACAAGGAAAATCAAAATGTAATAAAATAAAATAAAAAAACTAATACACCTAACTATATATACTCCTAAATTAAAATTAAATTCACTCTGAAATAGTTGGTGAAGGTGAAATCAATAAGTAATGCTTCAAGTAGTGCCCATTCATAGGAAAGGAAAAATCATTTCCTTGTATATATTTTAATTTGATAGGAATCATTTTTTAGTGTTTCTATAATTTGGTATGGACCAATCCATAAGACTAAAAATTTATCATGTTGCTCTTTACTCTCATGTAATTTATCCCATAAGAAGACCAAATATGAAATTCTAAATGATTTTAATTTTGATCTCTTGTCGAACCATATCTTAACAATGTCTTGATGTTTATTGAAGTTATGAAAGGCTTCTTCACTTGCATATTTGATTTGGAATATATCCAATAATCTAGCCTAAATTATATCATCATGTTACATGTATTATTACATGAATTGATAAATGGGAAATTTGAGATTGATTGGGAATATTGGTTCTTTCCATATATTAACAAAAATGGGGATGCCTTGAGATCTTGATTGTATCAAATCCTATCTAACCATATTGCACACTTCAGTAAAGAGTCATTTTTAGGTTTCTTATCTATAAAATTATTTATTATGTGAATCATTTTTTTATTGGTGGACTCTAATACACCATTTCCATGTTGGAAATAATTAGAAGAGAACTTGACTATGATATTATTATCATAGGCCCATTTTTTAAATTTAGATAATTGGAAAACATGCCCATTATCACATACCAATTAGAATGGTATGCCAACTCTTGTAACAATGTTTTATTCAAGGAATGTAATAACATATTTTGATCTACAATTATTTTTAAAAATAACTTCGGTCCATCATGCACAATAATAAATTTTTGTTAACATAAATTTATGCCCTTTAGATGAATTAGTATTGATAGCACCAATGAAATTTAGTCCCCATTATGCAAAATAATCACCTTAAATTATTGGTTGAAGAGGCATAGTTATGTGTATCTCTATTTTGGAAAATATCTAACATTGGTGATAGGTTCTTATATGATTGTGTTTGTCTTTAAAAATTATGGGCTAGTAGTATATAGCTCTCAAAATGTTGTGTATTGTTGTCTTTCCAAAGAGAGTGTAATTCATAGTTTTTCATGTAAATGATTCAAAATATCTTCATGTTTCCATTTAGATACACACCTAAAATAGATTACATCATAATTATTTTTATATAATACTCCATTTTTAGCATGTGATGAGCTAATTTTAGTCAAAGAGATATTATTTTTAATTTTTTTTATTACGAAGGGCAGTTCTTATATAACAGATAATATACGACGTGGTCATACCAATAATTACCTAGTTTGGTCTACTTGTACCATACTAATTTTTTGATATGCTTCTATTATTATTTGAATGAGACTTAGCCTCACACCCTGTTTATTGATTTGCTTTCAAGATCAAATTCTTATGACTTTACCATATATTTCTCTCTATTTTCACCAAGCTAATTTTTCCCAAGCAAGAGATTTACTATTAGGTCAAAGATGTTTGCATGAAATTTGTTGCACAATATATAATGGGTGAATTTTTTCACCTATTTTACTAGAACATATTCTTATTGTTTATCATGGAATACATCAGTTCAAAATATTTTAGTTTTGTACTCATTAAATTTTAATGATATAGGATGTTCATGTTCATATACTTTATGTGCAAGGATTATTGTGATGGTATGATTATTGGCAAACAAATAAAGAATAAATCCTTTGTAAAATTAGGCCTAGTTAGAACCAGAGATTAAGTAATAACATCTTTTTCTTTAAAAACCTTATTGGATTCTAGTGTACATTTAAATTTAGTATCATGTTTTATCATAGCATTCAAAGGTCTAAAAAGTTTACCAAACCTAGAGAAAATTTTACACTGAAAATTGATTTTACCAATTAAATATTCTAATTCCTTCTTGTTATTACAAAATTTAACTTTAAAAATAACATTGAATCTATATAGATCAATCTAAAAATATTATTTGGTGATTACATGACCAATTAATTAACCCTATGTAACTCCAAAAATATGTTTCTTTAGATTTGATAAATATTATACATTTTTCAGCGATTAATTTTTTTTAAAAATGATCTACATGTTTTGACCTTTATTTGACAAAATAGTTAGATCATCCATATAAATTATGATGAACTTACATTTAATCCTTGGAAAAAAATACATGGCATGTTAGAACATTGTAATTTCATTAATTAGAATAAAACTCATTTTTTATACATAAAATTTGCCCAATTAGTAGTGAAATTAGTTTTTATTCTATCCTCTTTATCAATCAGGGCTTGATAATAACCTAAGAACCCATCCAAAAAATACATCATCTTAAATCCACTTATGATTTTAATCAAATGAAGTGAAAGAAAAGGATAATTATCCTTTTTTGATACTTGTTTAGGTTTTTGAAATCAACACAAAGTATGGTTTCACAACTTTTCTTATGTACATGGACCAAATTTGAAACCCATATTGAATGTCTAAGTAGGAAAAATATTATTATTTCAAGTAATATCTGGACATAATTTTAAATGAGTGGTTATAAAATTGAATTGACTATTATTATTATTTTTTTAAAAGTTTATGATCCTCCCTAAGTGGTATTGTATGTGTGATAAATCTAAGATCAAAGTATTTTTTATAACCATATGACCTAGAAATAACATATTTGTATTGTTTTAGTAAAGTTTTTCTAGTTTCTTTTTCTAAATTAGAACATCTCAATCCAATATTAACATTCTAGGTACTATTTTGTACCCAAATTAACTAGGGTGAACCCTTGTATATAATTTTTAGTGGTCTATAATCTTCTACATGTATATCTAAATCATAAATTATTTCTAAGGATACCATACCTTTTGGGATTAGATTTTATTTGGGATGGAAAATACCATCATCTCCTATAATTTATTTAATATGTAGGTTTATATCTTGCTCATCAATGATTTGTGATAAAAATATCCTTGTGTTAATCATAAACTAGATGATTTACTAATCATCATAAAACACATACAAACTATAAATGTTATCAAGGAAAAATAACCTATAACTGTCTCAAAAGAAATATTCTACAACTTGGGTTCTTGAATAGAAATTAAGTTCATATTAAAAGAAGCTAAATAATCTACAATTTGGTTTTTTTTTAATGGGGATACACATGATGTTAAAAGCATAAAATTATTCAATTAAATCTTAGACCCTATGATTGTATATCTTTAAATAATAAAATTTCCATTAGAATATATTCTTCACTTTATTTAATACTAATTTAGAATAAACATGAATTGGGATATTTGTAACATTATGCTTGAGGGAAAACTGTGAGCCTAAAACCAAAGCTTCATACTCAACAATAGTATTAGTGCATGGAAATTTCAATTTGTAAGAAATAATATACTAATTTATGTGTGGGTCAATTAAAATAATGCCTATAGTTGAACCCTATTTTGAATGCACCCAAATTCATGATAGGTTGACAAAATTTTATTCACTAGGAATAGATTTTGTGGCAAGAATGTAAATACCAATGTTAAATGAGAGAATAATTACCTTTTCATTTTTGGAATAATAAAATGTAGTCATATGTTTCATTTTGAGTTCCCTATCTAACCTGATTTGATTGGCTAACCCACTCCAAGATATCCACATGTGAGAAAATTTAATATCCATATATCCAATAATCATTTTGGATGAATCACATCTTAGAATAATGACATAAGCTTCAAGTATGTCAACCATCTAAATGTCTATAGATTTTTCCATTGTGGGTTTATGGATAATAACATGTGAAAATTGGGAAACTCCCCTATAGTTCAGACCTCTATTTTTTCCCATTAGAACACAACCCTTTCAAATTTGAGTGGATTCAAACCTTGTTATTTACATATTCCTAGACACATAACATTGACTGAGGCCACTTAATGTACCAATTTTTTTTGTAAGATATTCCAAAATATTTTCATAGTAAGAAAGAAATGAGGAACTTCAATGTTTTCTTATGAATGACTACATTAGTCTGGGTTGATTTCTATTTACTTGAACCAAGTTCCTCATTTAACAATTTTAGTAATAAATCACACTATTATGTGATTTGGGCCAACTTAATCAAAGTGACATTCAATTTAATTTTCTTCATGTATTTCATTATGCTATAACAACCTTTTTAAAGATTAATTTGCATATTTTAATGAGGATTTTAATCATTTCATTTTAGAGGAGGTGAGTTATTATTAGCCTTTCGATATTGGCATCTAACACTATTATTTGGAGGAGTGAAAGTTGTAAAAGGCTATTGTGATTTCCTACTCCTCAAGACATATTTATTTTATATTGTTAAAAATCATGGATCTCATCATTATTTTTCTTAGGACCATTTTCATAATATTCTAGGAAATCATAAGTTTCAAACATCATAGATGTGCTTGGTGTATTAGATGTTCTCATAAAATTAGAATGGTTGGGGAATACCTCATACTTATCCATCTCCTTTTGGAATAATTCAAAGTAATATAACTCCATATAGTCTAGTTATCCATGTTGAGTTGTGTTGTGCACCATACACCAATTAGGTAGAGCTAAGTTACAAATATTATGAAAACTTGTTTGCTGAAGGCTTAGATTTATTTTTTGATATATTAAAGGGTCTATTGTGCCTTTTAAATTTATAATTTTGATTTATACCTTCCAAACTCATATTTATAGTTTGTTTTTGAATATTAAATAAATAACCACTCATTTTTTGAACCATACATTAGATGGCATCTAATTCACACTTTTAGGAGTCTAAGTTGGTGTTATTATTGATAGGGACCAGGGTTTGGTTCAAATTATGTTGATTAAAATTAGTAAATATATTATTAAGAAACCCTATATTATGATTTATATTTTTTATCTCATAGGTAACATGTTGAACTGGGGTAGGATTGGTTACAAGATTATTCTAATTGGCATTCATAATGAGATTCAAATTTGGGAGATTAGGGTTAACATTTGGAATAACCAAAGCATGATATCCTTGGGGATTTAATTATATATCTAATCTAATGGAATATTTGGAAGTTTTGGAAGCACAATGATTTGGGTTGGTGAATTAATCTTTAATACATTCATTCAATTCCACTTATCATTCATGAGACATTCATACAAATATGTATATCAATTAAAGCACAAGTAACCATATATATGAACATGAAATACAAGAACACATTACATATGTGTAAAACCTTCAAGGGGAAGAAAACCCACTAATCTATGAAAATGGATTACATTCATATAAGACAAAAACCAAATTTAGTGAAGCATCAACCCCAACTATCCAAGCACCCACTTGATTAGGCCTTAACAAGCACCTACTTGTAAGGATGAAACAACCCCCTAGATGACTTATAACTAATTAAACAACCTAATTGATTTGATCACCTTTAGAACACTATGTTTTTCAACCAATAGATGATGACCACCTATTTATCTCTTCACACTCTTATCCCTCTTAAACTGCTTTCTAGGCTTCTTTGCTCAACTAGGTCTCTTCAAGACTGATTAGGTCATATGACCTTGATTTTCATTAAAAAAATACTTTTAGATATACATGATATTTTCTCTATACCCCTTTCATGGTATATAATACCTCCTTATTTTCTTATATCTTATATTTCATTCGCTTCTCTTCTTCCTCTTTTTCTAACTAGCTAATTAGGCCTAAAAAGCCTTGTTCTTATACAAGTCTCTTGCTCATACACTTCTTGGTCAAATACACATGATTGACCACTTATATTGGCCATAAAATATCCCTTAGGACATTTTAAAATTAATAATAAATTGTTAAATTAGTTTTTCCATAACTCAAATAGACCAAATCCTTCTTTAGGTCTCATGGAAACCTAATTCCATTAGGCCTACTTTAGGACATGTTACCTTATGACCCCTTGGAGCACTTTAAACATATATACAAGGAATAAAATTTTCATAAAATAATAAAATATTAATTATCCAACATAATATTATCACCATGACACTTTTTAGGTCCAACCACCACTTGAAACACTCCATTAGCACTGTTCACATTAGGTCTTTAAACACATAAAAGTCTATCTTGAACAACTAAAGATAAAACATCATTTAGCCATATAACCATGAAAATAAATAAATTATACATAATCTAAATTAACTCAAAAATATCACCATATGCATTAGACACTTCCACTTAGTAGAGAAGGACTCAAAAATACCTCTGCAACTTACTCACTTAGAACTGCTGGTTTTCCTTAAGGACTAGTCATGGTGACTCTGAACTCCAACACCTATGTAGACACATTCAAAAATTATTAATTAATTCAAAATATTCTATGAATATTCAAAATATATTCAAACACAAAACTCATAAAGTCTAATAGTGAAATATTGGTCTTTCAGACCAATACCATGACCTTATATCTCACTATCTTATCTAAACCAGACATGTCAACTTGTTAGCAAATTTTTCACCATATTCACTAACATAAAAAACTTATACAAAACATGAAAATGTATTAAAATTATTAAAAATAATATCTATGCACTTGGTTTCATCATTATATCATGAAAACACATTCCCATTTATCTTCTCAATGTTGCATAGGTTTTTCACTGTTTGCACCATTATGCTTGTTAGCGACTGGCTAACTTGGATGACTATTGTATCACATTTCAGGACTATAAAATATCAAAAAACTTTAAATAAATTAAAAATTAGTCTCTACCTTCTTCCTCCATCCATTTTATTACTATGTTCAATGCAACTTTTCACTTCTATAATAACTTCTTTAGAAATATGCATATAACTCAATATTTTCTCTCCCCTTTCTCTAACCAATACCACCTAGAGGTACCTAGGAGAGTCAAATAAAATATTAAATATCTCACATAATTAATTTAATACATGCTAATCACTTTTGAGAAACATATTCAACATCAGGTCTTCATTAGGGTTCTAAGAGGGTTTAAACCAATTTCCACTCTTAATAATCATTCATAAAGCATATCCCCTCAATCCAAAAACTAATGCCTAGAGTTTTTATCTAGGACCCTTCCCCATCTACCATGAGCTATGTAGGTTACCATGCAAAGGTTTTACAAGATAATGAACACAATAAAATCATTCTTAGGTTGAGAACCATTCATTTTGAGCAATCGAGATACCTCTAAACAAATTTTTATGTCTTTTCCTTTATACTTGTTGATGCAGATTTTATGCACACCATAGCCTTAATGAGATAGCATCTAACATTTTAAGATCTCAATGAAGGTAAAATCCACTTCAAGGCATGATTTTTATGTATGTGGTTTATTTTAACTTGTTGAAGGAATAATAGGTAGGACATGCAGGTTGTTGACAAGGATTTAAATAGAGGTGTGATTCTTAACAAGGGTAGTGAATCTCTATGTGAGTTGGATGGTGGTTGGTTGATAATATAGAGAGGGTAGATATAAAAAAAAACTCAAAATGTAGGGAAAGGTAAGGCAAAAATAAATCTTATATGGTTTTTAGGAACTACTTCCCTAGCTAGTTTCTAAAAGGACAAGTGCTTTCACAACCCATGCTTGTTGCTAGAGGCAATTTCACACATATAGTCAAACATGGTTAATAATTATAAATAAATAACAATTAAATAAATTAATAAACCTTAGAAAAATTTTCTTCCTTTTAGGGAAGCTATTGTACACCCTTAATCAGGAGATTATGGCTCAGGTTAGTGAAGTATCTGAGGTAGCTATTGCACACACATAAAAAACTACATCTAAGAAAGAAATCATGCATAATCAAAATTATGAATCAATTTGAAATTGAATATCTTAACAAATATATTCACCAATCCTTTAAAAACTATTACACATATATAGATTAGTATATCAATCAAAATAATCAACAATCTATTCACATCTATTGCATACTAAATAATATCAAAACATATAACCAATGAAAGTAACAATTAATTACATAAAAATTGAAAAGAAAATACACAAACACATTCGTTGATAATAAAATTTTATGTTGTTCATATATTAAAAAATTCTCTAAACAAATCTAAGTTAGATTACAATTATTTATATAGACTTGGGTAAGGGGTCACCTCATTCTCCAATTCATGCAAGATCATTACATTTGATAGTTAGAACATGATTTATAATTGTGGTCTAAAACTGTATAAGAGTCTACTTGCAATTATCCATTTAAAATATCCTTTTAAAAATCTATGTAGCATGTGCATGTATATAAATATAGAGGAAGTTTTTAACAATTATAACTCAAACTATATGCAAACTTCAGAATATGTTCCATTTACCAAAACTACACATGAGTCCTTTTATAGGTTGTGAAAACAACCTATTGATCTTTTAGATTATCCACCTTCAAATAGAACTTTGACATATGCATGAAGGACCCAAATAACTTTACCAATTTTTTAGAACTAGTGACACTACTGTTAGTAGTAAATAATTTAAAATGTGTCATTGCATGCTTGCCCATGATTTTTATAGAATCTAGATATTCACTTTTATATTCAATGTTTAGATTAAGATATGCATGTTTATTCTCTAGCTTAACTATGAGACCCATTGTATATTGATAGATATAGTTCAAGTGTCCAAATATTTTTGTATTCTATCCATAATGCCCTACTATCTTTCAAAACTAACATATGTTAACACCTGATTGAGTCCAAGATCTTTGAAAAGTCCTCTTAGGACTCACATTATTGATCCTTTTCATGATGTAATGTGAGCATGCCACTCGAAAGCTTTGTAGGAAATTTGTGTCCTTTGAATGCATTTATGCCACTTGGTATCTCTTCACTAGTTTTGAGACCCTTGAAAATTCCATGTTGATCATGCACTGTTGGATCAACTATATGGATCAATGCAAACCATCAATATACTAGGTCTACTTTTGAATCCAAAAAATTAATTTATGAGGTTAAATTTGACATTCATGCAACTATCAACTGATATCTTCATGACTATCAAATGACATCTATAAAACTGTAAAATTTAATTCCATAAATTAGCCATTTCCAAGGTTAAATTTAACATTTGTGGGACCATCAAATGATATCCTCATGACCATCAAATAATGTCTATGTCACTATCAAATTTAATCTAGTATGTTTGACACATTTATGAGGTTAAATTTAACATTCACATGACCATCAAATGATGTCCATGAGACTATCAAATTTAATCTTGTAAGTTTGACATGTTATTGTGGTTAATTTTAATGTTTAGGGAACCGTCAAATGACATCCTCATGACCATCAAATAACATCTGTGAGACTATGAAATTTAATCTTTTCAACTTGATATATGTCATTTCTTCAATATTCCTTACTCCTGTAAACATAAGCAAAATATGTCTTAGCATAATACTTTGAGAAATATGTATAAAGGACCCTGCATGAATATTCTAGCCTAAGGTCTTAGTATTAGTAAAATAGGATTTCGACATGGGATAAGAATATATAAAAGAGATATTATATTTATTCTTGATGACTTAGCATATAAAAATATGATTGGGACCTTGGGCTAAAATCTTAAATTACACTCTGGACATAATTAAATTGTTCTCTAAGCAAGGGTATCACTTGGTAGTATGGTATTTGTTTTAGAAAAATTGTTGTGGGGGAATTGTTATGGGAGAATTATCATGGTATTTTTATAACTAAGACCCTAATTTTATTAGACAAAATGTCTGAGACATAAAGTCCAAAGTAATTTCATTGGGGGAATTATTTTAGACAAAATATACATAACAATTCTCTTGAGACTCACTTCTCTCAGATAAAATGTTTGAAGGAAAGCTTGAAGAGATGGTCTTAAAATGGTTGAAGGGCATGATATCTTAGATAATTTTTTTGAAAGAATGGGTCTAAAGGAAAACTATCTCATATAATTTTTTTAAAAGAATTAGTTAAAGGGAAAAAGGGCTTGGGACAAAAGTCTCAAAGGGTAAGTGGTCACTTCAAAAAGGGTAGAAGGGTCATTTTCAAATTTTCTAAAGGGTAAGTGGATACTTCAAAAAGGGAAAAAGGGTCATTTTTAAAATGTTTTAAGGGTCATTTTAGAAAGTTCTAAGGGCATGTGGCCTCAAGGGAATTGTTTCAAGCTTTTTTGTTAGACAAAATGTCTGAAACACAAAGTCTGAAGGAATTGGCCTGGGGAAAAAGTCCTAAGGGATAAGATCGTAGGGAAAAAGGTCAATGAAAAAGTTTTCAAGGAATTATATTAATAAAAATGGCCATAACAAAAATTCCAAAGGACATATTACACAAATCCTGAAGGGTTGGTTCATTTTCTTGAGGAAAATGTCTTGAACAAAATGTTTAAAAAAATGGTTAAAAAAGCCAAAAGTATGATATAAAAGTCCTAAATGATAGGTGTGGATGGGATGAAGGGTCATTTTAAAAAGTTTCAAAGGATAATTTCAAAATTCTAAAGGGTCATTTCAAAAGTGAAGGGGCTTGGAACAAAATCCCAAAGGATAAAGGATCCAAGACCAAAGTCTCAAAGGGTAAGTGGAAGGGCCAAAGTGTCTACTTCATGGAAAAAATGCTTGGAGGGTCTACTTCATAGGGTAAAATGATCTTAGAGGAAATTCCTAAAGGGTAGTTCCATAAGGTGAAAGGCTTTAACAAAATTCCTAAAGGGTAACCACAAAAGTCTGAAAGGGCACTTTTAAAAGGCCAAAGCGTATGTTTAGAAAGTCAAAAGGGAATGTGAACTTGAAAAAAAATCTAAAGGTTAAGTTGGATGGTTAAAAAGGCTTGAGACAAAAGTCCTAAGGGTATGTTTATATGGCATTATATGTATCAAGAAAATTATTTTAAAACCAAATTTATTTGGGCAAAGGGCCTATAGACCTAATTCCTTTAGGGGAATTGTTTCAGATAAAATATCCACAAAAATTTCCCTGACATAGATAGGTTTGTGACAAAATTCCTAAAATAATAAGTCCCAAGAGGATAGAAAAGTTATCCCATAAAAACATAAGTCTACAACAATTATCTCAAAGTAACAAACATGATAGAACAAAATATTTAGTCTATGGAAATATAATACCAATACCATATTGCCAAAGTATGAAAGGCAAAATCATGATATTTTCCCATAATTTTCATAAACATATAGAAGAGGGGGCTCAAAATCAAGACAATAATCTAAAAAAAGTAGGTCCTCATTTCCTATGGAAAGAAGGGGGATGTTGGATACAACAAATGGTGACTTATAGGGGGAATGCTCCTAAGTATTCAAGAACTTAGAACTATTGTTATCAATCTTTAGATCAATCATGAAGTGTGCCAAAAAAGAATGCTTAAACAAGAAACATGAAAGAGAATCCTATGTAGATTCACACAACATACTTGCCTTATAATTTTTTAGATCTGTGTATGTCAAAACATGTAGTTTATTTAGCCCCTACTGTGATGAGTATTTCAAAGGCTTTGATAAGGTTGTATGTTTCATTCTAATATCTATTAATGCTCAAATATAAGGGAAGCTTAGGCATTGCTCTATTGTCAACCAAGCATTCATAGCCCTAACAGAGATACTTTGGGATACTTCTCTTCTTATTCCACTATTTATTTTGATCATGGTGAATGGTACATTGACCTTATTTCATCATGTGAGCCTTTTGATTTTTTTTTTTTAAAATTTTTCTCTTTTGAATCCATTGGTTCTTTCTTATTTTATTTTCCTTTCACTCTTCTTTTGTTTTTGAATGGAAAAGAGAAGAGTTAGAACCCCAGTGAGTTGGTATAAATATAAAACAAATAATTACTAAAATGTCCATACTAGCTACACATATATCTATAATTATCACTTCCAATAGGTATTTAATATGATAATTGCATTTGATCCAATAAAAAAAGAAAACTTTTTAAATTTGTATAAAGTACTCTAAGAGCAACTTCTACATGCCTGGTAAAAGTATTTAATTGTGACACTATTCATAATAATCCATGATTACCTACCATCATCCTAAAGACTCAAAAACATAGACATACACTCAATCTATAAACTAGTCCTAAAAGAATTCAAGATTTTAATTTTCCCTTTTTTTACAAGTCATAAGCTTAGGTGATTTGGATTTTAACTTAGTTATAGTCAAATCAAACATAATTCTAATTTTCAAATAAAGTAAATAACAATTAATCTAAGGAATCACTTAAATCTAAACTAGAAAATAGGAATCTAATCTATGAAAGAAAATTATTGAAAGTAAAAAAGATTAATCTAGAAAGTAAGAAACAAGTCTATGAAAAAAAAAGAAATATAATATAATCCTACAACTACATTCATTTTTCCTTCACTACTTAGTAACATCAAAAGATAATACAAGCCTAAAGTAGTGATTTAGAAACTATCCATTGATTGGATACATAAGATCATTTCCTTAGAAATTCTTCAAATGAAATGCATTATTGTCCATGATCTTTCAAATCTAGTATGGTCCAATCCATAGTGGGGCAAACCTGTCATATTGTCCTTTCTTCTCATGGACTTTATCCCAAAGCAACACTAGATCTAAAATCTTGAATGCTTTGAATTTCACTCTCTTATCAAACTAAATCTTAACAACATCCTAGTGTTTTTTGAATGTTTGTAAAGCCTCAATCCTTGAATCTTCCATTTCTATTATGTCCAACAACCTTGATTCCACTTTATCACTTGGTTCCATGTAGCCCTGCATAAACTAATAAGTAGGTAACTTCATCATAATTGGGAACAAATCTTGCATCCATACACCATTAGGTAAGGTTAACATTTAAGGGCTTCCTTATGTCTAGTCTAGTTTACCTAGAGAGCATAATTTAATAAATTATGCTAGTCCCTAGGCTTGTCTCCAACTGATTTCTTAATTGCATCAATCAATTTTTTTTTCATTGATTCTACCGATCCATTTCCTTGAGGGTAATGGTTATAAGCTAACCTGATAATAATCTAGTTATTGTGTGCCCACTCAGTAAATTCTACTGATATGAAAGCTAGTCCATTATCACAAACTAGAGAAATAGGCATGCCAAATCTAGTTATTATGTGTTCCTTTGAGAATAAAATCACATTTTATGCTCTATAATTATTTGTGGTTATGTCTTCAGTCCATCTAGTGTAATAATATATAGTAATAAGTAAAAATTTATGGCCTATTGAAGAATTTGGGTTGATGACACCAATGAAGTCCAAACCCCACTAGGCAAATGGCCTTCCTTCAATAACTAGTTATAAATGCATTGTAGCATGTACTTATATCCTGGCTAAAGCTTGGAATTCATGGCATGTTATCATATGAGCATGAGCATAATTGAAATTTTTTGGCCAGTAGTAGCCCATTATTAAGATCTTATGGGTTGTGGTATTCCCAGAAGGATGACCACTACCTATCTTTTGATGCAAGTCATCTAAGATTTATCTATCTTCTTCTATGGATACACATCTAAGATAAACACCTTCATAATTTCCCTTGTAAAGGACTTCCTTCTTGATCATGTGATGAGCATCTTTGAGTCTCAAATCTCACTTACTCTCTCTATTGAGCTCAGGGGAATAAATTCCCATAATTAAATATTGTATTATATAAATATACCATTCTCCTTTATATATTTAAGCTTCACATACCTCTTCAACTGTGATGCATAGATCTAGTTTAGTCATAAGTTAAACATTGCCTTGCCCTCAAAAAATCTATGTAGGATTGATTTCTATGTGAAATTCTTGCATCTTGGCCTTCTATTTGCCTCATCATCTCATATCTCATTCTATGATAGGGTGAGCTTGACCAAAGGATCAGGTTTGATGGTAATGAATTTATTCCTCAAGATGTAATGCAAAACTTCTTCACTAATTTGATAAGGAAAAAAATTGCTTGCCAATCATAGAGTACCTAAAATATGCATCTTTCAAATTCATGCTCATAAATGTGATTAGATGCTCAGGATCATGCTTCTTATGCATGATGATAGTAGTAATCATATGCTCTAAATCAAATGAGTATAGGTATAAATCTTTATTAAAATCTAAATTGATCAGCATTAGAGCTTGTGAAATTGTGTCCTTAATGTCCTGGAAGGACTTTTAGGCTTCAGTTGTCCATTCTATTTTATCATCTTGCTTGAGTATGGAATTTAAAGGTCTGAAGATATATATAAATCTTGAGATGAACTTCCTTATGAAGTTAATCTTTCAAAATATTTATTTAAGCTCCTTTATAAGATGAATTTTTGAAATCACTTGAATTTGATTTGGATCAATGGTGATCCCATCCTTGGTGATGATGTGTCCCATGATCTTTACCTTTAGTCACTCTAAATATGCTCTTATTTGGGTTTAATGAAACATTGAACCTTCTTTAAATTTAGAATATGGACTCTAAGTGCCTTATGTGGTCTTTTTGATTCTTTAAAAATATTGTAAGATCATCCATATAGATGATTATGCATTTTCCTATCAGTGCTTTGAATTTGTGACTCATGACACATTGAAAGGTATCTCCTCTATTTATTAGGTTTAATGGAATCCTCTTATACATATATGTTCCCCACTTTTTGGTGAATTCCATATTTATTTTATCCTTAGATTACACCATACCTAATTGTAGCCTAAAAATCCATCTAAGAAGGACATCATTTCAGAACCACTTACTATTTGTATCACCTCATCTAGAGTAGGTAGGGGATAATTATCCTTTTCACAAGTCTTATTCAAGTTTCTAAAATTGACACATAATCTAATCTCACCATTCTTTATTACGAGGACCAAACTGGACAACTAGGTAGAATATCAGACTGGGAAGACAATTTTTGAACTTAAAAGCTTCTCTATGAGAGGATCTAGAATAGGATTGACTAGTCTCTACCCTGTCTAAATGGTTTATGATCTAGATTCAATGATATCATATGAGTGATGACCTAAGGGTCATAAACTTTTAGATCTTTATATGTTTAGAAAATGACATCCCTATATCAAGTGATTAAATCCTTCACTCGATGCCTCTCTTATGAGGTATAGTTGAGTCAAATATTAACGTGATGTGGGTTATGTTCATCTCCTATATTTTCTCTTTTAAAATCCAATTGATTGAATTTTTACTATCTTAGTTGATGTACCTGAGAATCTATGTCAAATGGTCTTTCTAAGGAGACCAATCTAGCTAGAATTTGATTCTCTTTGAGTTGAAGAATGCCCTCTTTGTCTGATTCCTCCTAATAAAGGTGATTAATGTACCTATCATTGATGATTTGGTATTTAAATTATCATGAATTAGTTGAAAATTGAATAATATGTTGGTAATCATCAAAGACTTAGAAATTTTATACATTATTTGGAATCAAAGGACATCGTACCAATTCAATTCAAAAAAAAATTACCTTATATTCTTGTAGTAGCTATAGATTAGTAACAATAGTAGATAATGAATTAGCTGTTTGATTTTGCTCTCTAGGAAGTGCTACTATGTTTGTATCTCTTAAAATTAGATAGATTGCATTGATATTTATTTTTTATTTGGTTGACCACCAGCTCTAAGTCACTGAATACTGATATCTACTTCACATTATTCTTGAGTGTAAACTTTAATCCCAAAATTAGAGCCTCATACTTAGCTCTATTGTTAGTACATGAAAATTGCAACCTGTATGCTGCCAAGAATTTTTTACCTTATGGATCAATCAACTTAATTCCTATGCTTGATCCTTAATTAGATCTAGTGCCATCAAAGTGTAGATTGTATAGCTAATTAGAACCTTTATTTTTTGGCTTCTACACTTGATTTTTAGTAGTAAAAGTATAAATATCGAGGCTAGGAGACTCATATTTCACCTCTTCATTCTTGATGTTATACTTCATAATGGGATATTTCATTCTTGGCTCTCTATAAATTTTGATTTGATTAATAACTCATGTCCATGGCAGCCATATATGAGAAAAGTTTGTAGAGATATATTTGTTAAGTGTTTTAGATCAATCCCAACTCAGTAGCAACCTATATCCTTTAGGTATGTCTACCTTTAGAATATCAATGGTCATTTGGACTCTTGGCTTAGATGCTACTTGAATGCATATATTGTTCAATTTTCCAACTATTGGGACCACTATCTTGTCTAATTGTGAAACTATCCTCTTTGAAGGGCTTGGAATCAAACCAATTTTGACATGGATGTAGACATGACAATTGCAGATTCTCCAGAATTAACTAAATATTTATGAGTGTTCTTACTGAATGCTTGGATAGTCAGGAAGAAGGGTGAAAATTTTGTCTTGCTCTTGTAGATGACATTGGTGTAAGATGATTTAATTTATTTGTGTATGCTTTTGCTTTATTTGTAGGCACCTTTCCATTAATAGAATTATAGATTAGCTCATTTTGTTCAGTAAGCAATGCTAACTCATAAAGAGTTATATTCACCTTGATCTTCTTCATATCCTTAACAATGTTGGATCCTCATTTAATTGGTTCTTCTTATCTCTACTACTAATCATTCACCTTTAGAGGGGGTGTATTATTATCTACTTTAGGATTAGGATATATCCCCATGGTATTTAGAGGAGTTGATGTTGTGAGTGGCTAGTTATTCTTTAGATTGTATGTACCTCTCTGAGATTGCTAGAAAGCATGAAATTCATTCATGTTATCCTTTGGCTCATTATCATCTTCAACTAAAAAAATAAATTCATGAGTTTCAAAGAACATAAAAGTGTTGGAAGAGATAGGATCTGGATGATGCGAAGGTAGATTATACATCTAATCTTTTCTAACCACCTCTCTTTGAAATATTTTGAATGCTACATAAAATTCAACACAGTCAAGCTCACTATGATCAAAAGTATTTTGAACTCTACACCAATTGGGAAGGGTCATCTCTACTATGTTGTTCTATATAAGTTTTTAAGGCTATTCATGCATATTGAATAGTCTATTGTATATTTGGAATTTATCATTTAGATTACCAGTTGGGCTATTTGTATTTCCCATCTTCCTTTGCATATTTAATAAATCATTGCTTAACTTTTAAACCATCTTCTGAATAAAATCTAGTTCTACCTTTGTGGCATCTATACCTTGTAAAATGGTAGTGAGGAGTACAACCACTTGATGGTTCTACTGATAATCATTGCCCATCACATGATTGTTTAAGTAGACAAAATTTGGTCATGTTGTCTACATCATGGGAGGGAGTGTATATAACTAGTTTTGATTGAATGCTAAGATATTTTGTCTTGCATGTAGAACTAGATTTAGTGATAAAAAATCATTGTTGACATTAGACACTCTAGGCATATAAGGGTTGAGTTGTATATCTATGTTGATAGCCTCTTTGAATGTTAATGCCAAAATTTTAGCCATAAATACTCTTCTCAAGAACATGAAAATGATAGGGTCTAAGGTATTATTGTACATTTCCAATGATAATCCTACCTATATTTTATATCTTGGGGTTAACTAGTTGTACATCTTATGCCATATTGCATTAAAATCATGAATGGGTTCATTAGGTTCCCTCTTCATGCTAGTGAAGTGTTGGTATACCAAACCATGATTGGTGACCTATCCAAACTGGGCAAGAAAAGTTTCTTGACATTCATCCCAATAAGTGAATGAATTTTTTGTTAGATTTAAATAAAAACCATAAGTAGCATTCATCAAACTAAAAGGTAATAATCTTCATACAACATACTCATCTATGACATTCATTAGTCTTAAAAGCAAATTTAACTGATTTGATATGTTCCTCTATTATCCTTACTCCTAAAGGAGAAAAGGATGATAAGTACTTTTTGGAATTTTGAGGCAAATCATACACGTCTCCTAGGTTGATGATAGTAGATCCAATTAACCAAGGCTATTATTGAGCCATTAGTTTATCAACTAGTAAGGGATTCCTTATGGGTAAGGGGTTCCCTATTAAAGGGGGATTATTATGAACTAGGGTTGTTGCCACAATTATAGGTCTCCTATGATTTGACAAGGGTTAGACTAATAAACTATCTTGGGAATTAGATCTATTTACTCTCTTGGGTGACTCTAGTGTAACTCTATGTAAGGGATAACTAATACTATTAGGGGTGTCATCCCTCCTTCTAGTGCCCATCTAGACCTATTGATGTGGGTTTTATATACATGATAGACTTAACAAGGTAGCCTCTAACATTTTAAAATGTTAATAGAGGTAAACTCCACTCTAGGTCATGAGTTGTAGGTATGCAATTTATTTCAACCTATTTATGGAATAGTGGGTAGGAAATATAAGTTGTTGACAAGGTTTTTGGATGGAAGTGTGGCTCCTAATAAGGGTAGTGGATCTCTATGTGAGTTGGATGGGTATCTGGTTGCTAATATAGAGTGGGTATATATTAAAACAACTCAAAAGGGAGGGAAAGGTAAGGTATAAAGAAAGCTTCTATGGTTTTTAGGAACTACTTCCCTAGCTAGTTTCTAAAAAGACAAGTGCTTTTAGAACCTATGCTTATTGCTAGCAACAATTGCATATGCATAGTCAGACATGGTTAAGAAGTCTAAGGAAATAATTATGCAAAAAATTCATAAGCCTCAAACAAAGGTTTCTCCATTTAGGGTAGCTATTACACACCCTTAATCAAAAGATTATGGCTCAGGATAATGAAGTATCTGAGG
Source organism: Torreya grandis (assembly GCA_037957365.1). NCBI lineage: Eukaryota > Viridiplantae > Streptophyta > Pinopsida > Cupressales > Taxaceae > Torreya > Torreya grandis. The sequence goes on along the minus strand of JARHVA010003655.1, from coordinate 185,800 downwards.
TAGCTATTATACACACAAAAAAAACTACATCCAAGAAAGCACTCATGCACAATCAGAATTATGAATTAATTTAAACTTGACTATCTTAACCAATATATTCACCAATATTTTAATAATTGTTGCACATCTCAAAATTAGTATATCAATCAAAATAATTAAGAATCTAATCATCGTTATTGCACACTAAAGATTATTGAAAAATACAACCAATGAAAGTAACAACTTTTACAAAAAAATTAAAAAGAAAATACACAAAAACATTCACTGATGATCAAAACTAATGTTTCTCTTATATTTAAAAATTTTCTAATAAAAATCCAAATTGGATTAAAATTGTTTATATAGACTTATGGAAGGGTTTGCCTTATCCTCTAGGTTCATACAAGGTCATTACATGTGATAGCCAAAACATGAGTTCTAACTATGGTCTAAAACCATATACGAGTCTACTTACAATTATCCATTTAAAGCCTTTGACAAAACTATATAGCATATGCATATGTATAAATATAGAGGTAATTTTTAAGAATTATAGCTCAAACTATATGAAAACTTTAGAATATGCACCATTTACCAAAACTACACATGCCTCTTTTTATAGGTCATGAGAACAACCTATTGATCTTTTAGATTAGTCGCTTTCAAATGGAACTCTGACATATACATGAAAGACCAAAATCACTTAACCAAAGTTTTAGAACCAGTGACATTATTGATAGTGGTAACTAATCTAAACTATGTCATTGCATGCTTGCCCATGATTTTTATAAAATATATATCTTCACTTTTATATTTAACGTTCAGATTAAGACATGCATGTTTATACTCTAGATATAGCTCAAGTGTCCAAAGTTTTTAGTATTCTATCCATAATTCCCTGCTAGCTTTCAAAATGTGACATGCATCAACACCTAATTGAGTCTAAGATCTTTGTAAACTACTCCTAAGTCTCACACCATCGATCCTTTGCATGATGGAATATGATCATGCCACTTGAAATCTCTATGGGGCATTTTTGTGCTTTGAATGATTTTATGCCACTTGGCAACTCTTCACTAAATTTTGTAACCTTAAAAATTCCATGTTGATCTTGAACCATTGGATCAACTATATGGATCAATATGAACCACTAATCTATTGGGTCCAGTTTTAAATCCAAATGGGTAATTTATGAGTTTAAATTTGATATTTGCATGACTATTAACTAACAACCTCATGACCATTGAATGATGTTTATGCAACTATAAATTTAATTCCATAAATTAGCCATTATAGAGGTTAAATTTGACATTTACATGATTTTTAAATGATGCCCTCATAGTCATCAAATGACATTTACATGACTATAAAATTTAATCTCATAAGTTTGACACATTACTAAGGTTAAATTTGAAATTCATGTGACCATAAAATGACATCCTCATGACCCTTAATTGACATCTACATGACTATCAAATTTAATATTTTAACTTTGACACATTATCAAGGTTGAATTTGACATTTTCAGGATTGTCAAATGATGTCCTTGTGACTATCAAATGACATCTATGTGACTATCAAATTTAATTTCATCAATTCCTTCTTCCTACAAACATATGAAAAAAATGACCGAGCATAATACTTTTGGAAATATGTATAAAGCACCCTAAATGAATATTCTATCCATAGGTCTTAGTATTAATAAAAAATGATTTGGACATGGGCTAAGAATATATAAAAGAGCTCATGTTTTTAATCTTGATGATCTAGCATAAAAAAATATGATTGGGACCCTTGGTTAAAATATTAAATTACACTCAAGACATAATGAAAATGTTCTCTAAGCAAAGATGCCACTTGAAAGTATGGTATCTATTTTGGGGCAATTGTTGAAGAGAGTTATCACAAGATTTATATTATTAGGATGCTATTTTCATTGGATAAAATTTTCAATACATAAAATTCTAAAGGAATTCCATCAGAGGAATTGTTTCAGATAAAATTTCAACATTAATTCTCTCAAAGACTCAATTCTCTTTGACAAAATGTTTGAAGGAAAGCATGAAGGGATGGTCTCAAAAAGGCCAAAGGGCTTGATCTCTCAGATAAAATGTTCAAAGGAAGGGGTCAAAGGGTGAAATATCTTAGACAAAATGTCTAAAGGAATTGGCTAAAGAGTAAAAGGGTATATGATAAAAGTCTCGAAGGGTAAGTGGTCACTTCAAAAAGGGTTGAACAGTCATTTTCAAAATGTCTATAGGGTAAGTGGCCACTTCAAAAAAGACCAAAGGGTCATTTTAAATTTTTTCAAAGGGTTATTTTATAAATTTAGAAGGTTATGTGCCCTTGGGGAAATTTTTTTGAGCCTTTTACATCGAATAAAATGTCAAAAATAGAAAGTCTAAAGGAACTAGCCTTGGGCAAAAGTCTCAAAGGATAAGCTCATAGGGAAAAAGGTCAATGCAAAAGTCCTAAAGGAATTTTTTAGGAAAAATGGTAGAAATAAAAAGGCCTAAGGACATATTGCATAAATCCTAAAAGTTAGGTTTATTTCCTTAGGGAAAATGTCTTAGACAAAATGTTTGAAGGAATGGTTCAAAAAGCCAAAGGTGTGAGACAAAATTATTGAAGGATAGTGTGGAGGGGATAAAGGGTCATTTTCAAAAGTTCCAAAGGGAAATTTAAAAGTGTCAAAGGGTCATTTGAAAAGTGAATGGGATTGGAAAAAAATCCCAAAGGATAGGTCCCAGAGGATAAAGGATCTAGGACAAAAGTCCTAAAGGGTAAGTGGAAGGCCAAATGGTCTACTTCATGGCAAAAATGACTAAAGGGTCTACTTCATAAGGTAAAATGATTCAATATGAAAGTCCCAAAGATTTTTTTTATAGGTAAAAGGGCCATTATAAAAGTATTGAAGGGTAACCACAAAAATCATGAAGGGTACTTTCAAAACGCTGAAGGGTATGTACAAATACTCTGAAGGGCATGTGTCCTTGACAAAACTTCTAAAGGGCAAGTCAGAGAAAAAAAGGCCCATAATAAAAGTCCTAAAGGGTATGTATATAGGTCATTAGGTGTATCAATAAAATTATCTAAAAACCAAATTCCATTAGGCAAAGGGCCTGTAGACCTAAAAATTCAAGGGAATTATTTTTGATAAAATGTCTGCAATAATTTCCCTAACATAGATAGGTCTATGACAAAAGTCATAAAATAATAATTCCCAAGAGGATAATAAATTTAGTGTAATTAAATTACCTATGTGTTTGCTTAGAATAATATTATATCACATAGAATAAGCAAATATGAGAGATCACATAACAATAATTGATAGCAAAATAGAATACTGGATAATAAGCAAAGCCACTTTGAGGGGCCAACCTCCACAATAATGCACTAATAGTAGAATACTTAAAATAATGAATAAATACTAACCATTACCTCTTACATATAGTCTACTTAGCCAAGGTTATTCCATAGGTTGATCTATCTAAAAATATAGATAAATGTAACAAGTAAATAAAAGAGGTATGTAGGCCACAAGTCAGCCACACATATCCCTAGACACACCAATGGTTAAGGGCTTAACAATCCCCTACCCTTCAAAACAAAATTTTCCTTAATGTTGTGGCAATTTTGGATGTCGCTACACAAATGCTTCATCCTCCCAAGTGGCATCTTCATATGGCAGATTCTTCCATTTGATCAGGGACTCTGTAATTGCTCAAGAATGTAGCTACTTGGTGCGCCTATGAAGGATCAACTTAGGATCAAGAAAAACTATACCTTCCTCATCCAATTTTGGTAATTCTATTTGAACTTCAACTTTTTATCTAATGAATTTCTTCAAGCATGATACATGAAATACTAGATGTATGTGAGTGGATGAAGGAAACTCTAACTTGTAGGCCACAATGCCAATTTTTTACAAGATTTTATAAGGCCAATAACACCTAGGGGACAACTTGTTATCCTTTTTTTTATTCAATGACATCTATTTATATGGATGCAAGTGAACAAAGACCCAATCACCAATGTCAAAATGTCTCTCATTTTTGTGTTGATCTTCCTATTGCTTCATGTGATTTTGGGCCATAGCTAAATTTTCACGTAAACTTATAAGGACCTCATATTGATAGTGAATATGTTCTTCAACTACATGAACCTTAGGGTGGACCTTCAAGGTTGAAGTGATGGATGGAGCGTGGTATCCATATAGTACCACAAAAGGAGACATTTTGGAAGAACTATGAATAAAATTATTATACCACCATTCAATAAGTGGCCACCCATTTATCCTATTTATCAGAAACAAAACATTAGAGATATCCTTTCAAACATTTATTGACTGCCTCAATTTGTCCATTAGATTTAGGATTATAGGATGAACTGTGAGCCAACTAGGTGCCCAAACATGTAAATAACTCATTCCAAAAATTACTAGTAAAAATGGGATCTCTATCATTGCCAATGATCTTAGGGGTCCTATGTAGTTTTTGAACTATATTAAGAAAAGTAGTAGCCACTATACTAGCAATAAATGGCTGGGATAAAGAACAAAAATGAGCATACTTACTGAGATGGTCCACAACAACCATGATAACATTTTAGCCATCAGATCTTGGTAATCCTATAATAAAATCCATAGATACCTCTTCCCAACACTAGCTAGGGATGGATAAAGGTTGTAAAAGACCTAGGGTTTTGATGGTTTTACCTTTGTTTTGTTGACAGATCATACATTCAATCACATATTTTTGGACATCCCCCTTGAGACCTTCCCAAAAAAAATACTGCTTGATTCTATGATAGGTTTTCAAAAATATTGAATGACCCCCAATTAGAGTTACATGAATTTATTGAAGGATTTTTTATTTGAGAAAAGAATTCTTACATAGGTACAATCTATCTTTATACCATAATGCATTATCCTTCCATGTGAATCTTTCAAATCCACCTAAACCTTGCTAAATATTTTGAATCAAATCATGGGTATCACTATCATGTTCCCATTCTGATCATGCTTCAGCTATCTAATTTACTTTTAAAATGGTTATGGCACATAACAATGCCTCAATTGATTCATCTTTTCTAGATAGTGCATCTACCACCACATTGTCCTCTCCTTTTTGTAGACTATTTCAAAATCATAGCCTAACATCTTAGTTACCCATTTATGTTGTTCTTTAGATGAAAAATATTTTTATAAATAATATTTGAGACTATCATGATCAATATTTACCTAAAAGTGATGACCCACCAAATAAGGTCTCCATTATTTGACAGCATGAAAAATGGCCATCATTTCCCTCTTATAGATTGGCTTGTGCTAATTTTTACCCTTTAGTTGACTTTAAAATTCAAGTGGTCTACCTTCTTACATGAGTACAACACCCATACCATACCTAGATGCATCACATTCAACCACAAAAGCCTTGGAAAAATCAAGATTGGCCAATACTGGAGTAGTGCACATAGCCAATTTCAATTGTTCAAATGCCCAGGTAGCTACATCAGTCCATTGAAAGGAGTCTTTCTTTAAAAAAGAGGTGAGTGGGGTAGAAATACTACCATAATTTTTTATAAACCTACAATAATAACCAGTAAGCTCCAAAAATCCCTAGAGTTTCTTGAGTGTCTTAGGAATTGGCTAGTCCACCATTGCTTGGATTTTTAGGATCTACTTTCATTCTTTCATAAGACACCATATGACCCAAATATTCAACCTCACAAGCTCCAAAACTATATTTAGAAGGTTTGGCATACAATTGATTTTGTTTCAAAATGGAGAGTACATGTATCACATGTTGCAAATGGTCTTCCCAATATTTACTATAAATGAGGATATCATCAAAAAATACAACAAATTTCCTCAAAAATAGCTTTAAAATAGTATTCATCAAACTATCAAAAGTAGATGGTGTATTTGTTAGACCAAAAATCATAACCAAAAACTCATAATGGCCCTCATGAGTCCTAAAAGTAGTTTTGGGTATGTCTTCATCACAGATCTAGATTTGATGATACCCAAAACATATACCTAACTTAGTTAAATAAAGAACACCATTAAATTCATCTAGAATATCATCAATGATAGGAATAGGAAACTTATCTTTGATAGTGTACTTGTTGAGTTCTCTAAAGTTAGGGTACATCCTCTGGGTGTCATATTTCTTTCTCATCATGACAATTGGTGAAGAATATTCACTTTGGCTATAGTGAAATATTTCTACATCTAACATATCATATACCATATTTTCAATTTCACTTTTTTGGGGCATAGGGATACTTGTATGACCTAATGTTAGGTGGTGTACTACCAAGAATAAATTTGATAGCATAATCATGTGTATGGCTTGGTGGAAGTCCTTTTGGCATGTTACCCAAAATAATAGAATGGGTATCAATCACTTATTGTAGATCAAGAGGTGGAGATGGCTGAGTTTTTGATCTAGGAATTTGACTCAAGAGAGGATGGTTAGTATCATGTTAGTTCTGATCTAGCCAACAATTTAGGTGATAATTTGGGTGACGGTTCCACCTCAATTGATGATGAAACTTCTAGGAGCCATTACTTTTGCACCGTAGCTCCAATTGACTTATTATTTAAACTGTTGGAAAACTAAGAATGAGGAGAATATGGTGAGATGTCATCAAGCTCTGATCGATGGATTTTGACCCTAGAAAACCTAATGGAAGTTCCCCAAATTTTAATTTTAGTAGTGTAGTCTAAAAATAGTAAGTTTCTAAAAATATTAATTCCTTAAATTTTGTATTATTTTAAATCATGGAAGTTGAACCACTTAATATCCCTCAAGATTGGTGACCTTGCACATCCTCCCCTACTTTAAAAATGTGTATAAATTAAGATTTAACCTGAAATGGAAATCAAACATCTCTTCCTAGAGATACACATATAGTTATATTGTGATCTTGAGTAATAAAACATCTCTTCTTAGATAGTTCATTGTTACTGTGTTATTTTTTTGTGTTCTTGAAATATTTTTCAACCAAAACTTATGATTTTTGGATCAAATTCTAAAATAAAAAAAATTTAAATAAACACAGTAACTAGCATTACATCTCTAGGCCTAGACACTAGGGAGAGCTTAGTTAACAAAAATAAATGGAAAACACAACTAAAAAGTAAGGAATAAAACACAATAATTCCTTCACCTTCCTTGGATGCTCCAAATACCTTTGTAGTAGTGGCTTGCTTGGCTTGTGCTCATGAAGTCCTTAGCAATAGAAGCTTGGCTACCTCCATCTCTCCTTGGCACCTTGTAGCTTTGGCTTGGCTTGGATTAAAATCAATTTGTCATAGTAACACTAATTTCAATGGATTTTGGAATCATTTTTGCATTATAACTTTGCATTATCAAGTCTTAGAAATGATGTGGTAAGGCCTCCTATTTATAGATTTTTGAGAATGTCTAGAATCAACCTAAACCATCCATCTCAAGGTTGAGATGTGTGGTTGAGGATTAATTCAATTTTTGGAATTAAGTTTGTAATTATCCTCATCATGACATTAGAAGAAGGGGAAATTAAAATTCATGGAGGGCATCATGGAAGGCATTAATGAGGCATGGAGAGCATGAATCCTGATATTTATGGCATTTATGGTCTAGGGATGTCTTCCCAAGAAATGAGGTCACTTGATGATGCAGATATTCAATTTTCATTTCCAAAATAAGTTTTTAACAAGTTTCCATGGAATTTTCAATTAGGCCTTGATTTGGGTTAATTAGCTCTTAAGCATGATTAAGCACTTTATGCACAAATTACTCAAATTAATCAGAATGCCTTGTTATTGGTCCAAAATTTGACTATATTGGAATTAGAAGGCAATGTCAGATGCATTAGAACCATATTCACATTTAGGATGTTACCAATAACAAATAATAAAGGCATGAATATTGTGTATAAGATTTGATTGGAAAGAGCAATCCAGAGCACCTAGGTACAAAATTGGCATTTTGACTCAGAATAATCTGATGAAAGTTAGTTGGCCCATAAATTGCATTTCCCCATTTATGGATACCCTAGCCAAAATCAGCACTTGAATATGCCATTTTCACATCATTTAACATGTTTTAGTGTTTTTAGGCCAAATTGTGCATTTTGACTAGAAATTGATCAAAATCTTGGTTGGAGGTTATTACTGGCTAGTTTTAGGTGTCTACAGAGTTGGCTACACTTCCATGGAAAACAAGTGAGCTACAAATCCATAAACACCCTTACAAATAATTTTTTTCATTTTATGGGAGCTAATACGTTTTGAAGATTTATCCCTTAATCCTCTTGGCTCAAATGTCCTATCTTTAGAATGAAAATGCATGAATAATTATTGGAAATTCATCTCAATAGTGCCCAAAGTGGTGAGCCACTAGACTCATAAAAAATATCAGATCCACCCATGGGAATATAAAACATAGGACAATCTAATAAGTATTCTCCCATATCTAAGTTAATATTATGAAATTTACTTCAACAATTGATAGTACCACCATATGCAATCATAACATGAAATTCTAGAGCTAGATAAATGAAATAGTTCAAACGAGTAGCCAAATTATTGTGGATGTAGTTGTGTGTTCTCCTAGAATCAATCAAGACAGTGACCTTCTATTTCTTAAGAAAACTCATTACCTTAAGTTTGAGGAGTACTAATACCTAAAATGGCATGACAATAAAGAGTAGGTTGAGAGTATTTAAATTCCTCTTTAGGAGCTTTTGCATCCTCATCATGTACTTCTTCATCATCTTCATTATCATTGGCACCTTCAATGTAAAATAACATCTTTTTAACACAATGATAATATTTTCTCCATTTTTTTTCACAACTATAACATAACCATTTGGCTCACTTCTCCTCAATTTATCATTGTGTTAATCTAGTGGGCTATGGAATGATGGTGTTGGAAAGTTGTGATCATAACTAGTAGTGAAAGTTTTCCTTTTAACCATCTCTTTTTATTCTATCATATATACCATAGGGATAGATTCTATTATAGATGTTGGGTTAAACATTCAAACCTAAAATTAGATGTTATCTTTGAGGCCAACCATAAATAGATCAGTCAAATTTTCCTCAATGATATCTTCTACCCATAAAGAGAGATTCTAAAACTAATGAATATAATCCTTCATAGTTCTTGTTTGCCATAGCTTGGCTAAATGGTTGAAATAGTTCTTAGAGACATTATTCCTATAATGAGCCAATAACTCCTCAGTGAAAATAGACCATGTAATAGGAGCACCATTCATTTTATTTTGAGCATAAAACCAATGATACCAAATGAATTGCTCAGGTTCTAGATACAAGGATGCCACTATCACCTTCTGAGAACTAGGGGTTTGATGTAGCTCAAATAAATTATCAATTTGTGTAATCTAAGTGAGAGGATCCTTACCATCAAACTTGTGCATGTCTACTTTTGTCAACATCATTTTCATACCATCATGGGAATTGTTGAGAGGAGGATTTAAATACTAAAGTGGAGGGTTACTGAGCTAAAACTGAGATGTAAGGGTAAATAATTACATAGTGATATGCTAAAATTCATTTTTAACCCCATTAATCTCTGTATGCATCCCTAAAACATCAACTTGGACTGCAATAAAGTCATCCTACCTCACCAAGTTCTTTATTCCCACTTGAAACTAATAAATTATTGGATCTAAATTTCTAGATTCCATGTCATCAGTAGAAAGAGTCTTAAGAGTTTATTGCCCTAGTTTTCTTTCTTGAGTACTTAGACCTACCATATACAAACCCAAAGAAGTTTTTTACCCAAAAAAAAAGTATACCAAAAAATGGTACAATTGTGATTTCCTTGTCAAGATGAATCTAATGACTACCTTTGTGTACTAGGGTAAAATTTTTGGTACCAAAAAGTGTATCGATAGAATACACAATTGCAATCATCTCACCAAGACAAATCCAATAATTGCAATTGTGTAAAAGATTTTTTTTTAAAATTTTTTTTCAAAAAAGCATTTTGAGTAAAACTACGCTGATGAAATTTTTTAATTCTTCCTAGATTACAAGTTATGTTTTTGCACTCCCACCACTCCTAGAAGCCACGCCTCATGAGATCCAAAATAAAAGTCATAGAAAACTTGCCCAAATTGAAGCTCTGATACCACTTGTAATTAAATTACTTAGATGTTCATATAAAATTATATTATATCACATAAAATAAGTAAATATGAGAGATCACACACCAATAATTGATAGTAGAATAGAATACTAGATAATATAACAAAGCCACTTCAAGGAGGAAACCTCCACAATAATGCACTAATAGTATAATACTTAACATAATGAATAAAGACTAATAACTACCTCCTATATAAAGTCTACTTAGCTAAGGTTATTCCATAGGCTGAATTATCTAAGAACATAGAGAAATGTAACAAGTAAATAAAAGAGGTATGTAAACCACAAGTTAGCCACACATATCCCTAGACACACCAATGATTAAGGGCATAAAAATTAACCCATGAAAGCATAGGCCTACAAAAATTAGTTCGAAGTAAAGAACCTGATGCAAACAAATATTTAGTCTATGGAAACACAATACCAGTATCATCTTGATAATGTATGAAGGTCCAAATCATGATCTTTTCCTAGAATTTACATAAACATATAGTAAATAAAGGGGGCTCAAAATCAAGACAATAATCTAAAAAAATTGGGTCCCCATTTCCTATGGAAAGAAGGGGGATGTTGGTTACAACAACACTATGACCTCAAAATGCATGAACAAACTTGAAACAACATACCTCACCTCTAATTTTTTTTACATGAGCTCAAACACCTTGAAATTTGATCATGACCCTTCATTAGGCCACACTCTCTCTATTTTCTCTTTAAACCTTAATTTTCAAACCACATTAGATATTAAAACTAACCTTCATGCCTCTTTTTCCATGCACTCTCTAGTTCACTCACATACTCAAATAACATCATCCAACCACTCTTACCTATGTGAATTCATCTCACCAAGACACCATGATCATACCTTATCATAAGGTCTCTTCATGTCATGACTAGGATTGGACTACTTAATAACTTGACCTTAAATATCTATACCTTCATGTAATCATAAGGCATTATTTTCCTTCAAATTCTTTTTCATGACAAAATCCTTCAATGATAACACTCTATCAATGCCCCTTTTCACATCAACACACTACCAACTAGGCACATCTCTCAATGACATCAACCTCATGCAAGACACAACTTTGACATTAATGACAATACTCGGTAGTAAGTATCTTGAATATTCTAAATAGTTATATCCTTTTATAAGAAGATAAATGTCATGGAATCTAAATTTTTTTTTTACATTTCAAATGTTGAGATGACATCTAATATATATGGTGGGGTGACATGGCTATACATTTTTTGAATATTAATTTAAAATATCTTATTATTTTGTTAGTTTCCCATTTCATACTTTAAAACAATAGATATAACACACATGGATTGGTAACTTGTCCAAATTATGATATAAAAGCATCATTGAATTATGTCCAACTAGTAATTGAATATTTGGGAAGGTTTACGAACCAATCATATGTGGCATCTTGGAGGGTAAATAGGAATTTTTTTCATGCTACATTCTCATGGATGATATTAAGAAGTATAAAATAAGATTTAAAATAGTTTATACGTTCCTCAGTTACCTTAACTTAATAAGAGTGAAAAGAGGAAGGTGCTTATAAATATTTTTTGGTAAGCCTCAGACATATCTCGACATATTAATAGTTGATTTTACAAGCCAGGTCATTGATATGTACTAATAAGGGTTAAAATTGGTAGGTGCAATTGGATTTGTTTTTTAACTTATTAATGTTACTTTATCTAATCTAAGTTTATAATGAACCTCTAGAGATGGTAGTAATAACAACCCATATTTAGAATTGGACCTATTAAGTCTCTATGGAAAATATAATATGATTGTGACTCGTATGATTAGGCTTATTTCCCAAAGATTTAAAGGATCCCTCATTATATCTCTAATAAATATATTTATGTGGGTTTGTGATCCACTCTAACATATTAAGGGGATAAATCCCTCTCAATTTAGGATTGGTGGTTAACCACTCTAAGGCACAAGTTACAAGTATTCAGTATTATATAACCATGTGGTGGAATACGAGTTGATTGAGATGGGTATTTTTCACCTAATGAATTTTGAGAGATCACTCTACTCTACATGTACCTAAAAAAATTCAAACCTAAGATGTGTTAATCACATATTAAAATATACTATAGTGGTTTGTATTTGATTTTAAAAATGACAAAAAAGATGGTTAGTTAGGGCAAAAAATAATATTATCTTATGTCAACAAAAATTAAATATTTGAATCAAATTAACTTAGTGAGATTAAACATGAAATAAAACAAATGTTTTTATGCAATAAAAAGTGACACTGGTCCTCAAATACATCCTAACTTAGAGAAGATAAATCATCTAACTATACCACTGGTAATACTTAGATAATTGATGTCATGACCAATATAGATCCGCTAAACCTAACTAAGGTATCTCTTATCATATAATATGGATAGAGAGGGTTATAGAGCCTCTATTCAAGCAACACCACATAATAACCCTAGCTAGGTCTAAAAGTTATGCAATAATAAAATAAAGTAAATCTAATCTAGTGATCACTAAAGCTTGTGGCACAAAAAGGGGATAAAAATAACTATTAAACATACAAATCAAAACTCTACTCAAGTCAATATAGAGGTAATCCTAAGCAAGTAGAGATAATACATTCCATTATACATGAAAATATATTTAATTAAGATTTAGGAATACTTGCCTTGAATATGAACTCATGAGCCTCAACCTCTCCCTTGACTAATGGTGCTTTGCAAGAGGTTGTTGTGTATTATTGAAGAAACTAAGGATGGACAATAGAGTCTAGTATATCTAAATACCTCCTAATGAATATCAAGTCTTCATAAGATAAAGGTTATCTTACAAGAAGCATGAAACCTTAAATAATGATTCCTTAAGTGGAATGGCAAAAAATTAGATAAAGAAGCATAAATGAATGATTCTATCTATTGGAAATGGGATGAAAGATATGTATATATAGCATGATTTGACCCTAAGCCCTTCCAAAATTTTAGTCGATGAAATCAGCCTAGTTGACCTTATTAGTTGGTAAAATAGATCCATTAGGTCCTAGACTAAGTCAGTCTAAGCTGACTTAGTCCTATAATGTGCACTATTCCTAGAAATAATTTGACCCATTTGAATACATTTGGTAAGGTGGTAAAAATGGGTTTTATTTAGATATGGGATATTTGAGGTGGTGAATTGTTTGGAGAAGAGTGTGAGGGTCATTTCAAAGCTTAAGTAAATGTATAGGATGGGTTTGTATTAGTTTTAGGTGGAGTTATAGGGAATAATAATCTTGTGAATCACCAAATGTCTACTCACCCCTTTCTTAGTGCACCATTTAAGGTGTGCACTCAAAGAGGTTGAGGTTTGATGGGTTTTTGTAAGAGATAAATCATAAGTAATTGATAAAATTTTAAAAATATTATGTGTATATATATGTCCCACTTTAATCTCATCATATGTCACACAGTTGTAATATGGGATGGTGCTTCAAGAAAAGACATAGCAAAAAACAATGTTGAACTATATAAATTATAGTATAAACTATAAAATGAAATAAAAAATAAATAATTAATATATACATACCTTGACTATATCCTTATGGTTTTTTGAAAGCAGTCTATACACTCTATGTAATCAAAACCAAAGAGCAAAGTTAAACAAATGCAGGGAAGTCAAAATAATTAAAATGTGTACGCATGACATACTTAAAATTTTTGAAATCTAGGGTGATAAATGATACGTTAGAACCAAAATGACCAAGCCAAAATTAGAGTAAATCAGGTAATTGAAAATACAAGGCTACTAAATAACCAAAAAAATTAAACAAAATGTATTCCTTGGGTAATAAAAGTGACAAAATAAATGATTTAATTATTTTGGGAATAATGGAGTTTTATTCCTATTTTAGTTAAGGTTTTGGATTAATAAATTAGTAAAAAATGTATAAATAAATATAGTCTTAATTTGTGAAATTATTTGTCTTTTTATCTTTCTAAAAATATCAATAAATAAGAAGAAATATAACTTAACTAAAAAATAGACTGAGATGACTAATATAGATGCTGAAAATGGTTGTACAGGATTGGGAAGGTGTCATAAAGCTGAATCTGGCTTTCATTTGGCAAAAAAATAGGAGCATCAAAAATTGGATGCTTTAGTGTTTGATGCTATTGTTTGTTCATGTTGCTATTGTCCAAACTAATCACAGAGATCTGAAACTTTCTAGGTAGTTGTGTTATGCCTATGTGAATGTGCCTATGAAAAATTGAGTATTGGTTATTGATGAAACTTGTTATGGAGCTGATTTTGTCTTCAAACTCTAATCCTCTATTATGGTTGATAAAATAATATTTGAATCACTTAAAAAAGAGGGGGGTTAGTATGTATGATGTACTGAACATGAAATCCACACCCCTTGTGTGGGAATACTACCTACATACCAATACTCTGAAAAGGGATCAAGTCATATGTAATTCTCCCACCTAGTGTGCTTTGTGAAATAGTGTGATGTAGATACAAATGCCAAATTTATAATTTTTGAGGTGGTTAGGGATTGGTATGAGGATTTTAGTAGGTTTACAACTATGTTGGGTGACTGTGTGCAAATAATAGGGAAGTTAGCCTTAATGCTTTGGTTGTATTCTTGCTTGTTTTGTAAGTTTTGTCACCTCCTTTGTAAATGAGCTTTGAGTGGGATTTTATAAGAAATAATTAATCATGGGTTAGATGTATTCATGCTAGGCTAACCTAATTAAGGATAAGGATTGGTTGAAAATGATCATTAGGGATCAAAGTGCAAATTGACAAGACCAACAAAAATGGGACACTTTGGTGTCTGATGCTATAGTCCAAATGGGGAACTCTTATCCTATAGGCTTGGGACTTGGGGGAATAGGATTGACATAGGGAATACTATTTAGCTAAGGTGGAATAATTTTTTAGAAGGTTCTAGATGATTGGTAATGAGTAAAAATGTGTCTAGAAGGGTTTTAAGAGCATGCACAAAGGACCTATGGATGGGGTGTCACAAGCCACACTTATACTATGAATTGGTACGTTTTATATGAATACATCCCCCCCTACCCCACCCTAATTTATTATAGTGATGCAACAAAGAAAACTACTAGGATAAAAGAAAAATAAAAAGTGTACCTAAACTTACCTATAAAGGTAAAGCCCATGAAGATGTGTGATGTTGAGTGTGTATAGAGAGAGCACATCATGAAGCATAATTCTAAAAGAGAAAATAAAGAGTAATAGACATGTTATGTCTAAAATAAGAATGTGTAAGGGTTGGGTAAAAGAGATGGGAAGTAAAAGAAATGAATACACTTCATAAGGTACATGAGCTAATACAAAACCTATTGTGATGTTGAGTGACATTGAGTAATGTTGAGTGATGTTAGGTATGTCTTGTACCAAGAGTAGTATCATGAATAGAGTTGAGTGCTCAATTCCTCAAGGGTGGCTCAAGAATACAAAGTTTGGACCTTTAGTTCCATCATCACCCACTATATAGTGAAGTTATGTGATTATGCATGCATTAATTGATATTTGGACTATGTCTCCAATCCCTCTGAGTAGGTAGCTCAAGAATACAAAGGCTAGTTAGTCCTTTAGCTACATCATTTACCACTAAGTGTGAACTATGAAATAATATCATTATGAATTTGTGTCATATGAGATGTCTCATGAATCCCATGAATGATCTGTAATCTAACAAGGTGGAATGAATAGTCGAATGTGTACTAATAACTAAGCCAATATTAGCCACTTTGAAAGGTGGAGATTAGGTTTGTATGAAAGACACTCCAAAATTGATAACTAGTCTTATATGAAAGCCACTCTAAAATGATGCCAACCACTTGTAGATAGAATAAGGCATGTAATTGATAAGAATACCTAGGTAATACAATAAATTAGAAATAAAAGAAGGTAAATGTGCCATGCACATTGCCCCTAATCACTGTTGTCTATAACATGGATTTTGATCTAGAAGTTGTACCAACTACCCAATCTAAAAATAGAACTAAGGTCCATCATGCCATGCATGATGCCCCCTATATCTAGTTAATCTAAGAAAAACTATACTAAAACTACCCAAACTAAACTAGACTATAGCTAACAAAACTAAAATTGACCTTACCTTTCTGTTTGTTTCTAAAAATTTTAGATTTTTTACTTTTTAGATAAGATCACCTAAAAGTGGACATTTTATTTTAGGACAGTATAGTCTAAATGGGGTGTTCTTATCCTTTACTATTTTTAATGACTTTTATATGTTTGTGTCTATTTTTCTAGTCTATTTTATGTGTTTTGAATTTTTATTGTTTTTTTGAGAGTTCTAAGAACTAATTTTTGACTAGTAGAAGGATATGATCTATATGCCAAAACCCCTATTTTTTACGCCCTCTTTTGTGGGTAGGAATGAAGACCCTGTAATGACAACCCTCATAAGAAAGAGCCTTGAAAGTGTGTTATGCTACAAAATACATGATATATCAATGATAATCAAAAATATGTCTCAAGATATAACATAAGTAAGTATAGATCAAGGGTTAAGAGTGTTAATATCTTAGATAATTCACCCAACTTTAAGAAAAATATCTTAGGTGACTAGACAACATAAGGTCAAAAATGACATTTAGCTTAATTTTATTAAAATAACCTTAAACAATGCTAACCAAGGCTTGAAAAGACCATTTTGAGGACCATGATAAGATTTAAGGTAACCATACACAAGCTCAAAGGGCCTTAGTGGAAATTTTTGAACTAGTGGGGTTAAAATTTGGCTTGAAAGGCCAAATTATCAATATTTTTTTTCCATCTTTATTTAAGTTTTCATTTCTTAATCCTTTATACATTGATCTTAGACTTATCATATCACTTTTACACATATTTTTTTTGATTTAGTAGTCAAATAAAATGTCTAAATTGGTAGTTTGAGTGTGGCTTGAGATACCACATCTATAGGTCCTTTTTTTCATGCTCTCATAACCCTTCTAGACACATTTTTGCTTATTTTCAGTCATCTAAAACCTTTTAAACAATCATTCTAGCTCAGATAAATAGTATTCCCTATACCCATCTTGTGCCTCTACGTCCTAATCTTATAGGATAGGAGTGCCCCATTTAGACTATAACATCAAACATGAAAGTTTCCTATTTTTAGTGGTCCTATACATTTTCACTTTGAGCCCCAATGGTAATTTTCATCCTGTCATTATCCTTAATTAGGTCATCCTAGCTTGAAGACATATGACCCATGATAAATTGGTCCCTATAAAATCCCACGTGTAACTCATTTAAAAAGGAGGTGATAAAAGATACAAAGCAATTAAGAATACAAATAAAGAACTAAGGAAAACTTCCCTATTCTTTGCATATAGTCACCCAACATAGATACAAACCTACTCAAATCCTCATACCAATCCCTATCCACCTCAAACACAATCAATTTGGCATTTTCATCCACATCACACTATTTCACAAAGCACACTAGGTGAGAGAACTACATATAGCTTGATCCCTCTTCAAAGTATTGGTATTTAGGCAACATGCCTATTTAAGGGGTGTAGATTACACATTCAATACCTCTTACATACTAACCCCCCTCTTTCTAAAGTGACTCAAATATCATTTTATCAAGCATGATGGAGGGTTAGGGTTTGAAGACAAAATCAACTCCATAGTGAATTTTTTTAATAACTAGTGGTTAATTTTTCACATGCATACTCACATAGAAGAAGTGTAACTACCTAGAAAGTTTCAAGTCTCTGTGATCAATTTAGATAATAGAAATAGGAATGGACAACAACAACAGACACCAAAGCATCCAATTTTTAGTGTTCTTATCCTTTTGCTGAATGAAAGCCATATTTAGGTTTATGATACCTTCCTAGTTCTGTATAACCATTTTTGACATTTGTATCAGTTGTCTCAGTCTATTTTCTAGCTAAGTTATATTTCTTCCTATTTATTATTATTTATAGAAAGATAAAAAAGACAATCAATTACACAAATCAGGACTATATTTATTATTATATTCTATATTGATTTAATAATCCAGACCCTTAACCAAAATAAGAATACAACTCCATTATTCCCAAAAATAGTTAAATCATTTGGTGAACCTGACTTACTTTGTTTTCACACAAAAACCCTAGGGAAAATTATTTGTTGATTTTAACAATATTCTTATGATTTTTCTTGCATATATAAATTAGAATTTCACACTAAATTTATAAAATTCATCATAGTAATTTTAAATATCATTTCTTTCAAAACCCTAGTTGAATATACTAGGTCCCTATGTTTTTGAGGTATCACCTTACATGTTAGTGAGCTTCGTATCCTTTTTATACATATTCTAATTTTCTATTTTAATTAAATTAGATTTCACATAAAATCAAAAATGGATCTCAGTTATTTCAAAAAAAATCTTGCAAACAATAAGGATTCCATACTCGGTCCTATCAGGTATATGAATGATGAAGTTTACTATATGTTAATGAAAAGCTTCTTTCTTTATCTTTCATGCTTAATTTTTATAATATGGGATGACATTAAAAAAAAAAATACTAAACATATTAAGATCCCTTTCCTTCAAAGCAATGGTTAAGTTTCTTTAATACAAGGTTTCATTATTTCTTTTACATACTCTCTCTCTCTCATGTAGAATAATTTTCAACTCTATCTTGATAAACATGTTAGAAATTCCATGTTATAAGGCAAATCTTTTTATACATTAGTGAAAAGTTCCATGCTCTTTATTCTTGTTTGTTATCTATCATCTTGAATGATCTTTATAATTATATTTTTATACAACTTATAACTCCAATTACATGCATTTCATCCCACATACATGGTTTCTACCTAGATGTATATAACTCTTTGAATACTTTTGAGTATCTCCCTATCACCACTAGACACAAGAAAATACTAGCAGTTATATCAATTCCTCCTCCCTTCAACCTTGGATCATCTAGCTCTTATCCTACACCTACTACTATCTCTATGCCTATACTAGATCATGAATTACATGCTATCACCCAAATTTATGAAGATAGGTAGGTGGATTACACCCATGGATATAGCTTTGTCACTTAGGTTGTTACTATTGGTGTAGTTTTGTATGAGTTATCACTCCCCAATTTAGATCCATCTCCTACTGTATAGTCACTAGTTTCAGCTCCTTCACTAGTTACAATTCTTCCTCTAATTGAGATTCAAATAGAGTTGAGGTCTCCCTATCTAGCATAGAGAATTCATACACTTCCAAAGAGGCCTTTCTTAGAGTGACCACTACATTAGTGATAGTTTTAGGACTCTAGACAATTTATAACTATAGTATTCACACCTAAGGAAGTGCAATTGAGGTCTCATGCCTCTACACATAGAACACATTTTTAGAGAGATTATTTTACTACTAGATGGGTCTCTAAGAGTTTAATAGTTTCATCCACTTCTTAGAGTTATAGGGGGAACCCACAATCAATTTCCACTATAGATATTTCAAAGGACTTACAAAATACACATCTTTCAGAGTCACAATCTCAACCCTTCCATTATGCTTCATGATCATGCATGATCTCTTTCCTTGATATAGGACACCATGATAGGGAGTATATTATGAGACTCATCAGTTAGTACCATTTCTTCTCAGTCTTTCATGTACATAATTTCTCAGTCTTACTTGTACATAGTTTATTTTCACTTTCTTGTACATAGTTTCCTTATGATTACTTGTACATAGCTTATTTCAAAATACCAAAAACAATATAGCTTGTCAAAATACAAAAACATTCAAATAAATCAAAACACCAAAAAAATTTAAATTATACATATTATCCATGTTTTACATTTCCGCTACCATGTTAAACTTGAATTTTTCCATTCTATGCTATTGTTTGTTGATTTATCTACATTATCATGCTTCACTTGATCTTCTTTGAGTGTATACAATGACACCTAGATCCTTGATTGCTTCACTCTACCCATTGAGTAGGCATCCTACTTCTAAATTTGACACATACATCAGCACATCTACCCACCAAGGGCATCTTCTACATGATTACACCATCTAGGTTATGTCATTCCTACACACACACTCTTTTTATCATGTTGATGTACATACTTACTAGCATACACAGATTATTCTATCGATACTCACTAGTATATAGCATTTGTGTATTTCATAGCATTTACCTAGTCTTTTATTACATGTTTTACATACTTTCACTTCTTATTTTGATTAGTTAGATGTCATAGTATATTTATCATTTACATAACTTCCTTTTTTCCTTTGAGTAGCAAGATGTGAATGCATTTCTCAGTTCTTGTTTTGTTACTTGCATGTGACTTAAGACATTTGCCAATGTCCTTTACTTGTACTCTTATATGTGCTTGTGGTCCTCATGCTAATATTGCTTGTTTACAATTGTATGTGTATGTGGGCATTTTGACATGCCTTGCATGCTTGATTTTCCTAGTTTGAGTGACATGTCCCCATGTTCATTATTTGTTTGGCCCCTTGGCCTCTTTTCTATGATTATTAATTTTTACCTTGCATGTTTGTTTATTTGTTTGCTTCTCAATTGTTTGAAATACCATGATCCACATCAAGCATTATATTTCCTTCTTATATGTCATGATAGGCATCATTCCCCATCCCTCCTTGATAACTAACTAGATTTCTAGTTTTAGTTCAATATACTACACATGATATTACATTGTTACATCTATCTAGACATACCCCTACTGATCTAAAAATATTTTTGATTATCATTGATATATCATGTATTTTTGATTATCATTGATATATTTTTTATTATCATTGATAACAATAACACATATCAGAATAAAAATATGATCTAAGATATTATGTTGTCTAGTCAACTTATGGCATACGTAAGTGGTTTTAATAGTGTTAAGAGGTCAAGGGTGTCAATTTGAGTCACCTATAATGTGTCAAAGTCGTGTTACTCCTCTCTAGTCTATATAAGTGCCAAAAATGGTGGTAACCAACTTTTCTAACATTTCATATCCTTTTGAAGATGCTTTTTAAATTAATTATAGCATTAAAAATGAGAATGTGGTAATAAATGACATGTTTTTAATATAATGAAGAGTTTTACACCTCATATTACATATTTATAATCATATAAAAACTTTATAATCACCTAACATATCATATCATCTCCATTAGTTTTCAAGCAAAACGGACAGTCTTCATAGCAAAAAGAAGGTTTTCAGTTAGTCTATACAAGTTTGTCAGAGCAAGACCATTTTAGGCATATACATGGCTTCCTTTATTCCTATTATTCCTATATTTATGATTTTTATGGAGTTTCAAGTCAAAATAATACAAAAACCAATCCCTTTCCTCCATCGAACTCCTTGGTAGCTTAGAAAAACTAGTTAAGTTTTTATTTGGTATGGATAGAGGATAGAGAATGAGGTCCTAAGATTTTGGGAAGATGAGGGGATCCTATTTTTATTACATTTTTTGGAATTATTTCTCAAATTTTCTTCCCTTCCTTTATAAATAATCACTAAGAAGGTTAAATACCCACTATGTTTTATCCATCCAAGAAGGGTTTAGATTTGCTTTTATTTATCCATTTTTGAGAGTGATGAAAGCAGAATAGAAATTTGGGTGAATTATAAAGGGTATTTAAAACTATTATACACCATCATAAATCCTAACTTGTAATGTGTGACCCCAATTATATATGAAACCTTCTTTTGGAGTAATCTGTAAGTTGATAACAATGAGCTTCTTGATACTTTAGGGTCTCAAATATTTATAAAGTGATTGGTGAAGTCTCAAAACTATTATAAACCTCCTTGATTATATGAAATAATTGATTATAAATGGATTAATGGACATAAAATCCCACAAAATGGTGATCACATATAGTTTCCACATGTAGTCAATTAGTTTTAAGAAATCATGGCAAACTAACAATGTTCAAGTCTCACGAATGTGTTATCATTACTCAAGATCTTTAAAGAAAGTATAACACATTAAAATTATTAATATATTTGAATAAAAATTTAATTAAATATTAACATGATCAAGGTCATATAATCATAGTGAGCACTTATGAATCTTAGGTGTAATCTATTCTACACTCTAAAGGATTATGTACACTAAGTCAAACTGTGTAGATCTAGATAGAAAATAGACTTGTTGTGAGGTTGGATAGATATCTATGGGATCAAAAAGGATAATTATATGAAGGTTATAATGTTAATATTTGGTATGATCACTAAACTAAGCATAAAGGATGTCCATCTTGCTTAAACTCAGTTAAAAAAGGTTCTGAGCTCATACAGGCACGTCATTAGTGAAACGAGGAAAAAGGTGCATTTTGAATCAAAATAGGGCCTATGATGATCAAGGAGGATCTAAGAATAATTTAAATGGGTTTTCATGGTGATAATAGGCCTCAAATGATAACAAGAGAATAAAATCACCTATTAAATTAACATTCATAGTCAAGAAAATCAGAGTTTCCATCTATAAGATTGACTATAGAAGAAGGGAAATTTGGGCAAAAGAGTCCATTTTAGGGTGAATTTATAGTTTATGAGGTGAAAAATGATTTAAAAATTAATATAAATTATTATATAAGTTGTAATTGATAATATATTTATCATGAAGAGGAGACTCACCTTCTTACACACAATCAGGATCACAAACTACCTCCTACAAGTTAGCATGAGAAGGAAAGGTAACTGAGTGGAATATGCCTTGGGAAAGAGTATAAGAGGTATATAAAAGTAGGAGGATATTGTGTAATTTAATATCCATGATTAATGTGTCCTCAATATTCTAATAGAGGAAGAGACCTTTCACATAGTTTGAAAACATAGGGCTGCCACCTTTAGGTAGGATATTTGGGTAGGAAGGTGGAAGTGTGAGGAACCTTGCATAGAAGTGAAGTGAAAGAGTGATAATAGGGTATATGATTTTTTTATAAAGTATATAATTCTACATTGAATTATATATTCCCTTGAATCAATGGAGAGCTTTGATAGGCTAGTTAGGCCTGACAAGCCTAAAAAGGTAGTTTCAGGCCTAGACATGGAATTTTAGTACAATTGAATGTTTGGAGAGTGTTTTAGAGATTATAATATTCAAGGGTATGATTGAAAAAAATACATAAAGTATCATGAAGTTTTGGGACTTAGGTAGATATAATAAACATCAATTTATAGACCTGTAGGGTCAACTATGCCATGAAACCTACAAACCCTAAGCAAGAGTATGAGAGGTATGTAGATATTTTGAAGGGTTGAAAAAGAATATAAACCATGGAAATTGGTTAGCTGATTTATAATATATCCCTAGGATGTGATGAAAGTTAAAACCAAACATATTTTTCTCTGTTGTCTCCTTTTTCTCTCCCTTGACCTCATAGTTATATGGTTTTGTGCCTGAGATGCACTTTCTATATGTTGGAACACCATGTAACAGGGGAATGCAGATCTTGCATACTATGGAAAGTTGAGGAGGGTTTTATAATTAATTTTCTTGGCATTAATTTATTAGTTCAAGCCATTAGGGTTATGAATGATCATTAAGAGATCATGCATGTATAAACCTACCTAAACTAGTCCTAATGACTTAATGGGAGTATTATTGAGCCAAATGACTTAAAATGAAATTATTTAGATATGGAATGACCAATATGATATTAATAGGTATTTATATCACCAAGGTGAAGCTATGATTCATAATATGAGATGACTATTGTATGGATCAGACCTAGAGAGGACTATTATAGGCCTAGAAAGTGTAACTTTAAAGGCTTCTCATGGAATTGAACTAGGTGACACCTAAGGGAGTATTTTAGAGAAATTTTTTTCATTAGGTATATGTGGTAAGATTACCATCAAGTTATCATGATAGGTCTCAAGGTAGAATTATAGTCATCAAACTAGTTCATATGATGATCACCTATAACCAATGCCTAAATGCCTAGTTATCTAACTGTGTACATTGTGAAGGAGGAAATAGGTGGATTAAATAAGATAATAAAATTTATACAAGGGAAATAAGGGTTAGGTTACATGTTATTATAAGTTTCCAATTTATTTGATAACTCCATTTTATTGATGAACTTAATGTGTTCCCTATGTCACTAGGGACAGGAGGAAAGTAATAAACTCAATTTTAAGTCCTAAAAGACTCAAGGCTTGAGTTGTTTACACAAATAATAAAAAAAAAAGAAAAAAAATATAGATATGGCCACCAAATTTAAGTCTACAAGTAGACGTTGTTGTAGGGACAATAAATTATACATAGTGACATTTTATATTTTACTAATCTTTGTGAGATTGCTCAAAAATTTGATAATTATTGCCCAAGCACAAACAAACCATGAATATTTATAGAATGAGATAAACTAAAGTGACTCATGGAATAGATAAAAGGTAAGTAAGGTAGGGTATAAAATTATTTTTTCTTCAGATGGTTAAGGGTGTCAATTTTTCTAACCTCTATGACAATAACATGTAAAATTAACATCCATAAACTCTAGTTAATACTCAAAGCCAAATGAACATAGTTGAAACTTAAAAGGATATGAGATGAATATATCTGAAACCATATGTTACATAAAAGATAATCATTCACATCAAATTACATAAGCACATTAAACTAGAAATAAAATGAAAATAGAGCACATAAATAGGCAAATTTGTTAGCCTAGTGTCAAACTCAAACCAATAGATGCATACATTGATATTATTGCCAGATTAGTCAAAAAAAGGAAACCATTGATTCTTTAAAGGAACGAGAAGCAAAAAACACAACACACAATAGAGCATTCAAACAATCTCATAAATTCTTAGCTCTTTTACATTAATTCTCTAACAATTATTCCTATTCGGATTACAATGAGGGGAAATACCTCTATACATAGGCCTCAAAATTCCTATATAATTTCAAGTGGGCCCATTAAAATATGCCCAAACATAGTCAAGTGTATTTTATTTTTAAAATAAAAATAACTAAAATGCCACATATTACAAGGGAATATTCCAAATTTAAATTTACAAAGCAATGAAAAATATTCCTCAAGGCTTGGAGGAGGTTGTTGAGGTGCTTGTTATTGCCTCCTTTATTTCTATTCCTCCTCCCTTATCCATAATTCAGTGCATGCTAAGTAGACATGGAAAATATGATCAAAATCTAAGATCATAAACTGATATAGGTTAGGCATTTCTTAAATAAGATTGCCATGCTCTTCAAGTACAGGTCTCAGTGCTAGTTCAATATCTTCATCTCTTTCTATCCTTTGGTTAACAAAATCCACAATGTTCATCACTTTAGTGGTAGTCTTGGCATTGGATATGTCTTTTTAACATTTTGAAACAAATAATTTAATTTGAGCCCTAAACTCCTAGTCATCCATAAATTTATCATTAGGTTTGGTCACCCTAGTGACCCTAACATCCTTTAGCAATAGGGAAATCTTGAACTCTATTTTTTCTAAGGATGTAGTTACATCCTTAACCTATTCTAGCCACCTTTTCAATATCCTCCTATTAATCATTATAAATTATGCTAGGATGATGTCTTTAAATGGCAATGTTTTAAGGTTTGGGAACTTGTTTCTTATAATCCTAGCCAAGTTTTCAAACTTGGCATCATAGAGTACAAGTGTTTGGTCATATTTAATGACCAGATTAAACTATAGAGTCCCATCCTCTTGCCTTATCTTCATGACCTTGTATAAACTGAAGACATTAGTATTCTCTAGTATTCTCTTACATTTATTACTTGGACTGTAGTATTCTCTAAAACTATAGGCAATGTTGGTTCTTTCAATCTCGTCATCTCTTACTTCATACTTTTCATTAATGCCATTGTATATTATAAATTAGCTTGAACCATGGACACAAGGCCCTCTTCATACTCATATAATTCACCTGGGCTAAACTTCCTCTTATTTGTTAAAGTGAAGAGGGACTCTTCACCTGCATGATTTATAACTGAGATAGATTGGGGTTGTTCAACTTGCCTCCTCACCACTCTTTTCATGGTACCTATATCAACATCAAATTTCATGCCAATCTATGGTGTAGAGAGGACTACCTAAGGTTTATCTTATCTTTCTACTAGTATAATATCTATGACCCAGTTTGGGACAACAATATGCATTGTACTTTTTGGAATGGTATAGCTAGGGCATTTTGCATTAGAGGTGCTAGAGCTGAGGGAGATGCTAGAGATGTAGCAAGAATGTGTGTCAAGTTTATTGGGTCTATCTATCCAAGTGTGCAAAATGGAACTCTTATAGGGTCCATGTTTATAATAAATTAAGGAAATTTTAGGGGCACACTCACCTTTATAGTAGTAGCAATATTAAATAGGGATATAGGGAAAGGTGGATTTGGAAAGGTGAAAAGTTTTGAAAAGGAAATTAATGGCCTTGTTGATGTAGGGGAACCAATAACATGTGTTGCACTAGTTATTGTTGCCTAGGAAGAAGTGGAACTAATAGTATGACTAGCACTAGTGCCTTATGAGGATGCAATATTTAAAGTGGTGTGAGAAATGAAATGGGGGATGGTAAATCCTAAGGAACCATTAGCTTGGCCTAGGATAGTATCAATTGAAGATTGAGTAGTGGTATTTATAGTTGCTAATGATACTAAATCTAATGGGGAAGAGGAGTAAATATAAATATAGAAGCTATTTGAGGTACTTACAATTGGAAAAGAATGTAGTGGTAAGGTACTTACATTAGGAGCTTGTGCTCCAAGGGTAGCTTATGGTGTACTAGTGGTAATAACATTAGTATATGGATAAATTCTTGGAGAGGGAGTAGTTGTTTGCATTAAATGATCTACAGTCACTTGAGAAGCTAGTGGAGGGGTTATTTCTCCTCTCATGGTGGACTTAGGCTCCATTTTCCTCTTGTAGACCTTCTCAATGTTTTTACCTACCAGTGCCTGCACTTCTTCCATGGAGATCTCAATGCCTTTTTTCAATTCCTCAAGGTCAATATCAAGTTTAGGTTGATATAGAACTTATAGAATGGCTCCCATAATAGATGTAGAGATTACTGTGGGCCCTTGGGAAGGGTTAGGCTGACTGCTTTATCCTTTTTATTCAAACCTTAGAGGTAAGTCTTAAATGCTTGATGCGAGAAGTTATGGAGGCCTATTTGGCCTATTCCTAACAAGAGTAAGTTTTCTTCATCTTCCTCATCTTTCCCTTCCTCATAGTTAGCATCAAACCTATTCCCATGTGCTGGTGTTGGCTGAGACTTAGTAATATCCTTCTTTGTCTTCTCCCTATCTAGTCTCATCCTCAGTTCAATGTTCATCATTGCTACATTTTAAAGTACCACCTCATCATTCAGATCATCTCTATATAACCACTCATGGACTTCTTGATGCTTATATTCCATTACTACATCTTTTTTTAATCTAAAAATATGTTTCGTAATGACCTTATTTGGATCCCATGGTTTGAAGTCATCTTTAGGCAATAGGTACAAATACTTATGCCTAGCATCTACAACAATATCATGCCACTTGGTAATGTTGGTCTCCCTAATTTTTAAGGAACCTTATGAGGGAAAATTTTCTTCTTTTTATTGAATATTCCACCAATTCCATATAGAATTTGATAGGCCATTTCTTATTCAGATAGCTTCATTGGCACAAACCTTGACAATCTAAGAGGGGCCACCATCACTCCTATTCTGATAACTATATAGTCTAAGTATAACCAATAGGTACCCATGTATTTCAAGGTTTTCTTGATTTTAGGGGAAACCCTCTACATATCACATTCATTGATCAATCGGTAAAGCACTAGGTAGAACTATTCCACAATCACTCTTATATTGCATCTAAATCTACTATTATACATTATAGAAAAGAGTTGAGGCATAGTTTCTAGACACTTAATAAACCATGAATTTTGACCTAGTTGATTATTTTCACATATTTAATATAATAAGTATCTCATCATAAATAAGGGGGCATCATTCTTAAAAGTGTCTTGTATTACATACACCAAGTTATTACTAATAATTTCCCCAAGTGGGGGAATCTGCTCATCTTGTAGGATAATTTGCAATAATGGAATAACCCTTATGTCCACATGGACTACCAAATATTCAATTTAGTAGGGCTAGGCCAACTCTAACTCCTTGCCTAAATTTTTGGATGGCAAAGTTTCCTT
The DNA here is from genome assembly GCA_037957365.1 of Torreya grandis. Lineage (NCBI taxonomy): Eukaryota > Viridiplantae > Streptophyta > Pinopsida > Cupressales > Taxaceae > Torreya > Torreya grandis. Next base: position 157,456 of record JARHVA010003655.1, on the reverse strand, counting down.
GATCATCCATGAAAATAGGTCTTATTGGGTTAGTCACCCAAGAAGCCAAGACCTTCTTTGGGGAGTGCAATTCATACTAGTTATCAATGACAACTTGGTTATACTTATATATGGTGAGGTAAGGTCATATTATTTTATAAATCTTGGTCTTGATATGAAGGAAATAGGGATCCCTTGGGATATTGATTTAATCAACTCATCTTCACACTTTGATGTCCCAAAAATACTATAAACTAGGTCAGTGCATGATACGACCTCTAGCTTAGCTGTGGTCTTGTGTAAATTGACTACATTAATTGTAAGGATGTCATAAGCTATTTGGATTATATGAGGAATTATTTCATTATCTTAAACAACCCTAGATATGTTTATATTAGAATATATGCTACTATAATGAAAGTTACTAGATGTTATGGCCTTAAGAATAAATTCAGTGTCTTTAAAGACAAATGAAAAACCATTTTGAAATAGAAAGACATCATTCCCAAAGGAATTACTCTTACCTAGAGTAGAAGGACCTGATTGTGCCATCTCTTACAATACTTTATGTAGAAATCAATACTTATTAGTATCCTTCTGCAAATTTGAAGCTCTAATAATTGTGGTCAGGAGTGCAATTTGCTAATGGATTGAACTTTTTTGAATTGCGAGATTGTAGATAGAAAAGAAAGTAAATGTGTATAGATTTGGAATGAAAATAACAATAGCCTTAATGGTGTATCCTTTTTTAATGACTATTTTTATTATTGCAATGTTGATGGGAATCCTAGTTCACATTATATTAATGGTTGGCTTTTTAACTTTAAATATATTTGAAACAAATTTGAACTATTGCTTTTAGCAATTGATTACACCATAATTAAATTTATGCTTTAATTTGAAATTGATTTGTCATCAAATTTAGCTTTAAAGATAAATATTACCACCTTTTGACATATGGTTGCCACCTTGGATTTAGCTAAGTACTCGCATGGATTAAATATGACTAAGCTACCTAGTTAGATCGAAATTGAAACACATGACTCCTTTTTATTACCTAAAAACACTTAGAATGTAGCTTTGCATGATGACTCATATATACCTCACCACATGGTATCTTTTAATTCATATAAAGCTATCAATTGGTGATTATTAAATTCTAATTGGCTATAGGAATGCCACACATCACTCTCATAGGTAATCACAACTTTCCTTGTCAAGTGTCTCTATCAACAGGCTTTTGGACAATTATCAACAACTTGGCACTAATCAGATGGCTCAGTTAGGGAAATGTATCCCTCTCAAAGGTGATTTCATGGCTCTTGGATAGGAATAGCATGAGAATGACATGTGGCATCATCACTTGGGCCCAAAGGGGACATGCATCACTCTTGTAGGCTATTGTTTGTTCTTATACAAAGTGTTATTCTTGGTAGTCACCTTAAATAATTGTATATCACCAAACCTTGATCAAAATAATTAGGTGAAACTACATGTCTACTTGATGAGCTTTTATGAGCTTTAGATGGATGCAATGAGACATAGACACATGGTTACCTCAAATGAACCTAAGGGGAACATGCATCACCTCAGAAGGTACATTGGGTCTAGTTACTTTCCATTGAGACACGTAATGTCACCTCATGAACTTAATTACTATAGTGGGACATGCATGGGATGCATGGAATATTAGATTAGATAAGTTTGCTCATGGGGGATAAGATCCTAACATGTAACCCTGAGATTTAAATTATAATGGATAACTTCTCATGATCCCTCCAAATTATGCCACATAGCTCATTGACTTGGTAGATTTACTCCAAGTGTCTTGTGTGCAATATGATGAATCCTTAAGGCATTATGGGGCTTGATGAGGTGGATATCTATCCTTTTAGGCCATAGTATAAAGTTTAACATCCCATAAAGTGTCATAAACCATAAATTTAATTTTACATCTTGTGACGTCAAGTGAAAAACTAATTTAACTTCTTGAAAACATAATTGCCCATCTTAGGCAAATTTAAATAAGTTTAAAGTAAAACTTTACAAGAAAATTTCTTAAACACAACATAATGTTAATTTAATAAAACCCATAAAATATTTTTATGTTCATGTTTATTATAGATCCAGGTTATTCTTCCTTAGAAAAAGCCTATCTAAATATCATTGAACCATTCATGGTCAATAATTCATTACCAATAAAACTTGAAGAAGACTTGCAATAATTTGAATATTTCTAAGTATCAATCCTTATTGAAAAATAAATGATTAACCAAAATTTATAGAAACACAAGTATTGATAAATTTTATCAATTCTCCATGCAATAAAATGGATTAATATGCTTAACATCTTGGGTACTTTTAAAAATTAAAGAAAGGAGGGTCCCCATTTTGAGAATAGGGAAATATTGATCATCAATGAATGGTGACCTCTACAGGGAAACATTGTAAAATTTTGGAATCCAAATATTATGTTCAAAGATAAATAAAAAATTTGTTATCTCATTATGATATTTATTCAATAAAATAAATATTTTTTAGAACTAATGAAATCCCACATGCTTAAAATAGTGTTTAAACCTTGTAGATAATCATATTATGTGTGTTCTTTGAGGTTCCTTAACCATTACCAATGGGTTCAAAAATGATAACTTTCGAGTTTTAAGACATAAAACATGAAATTAATTAAGCATCCTTTAGATTTTATATAATTATACTTTGCTTAGTTGAGGATGGTTTGGGTATTTCTCTACTACCAGTCAGGTGTCCATATCCCTGATAGAGATAGCTTTGGCTCCACTTCAGGCCTTAATCTACTACCAGCCAAGCATCCATATCCCTAGTAGAGATTGACCAAATCACAGTTAGTGGAATCTAAAAGTAATTTATGATTTTAATTCATGGTGTATCATTTTTTTAATACATACATTCATTAACCAAAATTGTTAGGAACCAAAATTATCTAGGTGTAAGGTTTTGTCAAGACATAGTTTGGATGTGATTCAATTTTAGATATCAAGTTATGACTTAGAAATTTAAGTGATAGTATGATGGTATACACATATTAAAACTCTCATTCAATAAAATGTTCATTCATCTAAACTATATTATAGCCTTAAAATGACTTAGGATTTTCATGTGAAAACTAACTTCTAATTCACTCCACCAAGCTTTTCTAAATTGAAACACTTATAGAGGTTTCCAAACTTTAGACAACCAATGTTTTTTAGAAGTATATACCATAATTTGGGTAATTAAGTATAAAATAATTCACATTCAATTCCAAAACCATTTTATCATTCACAAAATTGATCTAGCAACATAAACATGAAAGCACATACATCCAAAGCATGAATAAGAGCATACATCACATCAACACATCATCTATGTGGGAAATCCTCTTAGGGGATAAAACCCAATAAACCTTAAAAGATGGAATAAATTACTATAATTACAAGATACAATTTATTCCATCTATAAATGATCAAGGAACTACAATTCCTATTTAGTGAGACTATAATCCCATAAGGTGTTGTCACACTTGTCTACCTGAGCTTCAATACCAACCAGACCTTTTAGCAAGTTTTAACTTGAAATGAGGATAAAACCACCTTATATGATGATCTACCATTAAAAAACCTATTAAAAAATCTAAATTCAAATTGATGTCTACAACACCTGATGATGGACCTCTACTTATCACACTTCGCCTTCACTTACACTTAATCTTCAAATATGGAAGAGCACTATTATGACATCAAAAATATGGCATACAAATCATACAAACCATCATAAACTTGATATATCCTTCAACCCATCTAATGGTCACACATAACCTTTCACCTTATCTTCGCTCACCATACACACTCTCAAATAGACTCTTGAGCATACTCACTCATTCTACCTCTTCTAGGCTTAATAGGTCCAATAAACTATGTGATCACCTTCAACACCATGATTAAATAATCATATTTGAAACTATTCACTCTTTTCTAATCCTAAATGACCCATACCTTCTATTTTAAAGGTTAGCTCATTTACTTGACTCAACACAGACAACTAGAATAAATAAGCCAATAAGGCCTTATACTTATACCACTCTCTTGGTATAACCCATCTTGGTTAGCCAAGATGCTTACCACACTTGTTCCACATTTTAAATATGTCCTCATATATGTTACAAGTAATAATAATACATTCCATAGTTTGGCTAATACCTCATTAGCCCCAAGCCACCTTTAGGTCTTGGTGAGACCTAAAATAATTAGACCTTCATACTCACACATTATATGTGAGACTAATTATACCATATTAAACTTATAAAAATGATTACAACATATCAAACATATCTCCAATAGTTCCTTTATAACTCCTAAAAGGATCTATACAATCTAGAACACCAACTCCCTACTTGGATCTACCAATTAGGTCTCCTCGTTCTCAAGGTCTTCATACATAGAAAACACAGTCTCAAAATTATAAAGAAAATACTCAAATTAATCACATAACCACATGAAAAAATTGTATGGATAGAACCTACGAGACCTATGAAACATATCCATGTGCCTTATACACTCCAAATAAGACAAACACACCTCAAACTATCTCACTCAAGATGACCACTCCAATTGGTCATACACAGTCAAAATATAGTCAATCTATTATGACTCTCCACATATGATCAGGTTCCAACTATGAAACTCAAAGTATTGAAATATGTATTTTATAATTTTAAAATATATCCATATCCATTAGACTCATAAATTCATCTAGAACACCTTCAACTTGCTCCTCCAACATGATAACTCAAACTATGTATATTTAACAAAGATAGTCAACTTATTAAGTAATGTTCATACTTAATATCAATTTTTAAAACCTCAAAATACCACAAAAATAATCCTAATATATTAAAAAACATTCCAAAATAGATAATTCATCAATATATATCAAAACAATCTCAAACAATCTTCTCGGGCCACTTACAGTCCATGCACAAACACAGTCAAATTTGAACCTTCATAACTATATTTGTACAAACTTTCAGATATTAAAATTAGGTTCATTATATGTACCATGGATTATTATTCATGTTTTATTTTTACATCATGATCATATTATATCTATATCAAAATATATGGTCCAAAAACCACTTACTGGTTTTCTCCTTTGTAAAATTTAAATATTTAAATGTCAACGGTCAGAGTTAAACTTCGACCACTTGCCTTCATCTCATGATCTCAGTCATCTTGGCTAATTATGCACCATATGTATTATTTAAAATTTGATTTCTATTTAAATTATACATGGGTAATAAACATTGAACATGTTGACCTCTTTGATTTACCACGCACCATAGATCTTCTACTATATGATCACGTGCTCATCATTGATCTTTATCCTTTACCTTTACTTAGTTATTAAAAAATGTGCACTTATTACCATCTCATTTATTCCTAAAATCTTAGATCAAATTTTCTCTATCTCTTGTATACTTACTCTAACTTTACCTCTTGCATATTTCACTAAGTATGGGGACCCTTTCAATATGTTTGGAAGGCCAACTTTGGATAGATATATATTTTGTTACGATCAATCTCATGTCCCACAATTTATAACATATATTCTCCTTTAAAATAGGAATCTAACCATGTAAAAAATTACTCCTTAAAACTTCATGCATGTGAGATATAATTCCATTAAAATTCCTTCTCAAAATATTCTATCATAGAGTTAACTATGCTTAGAATTTGCCCATGAGGTCAACTTTGCTCTTGCATAAATTTCATTGCACTTAGTGACATGATTTGAAATTTATAAAAAATAAACTAGGATAAAAATTAAATAAACCAATATGATCACCTTATCCTAAAACATCTACACGTGTGAGATATGCTACCATAAAATGCTTACTCAACTCTTTCTTGCCTTATGAAAATTTGGCTAAGTATGAGAAAACACTATCAAAATGCCTGGGAGCCCAAATTTTCACATGCATATCTTTATTGTACTACATAACATTACCTTAAAATTAGTGAATAATAACTAGGCACAAAAATTAACAAACTCATATGATCATTTTTTACTAACACCTTCACTCATGTGAATATTGAGTTCATCAACATGCTTACTTGACTCTACTTGAGCCCTTTTGCAAATTTGGCTAAGAATGGGAACATAGTGAATTATGTCTAAGAAGCCAAATTTACATCCTCATATATTCAACCAAATTTCATTGTATGACTTGATATTTAGCACATAACAACTAGGTACTAATTTGATCACAACCATATGGCCAACTCCCCTTGGTTCATCCACACGTGGTAATAGTGTCGAAGTGCCTACTCAGATTTTTTGCCATTAGACCCAAAGTGTCTAGCTGAAAACTATATACAACTAGATGAATTAAAATGATGAAAAAAATCACTCAAAGATTATAAAACATATTAGGTACCTTTTTCACATGTTAAATACTTTATACTCATCTGTTAACATCTCTAACCATGCCAAAATAGAAGATCAACCAAGCATAATTCAAGCACACTAGGACAAGCACATTGAATACTTTATCATTATTACTCAAGATATCAAAGTGATTTATCCACTCAATAGGAAACCTCAATTACATCACCATGTCATCATTGAAAAATCTCCTCCTTTGTCATTGATTTCAACACCCATCAATGTATAGCAATATATAGCTCACCTTCTCTCTCTTGAAGCACTCCCACAACAAAAACTTTATCCCCCTTTGACACAATGACAAAGTGGGCACCAAATAATCATGAGGACCTAAAAAAAATACTAACAGGAGAGGACCAACTTGGAAATATGATACAAACTCCCCCTTACCGTGAGCTTGCCTCTTCTTGCCTTGACAAACTTCTTCTTGCTCCATGACATCACTCTCTTCAACCAAGCACTACAAAAAATAAAGAAAGAATACATAAAACCATAGAAATATGATGGAAAAAAATAATAAACATCTAATGGGGACTCCCCCTAATAACTCTAAATGATTTCACCTTCTAATCATCTTCAGATCTCCATACACCATTAGGAACCACCATACAAGCTTACTGGCCTTCTCTCTCAAGCTACCATAAGGACCACCAACAGAAATTCATGACACTCACCAAATAAGAAACATGATATAAAATAACTTTATAAATCTTCTTGAAATAAAAAAACCTTTCTCTTTTGGACAAATTGAGCAAAAAACACTCTTCTTCAAACTCGGCTTGTCTAGCCTCTTTATAGTCCTACCTAGAACTTGCATAGCCCAAAATTTTTAATAGACACATCTTCAGGACATAAAATTTCATATATAGATAAATATCATATTTCCCCTCAATCACACCAATTTTCATCACCAATATCATCCTCTAAAACATACTCCCTTCATAAACCTACTAGCCAATTAACCCTTCATATTAATAAAAACATAAATAATTTGAGAACCATAAAACTTAAAATCTATGTGAAGCTTGTTTTGACAACACATTTGGCCCTTTCAACCTATTAATAATCCTAAAACCTCAAATCATAAGGAAAACCACTTTTCTATCATAGCCCAAAACCCTATAATCTCAAAACAAACAAAGTTAACAAACCTCCTTTTGGTCAATGTGCATCTCTGAAACTTTTTTCATACCTAGAGACACCCATCACACACTTATATACCAAAAATTGAGCCTTCACACCTTTTAGAACATATACTACCTATAAAACATTTTGGGCCTACTTGCCCTTAATAAAAAACTTAGAGAATCGAGAGCACTCTAAAAAATCTTCAATTTAGCTTAAACATACCATCAGACCACAAAACACCTGGAGAATATCACAAAAAAGTGTATAGAAATTTTTGAGCACCAAATTCTTCTTGACATTCCATCAACAACATTAAGTCACCAAGAACCATCCATTCTGATCTTGTACTACAACTCCTTCACAAACCTATGGAGCAAACTCATGGACTTATTAATCCCCCTTAACTAAATAATCTCTTTGATTGGAATTATCATCTTGAGAACAATAACTTGACACTCCACACCTTCTTTCTTAGATTAACTACTCAATCCTCTGATCCTAAGACCTAACCAATTACAAATCTCCCCCTAACTTCATACTTCATTAGGAACATGACATTTTCAAAAAGTCTTCAAATATTGTCCAAACACAATCAATACTCATATAGAGATACCTCATCTTTATAACAATGTAATCTTTCATGGCATACACAACTATTCAACAAGCCTTTAATAGGCTTAGCAAGATATATAACATAAACATATAAGAGAGGCCTTTAACTTATAGGCTCACCTGACATCTACCACAAACTGATATGTAGATAGACATTTGAAACTCACATTTATACTAGAACATCCAAACCATGATCAACAAGCTAAATCCTTCTCAATATAGAACCACTAAGATTCTTCACAAGCTTCTTTTCTCCAACAAAAGATATATAAAAATAATGTACAAACATACCTTGTTTTCATATCATCTTGTCAAACAATATCTTATAGCCACCAAACTTCCTTTGATTGACAAGTGTCTCCTTGAAGCCTAAATAGAGACACCCCTTTGACATGGAGAGACTAAAATCCCTAAAACTCTAGAGAGTCCCATATATCCATAATCTTATCATATTAGCAATCTTACTTAACTTTAACTGAATCCTTGACTTCATTATTTTCTTCATATTTGTCAATAAACTATGTCAATATAAACTCTTGAATCTCCTTCAAGTTTATCATGGAAAACAAACCATCTTTGGTCTCAGTCTAATCTCTTCTAATAGGCTTAAGTTTCCAAACCCATGTGTGACCACTTATTTGCATACCAAAAGCTCCAAATACCTTTTTTTGCTTTGAGAATTGATTCAACATGTTCTTTCAATACGTAGGACTGTGACCAATGCTATTACATATAAAAAAAAAAAGACAATACATACCTTTAGCTTAATGATGATTGTGATCTTCCTTTTCTATCTAAATAGAAGACAATTTCTCTTAGCATTCTTGTATCTTCTTCATGCCTAATTCCTTCTTTACTACAAAAAGTAGTCCACCTTGATCATGATTATCTTTCATAGACTTTGGTCTTAACACCATTAAGTGATTTTCAAGATCATTTTTCTTCTTGTTAATACATCAATGATTCTTCAAACTATCCTTGTAAAATCTAGCAATATATCTTATTTTATTTCAATTTTAGAAAAAAATATCATTCAACATACCACTTGATTGATCTAAGTTATGACTTCTCCATGACCAATTTCTCCTTCTTCCAAATCTCCATGAATGTCCATACTTGACTAACTTCATTCTACATTCCTTAGCTCTATAACCATTCTTATTACAAGTATAACAATGACCATGAAATAAAGTATCATACATTGAAACATTTAGTTGTCTAACATACATTCTTGCATTGATTTCAAAGCTTGCATTCTCCTTGACATACTCAAGCTTTGCATGCCTCTTTTCTAGCTTATCCTACTTGACTATAATAATCTCATGCTCAACCATAAATGAACCTAGCTTGATTTCTAATTAAATGTTATTATTCTCTTAATATCTTACACATGAAATTGAATCCATTAACTGACCTTTGATAACTTGGATAGTCTCCTTATCACTCTTAACTTCTTTAGCCATATCATCTTTTATTTTACATGCTTACTCTATCAAACTTCCAAGAGAACTTATTTGTGATTTAAGATCTTTGATCACATACCTCATCGTATGATTCCTCTTCTTTTGCTCCTTTATTTCACCAAGTGTACTCATGAGCTTAGATTCTAGATCAACACCTTCTTCTTCATTGTTATCTTGTCTACTATTATGACAAGTTTATTTATAAAAAATGATGTCCTTTTCTTTTGAATAACTTTCCTCTTTGGAACTCAAACTTGTCTTGGCATCTACTAGTTTAACTTTGAGATCATTGATAATATTTTCATCCTCTTTGGCATCTTTCTTCAAATAAAATATATGTTCTTCAAATGCCTTGGTCACAACCTTCCACTGTTGATTTTCTTTCTTTAAGTTCTTAGACATATTTGTACCTACTTAGGATCACCTTTAAGCTATTAGGCTTCCTTGAAAGGACCTATTATGATACCAATTTTTGGAAGTAGCTACTAAGAGGGGGTGAATTAGTATACAACAATGCACATTCAATTTCAAAACCATTCCATCATTCATCAACTTGATCTAGTAACATAAACATGAAAGCACATACATCCAAAGCATGAACAAGAGCATGCATCACATCAAAACATCATGTACATGAGAGATACTCTTGGGTGATAAAACCCACTAAACCCTAAAAGATGGACTATATTCCTATAATTATAAGATACAATTTATACCATATACAAATGATCAAGGAACTATAATTCCTATTTAGTGAGACTACAATTCCACAAGGTATTGCCACTCTTATCTAGCTAAGTTGTAACAATAACCTAAATTTTTAGAAATTTTAACCTTATAATGAGGCTAAAACCACCTTAGATGATGAGATAACACAAAAACACTTATGAATACATCCACTTTTGAATTGATGTCTACAACACCTAATGATGGACCTCTACTTATCACACTTCACCTTAGCTCACACTCAATCTTCAAATCTACAAGAGCACTATTAGGACATCATAAATATGAAATATAGGTCATACACACCATCATTAACTTGATATATCTATCAACCCATCCAATGGTCACACACAACCTTTCACCTTGCCTTCACTCACCATATACACACACTCTCAAACAACCTTTTGAGCATACTCACTAATTTTGCCTCTTCTAGGCTTATTAGATCCAATAACCTATGTGATCACCTTAAACACCATGATTAGACAAGCATGTCTAAGCCTCTTCACTCTCTTTTTGTCTTCACTAACTTATACATTCTCTTTCAAAGGTTATTTCCTTCACTTGACTCAACACATAGATAACTAGAACAAACAAGCTAATTAGGCCTTGTACTTATACCACTCTCTTGGTATAACCCATCTTGGTTGGATAAGATGCTTACAAAATTTATTACACATTTTAAATATGTCTTCATACATGTTACATGTAATAAACATACATTCCATAGGTTGTCTAATACTTCATTAACCCCAAACCCACTTTAGGTTTTGGTGAGACCTAAAACAATCAAACCTCCATACTCAGACATTACATGTGAGACTAATTGCACCACATTCAGAGTTTAAAAATGATTAAAACATATCTATAATATTTCCTTAATTAATCATACAAGGTTCCATACCATTTGAAACACCAAATCCATACTTGGATCTACCAATTAGGTCCCTCGCTCTTTAAGTCTTCATACATAGAAAACATATTATCAAGCTTTTGAAATAAACACTCAAATTAATCACATAACCACATGAAAACATCATATGGATATAACATAAAATACCTATTAAAAATATCCATGTTCCTTATAAACTCCAAAAAAGAGCAACACACCTCAAACTATCTCACTCAAGATGACCAATCAAACTGGTCATACATAGTCAGAATATAGTCAATTTATTATGACTCTCCACATTTGATCAGGGGCCGACTATGAAACTAAAATACTTCACATAGGTATTTAATAATTATAAAATATATCCATATTCATTTTAATCATAAATTCAACTTATATAATCTTCAACTCACTCCTCCAACATGATCACTCAAACTACTAGTGTATTTAACGAACACAATCAACTTCTTAAGTAATGTTCATGCTCAAGATAGATTGGTCAAACATAAAAATACCATAAATATAATCCTCATAGATTCAAAAAATCTTAAAAATATATAAGTCATCAATATATATCTAAATAATATCAAATCAATCTCAAACAATCTTCTCAGGTCACTTACAGTCCATGCATGAACACATAGTCAACTTTAAACCTTCATAACTATGTATGTACACATTTTCAAATCTTCAAATTACATTAATTAGATAATAAATGGATTCATATTCATATTTTATTTTTAAAACATTATAAAATCCTATCTATATAAAAATATATGGTCCAAAAACCATTGACTAGTTTTCTCCTTTGTAAAATTCTAATATTTAATTATCAACGGTCACAGTTAAACCTTGACCACTTGCCTACATCTCATGATCTTGCTCAGCTTGGAAAATCATGAATTATCAATCTTAGTTGATAGGTTATCAATATTTAAATTTTATTTGGGTCATTAAACATTAAACATGTTGATGACTTTAACTTACAACACATTGTAGATCTTCAATTGTATGATCACATGCTCACCATTGATCCTTATCCTTTACCTTTTCTTAGTTGTTAAAAAATGTGCACTTCTTTACATCTCACTACTTCCTAACATCTTAGATCAAATTTAATCCATTTATCTCCTTGATACTTTCTTTAAATTTACCTCTTTCATATTTGACTAAGTATGGGGACCCTTTAAATGTGCCTGGAAGGCCAACTTTGGACAGATATATCTTTTGCTATGATCAATCTCATGTCCCTCAATTTACACCATATGTTCTCCTTTAAAAAAGGAATAAAACCATGAATCAAAATAATCATGACACCTTCACACATGAAATATATAATTCCATTAAAATTCCTTCTTGAAATCTTCTATCATAGAGCCAATTATGCTTAGAACTTACCTGTGAGGCCAACTTTGCTCTTGCATAACTTTCATTGTGGTTAGTCACATGATCTAAAATTTAGCATAAATAAAATAATCTAATAAATAAATAAAACCATATGATCACCTTCTCTTAAAATTTCAATACTAGGAGATATGCTACCATCAAATTCTTACTTAGCTCTTTCTTGCCTTATGCAAATTTGGCTATGGGAAAACACTATCAAAATGCCTAGGATCCCAACTTTGCACATGCATATATTTTGTCATGCTACATTTCATGACCTAAAATTTGGCACATTAAAACTAGGCACAAAAATAAACAAACCCATATGATCATTTTGTCCTAAGACCTTAACTCATGTGAATGTTGACCTCATCAACATGCTTACTTAGCTTTGCTGAGCCCTTTTGTAAATTTAGCTAAGTATGGGAACATAGTGAATTCTATCTGATTAAACAACTTTGCATCCTCATATATTTGATCATGATTCATCACATGACTTGACATCTAGCATGTAAAACTAGGGAATAATGTGATCACAATCATATGACCAACTCTCTTTGACTCATCCACATGTGGTAATGGTGATGTCATCAAATTGCCTACTCAGATTTTCTACCACTAGACCCAAAGTGTCTAGATGAAATCTATGGACAACTAGATGAATTACACTTATGCACACAAGCACTCAAAGCTTATAAGACATATTAGGGACTTTTTGCACATGATCAATACTCCATACTCATTCTTAAACATCTCTAACCATGTAAAAACAAAAGATCAACCAAGCATACTTCAAGCATACTAGGATAAGCACATTACGCACTTTAACACTTCTACTCAAGATATCAAAGTACTTCATCTACTCAATAAGATACCTCCATGACATCACCATGACATTATTGATAACTCTCTAACAATTTTAAAAACTAACAATCTCTTCTTCTAATTTTTAGGACTAGACTAACACAAATTGAGAAAATAAATTCTTGTCTAAAGGATTTATTACTAAGCTACAACACATAACATAAAATAAATAGAAAGTAAAAAGTGAAAAAAACATAATAAGAAAGTAAATCAAGAAAGGAAACTACTCTACTTCTACCTACTCTAACTTTAAACAAGATTATTATCCTTTTGGAGTTTATGACACAGTGACAGAGAAATAATGTTTTATGTTCTGCCCATTGACTGACAAGGTTAAGTCATTCCCTTATAGGTCTTTGGGCCTAAATATATATTTTATCAGTATTAATGTCACTTGATATGGTCCAATCTAGAGAGGACTAAACCTATCATGTTGTCCCTTCTTATGGTCCTTATACCATATCAGGACCAAGTCTAATATGCATAATGCTTTAACTCTGGCTCATTTATCGAACCATCTCTTTAAAATAAACTGATTGTTGATGAAAGTATTCAATGTTTCATCTCTAGAATCTTCCATTTGGATGATGTTTAGTGTTTACGAGTGTACTCTTTCATCTTCTATATATTTGTCCATAAACTCATAGGTGGGAAACTTTAGTGTGATAGGAAAAATAGGTTGTTAACTTTAGACCAGTAGGAATGGGGATGCCTTGATCACATATTTTTATCTCATTTTATCTAGAAATAAAATCATACCCTAAAAGGGACTACCATTCTCTAGGTTTCTCCTTTACTAATTTCCTAATGGCATTGATCAAGTTTTTGTTGGTATTTTTTAAAACTCCATTACCTTGAGGGTAATAGTTTGAAGCAAAATTGATGACTATTTGATTGTCATGTGCCTACTTAGTAAATTTGGCTAACATAAAGGCTGGGCTATTATCACATACCAAAGATAGGGGTATCCTGAATTGAGTGATGATTTTTCTTCTTGAAATTTGATAATGTTAATTGATCTACTATTCTTAGTGGTCATTGATTTAGTCCACCTAGTGAAATAATCCATGGTAGTGAGTACAAATTTATTCCCTGCTAAGGAGTTAATATTGATCACTCCTATAAATTTGAGGCCCTATTAAATAAATGGCTTCATTTTAATCACTAGTTATAAAGGCATGGTTGCCTTTATCTTTCATTGATCAAACACTTGACATTTATGACATGTTCACACATGAGCATGGGTGTTTTTTAATATGGTTGGCCAATAAAAACCTATTCTCTATATCTTATACACTATGGTACAACCTAAATGGTAACCACTTCCTAATTTGTCATGGAAATTGTTCATGATTTCCATGGCTTTAGCTCTAAAAACACATCTTAGATAGGTCCCCTCATAATTTTTTCTATTGAGGACTCCCCTTTTAACCATAAAATGAGATTATCTCAACCTTAAATACCTTATATAATCCATTTTAAGGTGTTGGAAACACAATCCATGCAACAAATAGTAAACAATATCTTTGTACCAATCACCATTGGATACTTGAACTACTTCAACCTGCAAAACATTGATTCATGAATTAGTATTTGAAATAATTCAGATTAGACCTTAGTCTCTAACTAACTTATCAAATTTTATTTCTATATCATATTCTTTGGGTTTGGTCATCCAGTTCCCTCTTTATTCTCCAAGTTCATTTTATCCCAGCATCAACTTGACAGCCAGCTTAGACATGATGGCATACATTTTATTCCTCAGGATGTAATGTCTAAACTTCTTGATGGCCTTCACCAGAGTGTAGGATTTCTTATCCAGAATAGGATAGTTAAGTTCTATTTTCTTCAAGTTAGTTCTCATGAATTTTATAGGATTCTCTTTGTCATCCTCTTTTTACATTAAAATGACAACAATAGTGTGATTAGAAGCCAAAGAATATAGATAAAAGTCTTTTCTAAAATTAGGACTTATTAGAACAAGAGATTGAATAATAAAATTTTTAATGTCTTGAAATTCCCTCTTTTCTTCAAAATCCCATTCTATCTTTGTATATTTCTTCAGCACTGAGTTGAGTGGTCTTATGATCTCTGTAAAACTAGAGATAAATTTTCTTACAAAATTAATCTTGGCAAAGAAAGATTTCAACTCTTTTTTTCTATTAGGTATTTATACCTTTGAAATTTCATCTATTGTATTAGGTTCAATAGTCATACCTTCTTGGGTGATTACATGTCCTACAAGTTTTCCTTCAATTACATAGAAGATACTTTTCATTGGGTTTAAAAAAATGTCATACCTCTTGCACTTCTCTAGTAATTGTTCCAAATCCATCATGTGATCACCTCTATTTTTAGAAAAAAACTATTAGATCATCCATGTAAATAATTATTAATTTACTTATTAATCCTTAGAATTCATAGTCTGTTACTCATTAGAAAGTTACTCCTACATTGATCAATTTGAATGGCATTAGTTTATATGCAAACATTTCCCACTTGGTGGTAAAATTAGTTTTCATTCTATCATTATCATTCACTAAGACTTGGTTGTATCTTGAAAAACCATCAAGGAATGACATCATTACATACCCACTTACCAGTTGAATGACCTCATATAAGGATGGTAAGGGATATATTTTTTTTTTTAGAATCTATTCAAGTTTTTAAAATTGACAGAGTCTAATTTCCCTATTCTTTATTCAGACTGGCACAAGATTTGTAACCCATGTCAAGCGCCATATGGGAAAGATTATCCTTACATCTAGTAATATTTTCACTTCCTTATAAATTAGTGGTTGTAGCACTAGATTCACTAACCTCTGTCTTTACTTGAAGGGTCTACAAGCCTCTTTTAAGGGGATAGTGTGAGTAATCACACTAGTATCAAATATATTAAGATCATCATATGAGCAAGCAATGACATATTTGAACCTAGTTATAATGGTAGTGGTTTCCTTTAGCTCTTCATTAGTGCAAACTAAACCAATGTTGAGACTTTGCTTATTCTCATGATTTCCCAAGATAACTTTCTTATAATCTTTTCCACTTACCTTGGGTTGTTTATCTTCATCTCTTTATTTATCTATGTCAAACATACTTTCTAAGGATATCATGCCCCTAGGGATTCAATTCTCCTTGAGTTGGATTACTCCATATTCATTATCCTTTAAAATTTTTACAGAACTTTCATCTTGTTCATCAATAATGTAGGATTTGAATATGCTAGAATTACACATGAAGTCAATATCTACTTATCATCATCAAAAAATTAGAAGTGATTGATATTGTCTAGTATAGAGGGGCATGAAATCATTTCCACAATAAACTCTTGCAATTTCAAAGGCTCTAAAGGCACTAGGTTTACTACTATTGAATCTAGAGCATCCACCAATTGGTTTTACTCTTTGGGAATGAAAACAATATTAAACAAGTCAAAATACTCAATCAAATCCCAAGGTCTAAATTTATAATTTATTAAATAAGAAAGCTTACACTAATATCTAATCCTAACCTGATTAACAACTAATTTTGAATCACCATGGACTAACAGTTCTTTTACCTTATGTTTGATTGAAAATTGAAGTCATATAATAATAGATTCATATTATATTATATTATTAGTACAAGCGAATATTAATCTATAATAAGTTAGATACTATTTTCCTTTGGGATTTGTCAAAAAATTCCAATGCTAGAACCTTTCTTAACTCATGCACAATCAAAGTGCGGTGTCTAGAAACCTTTATTTTCTTCTTTCACCTTTCCATCTACAAAAACATTAGTGGTTTTCAAAGCGTAAATACCTAATTTAGAGGATTGGTAGTTTACCTTTTTTTTCTTGGCATTATATTCAATGATCGTGTATTTTATTTTGGGTTGTAAATCAATCCTAATTTGATTAGGAATCTCATGCCAAGGTAGAAACATGTGGGAATAATCAGTGGACATATATCCATTTAGGGATTTAGTCCAATTTCAACTCAATAACAATTTATAAGCCTTAGGTATGTCAATGACTTGAATGTCGATGAACTACTGGATTTAGGGTTCATGAGCAAGATGCATGTAAATATTTAATAATTTTCTCACCACTTTCACTCTTAATTTACCCAATTACACCACTGCCTTCTCTAATTTTACAAGGTTTAGTCCCATTTTTTTATAGATTCATAAAGGCATAATTTTAGCTAAAGCACAAGAATCTAGAAAGCAATTATGAAGATTCTTATAAAAAATCCTTATAGTCAATAGAAATGGTAGAACTTCATGCTTACTCTTATACATTACCACATTTACATGAGTCATTTTAGATTTTTTGGAACTAGGCTTTTCATTCAATTATTTCAATAAAAATCACGTTGTTTAGTGATTTGAGTGAGTTCATGCAATCTTATGTTTGCCTTCATCTTTTTCATATATTCCATTATGTTATATCCACCTTTTGATGTTATGCAGGGAGATTCTACTATCATCTAACTTTCCTTACCTTTAGGAGGTGGAGGATTATTGTTTGTCCTACCATGAGGAGGTTTATCTATTTTATTAGGTGGGGTGGAAGTTGCAAGAGATGTGTTTTGACCTTTACTTCTCAAAGCATAGTTGTTCCTTTGATATTGTTCCAACGCATGTAGTTCCTCAACATTATCTTCAGTTTCATTTTCATCTTGACTGGGAAAACCATAGGTCTCAACCATGAAGACTAGTTTTAGATCTCTATAAGCATCATTGGTATTTTTAGAGCCTTTAGCATTTCTTTGATCATTGGGATTCATCTCAAACCCATCCATTTGTCTTTGAATGGCTTCAAATGTATGAAAAAAATCAATGCAGTCTAACTCTTCATGTTTGGTGATATTATGTAATCAACATCGATTGGGAAAGGGTAACATGCAAAGGTTGATCTCAAGAAAATTTATCAAGGGGGATTGATATTATTTTTTCACCTATTGAATGGTCTGTTATATCTTTAGAAGTTTTAATTTTTATTGTAAACCTCATCAATTTTCCCATTTATTTCTTGACATATAGGATATCATTAGCAATTTTTTGAATTGTTCTATATATCAAATCTAATTCTCCCTTTGGAGGCTTTGAGATATTAATTTGGTTTGCAGTTTGAACATTGGTGTTATTTATGGGTACCAATGCTTGACTAATATTTTTATGGGGATGTGCTCAAACATTTGCTTGGTTAAAAAATATTAGATGTTGGTTGGGTACTATGTGGCTTAATGGTAATTTGTTAATTAATATCACTAGTTTAATGTAGGTAGATTATGATTCATATTGGGTATGACATTTAGATCAGGTAGTGGTGGGTCATTTTTTGGTATAACAAAGGTAGGATGCCCCTGTGGGTGCATTTGCTCATTAATATAGATGGCTTCAACAATTAAAAAAGGCAACATGTTAATATTCAAGGATCTTTTTAGGAAGACAAATATCATTAGGTCTAAGGCATTTTTGTATATTTATAAATCCAAATTGTCTGCTAGCCTATAGGGTGGGGATGTCAGGCTATACATTTTTTGGAACTTTGTATAAAATGTTCTAATTAGTTTATTTTTGTCCCTTTTGAGGGTGGTAAACTATTGATACATAATTCCTAGGCTTACTACCCTACTAAATTAGGTATTAAAAGTATCATTTAATTGATCCCATCTCATGATGGAATCTTTTGAAAAGTTGAGGAACTAATCATAAGTCATGTCTCAAAATGTAAAGGTAAAAATGAGGCGAGCAACATCCTCATGAATTATATTAAGTAGCCTCAAATATGCTTTAAATGAATTTATATGATATTCAACTATTACTATATAGATGGGATTGAAGAGAGGCACATATTTTTTTGGGTTCCTTGGTAGATCATGCATAGCTCCAAGGACATTGATGGATGAGCTAAAGAACCATGCCATGATTGGAATGTGGGGTGGAAAATTTTGATTAGATAGGGAATTTGGTTGGGTCCTGAAATTCCTATATTTACATTTATCTTCTCTCACCTTCCTATGAATTTCTATGGATGTTAAAGGGACCTTGGCTTCAAATCAAAATCTGGTCCTAATCCTAAGAAACTATAGGATGTGTAACGGGTATTAATAACTACAGAGTAGAAGAAATTTAAAGGTAGCCTCATAGATGTCAAATATTACAAAGATTAGTCAAATTCCTATAGAAAATCATTTGAAAACCAAATCAAATATATTTACCTTGATCTTTGATGATCCAACCTTTGAAACCTTAGATTTTTCAATACCTACATAAATATTGTTAGTCCCGCATGTTAGCCTACAAATATCAATGTGAGACCAACATTACAAAGAATTTATATGCCCAATTTAGCAATTTGAGAGTGTTGAGTATTTTAAAATATCTCTCAGCATAAAGTTATGTAAAGGTTTACTCAATCTCGAGTGAATTAGAGAAACTATGATCTTTAATGCTTAGATTTAGTACAAGCGGGGTCTCAGTGATTGACCTTTGCACAAATTATTACAAATATATAGATTATTTACCAAATTCTTGTCAACCTTTGAAAATATGATCAAAATAACCTTTAATATGCCTAAAGAATGGGGTATTTGAGCTATCTTTAAAGTTCTACATAAATTCTCAAAATATCTAGATTATTTACCAAATTTATATGAATGAACACTAACTTCGATAGAATATTTCAAATAATGTAAAGATTCATACAAATAATGCAAATATTCATAAAAATAATGTAGATATTTAATGTTCTTTAATAATATTTGTGTACTTTAAAATAATTATGCATATATTTAATGAAGTATACTATAATTTCACCAAGATGCATGAAAGTAATTACATGGGAGCCCTCCTTTTAGTGCCAACTTTTCCCTTCTTGTTGATGCACTTAATGTGATCCCTATGTCACTAGGGATGGGAGAAAGTAATAAACTCAATTTTAAGTCCTAGAAGACTCAGGGCTTGAATTGTTTACATAACTATTACTGAAAATAGAAAAATAAAAGATATATGGTGACCATTTATAAGTTTGAAAGCAAACCCTACTATATAGACAATATATTATATGTAGTGACACTTTATTTCTTACTAATATTTATGAAATTGATCTAAACTTTGAAAATTATTACCCAAGCACAAACCAACCATGAATATTTATATAATGAGCTCAACTAAAGTGACTCATCGGATAGATCCAAAGGTAAGCATGGTAGTGTTAGAGATACAATCATTAAGAGGGGGGTGAATTAGTGAGCCCAAATAATTCAACTTAAATTATGATCCTTACAAACACTTAATCAGTTACCACAATCATTCATGTAGCATACATAACATTCACATCAATGATCAAGAGAGATAATGTAAGATAAATCATATAACACAAGACATACATGGGAAACCCTCTTGGGGGAGAAACGCTATTAGAACCTATAATTAGACTATTTTTATATACTAAAAATATCCAATTTAGATCATATAAAAATGATCAAGGAACTAAAATCCTTATTTAGTGAGACTTCAATCCCATAAGGTACTACCACACATGTCTAGCTGAGATACAACAAAAATCAGACCTTTTAACAAGTTTCACCTTGCAAGGAGGATACAACCACCTTAGATGTTGAGATACCACAATATCACCTATAAATAAATCTACCTTTGAATTGATGTCAACAACACCTGATGATGGACTTCTACTTATCACATTTCACCTTCGCTCACACTTAAATAACAAGTGCACTATTCTGTCAATATAATCATGACCAATAGGTCATATAAATAGTCCTCAATCTATTCTAATCTTTAACTAATCCATAGGTCACTCTACCCTTCATTCACTCCCCAACACACACACAAGTCTTTCTCAAATCACTCCTTAGTCTCTCACACAAAGTCTAGAACCCATCATCTTTGGTTCTAATTTTTATAGAGCAATGTTGATAATCACTACCTTGGTTAGCCATTAGGCATGATTTATCCCTTAATACATATTTAAAATGAAGACACAACTCAATACTATATTCATAGGTTGGCCATATCATTTATGGGTCACCCTTAAGGAACTACACCTTTCAATAAGGCCCTTGTAGTACTTATAAGTCTCATGTGAACCCATTCACACCTTTAGCACTCCAATAAGCCAAAAAAGAGCACAAAACCAAATTCAAATACATTGGTCCAATCCTTATGTCCCCTTCAACATCATTAAATGATCACTATCAACTTAGATCACCTCTACATATGCTCAAATAACTTAAACACTAACTTGGTGTACACAATCACCATGAACAAACACAAAATAAACTTATTAATCATTGTTCATATTCAAGATAGATTGATCACACCTTCAAAATATACACAAAGCATCCTCATGTATTCTACAACATGTTGCAATAGCTAATTTATCATGAGACATCAAAATAATATCAATACAAGCTTGAATATCCTTCTCAAGTCATTTGGAGAACATATACAAAAACATAGTCAGATTTGGAGCTTAATATATTTGTGTTTACATACTAATAGATCTTCAAATCCATATAACTAGATGTATCTTGGAGTTCTCAACCACTTTACTGTTTACTGTATGAGAAAACTCATCTTCTATCGAAAGATATGGTCAAAATATAGAACTCTAGTTTTCCCTATGTAAATTAAAATATTTGAATTCAAATAGTCACATTAACCTTCAAACACAATGCTCAAATCTCATGGACTCTCAACTCATATTGAATATGCACTACTAATCTTATCTAATTTTTAATACATAAACCACCAATTTTAAATGTTAAACATCAGTCATGTTGACATCATCTCATGTAATCTCAAAATGTTGACTTAACACACTGCATCGATCTCTATGGATCAACCAAGTCCTTAACAATAGATGCTCACCATTGATCAATCTATATGAATGACCACTCACCATTGGATCATTATCTTGTACCTTTACTCAGTCATTAAAAATCATGTACTTGTCCTCATTTCATTGCCTCTTGACTTTTTAGGGCAATTTTGCACTGTCGATCTTGCTCAATGTTTAACTTATTCAAAAATCACCAAGTATGGGAACCCTTTGAATATGCTTGAGTAGCTATTTTTTCACCTCAATAACTTCTTCTATGCTTACTCTCATGATCTCAAATTTGAACCAAATGATCTCTTGACATAGGATAATCTAACCATGTGACACATAGTTCCTAAAACCTTTGCATGTGTGAGATATATTTCCATTAAAGTTCCTTCTCAAAATCTTCTATCACAGAGCCAACCATGTCAAAATATGCTTGAGAGGCCAACTTTGAGCATCCATAACTTTTGATCTGCTTCAGTTCATGATCTCAAATTTAGTACAAATCATATATGCTAAAAATAAATAAACCCATATGATTATATTCTATTGACACATTCACATGTGCAAGATATAACACCATAAAAATTATCAATTGGCTCTTTCTACCACACTAAAAAATTGTCTAGGTATGGGAAAACATAATCGAATTGCCTAAGAACCTAACTTTGCATATGTATATCTTTTGATGTGTTATATCACATGATCTAAAAATTAACAAAAATCAATTAGGTATAAAAATGAACAAACCAATATGATCATTTTAATCTGATACCTCTACACATGTGAATGTTGACCTCATCAACATGCTTACTCAACTCTTTTTGGCTAATCTACAAATTTGGTTAATTATGGAAAAATAATGAATTCTAACTGAGAATACAACTTTGTACCCTCATTATATTTAACCATGATTCAATACATGACTTAAGATCTGGTACATAATAACTAGGGACTAATGTGATTATATCCATATGACCCACTCCCCTTGACTCTTACCCACGTGACAATAGTGATGTCATCAAACTACTAGCTCAGACTTTTTTCCACTAGACCCAAAGTGTCTAGATGAAAACTATGATCAACCAAATGAATTCCACTTGTGCACATAATCTCTCAAATAAAAGATAACATCTTAGGGACCTATTTCACATACTCTAATCACCATACTCAACCTTGATCCTCTCTAGCCATGTCAATACTAAAGATCAACCAACTATACATAAAGTACACTATAACAAGCACATTGCACACTGTCATTATCACTTCTACTATCAAATCACTTCATCCACTCACCAAATCATCTTTATGACACCACCATAAAATCACCATGAAAAATCTCTAATAATATCAACCTTTTTCATTGATTTCAACACCTATAAATATATAAATATATAGCTCACATTTTCTCTCTTCAAAGCACTCCTACAATATGAACTTTCTCCCCAACAAGAACTTTCTCCCCCTTTGACACAATGTCAAAGTGGGCACAAACTGATCTTGAGGACCTAAAAATAATATCAAATAGGAAAGGACCATCTTATAAAGATGATAAAAAATCCCCCTTACCTTGAGCCTACTTATGCTTATCTTAACATCTTATTGATCCATGCCAACACTCTCTTCAATCAAGTACTATAACTAGTGAAGAAATAACACACAAAAGAACTAAAATCTAATGTAACTCACCAAGAAAAATTTGAGAGGGTTTCCCCCTAAAATATTTAACAAATTCACCTTTTGAGCATCTTCAAATCTCCACACACCATGATGAACCACCATGCAAGCTTACTAGCCTTCTTTCTCAAGACACTTCCATGACCATCAACTCTACATCTTCATTATTAAAAATAGGAAACATGTACTTCATCAACTTGAGAATATACCTATATATATTCATACCTTTATCTTTTGGAGAAATTGATCAGAAAGCAATCTTCTTAAAACTAGGCTTGTCTAGCCTCCTTGTATCCCTGCCTACAACTCTAGACCTCAAAAACACTTAGAGCACACCACAAAGAAATGCACGGACCTTTTTTAGCACAAAAAATTTCTTGACATTAGCACCAATTTCATTAATCCACTTGGAATCACCCATTTTGACTCTATACTATAGTTCCTTCACAAACCTCTAAAAAAGCTCATAAACTTATTGTTCCCCCTTAACCAAATACCTATTGATTCATAGAGAAAGAAATGATACCCAGGCTCTATCTTAGATACTCAAAAGTAGATTTTGACACTTTTTTGTCCATAATATCTGCAAGATACTCTTTTGTAGTCATATGCTCCAACTTGACACAATTATTAATCAATTTTTTCTCACAAGAAATGATATTTAATAGTAATGTGTTTAGTTTTTGAGTGCATAACATGATTCTTTGAGATACTAATTGCACTAGTATTATCAAAACAAATATGACAAAATCCATGTTATCTTACCTTGTATTCCTCTAAATTTTGTTTCATCCACATGACTTGTGTGAAACACGAGGAAAATTTTATATACTCAGATTATACAGTTGATAGAGACATTGAGGCTTACTTCTTGATTAGTCAAGACACCAAACATTCTTCCATGAAGAATATCCAACCACTGGTACTCCTCCTCTCATCCACACATCATGCCCAATTAACATTAATATATGATTTTAAAGAGAATTCTTTATTCTTGGGATACCATAAACCATAGTCTATGGTGCCTTTGAGATATCTCAAGATCCTTTTGACTGCTTTCAAGTGAGATTATCTAGGATCAACTTGAAACCTTCCTACAAGACCTACTTCTTGCATTATGTTAGGTCTAGATGCAGTAGAGTATAAAATACTTCCAATCATGGATCTATACAAATTTTAATCAACTTTTCATGAGTCATTTAGTTTACTTAACTTGTATCCTATGATCATTGGATTACCCATTGGCATACACTCTATCATGTCAAACTTCCTTATCATATCTTTAATGTATTTAGCTTGAGAAATGAAAATTTATGCATCTAGTTGATTAATCTCTAATCTTAATAAGTAAGATATTTATCCTAACATTGACATTTCAAACTCAATATTCATAGTATCTACAAAATCTCTACTCATTTTATCATTATTAGATCCAAAAACTATGTCATCAACATATATAACAACTATCAATTGATGATTACCTTCTATCTTATTGTATAATTTACTGTCATCTAGCCCCATTTTAAAACCTTGACTCAAAATATACTTATATATCATGCATACCAAGCTCTAGGAGCTTGCTTAAGACCATATAGATCCTTCTTCAATTTACACACAAAATCTTGATTACTTGAGATGAAGTATCCTTTAGGTAACTCAATGTAGACTTCTTCTTCTAAGTCACCATTCAAGAATGTATATTTCATATCCATTTTATAGACTTTAAAACCTTTAAAACATACATAAGCCAAAAAGAGTCTAATTAATTCCATCCTTGCCACAAAAGCAAAAATCTCATCAAAATCTATTACTTCAACCTAAGAATATCCTTTACACACCAATCTAGTGTTGTTTCTTCTGACTTATCATTTCTCATTCATCTTGTTTTAGAAAACCCATTTGGTACCTATCATATTTTTATCGTTTAGTCTAGGAACTAATTCCCATGTTTCATTCCTTTCTATTTTATCAATTTCATCATCCATTACATCATTCTAAATTTCATCTTTGCTAGCTTTTATAAAATTTTTGGGTTCAAACATGGATAAAAGAGTTGATTATTGTTGATTTTTATTGATCAAAATTATCCTTCTAGTCTACAACCTTGTACCAATATTTCTAATAATCTAAGAGATTGGATGATCTTTCTAAATTCTTTTAGATGGAGCCTTAGTATCATATCTTTCTTCCTCCTCTTCATCTTCATCATCTATTTAAATAGATAACTTATCATTATTTACAATAGCATTCTAAGTCGAGTCACTCACCTACAATTTTGGCTTCTTGACTCTACTTGTCTCATCTACCCTTACATATAAACTTTCAACAATCTTGTGAAGTCTCTTGTTGAAGCACCTATAGGTAGTACTAATAGAAGAATATCCTTAGAGGATGCCCTCATCAAATCTTGAATCAAATTTTCCAAGATTATCTTCATCTCTTTGATGAAGCACCTACTCCTAAACACTCTAAAATGTTTGACATTAGTCACTCTATTCTTCCATAACTCATAAGGAGTCTTATTACCATTTACTCAAAATTGACACCTATTTATGATGTACACAAAATTCTTAGATGCCTCTTCCCAATAATCATCTAATATTTTTGCATCTTGAATCATGGTTCTACCCATATCAATAATAGTCCCATTCTTGTTTTCAACCACACCATTCTGTTGTGGTGTTCTAGAAGTAGAATGTTGTCTTTTTATCCCATGTTCATAATAGAAATCATCAAACTTATGAGACCAAAACTCACCTCCTCTATCTTATCTCACATACTTGATCTTTAAACCTTTATCATTTTCCACAAGAGCTTTAAATGCCACAAATTTTATAAAATATTCTATTTTTTCTTTAAGAAAGAATATCTAAGTCATCCTAGTAAAATAATCAATGAGAAGCATGAAGCAACTATTATCTTCAATACTTTGAGTTCTCATAGGTCCACATAGATTAGTGTGGATTAACTCCAATGGATATGTAGTGGAGAATTCCTTGTTCTTTTATCTTCTCTTAGTTTTATTCCCTTGAAGACATGCCTTGCAAAGAGAATGAGGTATTTTATAAATTTTGGGCATATGCCTTACCAACCTCTTTGAACTAATTTTTACTATATTATCAAAATTTATATGTCCAAGCCTTCTATGCCAAATATAACTTTATTTGAAATGAATCATGAAGCACTGATGCTTTTTGGATTCATGGAATACATACATATTGTTATCTATTTTATGAACCTTTGTAACTAATCTATCAGATTTATCCTTTCTTACTTCACATTTATCATCATGAAAAGTTACAACATTTCCTTGTTTACAAATTTTGGTTACACTTTAAAGATTGTGTTTCAAACCTTATATATATAAGACATTCTCAGTCTTCATATGACCATTGTCCAAACTTATAGTACCATTACTGACTATGTTAGTAGACTTGTTGTCACCAAATCTAACTACACATGGGTTGGTCTTTTTGAGAGAGATAAACTTGCTTTTATATCCTATCATATGATTTGAGCATCCATTGTCTATGAACCATCTCTTGTAATCATCTTCTTAAGTATTAAAATCTTCTTAAACAAACAATGAATATTCCTTTAGTGATATGCTTGGAATTCACTTCTTTTCTTCTTTAGAATTGGTTTTCTTGAAGCACTTAATAGTGTCAATGACTTGTATATCATTTTCCAAAAGGATCTATTGTAGGTCTTGGCTATGTGCACTTATTGGTTACAGTTGTAATATATGAGATCCCTTTTGATATCTAGAGAGAGACCACAATCCTTATATCTATGGCTAAACTAACTGTAGGAGAAGCAATACCCATTAAAGACATTATTCATATTTAACCTCCCTTTTTCTTGATTAATAACGATCCATGAATTTTCATTCTTGACCCTTTTGGTGGAGATGGAGTCCCTTTTATCCTTGGATAATATACTGTATGAGTAATTCATATCTTTACTTTCCATTCTTTGATTGAGATCTTTATTCATCACGATCTGCATATTCTTGATTATTGCCTCTAGATTTTGCACTTGTGTCTTCACACTATTAAATTATAATAAATCATAAACAAGATTGTCTATAAGATAAGTCATAACCTTTTTGTTAACCATTGTACCTTTGATGACCTTCATGATTTTAAGCCTTTACCAAAGGACCTACTCTAATACCAATTATTAGAGGTATTGTTGGGTGAATATTTTGTCGTCAACTAACTGAAGGCAAAATGGGTATATCAACCATAGTATAATGAGATAAATCTCTCCTCTCAGCAAGGGGAGGCTCCCTATAAACTATAATATATTAATATAAACTAAAAATAGACTTAGGGGTGAGATCATACCATCCATCTCTCTTTTTTCATAGATGATGTTCACAAGGCAAAGGAAAATTCATGTGTAATAAATAAAAGCAATCCTCTTCTTTCAGAAATAATGTCTAGTAAATAGTAAGAAAACTTCCTGGGTAGTAACTAGATCCACAAGAAACCCATGAAAGTATAAACTCTTTCATTGCTTCTCTTATTGATTTAGGATTAATAAAACTGTAGAATGAAGTGCAGCTCAAAGTCTCTACTGAAAACCACAACAGAGTATAAGATCACAAAGGATAAAAGTAGTACAAAGCCTTTCTAATACCATTTTCACCAAAACATAAGAAACACAAACTAAAGGTAATTATAGCAGCACAAAGTCTTCATAATTAACTTCTGAACATATTCTAGGTAATTTCCTCACACTCTATTTAATCAAATAGATGAGATATTATTAGGAAAAAGGACATAAGAACAATTTCCTAAATGACACAAGTTATTCCAATGCAAAGTTTGAAAAGTAACCCGCTTTCTCAATCATTCAATAAAATATGATTTACAATCTCAACTCAAAGTCTCAAAAGGCATCTCAATTTAGTCAGAGCTTTTTTTCTTCTAACTACAAATATATATATATATATATATATATATATATATATATATATATATTTATAAAAGAGGCTCTCTTTATTTATATAGGGAGAAGCCTTGAGGATTTAGAAAAGACTTAAATATTCTGACCTAGTCAAAGATAGAAGTCTTTGTTAACTTTGGACTTTCTATATTTTCACATGTAATTACACATGACAAAAGTACATGTGCAAATGTCCAAAGCAGTTACAAAAGTGCATTTGAAAAAAGGAAATTAAATCAAAGGAAAATTGATTCAATTTACAGCTCCATCTTTCTTTACATGAGAATTATATATATATATATATATATATATATATATATATATATATATATATATATATATATATATATATATATAAAAAGAGGCTCTCTTTATTTATATAGGGAGAAGCCTTGAGGATTTAGAAAAGACTTAAATATTCTGACCTAGTCCAAGACAGAAGTCTTTGTTGACTTTGGACTTTCCATATTTTCACATGTAATTACACATGACAAAAGTACATGTGCAAATGTCCAAAGCGGTTACAAAAGTGCATTTGAAAAAAGGAAATTAAATCAAAGGAAAATTGATTCAATTTATAGCTCCATCTTTCTTTACATGAGAATTGTACATGGTGATAGTTGCTTGTATCTCGATACTTTTTGGAGTAACAGTATTCTTGAAAATCATTTTTGCCCTAGCTATGGCATCTTTCACTACTGTGACCAACTTTGCATAACTAGTTAACCTAGTTTTTAGATTATCTAGAGTTAATTGATTATCTATTACATTGTCCATAGAGGCTATCGAGAATGGTTTATCTTCAAATTTCTTTCAGAACATACTTTTAAATTCCTAAACCATTTCCTCTGCTGAAAGGAATGGGTTGTCTTGTGATGTAAGATTGTAAGGCAGCTCCTCTAACTTGTGTAACAAACTCATGTCACTTTGTTCACTGAGTTCCTTTAATAATTTGAGGTCGTTGATCAATTCCTTAAGCACCTGGATCCTTTATATCAATGCTTCTTTAGTCTCAGTATAAGAGTCTCTATCATCAGTGATGCCAATTGATACTAGGGTGCTTATTTTCAACTTCTTCATATCCATCCATTTATCAAGATACTTTTTTATGCTTTCAATATCCCAAGAAATGATATTGATAAGGTCATCTAGTTTTGATCTCACTTTCTTCATCTTACCCATCTTCTCAAACAACTCTGTGAGCAAGGAAATTATTTGTGTATGCATTTTGTCAAAGTACTCTTCAAGTACTTTTTCCTTGAGATAGGTCCTTTTTTCTTTTTGAATCATGGGATCATCAATGGAGATAGCCTCTAGAGTTACTATTTTTGGAGTGAAATTTATTCTCCTTATTATCGCAGTCAGTTGTTCTACCATCACTTTATAATGATCCTTCATTTCTCTTTCTCTATCAAACTTTTGAACCAAGATGTCCATAGCTGACTGCATATTACTCTTAGCACTTTCATGAGTTATCTTTCCTAACTCAATTTGAGAGATAGAGTAGTCATTTACATCAAAATTTTCAAGAGTTACATCCTTTGGAGGTTTTGCTATTTCCAAAAATTTATACCCTTTATCCTCAATCATCTTTGAAAGGATTTTTGGCTTTTTGGGAGTCTTAACTTTGGCTGACACTATTTTATTGAAATCAAAGTCATCTAGGGAGATGGCCTATTTTTTCCTTTTGGGCGTATAAGTCACCAACCAAGGTGTAAGGGTAGAAGTACTTACATTAGTATCAATCTCTATAGTTGGTGTTACTAGTGTTGTACCTGCACTAGTGGTGTAAATAATGGGTTGAGTATCAGTAAGAACAACACCTAATACTGAATGATCAAAGGTAGAACTACCTCAGATATCAAAAGATGGAGATGACAAACTAGGGATTGACCTTGAAGAATGAAGAACATCTCTAGAAGTGCCTTGAGGGTCATCAAAAATAATTTTGGAAGGAGAGGCAGCTCCAAAAGAGGGAACACTAATTAGAGAAATAGGTGAAGGAGTTACAATAGGTGAGCTGGGTGGGGAAGAAGAAATTCCCATTTCTAGCTGTACACTTGCTTGCAAAGATAGAGTTTCCTTTTCTTGTTGATCTGTGGGCCTATCATCAGTCTCCATTTACTCCACTATTGGTTCTTCAGTGCTTTGCTTTTCAACCTCCATATCTATTGTTCCTGGCTCTTTTTCTATAACTTGTGACTTTTTTGTCATGAAGATGATCCTAGGCTTATGTGGCCTATCAAAAGTAGGGAAATCACTTTTATTTTTCATCTTATTTTTTGCCCTTCTCCTTGTTTCCTCTTGAAATTTATCTTCTGATCCTGTGATGAACTCTCTCAAGGTGATTCCCTTATTCGCTAACCAATCATTGGTGTTTGCCAATATTGGTTCAAACCTTTTCCTCAAAGAAGTCAACTCCTTTTGATACTATTGGATTAGGGGAAGAGGGATATTAGTGATCTATTTAGCATGGTATCTATTGTTGATCAAATCCCCATCATCCACTATATTCTCAAGGATATCAGCAAGTCCTAAATACTCTATCTACTCGAGAGATAATCTACTATAGTCCATCTTTTTGATGTCTTTTGTTGTCCTCAAATCAACCCAAACATTTTCGATCATAGGCTCGTGAAATTGGGTCTTCCTCCTGATTATATCCTTTACACCTATGTAGTCAAAGTTTGGTCTCCTTTTTAAATGCTTCATGATTACGAGTTGCATTTCAGTCTTCATACCTCTAGATTTTCTAGTGGTCAATACTAAAAACTTGCCAATTTCAATTAGGAGCTTGAAATTGGGTTTTTTGAGTTCCATCTGCTTATTGTGTATGATGATTATTTGCCTACATAGCTCCATCAAGACCAATTTGTCTGAAGGGAATCTTGGGAGCATATAAGGATGACCTTGGAAAAAGCCAACCCATAGATAAGAAAAATAAGGGAACTACAAGAACATACATCTGAAGTCATTCACAACTGTCTAGGCTTCATTTGACACTCTTTTTTGTTCTAATTAGAGATCAAAGAGACACAAAAATACTATGAAAAAAACATCATTTACCCTTATAAAATGATGGATAGAACCCTTAAATGTAAACTAAGGGTAATATTGATATACTGGGGTTACTCTCATGTCTCCTTCTAATGTTAAACATGGGAAGGTTCTCATTGACACCGTAATGTACACC
Source organism: Torreya grandis (assembly GCA_037957365.1). Classification (NCBI taxonomy): domain Eukaryota; kingdom Viridiplantae; phylum Streptophyta; class Pinopsida; order Cupressales; family Taxaceae; genus Torreya; species Torreya grandis. The sequence goes on along the minus strand of JARHVA010003655.1, from coordinate 125,279 downwards.
AGGTATGACATCATGTAGAATTTGGAGGTAGTGGATACATTCATAAATTGCTCATGAAGAGCATTGCTAATTTGTTCTCCCCAAAAAATAACTTGTTTACCTTGGAGAATTATCTTAATAAAGGGGTACATCCACTCATGAAATAGTGAGGAAGAAGGTAAACCTCTTACCCTACTGAGAAGGGTGATCAGGTCACTGACTTCTTCTATGAAGTCACTCCTTGACAAGCTTCATGGCCATCTTGACAAGTTTGCCCTTAGAGTCTTGAGCCATCTATTATTGATTACTTTCTTCACTCTTTTAGGATCTTTTTCTTTTTCCCTTTCTGCTTCAATGAAATCAAGTTTTAATACTTCAATAGTGGGAGGGCACATGAACACTTTGTCGATGAATTCAGAGTCTAGTCTAATCACCACATTACCACCAACATCTAACATAGCCCTGGTATCCTTATTGTAGACCTGAGCACACTAGAGAATGAACTCTATGTTGTGAGAAACTATAGGAAAAGAAGAGGCCAGATGAATATTTCTCTTGATTATCTTCTTCATTTCATGGTTGGGATTTCTTGATTTGGTTCTTTCCACAAACTCAACCTTATCCATGTGACCAATCTATGTATCCCTAATGTCATTGACATTAGAAGTAATTGAGGTGACTAGAAAAACACCTTGGTACTTGTACTTCATCATCTTCCACTTTTGTGGAGAAACCTCAGTCATTTGGGGAGATTTTGTCAAATGGATGTTGATGAAGAAGGATCCTTGAGAGAAATTGTAATAAGAATCATGATCATGTAATCAGGAGAAAAATGGGAAATCTGGGAAAATTGCATGTTGGTGATCATGACCATAAGAATGTGCTTGAAAGGGCTAAGATATGATCAAGCTAGAAAGTCAAAGGGAAGTAGGCTCAAAAAACTTTCAAAATTTCCCAAAGTTGGGATTTTTGAGAGAAAGTATGTAGGGGTAGCAAAAATTGCTACCTTTGCATGTGAACTTGGTCTAGGGGCAAAAAAATCACCACCCCATCACATGGGTGGAAAACCTGTGTAAGGGTGGTGAAAATCACCACCCTTGTACAAATGGCAAAGGATGGTGTAATGGTGGTGATTTTTGCCACTTTTACACTGGTCTATTGGTATTGTGTAAAGCTGGTGAAAATCACTGCCATTACACTAGTTAATGGTTACTTGGATGTTTTTTGGGTTTTACACTTAGAATGCCTCCGCAAGGAAGAGAGGGAGGAGGAGAAAGGAAAAATAAGAAGAAAAAGAGAAATCCTAACATTGAAGGAAAGAGAAAAAGAGAAGAAAACAACAAAATAAAAGAAAAACCTAGAAAAAAAAGAGAAGAATGCAAAACCCTACCTAGAAAATTGAAATCCCACGCTTGAAGCTAAAAAAATTGTGATCCCACTCATTTGCGTGGTCGACTAGATGCAGGGAGGAAGAGAAGACAAGAAAGAATGAATCAAATGAGGCTCAAATCAGCATTAAAAAGGTTGAAAATTAATGCTAACCACCCAGTGCACATGGCCATAAATGCCATGTGTGAAAACTAATATCATGCAAGGGTGGAAAAAATTGTCACCTCTACATGTAAGGTGGAAGAAAGATGAAAGAGTGGAAAAAATCACCACTCCTGCATGAGGAGTGAAAGGGTGGCTATTTTTACCACTCTTGCATGGAAATATTTAAGGGTGGAAAAAATCACCACCTTTACATCTAAGCCCCAATAAAATTCAAGGGTGGTAAAAAATTCCGCTCTTGCATGTAAACAAAAAACATGTAAGGGTGGTATTTTTTTCTACCTTTGCATGCAAATGAAAAACGCCAACTCTTGACATTCTGATTGCATCAAGACCGCATGAATTTCACATTTCTTGAGAAATCATAATGAGGGAAAGTCATGAAATTTTTAGGGAGTTAGTCAACTATGCTCGAGATCAAGAGAAGCTTGTCTCGAATGATGACCTTAGAGTGAAACAGACAAGTTTCATAGGGGTTGTCCCAAAAATGAGCGTAGCTGATTTTGAAAACAATAATATGCTCTTATTGGGGAACTTCCATTGATCAAACCTTGAAATGATTGACAAGAGTATAAACCATTCTCTAAGTACCTTCATCCATACCATTGGGCTATGGAGTCAAGCTAAGAAAGAAAAAGACACAAAAAACCAAACAAAAATAAATAACATAAGACTATACAAATGTATAAATGAAATCATCTAATACTTCAAGGATTGAAGTGTTTCAGATGTTACCCATTGTGAGGTAGTGAGAATGGTGTTTCATCTTGATATCCTAACAAGAAGCTATTTTCACCATAGACTTGATGAATGGTAAATGGAACTCTCCATAAAGAATCAAATTTGTCATGCATTCTTTTCAATTCTCTCCTCTTGTCCCATAACAAGACTTGATCTCCAATTTGAAAATCATGAATCCTTGCTCTTTTGTTGAAGAGTTTCTTTACCTGATTTTGATGTGTAGTTATCTGGTCCACTACCATGGTTCATTGCTCATCCAGTTTGTTAGGCACATGATCCTTTTGTCAATAGAATTTTCTAAATTTTGATCTTCAATTGCCTTTGCCAAGTTTAGTGCTGGTAGTTCTAGGGTGATTGGTATCTCCACATTCAAACCATATAGAAGTTGAAATGGTGACATACCTATTGCCCTCTTGGGTGTAATCTTTTCTACCCATAAAGCATTGAATAATGCTTTATGCTAAGTTCTCTGATTATCATCTACCAGTTTCTTGATAATAGTAACTAGATTTTTATTGCTTGATTCTACTTGACCATTTTTTTGTGGATAATAGTCAGAGGAGTGGGAAAGAACAATTCCATAATTATAGCAAAACTTAGTAACCTCATGAAAAGAGAAACAAGAAACATTATCTATTACAATCTTAGCTGGGACCCCAAATTGAGAGATGATATTTTCTTTAAAGAAATTACATACCACTTCCAAAGGAGCATGCTTAGTTGGAATGGCTTCCACCCATTTGGTAAAATAGTCTATTGTAGTGAGAACATAGTCATGTTCAGCACTTGAATATGGGTTTATGGCACCAATGAAATCAATACCCCATTGTTGAAATATTTCTTTAATTCCTACTAGCTTGAGGGGTAACGTGTCCAATTTAGGTTTCCCAATGAACTGTTGACACAACTCACACCTATGTACCCAAGTGTATACATCTTGAAATAGTGTAGGCTAGTAGTATCTAGCTCCTAGAATCTTGTGAGCCATCACTGGTGTAGAAAATGTCTTCCACAAACTATATCATGGAAGGACTCCAAAATTTTACTTTGTTACACCTTATCGACGCAACAAAGAAACACCCCTTTAAGGCTCCTTTTGTATAAACCATTGTCCCATAAGACATAGTTAACAACCTTCAATTTAAAATTCCATTTTTATTTGTAGGATAGATAGGTGAGACACTCACCATAAGTAATAAAATGAGTGATATTGGAATACCACTCATTAGTAGTGGTGACGAAGAGAACTATAGGCACATCTTCAACCTTGGTTCCTTCATGTCCTGTTTCCTTTGGTATGTTATTAGAAATAAGTTGGCAAAGACCTTTTCCCTGCATGAGCTTGGTAGGTTTTATATCAAGATCAAACTCTTGAATCTTAGCAATCCAATTTCTCTTTTTAGTGCCAAACTCTTGTTGAGTTAGAATGGACTTCATTGTCGTATCAGGCACCAGAACAAAAATATGTGAATTCAAGATATAGAATCTAAAATGCTTTAATGCATTGACCACGACATAAGCATGCTTCTCTATGTTCAAATATTTTAATTCATGAGCTTTGAGAAGACAGCTCATAAATGATATGGGAGATTCCACACCTTCTTTGTTTTGTTGAACCAAAATGGCTGAAAGTGTATGCTCAAAAGCATAGTTGTATACTACAAAGTCTTTGGTATAATCTAGGCAAACTAAGATTGGGGCATGGGTGATCACTTTCTTGATATCTTCAAATGTTGACTTGCCTTATACAATCTAATGGAAAGTGGATTTACCCTTCATCATGTTGATGATGTGGCGAGTCTTCTCTGCAAATTCTAAAATGAATCTTTGTAAAAACTTCACCTTCCCAAAGAAAGAATGAACTACAGTCTTACTAGCAGGAAGAGTAGGATTTTGGATAGATTTGACTCTTTCTGAGTCAATTTTTATGCCTTCTTAGGATACAGTGTGATCAAGAAGTTTACCTTCTGTAACGTCAAAAATTGACTTCTTGAGATTAAGAGAAATACCATTTTACCAACAGCATTCCAACACTTGTTGTAAATGATGCACATGTTCAAGATGATGTTTAGAAAAAATGGTCAAGTCATCAAGATATATTAAAATAAACTTCCTTATTACGTCTCTGAAGGCAAGATCCATTGCTCTCTGGAAGGTGGTGCCAGTATTAATTAGACCAAAAGGCATTTAGTGATATGCAAAAGTGCCCCATAGTGTAGTGAAAGTAGTTTTATGTTGGTCTGCTTCATTGACTTCCACTTGGTTATACCCAAAAAAACCATCTAACATTGATAACATTTCTGAACTAGTCATTATTTACAACACTTGATCCATAATGGGTAAGGGATAGTTATCTTTTAAATAAGATTGATTTAAGTTTCTAAAATCAACACAGATACAAATTTCTCCATTCTTTTTTCTCACTGGGACTATGTTAGCAATCCATGTGGAATGATGGATTGGAAAAATAATTCTTGCATTCAGTATTTTTTGGATCTCAAAAAGGATAGTACCTAATATTTTGGGGTTGTATTGCCTTTGCTTCTGCTTGTGAGGAAATGACCTAAATTTAAGAGGAATTTCATGTCGAATTTCTTTAGGGTCAAGGGACTTTAGGTCATCATAAGATTATGCCAAAACACCAATGTAATGGTAGAGAAGAGCAATGAATTTAAGCTTTTCATCAAAAGTGCAACAATTCCCAATGTTGACCATTTTGAGATTTTCTATTGTACTCAAATTTACTTGATCAAGTTCCTTGGAGGAAATTGAATCCATTTATTATTTCTTGACATGCCTATCATGCTTATCAAATAAATTTTCAAGAGAAACCAAACCTTTTGGAATTTTATTCCCTTTGAGTTGAAGAAACTCTTAACCAATTTTTGAATTTATTTTGAGAACTGATTCTTGTGGTGGAGATTCACTACCTTCAAAATAAAGCTCCCCAAACCTATCCATCTTTTCTATAAAATCAATGATATGATTGTCATCATTAAACACCTACCAATGATAGGCATTATCATGTACACTTGGTCAAAAGACCAGCTCAATAGTGTACTTGTCCCATTTGAAATCTTTATGGGGAACCATGAGGGTTACAGAGATAGCCAATGAATCCACACAATCATTGAATTCTCTTAGCATAATAGAAATATTGAAAGCATCAAAACTTTTAATACAATCCCATACAAGATTGCGATAATGTCACAATCTTTCATTTTTGGTTTGGTACAGGTTCCTTACTTGACAAACCACCATTTTAGCATCTCCCTAAACATGAAGAATCTTAATACCTTTAGCACGAGCAGCTTTCAATCCAAATAGCAAAGATTCATACTTGGCGGTGTTGTTGGTATTGTTGAATTGAAACTTATATGAATAAGGAAAAATTTATCCTTGAGGGGATATCAAGATAATTTTGGCTCCAAAACTGATAAAAGAGTAGTTTCCATCAAATTCTAGAATCCAGACATCATTATAATTTGGTCTTTTCAAAGATTTCTCTTTGTTAATAAGGGAAGATCCTCTGTTATCTAAACTTTACTCTAATAATTCTTCTGATTTCCTATCTAAAGTGTCTGAATTTTCACTTAAATAACTTTCATCTGATGAGATAAAAACATCTTCAGTGGTCATAAAATAGTTACCCATTCTTGTTGATTAAAATAAAATTTGAGCTTCGGGGTCTGATGTTTGGGTGATAATATATTTTGACTCTTTCTTAGGAAGCAATTTTTTCATGATGCCTTTAATAGGTATCCTTACTTCAGACAGATCCATATTCAACTCTCCACCTACATCCTTGCAAAAATTTCATCCGAGTAGGATGCCATAGGAAGTTGGAACATTGGCCACCAAGACTGTCATTTTGATCCTTTTATCTAGAAAAGCCACGAATGCAAACTTGGCATCTTTAATTTGACCCAAGAGTGGTACTTGCTTATTTTCCATAGAGAATCATCTCCCAAAAGTCTTAGTTAAAGTGAGACCAAGATAATCTGCTACCTTGGTAGGCATAACATTGTCAGAAGCTTTAGAATCTATTATACAGTTGCTCAATTTATGACCATTTATCAAAAGGGAAACATATAAAGGCTCTATTTTACCAAGGGAAATAGAAGGAATATCAACAAGATTATTTTGAGTGGATTTGTTCTTTGAGGAATTAGGAGTCATCTTTGGAAAATCTTATCCTGTAGGGATAGTTTTGTTTTTTATGTATTCAGCCAACCTATCAAACTGTTTAGGATTGGCTCCCAAGTATTCAACTTTGGTCATTTGAATTTTGGTATTTCTAGCATGATCAATTATGTCAAATAATTGGAATGAACTAGAAATAGAGGAAGGAAGTACATCATCCTAATCTTTATTAGGTGTGGCACTAGTCTGAGGAATAAAAGTAGAAGATACAGGATAGTTTGAGGTACTTACTTTCTTATTGGTTACCAGGTCCTTTGATTGGAAAGGCAATGAAGTCCCCCATTTAGCAATTGAGACTAATGGCTGAGGTTCTTATCCCACCTTTCCTTTATCAACTTGTTGAGTTGACTGATTTTGGGACCTAGTAAAGATAGCATATGATCCATCAAACACTTCTCCTTTTTTCTAAGCTTCATCTTGGTATTATAAAAAATCAATATTGGAGTCACCAACTAATTATTCTTCTCCTTCCAAAAAGAGATTAGCATCATCTTCTTAGTCTATCTTGGGTTGGAAAGAGAGATCATTTTCAATTTCATGATCACTGACTATTGAGTTGACTGGTGTTGCTTCAATGGTGAGCTTCCCCTGTGTGGAAGGAATATGGCTAGATTGTCCTTGGTTCTTAGTAATGTTGCCTTGATATGAATGATTGGGAAATGTCATTATTAGCATCTCTAGATAAGGAGGAGTAGACATACCTTGTGACATTTACCTTTTCAAAGCTAGCAATTCATTTTCCAACTTTTGCACCATAGGATCTATGGTGCTCATGGAAGAAGTTTTAGCAAATGAGGAAAATTTATTTTTATTTGAATCTTTCCTAATCTTACCTACCAAGATAAGATCATCTTCAACCTTAGTAGCCAAATTTTGGGCTATAGAAAGATCTATAGGACCAGCCTGCCTCAACAAAAAACTTACTTTAGGAAGTTGAGAGTTGATGAAAAAGCACTTAAGATTCTCTGGTGTTGGCTGAGTAATTGTAGGAATTCTATTCCTTAGCTTATTGAATTTAACAATGAAGTATTGCATAGTCTCATGAGGTTCCTTATTCATTTGGATAAGCTAAGTTAATAAGGCATGTGCATCTTTAGTGGGTTTGACCCTAGACTCAAACTTGGCTTTGAGAGTATTCCAGTCAGTTATAGTTTGAGCTTGAAGGTGATAAAACGAATGCATAGTCATGCCTTACAAAGTTTTTACAAACAATCTCACTGCTATATCTTCATATTCCATGCCTATCACACCACATGCTATGTAAAAAGTAGCAATATTCTCATCAAGATGGACTTTATCATCACCATAGAATTTGGGGAAATTCTTTCTCAAACTATGAGGAAGTTCATATAAAGGTGGGGTTAGATTGAGAGGACCAAAAGAGTTACCCCAAGGACCTTGGGCTGCCATGATATGGTGATTAATTGGAGGGATAACAAATCTTGGTAGGGTAAGTAAAGAAAAAACCTACTAGTACTAAGACTAGAAGCTTTGCCTGGTATTGGAGATCTGACATTGGTAGGAGGAAAACTCCTAGAACGCTAAAGGCAAGATGGCAAAGGAGAAATCTCAAAATTATTTCATCGTACCAACTCGAATACAGGATCAATAATACCTTGAGCTCTCTGGCTTCATGTGTATGGTGGATCTGTCAGAGTGTAAAATAGAAATGCTTCAATTGAAAGCTTGAGGCTTCAAAGTGAGTGTTCATTTCCCCAATAGAGTCACCAAAAGCTATTGGGTGAATATTTTATTGTCAACTAACTAAAGGCAAAATGGGTATATTAACCACAGTATAATGAGATAAATCTCTCTTCTCAGCAAGGGGAGGCTCCTTATAAACTATAATATATTAATATAAACTGAAAATAGACTCAAGGGTGAGATTATACCATCCATCTCTCTTTTTTTAGAGATGATGTTCACAAGGCAAAGGAAAATTCATGTGTAATAACTAAAAGCAATCCTCTTCTTTCAGAAATGATGTCTAGTAAACAGTAGGAAAACTTCCCAGATAGTACCTAGATCCAAAAGAAACCCATGAAAGCACAAAGTCTTTCATTGCTTCTCTTACTAATTTAGGACTAATAAAACTATAGAATGAAGTGCAGCTCAAAGTCTCCACCAAAAACCACAACAGAGTATAAGATCCCAAAGGATAAAAGTAGTACAAAGCCTTTCTAATACCCTTTTCACCAAAACATAAGAAACACAAACTAAAGGTAATTATAGTAGCACAAAGTCTTTATACTTAACTTTAGAACATATTCCAAGTAATTTCCACACACTTTGCTTATTTAATCAAATAGATGAGATATTCTTAGGAAAAAGGACATAAGAAAAATTTTCTAAATGACACAAGTTATTCCAATGCAAAGTTTGAAAAGTAACCCACTTTTACTTTCATTCAAGAAAATATGATTTAAAATATGAGCTCAAAGTCTCAAAAGGCATCTCAATTTAGGCAAAGTTTTTTTGCTTATAATTACCAATACACACACACACACACACACACACACACACACACACACACACACACACACACACACACACACAAAAGAGGCTCTCTTTGTTTATATAGGGAGAAGCCTTTAGGATTTAGAAAAGACCTAAAATTTTGACCTAATCAAAGATAGAAGTCTTTGTTGACTTTGGGATTTCCATATTTTTACATGTAATTACACATGACAAAAGTACATGTGCAAATGTCCAAAGTAGTTACAAAAGTGCATTTGAAAAAAGGAAATTAAATCAAAGGAAAATTGATTCAATTTACAACTCCATCTTTCTTTACATGAGAATTATATATATATATATATATATATATATATATATATATATATATAAAAGAGGCTCTCTTTATTTATATAGGGAGAAGCCTTGAGGATTTAGAAAAGACTTAAATATTTTGACCTAGTCAAAGATAGAAGTCTTTGTTGAATTGGACTTTCCATATTTTCACATGTAATTACACATGACAAAAGTACATGTGAAAATGTCCAAAGCGGTTACAAAAGTGCATTTGAAAAAAGGAAATTAAATCAAAGGAAAATTGATTCAATTTACAGCTCCATCTTTCTTTACATGAGAATTGTACATGGTGATAGTTGCTTGTATCTCGATACTTTTTGGAGTAACAATATTCTTGAAAATCATTTTTGCCTTGGCTATGGCATCTTTCACTACTATGACCAACTTTGCATAACTAGTTAACCTAGTTTTTAGATTATCTAGAGTTAATTGAGATAGGTCCTTTCTGCTTTCTGAATCATGGGGTTGTTAATGGAGATAGCCTCTAGAGTTACTATTTTTGGAGTGAAATTTATTCTCCTTATTATCATAGTCAGTTATTCCACCATCACTTTATAATGATCCTTCATTTCTCTTTCTCTATCAAACTTCTGAACCAAGATGTCCATAGTTGACTGCATATCACTCTTAGCACTTTCATGAGTTATCTTCCTAACTCAATTTGAGAGATAGAGTAGTAATTTACATAAAAATTTTCAAGAGTTGCATCCTGTGGAGGTTTTGCTATTTCCAAAAATTTGTGCCCTTTATCCTTAATCATCTTTGAAAGGATTTTTGGCTTTTTGGGAGTCTTGACTTTAGCTGACATCATTTTATAAAATTGAAGTCATCTGGGGAGATGGCCTATTTTTTCCTTTTAGGTGTATAAGTCAAAAACCAAGGTGGGAGGGAATAAGTACTTACATTAGTATCAATCTCCATAATTGGTGTTACTAGAGTTTCACCTGCACTGGTGGTGGAGATAATGGGTGGAGCATCAGTAATAACTACACTTGTTGCTAACTGATCAAAGGTAGAACTATCTTTGATATCAAAAGATAGAGATGACAAATTGGGGATTGACCCTGAAGAATGAAGAATGTCTCTAGAAGCACCTTGAGGGTCATCAAAAATAATTTTGGAAGGAGAGGTAGCTCTAGAAGAGGGAATATTGAAGAGAGGACTAGGTGGAGTTACAACAGGTGAGCTAGGCGGGCAAGAAAAAATTCCCATTTTTGGCTGTATACTTGCTTGTGGAGACAAAGTTTCCTTTTCTTTTTGATCCATGAGCCTATCATTAGTCTCTATTTGGTCCACTATTGGTTCTCTGGTGCTTTTCTTTTCAAACTCCATATCTTTTGTTCCTAGCTCTTTTTCTACAACTTGTGACTTCTTTGTCATGAAGATGATCCTAAGCTTATGTGGCCTATTAGAAGTAGAGACATCACTTTTATTATTCATCCTATTTTCTACCCTTATCCTTATTTCCTCTTGAAATTTATCTTCTGATCCTATGATGAACTCTTTCAAGGTGATTCCCTTATTCACTAACCAATCATTGGTGTTTGCCAATATTGGTTTGAACCTTTCCCTCAAAGAAGTCAACTCGTTCTGAGACCATTGGATTGGGGGAAGAGGGGTATTAGTAATATGTTTAGCATGGTATCTATTTTTGATCAAATCCCTATCATCCACTATATTCTCAAGGATATCAGCAAGTCCCAAATACTCTATCTACTCGAGAGACAATCTACTATAGTCCATCTTCCTAATGTCTTCTGTTGTCCTCAAATCAACCCAAACATCTTTGATCATAGGCTCATGAAATTGGGTCTTCCTCTTGATTATATCCTTTACAACTCTATAGTAAAAGTTTGGTCTCCTTTTTGAATTCTTCATGGTTATAAGTTGCATTTCATTCTCCATACCTCTAGCTTTTCTAGTTGTCAATATTGAGAACCTACCTTTTTCAATCAGGAACCTGAAACCAAGGTTCTCGAGTTCCATCTACTTATTATGTATGAAAATTATTTGCCTACATAGCTCCATCAAGACCAATTTGTCTAAAGGGAATATTTAGAGTATATAAGGATGACCTTGGAAAAAGCCAACTTGTAGATAAGAAAAAGAAGGGAACTGCAAGAACATACATCCGAAGTCATTCACAACTATCCAGGCTTCATCTAACACTCTTTTCTATTCTAATTGGGGATCAAAGAGACATAAAAATACTGTGAAGAAAGCATCATTTACCCTTCTAAAATGATGGGTAGAACCATTCAATGTTAATTGAGGGTAATATTGATATACTGGGGTTACTCTCTTATCTCCTTTTGATGTTAAACCTGGGAAGGTTCTCATTGACGCCGTAATATACACCAGGTATGATGTCATGTAGAATTTGGAGTAGTGGATACTTTCATTAATTTCTCATGTAGAGCATTATTGATTTTTTCTCCCCAGAAAATAACTTTTTTGCCTTAGAGAATTATCTTAATAAAGGGGTATATCCACTTGTGATATAGTGAGGAAGAAGGCAAACCTCTTACCCTGATAAGAAGGGTGATCAATTCACCGACTTCTTCTATGAAATCACTCCTTGGAAGGCTTCATGGCCATCTTGAAAAGTTCACCCTTGGAGTCTTGAGCCATCTATTATTGATTACTCTCTTTGCTCTTTTGGGATCTTTGTCATATTCCCTTTGTGCTTCAATGAAATCAAGTTTTAATACTTCAATAGCAGGAGGGAACATGAACCCTTTGTCAATGAATTTAGAGTCCAGTCTAATCACCACATTACCACCAGTGTCGAACACAGCCTTGGTATCCTTATTGTATAACTAAGCACACTAGAGAACAAACTCTATGTTATGAACAACTACAAGAAAAGAAGAGACTAGATGAATATTGTTCTTGATTATCTTCTTCATTTCATGGTTGGGATTGCTTGATTTGGTTCTTTCCATGAACTCAGCCATATCTACAGACCAATCTTTGTATCCTTAATGTCATCAACATTAGAAGTAACTGAGGTGTTTGGAAAATGCCGTGATACTTATACTTCATTATCTTCAACTTTTTTGGAGGAACCCCAGTCATTTGGGGAAATTTTGTTAAATAGATGTTGATGAAGAAGGATCCTTGAGAGAAACTGCAACAAGAATCATGATCATGTAATCAAGGGAAAAATGGGTAATCTAGGAAAATTGCATGTTGGTGATCATGACCATAGGAATGCACTTGAAAGGGCTAAGGTGTGAGCAGGTTAGAAATTCAAAGGGAATCAGGCTTAGAATTTTTTTGAAATTTCCCAGAGTTGGGATTTTTGAGAGAAAGTATGCAGGGGCGGCAAAAATTACCGCCCTTGCATGTGAGGAAAAAAAATTGTGTAGGGGCAGAAAATATTGCCACCCTTGCATGTGAACTTGGTGTAGGGGCAAAATAAATCACTACCCTAACACATGGTGGAAAACCTATATAAGGGTATCAAAAATTGCCTCCCTTGAAAAAATGGCAAGGGATGGTGTAATGGCGGCAATTTTTGCCACTTTTACACTGGTTTATCAGTATTGTGTAAAGGCAGAAAAAATCACTGCCATTACACTAGTTAATGGTTGCTTGGATGTTTTTTAGGTTTTACACTTAGAAGACCTCCTCGTGGAAGAGAGGGAGGAGGATAAATGAAAAATAAGAAGAAAAAGAGAAATCCTAACATTGAAGGAAAGAGGAAAAGAGAAAACAAAAACTTGGAAACAAAAGATAAGAACGTAAAAACCTACCTAGCAAATCGAAATCCCATGCTTGAATCTAGAAAAATCATGATCTCACTCATTCACGTGGTTGACTAGATGTAGAGAAGAAGAGCAAACAAGAAAGAATGAATCAAATGAGGCTCAAATCGACATTAAAAAGGTTGAAAACTAATGCCAACCACCTGGTGTGCATAGCCATAAATGCCACATGCAAAAACTAAGATCATGTAGGGGTATCAAAAATTTCCACCTCTGCATGTAAGGTGGAAGAAAGATGCAAGAGAAGCAAAAATCACAACTCCTGTATGAGGAGTGTAAGGGTAGCTATTTTCACCACTCTTACATGGAAATATGTAAGGGTGGCAAAAAATTTCACCTTTACATCTAAGCCCCAACAAAATGCAAGGGCGGTAAAAAATTCTGCTCTTGAATGTAAACTAAAAACAACATGTAAGGGTGGCATTTTTTGCCACCTTTGCATGCAAACAAAAAACATCAACTCCTGATGTTCTAATTGCATCAAGACCATGCAAATTTCACATTTCTTGAGAAATCTATAGAGGGAAAGTCATGAAATTTTTAGGGAGTTAGTCAACTACACTTGAGATCAAGAGAATCTTGTCTTGAATGATGACCTTAGAGTGAAATGAACAAGTTTCATAGGGGTTGTCCCAAAAATGAGCATAGCTGATTTTGAGAACAACAGGTATAATAACTAAGAAGGGGGATGAATCAGTGAGTCCAAATAATTCAAATTAAATTCTAATATTTGCAAACACGTAATTAGTTACCATAAAAATTCATGAAGAATATACAACATTCACATCAAAGAGCAAGAGAAACAATGCAAGATCAATCACATAACACAAGACATACATGGGAAACCCTCTTGAGAGACAAAACCCACTAGAAATTGTAACTAGACTACTATCCTATAATAAAAATATCCAAATTAGACCATCTACAAATAATCAAGGAGCTATAATCCCTATTTAGTGAGACTCTAATCCCAAAAGGTGCTACCACACCTGTCTAGCTAAGTTGCAATAACAACTAGAACTTTTAGCAAGTTTCAACTTGTAAGGAGGATACACCCACCTTAGATTTTGAGATACCAAAACAAAACCTATGAAAAAATCCACCTTTTAACTGATGTCAACAACACTTGATGATGGACCTCTACTTATCACACTTCACCTTCACTCACACTCAAATAATAAGAAAACTATTTTGTCAATAAAATCATGACCAATAGGTCATACATATAGTCCTCAATCCATTTTTTTATTCAACTCATCATTAGGGCACTCTACCCTTCCTTCACTCCCCAACACACACAAGTGTTTCTCAAATTTCTCCTTAGTCTCTCACACAAAGTCTATAACCCATCATCTTTGGTTCCACTATTTATAGAGCAATCTTGATAATCACTACGTTAGTCAACCATTAGGTATTTATTAGCCCTTAAGACATATTTCACATGAATACACAAATTAATAATATATTTATGGTTTTTCCATAACATCTATGGGTCACCTTTAAGGAACTACACCTTTTAATAAGGCCTTTGTAGTCCTTATAGGTCTCATGTGAAACCATTCACACCTTTGGCACTCCATTGAGCAAAATAAGAACACAAGATAATTTTTAAATACATGGGTCCACTCCTTATATCCCCTTAAACATCATCAAATGATCATAGTCAAATTATCTCACATTTACATATGCTCAAACAACTTAAAAATTGACTTGGTGTACATAGTCAGTGTGAATGAACACATAATCAACTTATTAAGCATTTTTCATACTCAAGATGGATTGATCACACCTTCAAAATCCACATAGAGCATCTTCATAGAGTTTACAACATGTTTCATTAAATAATTTATCATGATACATCAAAACAACATCAATACAAGCTCAAATATCATTCCCACATCACTTTCAAAACATATATGAAAACACAGTCAACTTTGGATCTCAATATCTTTATTTATATATAATTATAGATATTTAAATCTATATATCCAAATGCACCTTTGAGTCCTCTACCACTATGCATTTTACTACATCAATAAATTCATCTTTTATCAAAAGATATGGTTGAAACACAGAACTCTAGTTTTTCCCTATTTAAATTCAAATATTTGAATTCAAACAGTCATAGTTAACCTTCAAACACAATGCTTGAATCTTGTGGACTCTAAGCTCAAATTGAATACACACCTTTGACCTTGTTTGAGATTTAATGCATATACCACCAAAGCCAAATGTTAAACATCAATCATGTTAAATTCATCTTGTGTAATCTAGAAATGTTGACTTAACATGCTCTGTCAATCTCAGTAAATCAACCAAGTCCTTAACGATCAATGCTCCCCATTGATCAATCTATATGAATCCATACTTTCCATTTGATCATTATCCTATACCTTTTATCAGTCATTAAAAATTATTCACTTGTCTTCATCTCACTACCTCTCAACTTCTTAGAGTAATATGCACCATCGATCTTACTCGATATTTAACTCATTCAAAAGTGACTTAGTATGGGAACCCTTTCAATATGTTTTAGTAGTGATTTTTTCACCTCAATAAATTATTTTGTGCTTACTTTCATGATCTCAAATTTGGACCATATGATCTACGCACATAGGATAATCCAATCATGTGACACATAACTCTTGTAACCTTTTTATGTCAGAGATATATCACAATTAAAGTGCTTTCTCAAAATCTTCTATCATAGAGCCAACCATGTCAAAATATGCCTGAGAGGCCAACTTTGAACATCCATAAATTTTATTTCACTTTAGTGAATGATCTCAAATTTATCACAAATCATCTATGATAAAAATTAAACAAACCTATATGATTAGATTCTCTTGAAACCTTCACACATGTAAAAAATAAAACCATAAAAATTCTTACTCAACTCTTTTTTCCACAATGTAAAATTAGCTAAGTATGGGAAAACACAATCAAACTCCTTGGGAGTCCAACTTTGAAAATGTATATATTTTGATGTACTTTATCACATGATCTAAAAATTAGTGAAAATAAACTAGGCACAAATGTGAACAAACCCATATGATCATTTTATCTTGACACCTCCAAACATGTGAATTCTAACCTCATCAACATGCTTACTCAATGTTTTCTATCCAATCTATAAATTCAGCTAAGTATGGGAAAATAATGAATCCTTACTGAGAATCCAAATTTACACCCTCATATATTTAACCACAATTAAATTCATGAATTAAGATATGGTGCATAACAACTAAGGACTAATGTGATAATAACCATATGACCCACTTCACTTGACTCCTTCCCACATGGCAATGGTGATGCCATCAAACTTTTAACTCATATTTTCTACCACTGGACCCATAGTGTCTAGATGAAAAATATGATCAACCAGATGAGTTCCACTTATACACATAAGCTCTCAAAGTAAAGATAACATCTTAGGGACCTATTTCACATACTCTAATCACCATACGCAACCTTGATCCTCCCTAGCCATACCAATAGTAAAGATCAACCAACCATACATAAATCACACTAGAACAAGCACATTGTATACTTTGTCATTATCACTTAGGCTATCAAAGTAATTCATCCATCTATATGACATCACCATGACAACTCTCTAATAGGTAGGGAGAAAAATAAAGTTTTCTTCAAATGGTTAGGGGTGTCAATTATTATAACCTCTATGATAATTTCATGTAAAACTAGCATTCACCAACCCTAGTGTATTACTCAAAGCCAAGTGAATGTAGTTGAGGCTTCAAAGGAAAGGAGATGCATATATCTGAAACTATATGTTGTATGAAAGATATCTATTCACATCAAATTGCATAAGCACATTCAACTACAAATAAGATGAAAATATAGCAGATAAACTAATAAATTTGTTAGCCTAGTGTCAAACTCAAATCAATAGATGCATACATTGATATTATTACTATATTAGTCAATAGAAAAGAAACCATTGATTCTCTAAAAACATGAGAAGCAAAAACTATAGAACACACAATAGAACATTCAAACAATCTCATGAATTCTTAGCTCTTTTGCATTAATTCTCTAACAATTATTCCTATTTTGATTACAATGAAGGGGAATACCTCTATATATAGGCCTCAAAATGACTATGCAAGTTCAAATGGGCCCATTAAATATGCCTAAATATAGCCAAGTGGCTTTTAGTTTTTGAATAATAATAACTAAAATGCCACATATTACAAGGGAATATTCCAAATTTGAATTTATAAAGCAATACAAAATATTCCTCAAGTTCCTAGAGGAGGTTGTTGAGGTGATTTCTATTGTTAATTTTATTTCTTTGTCTCCTCCCTTGTCTATACTTCAGTGCATGCTAAGTAGTCCTGGTCAATTTGACTAAAATCTAGCATCATAGGCCAAAATAGGTTATATTTTTCTTGAATAAGCCTACCCTGCTCTGCAAGTATAGGTCTAAGTGCTTCTTCAATAGCATTAGATCTTTCTAGCCTTTGGTTATCAAAATACACAATGTTCATCACTTTAGTGTAAGTCTTGGCATTGGATATGTATTTCTATAATTTTTTAACAAGTACTTTCATTTGAGCCCTAAACTCTTGGTTATCCATAAAGCTACCATCAAGTTTGGTCACCCTAGTGACCATAGCATCCTTTAGTAATAGGGAAATCTTGATCTCTAATTTTTTAAGGATGCAGTTACATATTTAACATATTCTAGCCACCTTTTTAATATCCTCCTTTTATTCATCATTATATTCTATGTTAGGATGATGTATTCAAGTGTCAATGTCTTAAGGTTTAGGAATTTGTTGTTTCTTATAATGCTAGCCAAGTTTTCCAGCTTGGAATCATAGAGTGAGAGTCTTTGGTCATATTTAATGAACACATTAAATTGTAGACTCCCATCCTCTTGCCTTCTTTTCATAACCTTATACAAATTGAATACTTTGATGATTGCATTTATTACTTATATTATAGTATTCTCTATCACTATAGGCAATGCTTGTTCTTTCAATATCTTCATCTCTTATTGCATACCCTTCATTAAGGCCACTATAGATTCTACATTGGCTTAGACCATAGACACAAGGTCCTTTGCATACTCATCTAATTCACGTAGGCCACCCTTTCTCTTCTTTGTTAAATTGAAGGGGGACTCTTTACTTTCATGATCAATAAATGATCTATATTGGGGATATTCAACCTGCCTCCTCACCACTCTTTACATGGTACCTGTAGCAACATAAAATTTCATGCCAATCTATGGTGTAAAAAGGACTATTTGAGGTCACTCTTATCTTGTTGGTAGTATAATATATGTGACCCAATTTGTATTGGATTTTTTGGAGGTGGTGTATCTAGGGAATTTTATACTAGGGGTGCTTGAGCCAAGCTAGAGGTTATAGCTACAACAAGAATGTGTGGCAAGTTTGTTGGGTCTATCTACCTAAGTTTATAAAAAAGAGCTCTTAAAAGGCCCATATTTAGAATAAATGAAGATAATTTGGGTGCACACTCACCTATACAGTCATAACAACATTTAATAGGGATGTAGGTAAAGGTGGCTTTGAAATTTTAAAAAGTTTTGAGATGGGTCTTAATGGCCTTGTTGATGTAGGGGAACCAATAAAAAGTGTTGCACTAGTTGTTATTGCCTGAGAAGAAGTGAAACTAATAGTCTAACTAGAAATAGTGCCTAATGAAGAAGAAATATTTGAAGTGCCATGATAAATGAAATGGGGGATGGTAAATCCCAAGGAACCACTAGCTTGGTCCAAGTTGGTATCAATTGAAGATTTAGTAGTGGTAGGTGTAGTTGATGATGATACTAAAGCTAATGGGGGGAGAAAAACAAATATATAAGTAGAAGTAGTTTGAGATGTACTTGAAATTCTAAAATAATATAGTGGTGAGGTACTAACATTAATATATTGTACTCTAAAGGTATCCTGTGGTGTGCTAGCAGTAACACTATTAGTAGATGGGTAAATTATTGGAAATGGAGTAATTGCTTGTTTTGGAGGTTCTATAGTCATTTGAGAAGATATTTGAGGGGTTATTTATCCTCTCATGGTGGTCTTAGGCTCCCTTTTCCTCTTTTATAAATTCTCATTGTTTCTACCGACCAGTGCTTGCACTTATTCCATGGAGAGATTAATGATTTGATGTAGTTCTTCAAGGTCAATATTAACAAGGTCAGGTTGATCTAGGATTTCCATAATGGCCCCATAGTAGATCCTTCTTTCTCAAACCTTAGAGGTAAGTCTTGAATTATTGAAATGTCAAGTTGTGGATGCCTATTTAGCCTATTCCTAGCAAGAAGAATGGTGTGTTCATCTTCCACATCTTTCCCTTCCTCATAGTTAGAATAAAACATGTTCCCATGTGTTGGTGGTGGATGAGACTTAGTAATATCCTACTTTTTATTTTCCCTATTTAGTCTCATTTCTAATTCAATGTTCTTCATCAAAGCATTCTAGAGTACCACCTCATCATTCAGAGCATCTCTATATATCTACTCATGGATTTATTCTTTATCCTCATATTCCATTACTACATATTTTTGAATCTAAAAAGATGCTTGATGATGACCTTATTAATATCTCATGGACTAAAGTCATTTTTAAGCAATAGGTATAAATCCCTATGCCTAACATCTACAATAAAATCATGACACTTGTTAGTCCTGATCCTCCCTAGTTTGTAAGGAACCTTATGGGGGACCTTTTTCTTCTTTTTCATTAATATTCCACCAACTCCATGTAGAAGTTTATAGGCCATTTATTCTTCAGCTAGCTTCATTGGCACAAACCTTGGTAGTCTAAGAGGGGCCATCATCACTCCTATTATCATAACCATGCAATTTGGGTATAACTAGTAGCTACCCATGTCTTTCAAGGTTTTCTTGATTTTAGAGGAAACCCTCTATATCTCACATTCATTAATTGATTGTTAAAACACTAGGTAGAAATATTTCTCAATAACTCTTATATTTCATCTAAATCTATGAATATGTATTGTAAAAAAGAGTTGAGGCATGGTTTTTAAACACTCAAGAGACCATGAATTTTGAACCAGTTTAGAAGTTGCATAAATTACATCTAATAATTAGCTCATCATAAAGAAGGGGCACCATTATTACAAGTTTCTTGTATTACATACACCAAGTTATTATTGATAATTTCCCTAAGTGTGGAAATCTACTAGTCTTCTAGGATTCTTTACAGCAATGGAATAACCCTTATATCCACATAATCAATGTGTGGACTACCAAATATTCTATTCAAGAAGGTTAGGCCAATTATAACTCCTTATCTAAATTGTTGGATAGGAAAGTTTCCTTGATTATCCATGAAAACAATTCCAATCAGGTCAGTTACCCTTGAAGCCAAGACCTTCTTTAGGGAGTACAATTCATACCAATTATCAATGACAACCTAGTTGTACTCTATGTGTGGTGAGGGAAGGTCATAGTATCTTTTAAAGCTCAGTCCTATTATGAAGGAAATAAGGATCACTTGGGACATTGATTTAATTATCACATCTTTACATAATGACCTCCCTAAAATATTTTAAACTAGGTCAGTGTATGGCATGACCTCTAACTTAGCTATAACCTTATGAAGATTGACTATGTTAATGGTAAGGATATCAAAAGATAGTTAGATTATATGAAGCATGGTTTCATTCTCATCAATAGCCCTAATTACTTATATATTAAACTATATGCTACTATAATATAAGTCACTGGATGGTATAGCCTCAAGAATAAATTTAGTGTCTTTAAAGATGACTGAAGAACCATTTTGAAATAGAAATTCATCATTACCAAAGGAACTACTCTTACCTGGAGTAGAAGGACCTGATTTTAACATATTTTTAAATAATTTGGGTATCAATCAATGTTTCTTGATATCCTTATGAAAATTTGAAGATCTAATAATGGTGGTTGAGAGTACAATTTGCTAATGGCTTCAACTTTGTCAAATTGTAAGATCATAGACAAAAAATAAAGAAAATGTGTATAGGTTTAAAATGAAAATAATAATAGCCTTGATGGTGTATCCTTTTAAATGACCACTCTAATTAATGTAATGTTGATAGTGATCCTAGTTCATGTTGTATTAATGGAAAGCTTGTCAGCCTTACATATATTTGAAATAACTTCAAGTTATTGATTCTATAAATCTATTGCACCATAATTCAATTTATGTTTTAATTTGAATTTGACTTGTCATCAATTTTTTCCTTAAAGCTAAAGAATGTCACCTTTCAATATGTGGCTACCACCTCAGATTCAACTAAGTACTCATATAGACTGAATATGACTAAATTTCCTAGTAGGCTTGAAATATAAACACATGGCACCTTTTGATTGCCTTATAGACTCTTAAAATGAATCTTTGTATGATGACTTATTTGCACCTCACCACATGGAATATTTCAATTCATAACAAGCTCTCAAGTGGCGCTTATTAAATTTTGATTGGCTATAGGAATGCCAAACATCACTCTCATGGGTAACCATATCTTTCTTTACTTAATGTCTCTCTTGGAGGGATTTTGGATAACTATCGACAACTTGGTGCTAATCAAATGGCTGAGTGGAGACACACATCCCTCTTGAAGGTGATCTCATGGATATCAGATAGAAATAGTGTGGGATTGAAATGTAGCATCATTATGTGGGACCAAATAGGACACACATCATTTTTGTATTATATTATTTATTCTTTTACCAAGTGTCATTATCAGATAGCACCTTAGATAATTGTATATCACCAAACCTTGATCAGATGGCTCAGGTGAAACTACGTGTTTACCTTGTGAGCTCTTATGATATTTGGATGGATGCAATGAGGAGAAAATACATGATAAACTTAGATGAACCTAATAAGAACATATGTCACCTCAAAAATCACCTTGGATTTGGCTGGTTACCATTGAGACATGTGATGGCATCTCATAGGCTTTTACATTATGGTAGGATTCATGGGGATACATGGCAACCTGGATCAGATGGGTTTTCTCATAGGGTCTAAGTTTTAAACATATAGCCCCATGATTTTAATTCCAATGAAGATATTATTTCAAGCCATATATATGATGCCACATATCTCAAGGACTTGGTATATTTACTCCAAGTGTCTTTCACAAGATGTGATGAATCCTTAAGGCATTGTAGGGCTCAACAAGGTGGAAATCTATCCTTTTAGTTTGTAGTCTAAAATTTGATTTACTATGAGGTTTCATAAATTGTAAATTTAATTTGATGTCTTACAAGGTCAAGAGAGAAACTAAATTAGCTTCTTAAAAATATCATTACCCATCTTAGGCAAATTTAAACAAGTTTAAATCAAAACTTTGTAAGCAAATACCTTAAACACAACATAATGTTAATTTAATAAAACCTAACAAAGTTTATTGTATTCATGTTTATTAGAGATCCAGGTCATACTTCCTTAGAAAAATCTTGTTTGCATATCATTTAACCATTCATGGTCAATAGTACATGTCCAAATAAAACTTGAAGAATACTTTCAATAATTTGAATATTTCTAAGTATCAATCCTTATTGTAAAATGAATGATTTACTAAAAGTTATAGAAACACAAGTATTGATAAATTCAATTAATTATCCATGTATTCAAATTATTTAATATACTTATCATCTTGGGCACTTTTTAAAACTATAAAAAGGAGGGTGCCCATTCTGATAATAGGGGAATGTTGATCATCAACACCTTTAAGGGCAAAATACAAAAACATTATCACTAGGACTATTAGCCTAATACCCTTATCAAATAATTACTACTTAGAGACTAAATTAATAGGATAAAAAGGGGTTGAATAGGACCTAAAACCACCATGGATGTGTATATAATGGAGATTCAGATTTGGAAGAAGTGTTGGTTTGTAAAAGATAGCTCCAAATTGGCCATTTTGGCCTAAAATTGCCTTAAGAGTGCATAACATGTAGAATAGTCACTCGAAGAGCACCTTATTATGCTCATAATTGTTCAAGTGACCTGCATGGAGTCTTGATCATGTGGGGAATGATGAGGGTCTTATCTACTAGAATTTAGTGGCATTAGATCATAGGTTGAAGACTTAACCTTTATGAACATTGTTAAGAGTCTAAACCTCCTTAAACCTCTCTAAAACTCTAATAGAATATTGATAAGAAATATATTGAGAATTTAAAATAAAATTTATTTAATTAATAATAAATAAAATCAAAACACATTATCCACTCTTAGAAGGCCCCATGCATGCCATTTGTTTGTATGGATAGTTATATGGATGCACTAGGAGCCCTATTTTACAAGTTTTAGTGATGAATCCAAGGTACATATCTAGATGAATAGTTTTAGATCATTAAAGAGGATAGTTTGAAGTGTATTAAAAACTATCATATCATAAAATACTCTCAAATACTCTAAAAATGATTCTATAGCCATGGACTAAAGACCCAGTCTAGAGGTGCTAGTGAAAGGTGACCTAGTCACCTAGATGAATAAGAATTGCAAGTGTGCACTATTTATAAGTCATAATTCATGGTTTAATATTATTTTTTAAATTGAAACATGATCACTTACACACTCTCAAGTTTCTATGTCAATTTATTGGACATCTAAACAACTAGCATCGAGTGATTAGGCCTAGTTACCTAGTGGGCCTATTTGGTCAACTAAAGGAGATCTCTATTAGAGTAAAGGGTTTTTAAAGGATTAAATATAGGGTAATAATAATCCTTATAAATATTTCATGTATGTTATGAGTCACACTTCATGTCCATTATATAGGATGGATTAGTTTCTTAAGCCTTATTAACATGTAAAAGAGAGAGGTAGGTTACTTAATGCTTAATGGAGGCCAATTAGAACATAATGCCACCATTGTAACTACAAAGAGAGGATGTGGTTGAATATGTTGGTATGATCATTCTTTTAATGGAGTCAACCAAGATTTAAGGAGTCTCTACTAGATCATTTCTACATCATACTCTCATTGGAGGTCATTATGCATTCACAACAATGCATGGGAGGAGTTTGAGGCTATTTGTAACCACTAATTAAGTGAATGATGGCCATTATGGATGATTATACACACTTAAATTACATATAATTCCTCCCTTTCCCTATATTTTTCTATAATTTATGTCTAAAATTCCATTATATGCATCGCTCAACTAGGTATGAATAAACTATGCCCAAATTGTAGCATGTAAACCTTTTTAATGAATATAAAGACTATTCAGATTCTCTATGTTAGATTAGTGTATTTTTTACTTGTTTATTTGAATAATTATTTATTTTTATATTGCTTTTCAAGTCATTTTTCTTACATAGTTACTAGGAGATCATCTAAACATGGCATATAATGTGTCAAAGTGTTAGTGATCATGCTTGCGAAATAATTTAATTGGTAGTGTCTTGGAAACATACATCATATTCATCATCCTCAATTTCTATCCAATTAACATAGCCTCCATGTGAAGTATTTATGCTTAGAATTGTCTAGGAGAGAGTGATATAATCTATAATAATTTTCTTATTCACAAGTGTTGTTGAATGGTCAAATAGACTAGACATAATATGTTGGTGCATCACCTACCATAGCTTAGGTTTTATTTCAAGCATATATTTATATTTTTTCATGAATAATTCAATAGGTTTAGAAACTAAACCATAACTAATGCACCAAGGTAGATAACCCCAAAACTAGAGGTTCACCTCACCAACTAGGCTACCCACACCTATAGGTGATCCTATTGTATCAACTAGATGAGTTAGGTCTAAAACACCACTACCAAAAAGGTAAAATCCATACTGATAATAGTTTTTGGCACACCTAATGGGACTATAATTCAAGGATATTTGAGCATACACTCTCATCATTAGATGAACTCAAATAACTACAAGAATTATAGTAGCAAATTAGTACTCAAGATCTCATGCCAAGGGTCATCATAAGTCTTCACCCAAGGGTAAAAACAATTATTGTTGATATGGAAGAGATTTATATTTTACAATTCATCATCCCTATGATAACCCATACCAACCTCACCATGATCCTTATCAATCCTATATCAACCACTATCAGTAGCGTGATGGCTCACATATGTCCTATGGTACTCCTTACTAGCCCCCTTGGCAGCGCAACTACATACCTCAATAGCCTTATGACCCTTGTCATCTTCCTTACTACCAAGAACATCACCCTTACCCTCCTTGTGAGCCCTATCAACATCCTTGGTAGCCTTCCTATCATAATTACTATCCCTCCTTCCCTCCCCAACTACCCTTTCAAGCTACACCTAGTTTCTCTAATGATTTAGAGGAGTTAAAATACATGAATCAAATCATTACTAGTGAGATATTGGCCTTAAAGGAGAAACCATCTAAATGCAACCAATCATATGAGCCTCTACCTCCTTTTACCCCATGTCAATATCCTTAGACCACTACTCCCATGCCAAATCCAAACCAAGAAGAGAAGAAGGTTGTAGAAGTCATGACAAGGAGATTTTCAAGATTTCAAATCCCCTCACCTCTTCCTCTAGCTCAAGTTATCCATGGATGTCTAGGTATACAAAGATATAAAGAAGTTTTGAGTACAAATACTAAGAATTTACCAATATTTCAAAATTCTTCTTCACCCCCTAAACTCACTCAAGAGTAGCCTATAAATATTTATGTTCCAAATCCACCAGTTAGACATTCTTACCCTCCCACCATCTCCTTATTTAATGGAGGACCTATGGTTTGGAGAGTGGATGAGGATTATCTAAATGAATAGGAGTGTATGGAGGCTAGTTCAATAAATCTTTCAAGTTTTACAAGTTTTCCACCAATGCTTCATAGCGCAGTCATTCATGAGAATCAAGATACACCTAAGTTTGACAAATCAATTAAGGAGAGGAAAAGGAAGAATGTAATGTCTTCAAATTATTGTCTTTCTCCATATCTTCAACAACACCATGATCATCTTGATACTCCTAAAATTTCAAGTTGTAAAAACACTCTAGAAACTATCAAACATGCCCATGAAGCCTCTTTCCCTCCCACCCTATCCTTCTATGAAGATATGTTAGTTGCATTGAAAGCATAATTGGATAATTTATATATGATAGGGAACTTGATAAATAACATGGATGAGGTGATAGTCCTTTAAGATATTTATTATTTTATAGCTAAAAGTGGGTTTTAAAAATGCTTTGAAAAGTATACTTCAATCACATATGAAGAAGACATCATTATTGGTACTAGTATTCACACTAATAGATTAGATTTTGATCCTAAAGGGAAATTTGATAATGTAGAGTAGTCATAATGGCATGACTTTGAGGTGGATTAAACACAAACAACTTATCCTCTAGGAGACAGTCATGAAAATAGACCTCATAAACCCATTATTAAAGCTAAGATCACTTCAATTGATGTGGATAATACTGTTCAACATTTGTACCATGAATCCTTATATAAGATTGAAGAACTTAACATGATGGTTTTGAATAATGGAATAGAGCAGTAGGTTGAGGTCTCAAGTCAAATTAGAACTAATATTTAAGAACTTGGAGAGGATAATTTAGATTTAGGATCATAAAAGTAAGATGAACTAGAACTTAAATGGATAAATGAACTTCCATTCTTCATAAAATATGAAGATGATAAAGTTTCACTAGAACATGAGCCTTATCATGACCCTATTGGATATTTAGAGGCACTTGATTAGCATGTTGCTCCATAAATAAATGGAAAGATTGGTAGTGAGGTTCATGTATTTTTGACTGATCATGAAGAGGTTACCTTTTCGGAAGATCATAAAAAATATTTAGGTTTAGATGATACATCTCCACCTTATTGTCAACTTTGCTAATGCACATGGTGAAGATATCAATAAAGGTTATAAGGAGAACACTATGGTAGTTGGTCCTGTTGATCCTCAAGAGTATATCCAAGGTCTTAATGACATGAGGTAGTCCTACTTGGACATGATCAAGGAGATTGAAGAACTTAATAGGTAAGTACCTCAAGAAGAATAAGATGAAGTTGTTTAGGAAGAATTTTAGGTTCCTAATGATCCAATATGTCATGAAGATCATCTTCAAGAGGTTTAGTTTCAAAGTCCACCAAGGTATGATGAATATGGTACCTTTTAATATTATCAAAATATTATTTTTCAAAAAAAAATTTAAATCTCACATTGCCAAAGATAGATAGTATTTTTAGGTGAAAATTGAAAATAAAGAATAATATATCTTCATAAGAGATTGGTTTATAGTTGTTACCTCACTTGAGAACATGATGAGAGGAGTGGAATTCAAGGAAAGGATGAAGAAAATGAGATAAAAATATAAGAGGTTACTTAACTCATGCCATTCCTCATGCCATGGAGTGAAGGATACAATAAAATTTTCCTTTGACCCAGGACAAGGAAGGCTTATTTAGGTTAGTTGTTTATAATAGGTTTTCTTTACCTAGTTTTCAATAAGTGTTTATCAAAACATGTGTGTTAACTTCTTTCTTGTGTGTGTGTGGTTAGGTTATTATAGTCCTTTAAATTTTTTAAGGTGTTAATTATGTTTGTAAATCTCAAGTAAAGTAGTCATCTCAAGTTATGTTGTCATGTGTGAGTCTTGTCCCTAAAAGAATGATATCATTGGTTTTCTTAACCAAAAGGCTGGTCAACCCCTTTGAGTCAACAATAATGTTGATAATTTGGCCTCCCAAGCCAAATTTCAACCCATATAGTTCAAAACTTTCCACTAATTCCATTTGAACTCATGTATGGCTACCTTATATCTTATCATGGTCCTCAAAATGGTCTTTTCAAGCCTTGGTTAACATTGTTTAAGGTTGTTTTAATAAAATTAAGGTAAATGTCATTTTTGACATTATGTTGTCTAGTGACCTTATGGCATAGTCAAGTGGGTTTAAGAGTGTTAGAAGGTATAGTGGGTCAATTTTAGTCACGTATCATGTGTCAAATTTGTGTTACTCCTCCCTAGTCCATACAAGTGGCAAAAAGGGTGGTAACCAACTTTTTTAACATTTCATATCATTTTGAAGATGATTTCTTAATTAATTATAATGTTCAAAAGATAATGTGGTAATAAATGATAGGTTTTCAATAGAATTAATATTTTGTCTATATAATCATATACAAACTACAAAGGCACCTGGCATATCATCTCCATCAATTTTTAATTATAATGGACAATATTCATAAAAGAAATAAGGTTTTCAGGTAGTCCATACAATTTTGTTAGAGAAAGATCATGTTTAGGCACATACATGGATTCATTTATTCATAATAGGACTAGATACAAGCTTTGGAAGGATCATCAACTCAAAATAAGTCAAAAACTAATCCCTTTCCTCCATCAAGCTCCTTTTTAACTTAGAAAAGCTAGTCAAGTTTTTATTTGGTACAGATAGAGGATAGAAAATGAGGACCTAATATTTTAGGAAGAGGAGGGTACCCTAGTTTCCTTCTATTTTATGAAATTAGTTATCAAATTGTCTTCCCATCCTTTATGAACAATCATTAAGAATGTGAAGGACACATTTTTTTTTCTCCTATATACACCTAAATTCGCTCACATATATTATTGTCACTAATTTATCTATTAGTTGACATTAATTCCACTTATCTTATTTAATTCCATACTAAAATCACCCTTTTTAGATATTTGTCTAATATCCCTATTTTATTATTTTTCATATACTAACATTATTCATTTCTACTTTATCATTAATTTATCATAAATCCCCATTATCCCATCCTAAGCCTAGTTACCTATTATTTGGGAATTTTAAATTCCTAATGTCCCACCTACTAGCATATGCCTAGGATTTCATATACCCTTAGTCCCTAATCACTCACATAATCCCCATATGATCCCATGTTTAATCATCATTAACCCTAATAAGGATTCTATAACCTTCTAAATCTAGAACCTTCTCTATTCTCACCCTTCCTCTCTAGAAGCCTCTAAATCTACAAGATTCTAAGGAATTTAAAATTCCTTTTAATTCTCCACCCTAAATATCCCTCATAAAACTTTGAATCTCATCCATTGATCTCTCTCTCCAAAATATGTTTAAACCACCTCAATCCTCCATTGGATCTAGCTATTCTCAAGTTATCTCTATGAAACTTGAATCCTCCTTCCAACACCCATAATCATGCCATCATAATGTTTTAGATTATGGTAAAAGTAGGTTTTGAAGGGACCCCAAAACCCTAAATAGAATCAAAAAATAAAAAGCATTAACAACCACCAGGACAAGCAATCCTGAAACCTACTAAAGAGCAGCATCAAAATCAGGTTTTACAGGGACCTGAAACCACAATCATAGTCCAAAAAAAGTATCCAAGTTTTACAAGGACCTAGAACCTCAAATAAAGTTTAAGACCAAGAACCAGAACATAGGACCAAAAACAAGAACCATTTACAACAACCAGCAATAAGTACCTAAATAGAAACAAAACCAACAAAGAAGACACTAAGCTTCTATTGCAGTTCCATGATCATCTTGACAACCTCCTTACCAATCATAGCAGTATAATGGGTAGAGTCAGCAACCAAAGTAGCAGCAAATTGTAAATATTTCTTCCTTGAACTATGCCTTGTCCTCTTACTTAGACCCTCCAAGGATATTGTTTCTTCATTTACTCTTTTACCAAGGCTAGCTGCAGTAGCACAGATGCTTGATGTTACCTGCTCCATCTTTGTTCCACTTTCCTTGATGAGTATTCTAAGATTATGCTCATAATATTTAAGTTTTTTTTGGATATCTCACATTTGCACCTCCAAGTGGTTGATTATGGCCTGATCAACATCCTGATTGTGTTGCATTATTTCCACTTTCTTCTTTAGCCCCATTATTTCATTATAAATCCAAGAATTAACTTGGAGAATTGAATCAGCATTGAACTTGGTAGAATGTAGGAAGGAAAACTTGGTTTCCCTCTGTGGAGAGTCACAAATGTCTTCTACAATCTCATGTGGAGGGGAATCAACCTTTTTAATTTTTTCCTCCCTATTCATCAGTTCCTCCTCTCTAGTCTCAACAGGGTCTTCATTCTGAATAGGGTCCTTCTTTTCTTGTCCCCCAGTCTCTATAGTAGGAATAGAATCCAAAACCATGTGATCCTCCTCTCTCATAGAAACTAGATCATCAATTAAGTTATCTTTGTCTTTAACACCTCCCCTAAACACAGTCTGATTACCCTCATTGTCAGAATTATCCCCAACATCCATCCCTTCCTCTTCCTCCAGGACATCCTTCTCAGAGCCTTCAGTATTCTTTGACTCAAAATCCTCTTCTACAATTTATTTTTGAGAACTAGAGGGTTTTGGTTTTGCCTTTTCTACCCCTTTAACATTCTTATCCTTCTTACACTTTTTAGACTGAGAACCCTTATGTTTTTTAGAAGAAAGAATCGAAGCTATGGATTTATTATTACAAAAACCCTCTATGAGAAGTATCAGACCTTCATGTAAAATGGGGTGAGACTCCTTCTTCTTATGGGCATACAAGATTTGAAGGAATGAAAAACGCAGATAGAAATGGAAATAAATTCTATCCTTGTACTTGAAGTGGTTGAGAAATACAAAATGAAATTTGTGAACTCTTTTATTCCTACCATCAAGGATAAAGTACTCATGGAAATACTGGTCTATTTTGAGAACTTAATACCACCCATGGGAAGCCCCGTGACCTCGACAATGAAGTTCTCAATAAGCTTCACAGTGACTCCATATATTATGAATATTTATGCTCCCAACATTAAGTATCTAAGGAAAAAGGTTTGGGAGTTTGTTTCCAATTTTAAAAGTAAGGACTATTCTGGACGATGGATTATAATGGGAGACTTTAATGTGCCTCTCTATGATCATGAGAAAATGGGAGGTAATGCTACCCAACTGGAAGGGAGATTGGATTTATTGGATTTTATAAATAAAGAGGGTTTAATGGATATGGATCTCCATGGAATTTAGTTTACTTGGAGTAACAAGAGAGTTGGTAATGAATGTATTCAGGCTAGGCTTGATCATGCTCTTATTTCTCCTGATTCGACTAAAGAGTTCATTTGCAAGTTGGAAGCCTGCCTAGAAAATTGGATCGGATCATTTTCCCCTCATTTTCACTACTGCAAAGATTATTCCTAAGAAGAATTTTCCTTTTAGATTTGAGAAGATGTGGATGCAACACCCACAGTTTGAAAGTAAATTGGAAGAATGGTGGAGTATTGATATTGAAGGCACGGCCCTCTTTAGAGTTACTTCTAAGCTCAAAAATGTTAAAAGGGAAGTTAAAATATGGAATAAGAATAGCTTTGGAAATATATTTGAACAAAATTGCTATTAAGGAGGATATTCTAAAAACACAGGAAAAAATTCAAAAGGAAGGATATACACCTAATCTACTTAATGAAAAAAATGAAAAGTTGGCTCAATATCATGACACCATCATAATGTTAAAATATGAGTGTACATGTAATAAATTATCCATTTAAACATCCTAAAAGGAGGCTAGATAAAACAACAAAATTGGTAAGATTTATCATATCTTATGATTTTGATTTGTTTCTATAATCCTTCCCAATAGGTAGTTTAATGTTTTGAGTTCAAATTGCATATTCATGCGATTTAACCAAATAGCTCAAAATTTAAGCTACATTTTGGTAACCATGGTGAGACTAGATCCAAATTTAATAATTTTTCTTGATTATGATAGCTTGAAGGTCTGATCAATTAAGAAAAATCTTATATTTTTTTGAACTTTTGCTTGCACAAGTAGAATCCATGATTTTGTACTAGTATTTGCAACCTTGTAGTCATAGTTTTGTCTTTGTAAGTCATGGTTATGATTTAACCATTTACCTTAACCACTAACCATCTCCTCTAACCATGTACATTTTTGGCCCCTTAATAATACCATAGCTTAAAAATTGTGACCTTGTTCTAAAAGTTATGGCTTTGTATGTAGAGTAGTGATTTTTTCTGACCAATAATGCATTTTTTTATAGGTTAGGCATAAAAATTCAACTTCAAGACTCATGAATTTGTATAATAAGTTTTTACTTTTCCCTATTGATTCATGATTTTATAAGTTCTAGAGGTAGGGTTTCATCGTGACATTTTTTATTTTATAGGAAATGCAATCACCATATAGTTTGGCATATAACATCATTTTTGTCATTGTATTTAAGAGATTTTTGATCTAAAAGTATATTTGTTGACTAAACCCCATTCTATAAAGTAATTTTTATATCTATGTGGTGTGTGTGATTAACAGGTGTATCGAGAAAGGGAGGCTAAGATAGGAGATTAAAAAAAAAGACACAACTAGACACATCCTTTTACCTTTCCCCTATTTTCAACAAAACTATAGATTTCAAAATTCTTAGAATAGCGATTTTGGTTTGTGAAAAAGTGATATTGCAATTTAAGTCACAATTTTGAAAATTGGCCATTTTTATTTCAATTATATCTATAGGTTATCTTTGAAATTTTATGAAGGCAAACTTAGGATAGAATCTAATTAAAAACATCTTTTGTTCTTTGGATTGGTAAAATGTTTGGGTCATCTTAGTAAAAATATAAGTGTTTACTTATAACCATTTTGGATGTATCATAATTAGTCTTAAAATCTGAATTGATTTTTTGTAAATAAAAATTTCTAAGCCTCTAGGAAACTTATCATTACCTATATAGGCATCTATTTTGAGTTAAAAGTTAAAATTTTGAGGTTTTGTACTTTATCACAAAATTAGTAATCATTATTTTCTTCTAGTAGCAATTTTATCTTGTCAAGTCACAATTTTTTCTAACTATCATTATTTTGCAGTCTAACCATCATGGTTAAGCTAACTACTATAAAATCACAACTCATGATCTATGATTTTGCCTTCGAATTACAATTTTGTCATTTTTTGTTGCAATTTTGCACTATGTAGTTGTGATTTTGCATGAAATTTTTATCCTTTTTAAGGTTATTTTAAGTGAATTTTGAGGCATCCTAGGCCTCCTTCAAGGCCCAAATTTCCTTTGGCATCAGGGGCTTTACCACTCAAACCTACCCTATACCATGATAGGTAGCACACCTGGGGCTCTTCCCCTTAACCCTATAATGGGTGCTACCCCTTGATCCCACTAAGGGATATCACCCATATACCCCCATGTCATAGCCTACTCACCCCAAAGTAATTATAAACCTAAATCATGATTCTTTTATGGTGTTTTTCTTCAGGCCTATTGGACTAACATCTTGTTTCTTGTAAGGGTGAACCTAGAGGCTATTTTGTTTTATCTAACACCTTATTTTATAGGTCATATTTTGTTCTAAAATTTTGTCTTGTAGGTCTCCCCTCAAGATAATTAGTAAAAATAATAATCTTTGTATTGTAGGTTACCCCTTATGAGTGCCTAAATCAAACTATTAACCATGTGCTTGCAAGCCACCTATCAAAGACTCCTTGTGGTAATTTGATAATTATTTTTTAATAATAGTCATTTTGTATATATCATTTTCATCATTTTGTCATGTATATATATATATTTTATACATTCTTATCTTTCATATTATATGTACATCACATGTAGATCATAATTGATTAATTAATTTTTGTAGGCTTATTTGATTGTCTCTTAGGGCTATGGTGGTGTATGCTCTCCTCCTTACATCCTTGTGGTAATTCTTTGATGATCAAAAACCACCTATAAAACACTTCCCCTTTTATTTCTAAGGGGTTAGTGATTTCACCACCATGCACTTGACCAAACTCCATGTTCTAATAGAGTATAAAAATCAAGAGAGCTATCATTCAACACCTAAGCAAAATTCCTCATAAAGGGTTTCATGGAGTGAGGGCCAGTTAAGCTGTAATACATAGGGTTATTAGACAACATCCTATATGGAATTATTCCCCACGTTACCTTCATGTATATAGGGTGTGGACCTATAAACCCTTATATAAACCTAGATTAGAAGCCTTCAACCATAACAAGTGTACTACTACCCGAGTTAATATCAAATCATAAGTAGCCATCATGTACAAATAGAGTTAAGAGGATTAGGTTAATTCTATAATGGGTCACGAACCTACAGTCTTACATGTGATGCCATTTGATGGTACATGCATCAAGTTACACACCCTTATCAGTTTACTAATCATAGGTTTGTATCATGCTTGCTTGTTTCTATGTCGTAATAGACCAATGCTATTTGTGAACCAAGTCATCTTTATACCCCAAACTTATTCATGCATATCTAGGTCTTTACACACATCATCATTATATTATCTTATACATTTTATCTCCCATCACCATCTTATCTTGATTTTTACCTAGTCTCACTACATCTACCTACCATTAGTCACACCCCAATTGTCATGTATCCCAATCACACCTTATCATCCATGTATTATCCTACATAATCCCAATCATCCCTATATCATCTTTTTTTAAGTTCTTGTACATACCTTTATTGTCTTGTATATCCTTATAGTCATATCCTATCACTAGATCCACCCATCATTAGTTCATCCCCACATTACCTACATATCTTAATCATATCTCATCTTCCACAACTTGTCATAAGTCCATACCCAATCACTTGTTTTAAACTTACCTTCATCACCCATCTAGTTTGACCTCATCATATCTTATCCTAATTGGCTCTTTAGGTCATATTTGTGTCCAAACCATCTCCATCATTACCCCAATCATTTCATCATCACTTATCTATACTCATCCTTATCCCATCACCCTATCACTTTCATCATATAATCTTACCCCGATTCCACCTTGAGAAAATTAGTCTAAGGCTTCGATTTATTCCTCTTGTTACCCATCCATATCATCTTATCATCCTAATCCACTTTCCCTTATCATCTGGTTAGGTCTTATACTTAGTCAATATCCTATTAGTGTCTCATCACTTTATCATTATCAACCTAGTAAACCCATTATTATCAATCTAATTGTCATCAATTAAATCATCTTGCCTATTCATAAATAACACCCATCCAATCATCATCTTGCTAGTTTTAAATCTTGGCACCCATCAAATCCTCTAACCTTTTTCTAGATTACAAACTAGACATTATTGATAGGTCATTAACAACTATTTCACTATTCATTTAAAATCTGATCCTAGTCCTATATCATCCGAATTGCATTTCATCTTCATCTTATCCTTACCATCACCGATCATACTAGCTTGGTCATTTGCACCTACTTTCTTTAAGAAACCATTTCTAACACTTAGTCTACCTCCCCATAAACCCTCTTAATCATCCCTCTTTCATCATTTATCCCTATGAATTCGGACCCAATTCATGTAGACCAATACATATTAGATAATAAGGATGATGTACTTTTGTAAGCACTATAAGTGGGTTCTCTCCTTCCTATTGACCTTGATCCCATTTTCCCCAAATAACAATCCCATGTCCTTCCCCATACACAATCCCCTAGCTCATCAAAATCAATCCCAATATTCCTAAATACAATCACCCTAATCAATCGATATATCACAAAGAATAAATATGAATTCTTTTTTCATATATGGAATGTGGGTGCTTGCTTTCCTAATGATTTTCACCCCACAAGCCTAAAATTACCTCCCAAACAAGTCCATAATCAAGCCTTATCCTCATTCCATCCCCTTCCACTATCCATTAGTCCTATTCAAATCCCCTTATCCCCTATTCATACTTTTCCATAGTCAAATCCTCTATCCCCTAATAACATCACTTTTAAATCCAATGCTCTAGCCCAACAATGCCCCCATCCTTTATCACCCACCACCCTAAAGTTAGACCCCACTTTCAAAGACCAATACATTGTTACCAATAAGGATCAGATCCTCTTATAGATACTTATGATAGGTGTCTAAATTCCTAAAGGAGCAGACCCCATTCAACTTATTGTACCTCTAGGGTAAACCCCTTTATGTGAGTATCATGTACATATTCCATCCCCTAGTCATAACCCATCATTATCCACACCTTACTCTACTATCAAAGGGAATCCAATATTGGCCACCCAATCATGTCAAACATCATCTAATCTAAAGTCCAATGCTTCCACATTAAAGTAACAAAGTGAAGTGTGTCCTTATACTCCCCTTCTCTTATCTTTGGAAGCCCTTTTCTAATAACTAATTGCTACCAATATGATGGTATATCCACCCATATAACATCTTGATCCCACCAAGCCTAAGCCCTCATGGTACAAAGTAAACTAATACTATGAATATCATTAAACTTGGGGGCATTCCATTAAATTATGTCAAAATTTCTATGATTATTTCCAATATCTCATTGACTGTGGTGACATAGTAATTGAGGATGAACTCAATGAGTCCATCTACCTGGGTGAACAAGAAAAGGGATGCTAAGATTTCATTCTTGATCATAATCAAGCCCTTACCTTTCCAAGCCAAGGTCAAGACAACATACCCATCTTATATGATCCCTCCATCATTAACTAATCCTCTAACAAACACAAGCCCAAGTACCATAAGCCTAGACCTCCAACATCTCATAATCCCTTTCATGGACCTTTCTTTGCTCAGTCCATATTCTATCCTCTCCCTTTTACCCATCACATCAAATACCCCATATTGAGTGGACACTTATGGATAATAATGATCATACTAGTAGTATAAATTCATGTACACCACATTTAAAATTAGAGCCATTTACATTAGGGTCATATATAACACCAGTCTCTAATTCAGATTCCTCACCAAAAACATCATCCTTAATCAATATTATAGTAGATGATCATTATTCATACCCTTTTGAATATACCTCCAATTTGGATTAAAATCAATCACCCATCATATCTCTTGATCCTAATCAAGATGATGAAGTTAAAACTAAGTTTTTACAAGTTCTATCTATCGAATATTATCAGAATAGATATAATTCTACTTTGGATGCACATACTACAACTAGTGTTAGTGATCCTTTTGAGATTTTTTAGGATACTTTCTCTGACATTGGGGTTATGGATCCTAGTAACCTTTGTAAGTACCATGTTTCCTATTATCCCCTTCATCCATCACATAACATTAGTCATCCACCTTGTCTCCATAATCCCCATGTCCCACTCCTTTAAGGGAATAAACATGAACATGCATCAATGGATTCCCCTCTGCATTCAACATCATGTGCCATAAATACCAAGATCTAAGATAAACAGTTAAAATTAAATCAAGATAAAATCATCTTTGATCCTATCATTCAAATTCAAACAAATCCAAATCATTGGAATAATAAAAAATATCTTCCCCTAGTGAATCCCAATATTAGACACTAAGGAACCACCAAAGTCAAAATAATCATTATATATCAAGTCAAAAATAAATTTCCTCTTATGAATCCCAAAATATGGTACTGAGGGTTATTCAATATCAAATTGAATTAACAAATATTTTAAAAATTAATAATCACATGGCTAACCATCCTCTTGATACTTAGATCAAAGAATTAGAAAATCAAAAGGTCTTGGATCCATTAATCTCATGTCATCAATCTAAAGAATTCCCTCCACCATATACAATGGTGTATGCAACTATTGAAACCTCTTTCCACTCCCCATACCATCGTATCATCCATTATGATCATATCCCTCATTTATATCTTATATCCCATCATCACACTCCCAACATACTCCCATCCACATCATATCTTGAATCCCTAGGTAGCATTATCCTTCATAGGGGTTACGTAGACACCTAGCTAAAACATGAGGAGCACATTGAATCAAGAGTAAATAAAATCCACCAAAATATTAATACATCTAGCATAAGTAACATGATCTTAGCATCCTATATCTCTAGAAAAAGTTTTGGCTAAAAAAATTGGCTAGTTTCAGCATTCCTATATCTCGTACCCATATCTTATAAATCAAGATGCCCAATAGTAAAAAAAATCATTCATCCAATGGTGAAAACCAATTTTATGGCACCTTGGACAAGTACCATGATGAAAAATAGTTTTTTGAATCATGGTAAAATAATAAATTATCTACATTGTACCTTAACACTTGGGGGAAAAATGCATCCATCCCTTGTCAATCCATTTGTACTTGTCTCATCCCTTATCAACTTTATCAATATAACCCATCCACATCATCTTATCCATATTATCCTTTAGTCCATTGTTCCTACCCATCATATTCCATCATATCACATTCCTTACCATATTTAACTCTCATAAGGAAGTGGAAGGTGTCTTGATAAATGTTGTCAAATCATTTTGGCATATCCTCTAATGAATACTCAGGCAAATCAACATTTGGTTCCTTCATGATGTGGTCATTGGTAATCCCTAGTCATTTTTTCTTAGTCCACATCACCCTCATCCTTTTATCATATAATTTTTTAATCCATCCCTCTTTTTCCTACATTCTAGGATTGGTATTCACTTTGCTAGTAACCCCATTTGTATGGTATATAGACATATTTCAAAAAACCCTAAAAATTGAAAAAATGGCAAAAACCCTAAAAATCATAAAATTTGAGAAATTCAAAATATTCTATTGTGTCTTGTATAAAACCCATAATTTTATCCATATCCATCACATCATAACATTTACCAAACCATATTAAATCACATATAATACTCATATCATATACCCCATTGTCCATTTCACCATCCCAAATAACTATCTAATATCCATCTCCTATTTTTCCAATCATCATCCTTGGACCTTATACTTTGTCTTGGAACCAAAACCTAGTGGTCACCCATCCATATCTTCCTCATCATCCCTTTTGAAAAAAAGTATTATCTACATGCACAACCTTGTTAAAGAATTTATTCTATCACCCATCACTTCTTTATCATTGCCTCTTCATACCTAACACCCATCCAATCACTATTTTGCTATTGTGAAAGGTATTTAATCCCATCATATCCTAATCCTCCTGATAGATTAGAGTCTTATATGGTTTTGTATTTTCATAAAACTTAGTCACTTTAATCACCTCTTTTGGCCACTCTTAGGTTTGAATCCTAGTGTGAACCAAATTTTAGAATAAACCAATATTACTAAAATTAGCAATAAAAACTAAAACTCAATGACACTAATAGGAATGGATAAAAGAGGAAAATAAAAAAAATAAGAACATACTTACCATAATTTTTAACTCCTTATGAATCCACTCTAGGATTTTCACTTGGATTGTTTGATGTTCAAAATTTGAATTATTGGATTGCTTGCTATGTCTTGATAATGGCTTCTAATGGTTGGATGAGGTTTATAATGGATTTGATGAGTCAAAGAGATCTATTATGGATGCAAGATAGTAGAAATATGATGTCTTGATGGATTTATAGTTAGCTTGGCCATGGCCCAAGCATGGCCTTTTATAGGATAATGGAGGGAATTTTTAGGGAAATTAAAAATTATTTAGAAATCTCTAGTTTAGAGACATCTAGAATTTTTAAGGAGATTCCCTCGTTGTAGAGGTTTCTTTATTATCTTAGGAAAGAATGGGGAATATATGGTATTTAATTAGGTTTATGATTAATAGGGATGTAGGAATCGCTAGGGTGGTAGGGTAGATATGGGTAGTTGAATAAATATGAATTTTAAATTGGCTAGTATGTTTAGGGAGTAGGTTAGTAGGTAATAGGCTCTATTTTTAATGGGGAGATTAATTGGTTTTTAGGATGGGATTAAGGTTTTTGAGATATATTAATGGGATGTGGGTTATTATTCCATTAGTTATTTTAACTATGAAATATAGAAATTAGACTAAATTAGCAACAAATAATGTAATTAACAAGGCAAGCATAATTTAGTGCATACATTTTCCCCCTATTTGAAATAGGATTGCAAGTTGGGGAGTAATGGTCTTTAAAAGTAAAATCCTAATGTTAAATGGTGTCAAATTTTAGTAGGATATTATGCCCACTCAAGGGAGTATGTGAGGAGAACTGACCTACATGGTCACTCGAATGAAAGTCCCAGGGTGGGATAAGACTAAGATATTAATGGGGTTGGGATACCCCAATTGGCAAGTAAGATACCCCAAGAATGAATTAACTCAAGTGATGGGTTTGAGATGGATGACAAATGTATATAAAGTGTTATGATTGATAAAAGTGATTAAAATAAGATGGGCTCAAGCTGGTAATAAATCTCATAGCAAGGACACATGCTAAGGGAAGATTGAAAGAGGGATGATAGTGATTATGATTATTGATTGGGGAAAAAGATGTACTTTTTGTAAGATATAGGGATTAAAAAATTATGTGATATTATTGAGTGATTAACCTAACAAGGGGACAATTATGAGGGATAAGTGGTGGTTGAGCTAACCCTAGGCATGAAAAGTAGAACTAGGTGTTGCCTACATAATCCTAAAATACCTCAGACTAATGTAGTTTTGATATAAGATAAGATGAATTAGAAGGGGTTGGGCCTTTCATGCCCTAGACCATGTTATAAGATGATTAGAAGTGATTAAATATGGATAATTGGTCAATTAGATGATATTTGGGATAATTGACATTAGTAATGGGCTATGGGGGGTGTATGGGGGGGTCATATAAGACAAAGAAGTCAAAATTAGGTCATTTTCACCCATTGAATTTTATGATTTGAGCTCTGAGGTGAAACCATGGACCAGCTACCCTGAGCTTCTCATCATGGTGAGAGAGTTCAAGAGCACTAGAGTGAGGTAGATGTTGGACTTCCAGTGGGTAAAAAGACCCTAGCTTAGTTATTTTAGTGATTTTGGTTAGTTTTTTTATAGATTTTAGATAGATTTTTGTAGGAAAATATACCATCAAATATGACCCAACAATACCATGGCTATCAGTTATGCTCATAATCACAATGTTATCATCATGAGTTATGGCTTTGAAAAGTTGACCTATGGTGTTGTAATACCAAAAGTAGTTAGTTGTGTTATTACAATACCAGAATAAGGGATCCATGATATTTCAATATCCTAATTCTAAAGTTGAAATTTTACAATATCACTATTAGCAAGTAATAGTTTTGTCAAAACCACTACTAGGTGTATTTTACAAGTAGAAATTTTACCAAGATTAGCAAACAAGGATAAGTGTTAGGGGGTGTATGACCTAGGGTGTTAGGCTAGTTAGTTAGTTAGGTAAGCTAAGGAAGTTAGATAGTTAGGATGGGATATGGGGATTATTTATATGTTAGGGGGTACTTGGATGGGAGTGAGTTGACTAGGTTAGTTAGGTGTTGTTGCATGAGGGTGTGTAGATAGGAGTAGTTGGTGTAGTGTTAGTGAGATAGAGGTTAGGATAGTGTGGATAGTTTAGATAGGTGATAGGGATTTAAGGATCAAGGAGTAGCTAGGGTTATAGGGATTTTTATAGTGAGGATAGATGAGATAGGGTAGGAATTTGATTATAGAGATAGTGATATGTGGATGATGATTGGTGTAGGAGGATCTAGGTGTGTTGGCATCATGATTGCAGAAGCCAGAGGTGCTCCATGAGATGTGGAAATTGACACTGATGGATTTTAGGGTATTATATTTGGTTGGTCTCCACTACATGGAAATTATGCCTATGATTTTCATCAATCAATATTTGATCACAACATTGGTGGTGACATAGTAATTGAGGAGGAACCAATGAATTTTTATCCCTCGATGAACAAGAAGAGGAATGCCAATATTCCATTCCTGATCATGATCAATCCCTTCTCCTTCCAAATCTAAGGTCAAGACTAATTTTCCATCTTATATAATCCCCACATCATTGATCAATCCTCTATAAAGCATAATTCAATTTACCATATGCCTAGTCCTCCTATATCCCATAATCCCTTTTTATGCACCTATCTTTACTTTGTCCATTATTCATCCATCATCTCCCTCTCACCCATCACATTAAATACCCCCCATTGGGA
This sequence comes from Torreya grandis, assembly GCA_037957365.1. NCBI lineage: Eukaryota > Viridiplantae > Streptophyta > Pinopsida > Cupressales > Taxaceae > Torreya > Torreya grandis. The sequence continues at coordinate 83,300 of JARHVA010003655.1, read as the reverse complement.
GGAAAATCATGGATAAATCATACTTTACTATAAACATAAATTCATGTATGCCATAGTCAATGATGAAGCCATCTAAATTAGGATCATGTGTAACACTAGTCTCTGAGTTAGATTTCTCATCAGAGACATCATCCTTAATAAATATTACAATAAATGGTGATTATTCTCACTCTTTTGAAGATCCCAATTATGATGATGAAATAATAACTAAATTATTGAATGCTTTATCTATTGAATATTTTCAAAGTGGATATGATCTTACCTTAGATACATGTCTTAATTATCCTTTTGATATTTTTTAGGACACTTTCTCTGACATTAAGGCCATGGATCCTTGACCTTTATGAGAACTATATTTCCCATTATCCCCTTAATCCATCACACCACACTAATCCTCCACCTCACCTCCACAATCCCAATATCCCACTCCTAAATAAGAACATGTATCATTAGATTCTCCTCTGCATTCAACATCATGTACCATAAATATAAGGGTCTAAGATAATCATTAAAAAGTAAATCAATATCAAATTATCTTTTATCCTATCAATAAAAATCAAGCAAATACAAATCCTCATCCTAATCCAAAAATGTCTTCCCCTAGTGAATCCCAATATTAGGCACTAAGAGACCATCAAAGTCAAAATAATCATTATATATCAAGTCCAAAATCAATTATCCCTGGTGAAGCCCAAAATTAGGCACCAGGGGGCAATCAATATCAAATCCAACCAAAAATTAAAATCATAAATCATAAGGTTGACCATCCTCTTAATACTTTGATCAATGAATCAACAAATCAAAAGTTTTTGGATCCCTTAATCTCATGGCACCAAGCTAAAGAATCCCTTCCACCATATCCAATGGTGTATGTGAATGTCAAACCCCATTTGTACTCCTTATCTCATCATATAATTTATTATGATCATATCCCACATTCACATCCTATACCCCGTCTTCATAATCATGACATACTCCCATCTATACCATATCTCAAATCCCTAGCCAATATTATCCCTCATATTTAGTAATTTTTCAACTTTTACCTTAGCCATTTATTTTTAAAAACTTAGTCATTTTAATTCAAAATTGTTTACTGTGTTCTTTCATATTTTCCCACAAGTGTCTAGATTATTTCTTGTACCACGTGGTAATATTTCATAACTCTCAATGGCCATGCATGTTTAAAAAGGATCTAACACTTATTAAATTATCCATAGTTATCTTAGAGTGATGCATCAAATTCATACTTCTTCAGGACTTAGCCAATTATAATAATATGTTAAGTTCTCATTTTAATTAAAGTTAACTTTAAGGATGACTTAAATTATATTATTATTAAAATAATTAAAAGTTTAGGTCCAATAAAGTGTTACAAAGGCACCTAGTTGAAATGTTTCAAGGGCATTAAATCAATAATAAATAAAGGCCACCAAGACATGATCCTCATATCACACATCTCCAAAATAGGTGTTGAATAAGAATCTAGGTTGTATTAGCATTCTTGCATCTCACCCTTTATCCCCAATAAATAAAGATGATAAAAATATCAAAAGTTAAAGTAAAAATAAAAAGTAAAATAAAAATCATTTGTCCAATGGTGAAAACTAGTCTTCTGTTTCCTTGGGCAAGTGCCATGATGAAAACTAGTTTTCACCATCATGGTAAAATAATCTATTATTTTCATTGTACATCAACACCTAGGGGAAAAACTCATCCACGTCATTCTTATCCATCTCATCCCTTGTCCATATCCAACCCATCATCTACCATCATATCATCCATCCTATCTTTCCTTCCTTCCTATCTTGACCTACATAAGGAAGTGAAAGGTACCTTGAGACATGTTCTAAAATCATCTTGGCATAACCTCCAATGAACACTCAAGTAATTAAACACTTGGTTTTTTTAGGATGTGGTCATTGGATATCCTTAATCCATTCTTCCTTGGTCTTCATCTCCTCATCGCTCATCACCTCATCCTTTTTTCATCCCATTCATCATTCCATCCATCCTCACCATGTTTTCTAGGCTTAGAACTCCCTTTGATAGTAATCCTATTTATACAATGTACATACATATTCCAAAAATACCTAAAAATTGAAATATGTTAAAAACCCTAAAAATCATAAACCTTAAAAAATCCAAAAATAGTCCATTATGTCTTGTCTTATTCCTAATCCCCTAGTCACATTCATCTCCATCTATTTCATATCTTCCCATATTAATATATGACATTTGGTATTAAAACCAAATCAGAGTGGTTACCCATCACATCATATTTTCATCATTCATGTTGGCTAGGCATTATCTACATACATATCCTTGTCAAGGAGATTATTCTAACACCCATCACTTCACAATCATTGCCTCTTCATAACTAGCACCCATCCAAACAATATTTTTATAGTATGAAAGGTTTATGATCCCATAACTCCTCTATAAATGCCTCCCCATACCTAACACCCATCTAATCACTATTTTTGATAGTATGGGTAGTATTTGATCCCATCATCTTCTAATCCTCTTGATAGGTTAGATTCTTGTAAGGCCTTATTTTTTGGTAATCTTTGGTCATCACTTTTCTAAATCACCTTTCTTGGCCACTTTTTAAATTTCATTTTGAGATCAAATCAGTATTCAAAGACCTTATCACATCATCCATCCTTCTATCCTAAAATAAGGGAAACATCTTAGCCTAATCATAATCATGATCACCCTATATGAATCCAAGTTTATACTAAGTCCACAATCAAATCATGATCATCTAACCCATCACCTATTCATTCATCCCATAATTAGACAAAACATTAGGATACTACATGTAGATACTCATGTGTGTTACTTATTTGTTCTGTTTAACTTCATTATATGTATTTTATCATGTATATATCTTCTTTATCTTATGTTTTGTTTGCATCATGTATTTTTTTCAATTTTTCAATTAATAAATATGTTATGAGGACACCAAAAGTACCATCAAGGATGAAGAGTTTGTTTCTTACCCATGTAATTTTGCACCATGCCCTCTTGGTCATGTATATATCACACAACATACTACTAAGTTCCATATTTAATATATTATTTATACTATGATGATTTTTATAATAGTTTTGATGGCTTGATCACATCCACCCTTCTCATCTATCTAATCATCTAATCATGCTTATTCTCATCACTAATCCAATCGTTAATCCTCATCTCATCATCTAAATCATATCCTTCAATCACTAAAATTTTTAATCACTAATCATCATTATCATCATCATCTCTTATCCATAACTACATAAACCTGAGGCCTTTTCATACTATGTAGGTAACACTTGACCACTTTTTAGTTCCCAAGGATAACTCAACAAATATCTCCTTTTTACTCATCATACATCATCATATTAAAGTCCTATATCAGTTAAATCATTTAGATATAATTTCAATCTTTGATCAATCACCATCTTAACAATCATCTCCTTAATCTTTTCATCAATCACTCACACTTATTGACTAGGCCTGACAAATCACAACTTTCATCTTTTATTCCATTAATCATTTATTAGTCAATCAATTATCACTCCCTTGTATGTGTCATTGATAAGGACATCATCCTTAATCATATTATGAATCATTAATTTGATGTAATGCAGTCTTTTGGTCACTTGACTCTATCATTCTTATCTATCATCAGCTACATCATATTGATTAATTTATCTTTGAGCTACACCCATCATCAATCTTATCAAATCATCATCTTATCATAGCCTATATCTCTCCCTTGTTGCATACTTACTTGGGACACATCTAGATATTTAAACCTTTTAATCCTATCATCATCATGTTACTTTTGATTCCCCCTTGGGATGTGTTAACAACTGTGACACCCATAATCCTTATTCCCTGTTCATGCATTTTTATTAGGGACATCATCAATTTGTATTTCACTACTTAGGTCAAATATATTCTTCATCTTGTATCTCACATTTGGCATCCCATCCCCTCATCTATCCATTGTATCCCACCCATCATTTCATCTTTCAAGTGACCATCTATCTCATTCTTCCCAACATATCCCCTTGAGGGGGCATCTTATCCACTAACATCATCCATCCATGACATGGTTTTTATTTTAAAAACCATTACTCCTTTTTCTTCACTCCACTCATAATTTCCTTTCAAAGAGGTAAAAAATGCATTTAATTTTTTTTGCTGGCATTATTATCACTAATATTATTATTAGTCGACACTAATTCTTCTTAATTTAATTTATCCCACTAATTTATCCCTATTTTCCTAGCCATTTATTTAATATTCCCCTTCTATTATTCTTTATCTACTAACCTTATCCATCTCTACCAACCAATTAATTATCTTAAATTTCCATTATCCCATTCTAATCCCATTTACCTATTATTTGGGAATTTTAAATTCCTAAGCTATCCTACACCCCTAGTCCCTAATCATTATCGAATATCTATCTAATCTATCCCTAAGCCTAATTAACCCCTAAGAGGATTCTATAATCCTCTTTGTCATAACCCATCCTCTCTAGAAGCCTCTAAATCTAGAGGCTTCCAAGGAATTTTAAATTTCTTAGATAATCCTCAACCCTTGATCTCCCCAAAACTAGGTTTGAATATCCACCATTGATCCCTCCCTCCAAAATCTATTTAAACAACTCCTCTCCTCCATGGAAGACCATCTATCAAAGTCATAATAAATCCATGTCAATCCAATCCTTCATTAAATAAATCATCAAACATCCTCATCATGATATCATAATGTCCAAAATCTAAGTCAAGGTAATTAATCATCCTAATATTTTTATTTTCATTCAGTTTGATCTTGGTTTAAAGCATTTATCTTTAGGATTTAAGTGTATGATTGAATAGCTTGTTCATCTAATTACATGTAGTTCTAATGGATTTAGAATTCACTTAGTGGTTTGAGATTTGAGTGGTTTAAATTAGTTATATTTAATCCATAGAACTAAAATTTTAGGTGATGTTTTGGTGACCATGGTGGGACCTTGTTCCCAATTTAATAATTTTGGCTTGTTAGTGGTGTTTTTATAGCTTTTAAGACTAGTTGGATCAATAAAAATATAAAAAAAATTGAAAATTTTCACGTACAGGTGAAATCTATGGTATTGTATAGGTATCTATGACTTTTTCCTACATAATCATGATTTTATCCTCAAGAATCATGATTTTGTGCTAACCACTTGTCTAACTGCTAATCATTTTCTCTAGCCATGTAGGTTTTACCTTTTTGACAATATCGATATTCATAAATCATGACTTTGTCAAGATAGTTGTGGTTTTGCATAAGGAGTCATGATTTTGTTGTAAATTGCTAACAATATATTTTATAGGTTTCCATATTTTGACAAAAATGTGACTCTAAAAGTTGTGGTTTTACCCTGATTATCACAACTAGAGATAGTAGGTCATGATATTTTCATTTTTGATAAAAAAACACTAACCATAATGATTTAAGTTCTAATATATAGGATTTATTTTAACTCTATATGTTTTATAAGGGGTAAATATTCAATATAAACATCATATATCACCTCCTTAAATCTTATTTAGGACACTTGGGTCTAAAAAAAAAATTTGTGACTAACCATATTTTGATAAAGGTTTTATCTCTGTGTATATTTGCTATTTGAATAGTGTGGTTTGCAAGATAATAGGAGGAAGGCAAAGATAGGAGCACATATAAAGACAAAACCAAACACAATATCTTAACCTTTCACCTAGTTTTTACAACATCGTAACTTTAAAAAAAAATATACTTGTGACTTTTCCCTATGGAATAGCGATATTCTAGTCCTAATGGTAATTTTTTAATTTTGTTAAATTTGACTCTTTTTTTGTCTACTAGTTATCAATTTGACCTCATTAAGATAGATTTAGGGCAAATAATTTTGTTGTTTATAATCTTGTTTATTTTGAATATTCTAAATATCCATGTTTTAAAAAATTTAGATACATCATAAACATTAGCTTTAATCCATCATAATAATCTATGCATAAACACTTATAACATCAAAACAATATATAAATAAGCATCTCTAAGCTTCTGAACAACTGGTCAAAACACATGTAATTATTTGTTTCTGGTCCATAGTCAAAATATAGAGGTTTTGTAATTTACCACAAAACTATAACTCTTATTTTATAGCAAATAATGATATTTCCAATCTTATTCACATTTTTGTCTAAATGTCAAGATTTTATCATGGTTAATGGTCTTCCAAGAAATTGTAACTCGTGACTTGTGGTTTTGTATTGTGTAGTTATGATTTTTTAGTCTTAAGTTGTGATTTTGTAATTATTTTTGCCTTCAATTTGGTTCTTTTTAAGTGCATTTTTTAGAGTCATTTTTCATGATTTTTGAATCATTTTTATCCTCCCACAAGGACCAAATTACCTTTGGCATTGGGGGCTTCTCCCCTCAACCCCACCCTATATCATGATAGGGAGTCTGCCTGGGGATCTACCCCTTGACCCTACAAGGGGTGTTACCCCTTGACCCCATTGGGATTTACAACCCCCAGACCCCCACATCATGGTCTACTCACCCAGAGAAATTATAGATCCAAATCATGATTTTTTAGGGTGATTTTCTTAATTCCTAGTGGACCAACATCTTATTTATTACAGTGGCTATTTTTTTTATCTAATACCTTCTTGTGTAGGTCATATTTTGGTCTAACATCATTTGACTTGCAAGTTTCCCCTCAATATTTTAAATAATCAAAGTACTAATCCTTGTCTTACAGGACCCCTCTTTTGAGTGCCCTCATTAAACTACTAACTTGTGTTCTTGTAGGTTGCCTACCAAAGAATATTTTGGGCACTTTAAAAGTTTTTTTTAATCATTTTAATTACTTTTCTTTGTATATATCATTATCTTGTATATATATTTTCCTATATATTCTTATCTTTCATCTTGTATATAATCACAAAACTTAATATAATTAATTGATTAATCTTTTGATCTGCCTATTTATATCCCAAAAGCTATAGTTGCTGTATTCTCTCCCCCTTACATCCTTGTGGTGATTCTTAGGGGATCAAAAACCACCTAAAAACCCTAACATTTTATTTTCTATGGGAAACATGATATGAAATTAAAACCCATGCACTTGTCATAGTCTAAAGAGGATAATGACCATGTATTTCACCACTCTATACAAATATGAACTCTATGTTCTGGGAAAGTATAAATACTAGGTAATCCATAAAGAAGAAGATTTAACTCTCTAAACTAGGCATTAGATAACATCCTATATGGACTTGGGCCCCACTATACCTTCACATATATAGGGGATACCCTTGGAGATTCTATTCAACCTAGCATAAGATCCTTCAGCTATAACAAGCGCTTCACTATCAAAGTCATTATTAGCTCCTAAGTAACAAACACATGCAAATGGGGTCGATAAGGTTTGGGAAATTCCATAACATGTCACTAGACTATATACTCACCCTAAAATCCATTTTATGGTGTGAGCATTGGGTTACACACCCTTGATTTTACTAATAATAGATTTTGTGGTTTACTTGCTTGGGTGTGTGTTGTACTAAACCCATGATGCTTGTGAGTCGAGTCAGCCTTTTACTTTAACCTATACACCTATATAGGTATTTTCACATCATTTTTTACATCCTTTTCATCATTTCCCTTGCACATACTATCTCCCATCACTATGTTATTCCATCTTCTATCTTAGTCTAGTCATATTCCACTCATCACATATGACCTTGTTACCCACATCTTATCCTAAGTCCACCTCATCCATAGTCCTCATAATCCCATTTTATATTATCTCATTATCCCATAAACTTGTATATCCTTATCTTAATCCCATTACAAATATCTTTATTCTCTTCTACATCTTATTAAAATCACATCCTATTCTAGTCTGACTAATCATTAGTCACACTCCATCATATATCCTAATCACACCTTATATATCCTTATGTCCTTTGTTATTATTATTTGTATATCATTTTACATATTTTAATCTTCTCCTAGTTTAACTATATCCTACACATATTGTCTTATCATCCACATCTTATTCTAATTCCATACCCAATCATTATTTTTGATCTTGTCTCCATCAACCATCTAGTCTAACCTCATCCTATCTTATCCTAGTTAGCTTTCTAGGTCACACCCATGTCCATACCATATACATCCCATTCATATTACACTTGATCATTTCATCACCACCTATTTATATTATCCATACCATATTGATAAAATTATTCCAAGGATTGAGCTTGTCCTTTTCTCCTACCCATATGATCTTATCATCCTTGTCAAACTATCATTCATCACTTAGTTAGGTATCATACATAGTCAATATATTATTAGAATCTTATCACTTTGTTAGTCTCAATCTAAAAAACCCATCATCAAAAATAGTCTCTATCATTCTTGCCTATTCATAACTATCACCCATCATATCATCATCTTGCTCATTTGAATCTAGGCACCCATCACAATCCTTACTCCTTTTACTAGTTTGATATTAGGCATTATAAATAAGTCACTAGTGCCTATTATACTATCAATATAACATTTTATCATAGTCATCCATCATCTTAATTATATATTAATCCATTTGTCTATTTCATCCTCATCATCACCCATCATACTAGCTTAGTCCTTCATGCCTCTTTTGATTCAAGAAGCCATCTCTCATCATCCATCCTTTATCATCTATCCCTATAGATGTGGACCTAGTTCTTATAGACCATTTCATCTTGGCCAATAATGATAAAGTATTTTTATGGTAACTAGACCTGGGTGCCCACCTACTTTCTAAACTTGATCCCATTCACCCAAAACCAACCCCTAGTCCCATGAAATTAGTCTTAGCCTTCTTTTATGTGATCACCATAATCAATTAATACATCATAGAGAATAAATATGAGTTCCTTTTGTGGATATGGAAGATGGGTGCTCATTTTATTAATGATTTTGACCCCATAAGCCTAAATTCACCTCCCAAACAAGTCCACCACCAACCCATATCATCATCCCATTCCTTTCCACCATCCACTAGCCTTATGCAAACCCCCTTATCCCAAATTCATACATGTCCACAATCAAATCCCCCATCTACTAATCATAATCCATCACCACTCCCTCATCCTTTATCACCCACCATCATGAAGTTGGACCCCACTCTCATATACCAATACATAATTTCCAACAAGGATGATATCCTCTTGCATTTCATTATAATAGGTATACCACTTCATGAAGGTGTTGGCCCCCTTCAACTTATTTCACTTCAAGCATAAACCCCTTCATGTAAGTCTCCTTTCAATCCCCTATCCACTAGTCATATCCAATCATTTATCCCTTCCCTTACTAGAAAAGGGAATTCAATCTTGGCCACCTCATATAATTCTAGTCCACGCACCTAGCCACATCAATAACCATCTAATCTTAAGTCCAATGCTTTCACATCTAGGTCATAAAGTAAAGTGGGTCCTTATACTCCCTTTCTTATGTGCTTGGAAGCCCTTTTCCAATAACTAGTCACCACTAACATGATGGTCTATCCACCCATATAACATATTACTACCACTAAGCCTAAGCCCTCCTAGTATAAAGCAAACCAATATTATTTATATAATCAAACTTGGGGGCATTCCATTAAACAATGTCAAAACTTTTGAGATTATGTCCAAAACCTCATCGACCATGGTCGTCAAAATGTGCACCAAATTTTAGATTCAATCAATATTACTAAAATTAACAATAAAACCTAAAAATAAATGACACTAATAGGAATGGATAAAAGAGGAAAATTAAAACAATATGAACATACTTACCATAATTTTTAAGTCCTTATAACTCCACTCCAAGATTCACACTTAGATTATTTGATGTTCAAAATTTGAATTATTGGATTGCTCGATATGTCTTGATAATGGCTTGTAATGGTTGGATGAGGTTGATAGTGACTTGGATGAGTGAAATATATCTATTATGGATAAAATATAGTATCAATATGATGGCTTTATGGATTTCTAGTTAGCTTGGCCATGGCCCAAGCATGGCTTTTTATAGGATAATGGAGGGAATTTTTAGGGAAATTAAAAAATATTTAGAAGTATCTAGTTTAGAGACTTATAGAATTTTAGAGGAGATTCCCTAGTTATAGAGGTTTCTTAATAATCTTATGAAATAATTGGGATTATATAGTATTTAATTATGTTTAAGATTCATAGGGATGTGGGAATGTCTAAGGTGGTAGGGTAGCTAGGGGGTAGTTACTAAATATGAATTTTAAATTGGCTAGTGGGTTTAGGGAGTAGGTTAGTAGGTAATAGGCTCTATTAGAGGTTTAATGGAGAAATTAATTGGTTTTTAAGATGGGATAAAATTTTGTGGGATATAATAATGGGATGTGGGTTATTAGGCCATTAGTTATTTTAACTAGGAAATATAGGAATTAGACTAAACTAGTGAAAATTAGTGTAATTAGTGGGGTGGGCATAATTTAGTGCATACACCTAGACCCAACTAGTCCTAATATTAATCTAGGTACCCAAATATTTATCCTCATCCAACTCATTCATCTATTCCATGTCCATATCTTATATAGCTTATGATCCTAGTATAAGTCCAAAATCTATCCCTATCTAAATCCCTATTCAATCCTCATCATCATCATCATTAGTCTATCCCAAATCCAAATCTATCCTTAGTCTAAAATCATGTCATAATAGTCCTAATCTATTTTTTCCCCCATCACTCATACCATTATTATAAAATACATTATAACATTACATATAGATACTTGTGTGTATTAATTATATTTTCTATTTGGCTTGTTTGCATCTTTTGAGTCTATGTTGCATCATGCCTCATTTTGTTAATTAGGCAATGAATAAGGATAATATTAGGTAATCCAAGTCTACAATAATATTATTATGTGACCTCAAGGATGTAGATTTAGTTATTCGATCATCCACTTTGGCACCATGTCCACTTGGTCATATTTATATCATGGGGCATAATGTCAAGTTCTATATTTAATGAATTTCCTAGACTATGATGAGCCTTATGATAGTTGTGATGGATTTATAATCTACACCCTCATCATTCATCTAATCATCCAATTTTCATTATTCCTATCCCTAATCTAATATTCTTGGCTCATCCATCTAACATACCATATTTTATCTTCATCTCATCATCTGTGTCATCTTATCTTATCCCTAACATCATATACTTCATTCACTAACATCATCCTTTAATCACTAATAATTTTCATCAGTATATTATATTCCCTCATCACCATCCTTTATCCTCAAGTTAGAACTACATTAGCTTGAGGTCTCCTAAAACTATGTAGGCAACACTTGGCCACTTTTAAGTGCCCAAGGATAGCTTGGCCACTATATCCTCCTTCCTCAACATCCATCATCACATATCTCTCATCCATAATCATCCCCTAGTCTTGTATCAATCAAATCCTTGAGATATAATATCAATTAGTCTATTGATCAATCACCACCCTCATCTCCTTAATCTTTTTCATCAATTACCCACACCTGATGATTGGGCCTGCCATATCATAACATCCATGTTTTCTTCCCTCAATCACTAATTGGTTAATTTACTATCATCTATCACTTCTTTTCATGTGTCTTTGATATGGGCATCATGTTAGGGTTCATTGATTTGATATAATGTAGGTCAATTATTCTTTTTATTTTGGTCACTCAATCCCATCACTCTTCATCTTCATCATATTGATTGATTTATCTTTGAGATACACCCATCATTAATGTTATCAAATAAAAATGTTATCCTAGTTTATATATCTCACTTGCATGCATCCTTGCTTGGGATATGTCTAAATATTGTGACCTTTTATCCTATCATCATCATGTTATGGTTGATTCCCTCTTAGGATGTATTGAAAACCATGACTTAGTCATCTTTACTCCCTGTGCATGTGTCCTTTCTTGGGCATCATCAATTTATAACTCATTTCTCAAGTCCATTTCATATTTTTCATATTCTATGTCATATTTGGAATCCAATACCCTTGTTTATCCATTTCATCCCACCCATCATTATTTATTTTGAGTGGTTATCTATCTCATTCTTCCCCACATGTACCTCGAGGGAGCATCATACCCACTAACATCATCTACTAACATTCATGTATGACATAGTTTTTATTTAAAATATCATTACTCCTTCCACTTCAATCCACTCACAATTCCCTTTCAAAAAGGGGGAAAATGTATGTACCTAAATTTTATTTTATACATTACTATCACTAATATTTCTATTAGTTGACATTAATTTCACTTACCCATTTAATCTTCTCCTAAAATCATCCCTTCTAAATATTTATCTAATATCACTTTATATTATTCTTCATCTACTAACCTTATTCATTCCCACTTCATCATTAATATACCATAAATCCCTATTATCCCATCATAAGCCCATTTACCTATTATTTTGTAATTTTAAATTCTTAATGGCCCACCTAATAGCCTATGCCTAGGCTCTTCTATACCCCTAGTCCATAATCACTCACCTAATCCCCATCTAATCCCATGTTTAATCATCATTAACCCTAATAAGGATTATATAACCTATAAATATAAAACCTTATCTATTCTCACCCTTCCTCTCTAGAAGACTTTAAATCTAAAGGCTTCAAAATAATTTTAAATTCCTTTTGATTCTCCACCTTAGATCTCCCTCATCTAACTTTGAATCTCATCCATTGACCTATCCATCCAAACTATATTTAAACCACCTCAATCCTCCATTGGAGATAACTACTCTCATGATATAACTATGAAATTTTAATCCTCCATCCAACATCCATAATCATGTTATCATAATGTCAAAATCTAAGTCTACATGCAATCAATTATCTATTTGAACATCCTGGAAGGAAGATAGATGAAACAAATAGTTCGATAAGATTTATAATATCTTGTGATTATAATTTGTTTCAAAAATCTTTCCTAATATGTAGTTTAATGTTTTGAGTTCAAATTGCATATTCATGTGATTTAAACAAATCGCTCAAAATTTAGGCTACATCTCCATCCAAGTAGGGTTTAGGTTTACTTATGTTTCTCCATTTCTAAGCATGACGAAATAAGAAAGGAAATTTGGGTGACTTTCAAGGGTCTATAAAATTTTTCTACACCTTCCTCAATCCCCACTTGGAATGTGTGACCCCAATGAAACAAAAAAACCTTCTTTTAAAGTAATCTACATGTTGATAAAAATGAGGTTCTTGATACTTTAAGATGTAAAATAGTTGTAAAGTGATTTGTGAAGTCTAAAAAATATTCAAAACCTCCTTGAGGATATATAAAAATTAATCATAAATTCCTCAATGTACCTCAAAACCCATATAATGGTGATCACCTATAGTTTCCACATGTAGTCAAGTAGTTTGAAGAAATCATAGCAAAGTAAACCTATTTAAGTATCATGAATGTGTTGTCATTACTCAATATATTTAAATGAAGTATAACACATTATAATTATTAATATATTAGAATCCAAATTTGGTTTAATATTTAAACTATCAAGGTCATCTAAGCATAGTGAGAACTTTTGAATCTCAGGTGTAATCTATTTTGCATTCTAAAGATTGTGTCAATTGAGTCAAACTGTGTAGGTCTAGATATAAAATAGACTTATTATGAGGTTGGATAGATGTCTAATATATCCCAAAGGAAAATTATATGAAGGTTATAATGATAATTTCTATTTTATTAATAAATAAATTGAGCATGAAATATGTTCATCTTGGCAAAACTCAATTAAATAAGGCTTTAAACTCATACAGGCGTGTCATTAGTGAAATGAGAAAAAGGTGAAATTTGTATTAAATTAGGGCCTATGATGATCAAATATGATTTTATAATCCATGATATGGTTTTTAATGAATATAAAATTCCTCAAATTTTAATAAAATAATAAACTCAACTCTTAAATGATCACTCACAATCAAGAAAATTAGAGTTGCCATTTATAGTCTTGACAATAAAAGAAGGGAAATTTAGGTAAAAAAGTCCATTTTAGGGTGCCTTTAAAGTGTATGAGGTGAAATAAGGTTGAAAATTTCATATCAATTATGAGTTATGTTTTAACTGATAAGATATTTGTTATGAAGAGGAGACTCACCTTCTTACACACAATCAAGATCACAAACTACCTCCTACAAGTTAGGATGAGAAGGCAAGGTAGATGAGTGGAAGATGGATTGGGAAAGAAACTAAAAGGTATATATAAGTAGGATAATCTTGTGAAATATGTTATCCATTATCAATGGGACCTCAATATTATAACAAAGGAAGATACCTCTCACACAATCAAAAAATATAGAGCTTCTACTTATAGGCAAGATCTTTAGGTAAGAAAGTAGAAGTGTGAGGAACCACACATAGAGGTGAAGTGAAAGATTTAAAAAAGGTATATAAATTATTTTATAAAGTATATCAGTTTAAATTTAATTGTCTAGTCCCCTAAATCAAAGGAGTGCCTTGATAGGCTACTTAGGCCTAATAGGCCTAAATAGGCAGTTACAAGCTTAGACATGGAATTTGAGGATAATTGCACATTTAGAGAGTGTTTTGGAGACTATAAGCTTCATGGGGATGATTTAAAACATTATAGATAGGATCATAAATTTTTGGGACTCAAGCAGATAGAATAAATCTCAATTTGTAGACCTATAGGGTCAACTATGTCGTGAAGCCTACAACCCTAGGCAAGAGTATGAGAGGTATGTAAAGAGTTTGAAGGGTTAAAAAAGAATATAAACAATGTGAATTGGTTAATAAGGTTATAAAATACCCCTATCAGTTTATATAAATCAAAACCAAACATATTTTACTCTTTAGCTCCCTTTTTCTCTCCTTCAACCTCATAATTATAGGGTTTTGAGCTCGAGAGGCATTTTCTTCACGTTAGAACACCAGGGAGCAGGTGCATGGGGATATAAAATTATATGGAGAGTTTATTATGGTTTTATACTTAATTTTCTTGAAATTAGTTTTGAAGTTCAATCCCTTAGGGATATGAACAATCATTAAGAGAGCATGCATATTTGAACCTACCTAAACCAATCCTAATGAATCTATGGGAGGAATAGTGAGCTAAATGAATTCAAACAAAATTATTAAACTTGGGAATTAACAATATGATATTCATATTTATTTATATAAACAAGGTGAACCTCTAATTCACATGTGTGAGCTACCTATTATATGGATCAAGCCTAGAGAGGACTGTTACAGGCCTCGAAAGTGCAGTTTTGAAGGCTTATCATGGAATTTAACTTAGTGACACTTGAGGGAGTATGTTAGAGCCATTTTTTTCCTTAGGTATACATTTAAATATTCCCCTCAAGTTTTCATCATAGGTATCAAGGTAGAATTATAGTATTCAAACTAGTTCATTTGATGATCACATATAACCATGCCCAAATGCAAAGTCATTTGACTATGTACATTATGAAGGAGGAAAAAAATGGATTAACCAAGATAATATAAGTGATACAAGTTAAATAAGGGTTAGGTTACATGATATCATAATTTTAAAAGTGTTAAGATAACTCCTTTTTAAGGGTGAAACATATAAACACTATCGTTAGGTCTATTAGCCTAATACCTTTCTCAAATCATTATTACTTAGAGACTAAAGTTATAGGATAATAATGGGTTGAATAGGACATAAAAACAATATAAAATTGTATATAAGGGAGTTTTAGATCTAAAATAATCATTGGATTAAAAAGGAGAGCTCAAAATTGGCTATATTAGCCTAAAATTACCTTAAGAATGCATGAAATGTAGAACAGTCACTCGAGAAACACCTTCTTGTGTTCAAAACTATATGAAGGATTTGCATGGAGTATTGAGAAAATGGGTAAGGTTGATGAGTGCTATATACTATAATTTAGTGGCATTATTTCATAGGTTTAAGTGATAACCTTTATGAACTATTTTTAAGAGTCTAAATCTCACTAAACCTCTCTAAAACCCTAATAAAACCCTGATGGGAAATATATTAAAAAATTTGCACTCAAATCCATTTAATTTGTCTTGAAGACAATTGAAACACAGTTTGAACTCTAATAAATCACCACTCATGGCATTGGTTTTTATGAACAACTATACAGATGCACCAAGAGTTTTTTTTGCAAGTTTTAGTGATGAATCCAAGGTACACAACTAGATGAACAATTGAAGATCATTAAAGAGGATAGTGTGAAGTGTATTCCACCCTCTAATATCACAAAATACTATAAAATCCTCCTTAAAACACTTCTATAGGCATATTTTTAGAATTATAGCTACTGGGGGGTGAATCAGTAGTACTAAAATAGTCCTCCAATTTCACTTAATATTCATGAAGCATCCATTCACATACATATATCAATTAATACATACAAAAGCATGTATATAAGAAAAAAATATAATAATATGAGATATATGTGGGAAAACCTTTAGGGGAAGAAAAACCACTAATGCACAACTTAGAATAATATTCTATAAGCAATGAATTAACTTTTTGGTCAAATTTCATTTCCAAGCTTTCATCTTCAATTTTGGCCACGTACAGTATTCAAAAATTTCCTTTGGAAGGAATATTTATCATTGAGCCCTAATGATAAAATACCATGTGTTATTTCTTTTTAAAATTTTGGCTTAGGTCTTTTACTAAAGCCTATGCATAGTAATCTTTTAGGTATTTTGTTTTTTGATTAAGTGTTATCTTTCAAAAATTATAAAATTCTTTCAGATAATTTATCTGAGATAAACTTCCCAAAGGACACTTGCAACTTCTCCAAAGGGCAATTTTCAAGCAGGATGCCCTAAACAAAAATTTTGAAGGATATTTTCCTTTCAAATGGTCTAGTTTAACTTTTTCAAAGGGATCATTTCAATTTTTATGAAAGGTACTTTACAACTTTTCTAAAGGATAAGTCTTCGAGCCGTTACCCTACATATATTTATGAAAGATATATTTTCAAAGCTAAAGGGTACTTTTAAATTTTTTTAAAGGGTACTTTTTCCTTTTAAATGGTCCAATTCAACTTTTTTGAAGGGTTATTTTTTAGGAAAATGGAACAAATAGAAATTTTGAAGGGTACTTTACAAATTTTCTTAGGGTACCTTACAGCTGAAATGGTCCTCCATAAAGTTTTTGAAGGGTATATTTTGGGCAAGTGTCCTTTCTAGATGGTCCATTTTACAAATTCTAAAGGGAAAAACAAAAATTCTAAAGGAATTCCTTCAAAAAAAAGTGTTGAGACAAGAAGTTCAAAGGAAAAAAGTACTGAATTCTTATAGACAAAGTGCTTGAAATAGTTTACTTGAAGGGTACTTTTCTTGGGGAAGTGTCCTCCATAGTTTTTCTGAAGGGTACCCATCCACAATGAAGAAGACCAAAAAAAAAGGCCAAAGGAAATGTTTGGAAAAATTGTCCAATAATAGCCATTGTTATTCAAATAAAGATGATGGCCCATAGAAAGTCAATTTTAAATTGTGGAGAATAGCCATTACTATTCAAAAGACTTGGTGGGAAATGAGAGTAGATGTGGATGTAACAAATGGTTGAATCCCAAGAATCTAGTGTAGACAAAGCAAGAAAAATAGATAGGTTGATGTATTGAGTCATTACTTCCAAAAAATTGAAAACTACAGGTATCTAAAGGATATCTAGTAGTTAGAAAGAACATTTTCTAACTATCATCATGACTTTCATCCCCCTCAACAATACTATGTGTTGGCTTCTCTATTTTTAGTTTCAAATGCTCATGGATGATCTTCAATAGAAGTAGTTTCCTATGCCACTCTTGAAGGTTTTATGCCACTTGTCACCATTATCATGACTTGTTTTGGATAAGTAAACCTCCTGGCATGACATGGATCACTCCATCCATCTCTCACCTGCATATATAACTAATCTTCATATTAATGACACATGTCCTTATGCCTTTTCAACTTCTCTTCTCTACCTCTTCTTCAAAGTTCTATAAATTGAGACATTTTGGCTATTGTAGTGGGACCACGTTTTTGTTATGGTGAAACCCTACTAAAATTACATTACACTTTGCTTTTGAACATTGAATACAAGACCAATTTTGAGTTTGTGAACTTTTATCTAAGTATGTGAGTGATGTATAGTGGAGCCAAGTGATAGTATCATCCTTACTCCTTTTATCCTTCATGTTTGAACAAATTTTTTGATTTTAAAAAGTCATGTTAAGTGTGTTACATACACTAAAATCTATTTTAGGTTTGAAATTTGCCCCTTAGGTCAAGTATCTTGTTGATTGTCTCAAGCATGTTACCTTCACATTAAAACACTATGTTAAGATATTTTAATGCATGGAATTAGTCTTAAAAAGCATTGTTACTTAGTACAAGTGTGATATTTGATGGGATATATTCTTGGTGGATCACCTCTCTATCATATTTTATGTTTTATGTAAACTCTTGACTCTTTTCATGAACAAGCATTAGATTAGGTGATAGACACTTAGAGAAGAATTCAGGGAGCTAGCCCATTTCAATCTTAGAGACTCATATCTCTTACAAGTTCCCACAAACTTTAGGGATGATTCAATGTTGCATCATATTGAAGGAGCTTCATATAATGTCCTAGGGTTCATAATTTGATGACAATAGTTTTGGCACACCTGATGAGACAGTTGGTCATAATTGTTTACATGTCAAGGTAAATGCTAGTCTTGACAAGTCCAAGGTTGGATAAGTGTTCTTAATATAACATTTGGCAACTCCAAAAGGTGATAACATCTATTTGTAGATAAGGGTTACTATAGTATACTTCATGGTCCTCACTAAATCATCTTCTAGTAGGCTTTTCAATCAAGTCCCTTAGCCTGAAACTCCTCTTGAAGAAAAACACCCTAAACCATTCCTAACCTTTAGAGATCCTAAACTAGAAAGTTTTGAAGAGGAAGAAGAAGAGGTTTAATAAATAATAGATTAAGAGGAAGAATAAATGGGTAGAATACATCCTTTCCTAGCCAACACCTAAAATCCAATTAACCTTTCTGTGTATGATCTTATTCCTCCTAATGCTATCAAAAGTCTCCCCAATTTCAATGGGCAGGGTCATCTTACGTCATCTGAGCATATTAGGGATATTTCAAAATTTTACATTTTCCAAAATATCACCCAAGCTAACATAGCTATTATACTACTTGACATATCTCTAAAGGGGAAGGCACTTGATTGGTATAGGACATTGGAAGGTGGTTGTATTACTAATTAGGATGTCTTGGAGATTTGTTGGTAAAAAGGTTCAAAAATAAGAGTGACAATACTTCACTAATTCACCAATTGAATGTGATAAAGAGAGGCCCTAATCAATCCATGGGAGATTTGAATGAGATATTTCAAATAACATAGTATAGGCTACCACATATTATGAGGCCTCCTCCAAGATTTGTATTTCCCACCTATCTTAAGGCTATTGGCAATGATGTAGCAGTAATGTTGCAATCAATGGAAGGATTTAATTTACCTCAGGGATATGAGATAGCCATTAAATCTAAAAATAGTTTGATATAAGTTGGGAAATTACCTCTAAGAGTCTTTATGACTTTATTGTCTCATAATGAAATTGAATCCCCAAGCATAGCATAAGTTCCTAATAACAATGTCAAAAATAAAACCACTCCTAAGAAGGTAGATGATGTTATAGATAAGGATGAGATGATTCAATTTTTGCAAGCCCGAGTCAAGAAAACACAAATGTATGCAAGTGCTCTACCTAATCCTCAATACTATCCTCAATAAGGCTATAGACCTCCACCCCAATACACTAACCAAGAAAGAGGATAAGGTCAATAAGGTTTCAATAGGCAGCCCAACACCTATAAATCTAATTCCATTCCATCCATAAAGGTTGTTGTTCTAATCCACACCAATCTGGTTCAAGGAAAGGAACATTTGGATCATTGGGGGAAATCTCAAGGTCAATTTATGCATAATGGTGGAGAAGGTAATAAATATTTGGTATCTCAAGAAGGAGATACTCCTTATGTTACATTAGAAGAATCAAATCTCATGCAAAGAGATGGTCAAGAATAAGGTATCAGCCAAAGTATTGGTTTTATGAACTTCCAAATAGAAGAATATTGTGTTAAATAAAAATATATCAATTGTAGCCAACAAAAGGGATAAAAATATGGATTTAGGAGATATTCCAGTAGCACAAGTGATTCCAAGTAGTATCTCTCCAGGGTCATGAAGTGCAAGTACCAATGTAATAGATCCTACTAGTCACACTACTCCTCAAAGTCAAAATCTAAGCAAGGCTACCAAACCTCCAACACAACAAGTTCAAGCTCCCTCATTGCCTTTAAGAGTGCAATAAAAGGTGACTTTTTCCCCTTTAAACATTATTTACTCTTTGAATAATACCAAGACAAGCATTTCTCTTTGGGAAGTATTGCATATGCATGGCTAAAAGGAACTTCTACAAGAACAACTCTCAAGCATTCATGTAACCCCTCAAGTTTCAAAACATAATGGTGTAGCCCTTACCAACACACCTAATTATGTCCCAAAACCATTCACCAAATCTGAAAATCCTCCACCTTTTTACCTCACACTCATTGTGGGAGACAAATTGGTTCATAATTGCATTGTGGATAGTGGGGCCAGTACCACAGTTATACCTAAAGTGGTTGTTGATAAATTAGGACTGAAATATGAGCCTCATAATAAGGGTGTGTTGTAGCTTAATGGAACTCTAGATAAGATGGTGGGGTTGCTTAAAGGTTTGAAATTATTCATGCATGATTGTCCAAGTTTCCCTATCCTAAAATACATTGTGGTGGTTGATCTTTGAGCTCACTTTGCTATTTTCTTGTCAAGAGACTTCACGGATAGGATTGGAGGATATATTTTAGCTGATTGTTCTTTTCTAGCTTTTAGAACAAGATATGGAATTAAATTAAATATAAAAACATATCCATTGGCAAGGTTCCATATTGAACCATATGTGGAGACAAGTTCAAATAAGAATTGTACAATTAGTGAAAAAGAAGAAGGTGTCATTAGTGGTGAAACATCCTTTCCCCTTGAAGGTATTTCTAACAT
Source organism: Torreya grandis (assembly GCA_037957365.1). Classification (NCBI taxonomy): domain Eukaryota; kingdom Viridiplantae; phylum Streptophyta; class Pinopsida; order Cupressales; family Taxaceae; genus Torreya; species Torreya grandis. The sequence continues at coordinate 62,139 of JARHVA010003655.1, read as the reverse complement.
CTTTCTTGATGAGTATGGTAGTGAAACTTATGAGCATGACCCTTATGCATTCATAAAAGAAACTAAATTAGGAGTATATTTTATGCATGAGAAGAACATTCCTATACCATCACTCACTAATGAGGATCATGAACTTGAAGTGATATGGGAAAAAAAAATTATGGCTCTAAAGGAAAGGTATGGGTAGGAGCTAGTGTCATGTTGTTTTATCCTTCAAAGAACAATTATTATTATTCATATACATTCCATTTTATTTATACTTGCAATGTGGTATAATATGAAGGCTTGGTTCATGGCCTCAATGGGCAAAGAGAAAGGGAATCAAGAACTTGAATGTATATGGAGATAGAGAATTAATTATGCATCAAGTGAAAAACCAAGATATAGCCAAGAACCCTTTACTTAAGTCTTATAGGCATAAGGTGTGGGATCTAATTGAGTAATTTGATGCTTTCAATATCCAACCTATACTAAGAGACTTAAATGAGTATGCTGATAGGTTGGTTATGATAGGAGAACACTTTGATATAGTTTTTGATGTAAGTGAAGAGAAGGACCAACCTCACATCAAAGTCATTATGAGACCTTCTATTCCAAATAATGAAGTATCTTGGAAAGTGTTTGAGAGTGATAAACACATTGTACACTTCTTTCAAAATGAAGTATAATTTTCTTCAAATAATCAAAAGAAGCTTCATAATCAATATGAAGAACAAGTTATCCAACTGAAGATAAATATGATACCAAAGGGGCTAGTTAATTTGGAGAATGTGTTTAATGAAGATAATTAAAGAAGCAAGGAAAGGGTAAGCATGTCTACAAAGGAAGGAAACTATGAAAGGATCTTGATATTTAAGGACAAACTTCTAAAAATTGGTAAGATATGTTCTCTTTCTAAAAGACAAGCCTTCATTGAATTGTGTCAAGAATTTCATGATATATTTTCTTGGGAATACAAGGATTTGAAAGGGTTTGATCCAGGTCTAGCTCATCACACCATTGAGTTAGAACCTGGAGCTAAACTAGTTAGGAAAAATCAAAGGCCTATTAATCCCAAGATAGAGGGGCTAATGAAAAAATAGCTCACCAAATTGATTGAGCCTAGGATTATTTTTCCTATCAAACACTCAACTTGTGTAGCTAACCTTGTACCTATTTGAAAGAAGAGTGGAGAGATTATAATCTATGTGGAATTTAGGGATCCAAATATAGTTTTAATTAATGATCATTACCCACTACCTTCCATGGATCATATTTTGCAAGTGGTTTCAGGTTCTCAATGCTTTTCCCTACTTGATGGCTATTCTGGTTATAACCAAATATTGGTGAATTAGGAGGATCAATTCAAGATAGAATTAACCACAAAATGGGGAACATTTGCATATATAAAGATGCCTTTTAGTTTGTCTTATACTGGTGCTACCTTCCAAAGGGTAATGGACATGGCATTTAAAGGTTTGATCAATAAGTTTTTTCTTGTATACCTTGATGACATAAATATTTTTTCCAAGGATGCTAATGACCACATGACATCTAAGGCAATTATTTAAGAAGTGTAAAGAGTTTGGAGTTTCTCTTAATGCAAAAAAATGTATCTTTGTTGTTCATTAAGGCAAATTATTGGGTCACATTGTGTCAAAATAAGGCTTGTCTATTGATCATGAAAGGATTGAAGTCATTCTAGGCTTGTCTTTGTCTCTACATAATAAAGGTTTGAAAAGTTTCTTAGGCAAGATCAACTTTGTAAGAAGGTTTATTCTAGGATTTTCTACATTGGTGAAGCCTATTACAACCATGCTCAAGAAGGACCAAAATTTTGCTTGGATAAAGGAAGGTAAGAACATTTTTGAGGTAATCAAACAAGAAACTACCCAATCTCCTACTCTCTTGAATCCAAAATTTTCCAAGAATTTCATACTCTACACTTTTTCTAACCTTGACACAATCTTAGCTATGCTTATGCAAAAGAATGATGAGGAAATTGAATAACCCATTGCATTATTTAGTTAAGGATTGGAATATTATGAGGTCAAGTACATGTTTGTTGAGAATAAATCTCTAGTTATGATAATAAGGTTCAAAATGTTTAGAAACATGGTTTAAAATAACAAAATACATGTCATAGTCTCTCATTCTAGCACCAAAGAGTCCTTCCTAAGCAAATACCTTAATGAGAAGGGATGTGGGTGGACCACAAAGGTAATGGAGTATGATTTTGATATCAAGATTAAAAAAATTGGTAAGAGGAAAGGGGTTGTGTGAACATCTAGCTTCAAATCTTCAAGGGCCAAGGTAAGAAGTCTTGGTCAATCAAGCTCATCCCCAACTAGCTAGTCACATACCCGTTCAAAGTTGGACATAAGACATTATTGGTTTCCTCCAAAATGGTGATTATCCTAATGGTTTGAACAAGTCACAAAGAAGGTATTTTGGATTGCAAACTATTCCTTATTATCTTGTAGATGGTATCCTCTTTTATAAGGATGTGAATGGTGTGATACTAAGGTGTGTTGACAATGATCAGTTTGGAATTTTGCTAGAAAAGTTTCACAATGGTGTAGATGGAGGCCATTTATCCCAAAAAACAATAGCTACAAAGATAATGAGGGATGGATATTATTGTCCTAGCCTTGTCAAGGATTTCTACTCTTCAGTTAGGAAGTGTCCTCAATGTGCCTTCTTTGTAGGCAAATAAAAACTTGTAGACTTTTCATTAAATCCTATCCAATTAGGCAAACCTTTCATGAAATGGGGCCTTGATTTCATGGTGTGATCAACCCTCCATCAAGTGCTAGACACAAATGGATATTGACTGCTACTTATTACTTTACAATGTGGGCAGAGGCTATTGCATTGAAGGAGGTAAATTAAAATGCAATTTTGGATATTTATGAGATTATCACAATAAGATTTGGGGTTCCCTATACTATCATTTTCGATAATTCACTTACTTGCATAAGTGCTAAAAATTTTGAGTGGGAAAATAGGAATGGAGTTTACTTGAGTAACTCACCAACTATTACCCTCAAGGTAATGGATTGGTTGATTCTACTAAAAAGAATCTCATCAAGATCATCAAGAGGACATTGGAGAATAATCAAAGGGCATGGCACACCAAATTGAGGATAACCTTATGGGCTGATAGGATTACTCATAAGAGATCAATTGGTAATTCTCTTTTTGTGCTTATTTATGGGAGAGAAGCTAGGTTATCTATCTCTCAAGAGTTCCCTACTCTAGGACTTGTAAATCAGTTAGAAATGCTTGAAAATACTTCAATGGAAATCAGATTGATATAACTAATGTAACTACAAGAAGCAAGGGATAATGCACATAAGACCATGGAACACCACCAAGTACTCATGAAGAAATCATTTGACAAAAAATCAAGTATAAGAGTGTTCAAGGAAAGTGACTTAATTCTAAAATGGGATGAGGATAGAACAAAATCGGGTAGATATACAAAGTTTGATGCTTTGTGGAGTGGCCCTTATATCATTAAAAAGTGCAAGTAAAGCAACTCCTTTTAGCTAAACAACATGAATAGAGAATAATTGCATATCCCTATGAATGGGATACATCTAAAGTTCTATTATTAGTCCTTGCAGGTCTATTTTGTAAATAGTAGCATAGGTGTGTGTGTTTAGTCTAGTTTTGGTTTTTTGTTGTGTTCCCTAAGTGTTTTTTACAGTAGGTGTATTTTCTTCCTTTTGTTTAGTGTGTGTCTTTGCCCTTATGTGTCTTGTGTAATGTCAATTATCTTATGGTCAATCCAAGGTCTATTCAAGTCATTTTAGGTGCCTATATGCATGAATCCATGCCAATGGAGAGATTTAGGCAACTAGTCTTAGGCATATTAGGTATGTCATACCTAGGGATCACCAAGGATGCTGGTAAAATTTTATTTCCAAGAATGCATCTTAAAATTTGGCCAAGTACAGTATTCAAAAATTTCCTTTGGAAGGAGTATTTTTCATTGAGCCTTAGTGAAAAAATACCAAGTGTTATTTCTTTCAAAAAGTTTGGTTTCAGTCTTTTACCAAAGCCTATGAATATTAATCTTTCAAGTCTTTTATTTTTTGACAAAGTTTTATTTTTTAGAAAGTATCAAATTCTTTTAGACAATTTGTTTGAGAAAAACTTCTCGAAGGACACTTAAAACTTCTTTGAAGGGCACTTTTCAAGCAGGATGCCATAAACAAAAATTTTGAAGGGTGTTTTCCTTTCAAACGGTCCAATTTAACTTTTTTGAAGGGATCATTTCAATTTTTCAAAAAGGTATTTTACAACTTTTCTAAAGGATAAGTCTCCAATTAGTTACCCTACACATTTTTCCAAAATATATCTTTTCAAAGATAAAGGTTACTTTACAAATTTTTTGAAGGGTACTTTTTCCTTTTGAATGGTCCACTTTTTTGAAGGGTTCTTTTGCATGAAAATGGACAAAGTAGAATTTTTGAAGGGTACCTTGTATTTGAAATGGTCCACCACAAAGTTTTTGAAGGGTATTTTTTGATCAAGGGTCCATTCTAGATGGTTCATTTCACAAAGTTTGAAGGGCCAAACAAAATTTTTGAAAGAATTATTTTGGAAAGATAGCCTGAATGAATTCTTTGAGAAAAAAGTGATGAGATAAAAATTTCAAAGGAAAAAAGTGCCCAAAACAATTTCCCAAAATGGTAATTTTCTCAAGGAAGTGTCCTCCATAGTTTTTTTGAAGGGTTCCTCTCCACAACAAAGAGGACCAAACAAAAAGGCCGAAGGAAATGTTTGGGAAAATTGTTTGAGAATAGTCATTGTTATTCAAATAAAGATGATGGTGAATAGAAAGTCAATTTTAAACTATGGAGAATAGTTATTACTATTCAAAAGAATTCATAGGAAAATGAGAGCAGACATGGAGGTAACAAATGTTTGAATCTCAAGCATCTAGTGTAGACAAAGCAAGAAAAATGGATAGGTTAATTGTTCAAGTCATTACTTCTAAAAAATTGACAACTATAGGTATTTGGAGGATAACTAGTAGTTAGAAAGAACATTTTATAATTGTCATCATGAATTCCATCCCCCTTATCTCTCACTTTATTAAATCTGGGTAAACTTTTTAAGGTGACTAGCACCGCTGGCTAGACACGACTAATACTAGTACCATGGGGCCAAGGGGGACTCAAACACTTGACCGGCAGAGCTGCAATGGAAATACCTAACCAACCGACTACATCCCCTGACCCATTCCATTTCCCTTATCAATGTTATGTGTCAGCTTCATTATTTTCATTTTTTAATTCTCATGGATGATCTTTGATAGAAACAGTTTCATGTGACACTCTTAAAGGTTTTATATCACTTTCCATCATTCTCATGACCTGTTTTAGACAATTAAACCTCCTAAGATGACATGGCTCACCCCATCCATCTCTCTCATGCATTTGTAATTGATCTTCATATTGATGACACATGTCCTTATGCCTTTTCAACTTCTCTTCTCTACCTCTTCTTCAAAGTTATATAAATTAATACATTTTTTCTATTGTAGGGGGACCACATTTTTGGTATGGTGAAGCCCTACTAAAATTACATTGCACTTTGATTTTGAACATTTAATACAAGACCAATTCTAAGTTTGTGAACTTTTATCTGAGTATGTGAGTGATGTATAATTGAGCCAAGTGATAGCATCATGCCTACTACCTTGATCCTTTATGTTTGAATAAAAGTTATAATGTTAACATGTCATGTGAAGTGTTTTAAATGCACTAAACTCTCTTTCAAGTATGTAATTATATCTATGGTGTGTAATCTACCCCTTAGGTTAAGTATCTTGTTGATTGTCTCAATCATGTTACCTTCACATTGAAACACTATGTTAAGATCTTTCCATGCATGGAATTAGTCTTAGAAAGTAGTTTTACTTAGTAGAGGTGTGATATTCAATGGGATATATTCTTGGTGGATCACTTTTCTAGCATAGTTTCTATTTTATGTAAACTCTTAACTCTTTTCATGAACAAGCATTAGATTAGGTGATAGACACTTAGAGAATAATTTAGGGAGCTAGCCCTTTTCAATCTTAGAGACTCATCTCTCTTACAATTTCCCACAAACTTGAGGGATGATTCAATGTTGCATCAAATTAAAAGAGCTTCATAGAATGTCCTAGGGTGCATAATTTGATGACAACACAATATTTTAGTGAGGCACTAACCCCAAAAAGAGCACCAACCTCCAAAAAGATCACATACATGAAAATTCACATGGCACCAGATTTATATATGAAAAACCCAAAGGGGAAAACCATGATAAGAATAGCTTCCATAAACTACTATTCTAATCCAACCTCGCAATTCAAATCCTCACTGGCAAACCTCATTAGCTATACTTTTAAGACCAACTCAACTAAACCTCACTAGTTATAATTTTTAAGGGCACCAAACCTAAGGAGACAACAATTCCCTAATTAAACACCAACTCAACTTGTCTTCTGGCACCATCCAATTAGATGTCTATAGAGCTAAAACTCTAATTACAATGTTGATTCATAAAATAATCCAATTTGTATTCTCTATTATAGGTCTAGTCTATAAATGCTAATGCTTTACACATTATCTCTTTCTGCATTTATTCTCTCTACCCCTCTATTTCTATGTTTAGATATATCTCTATTTGACACACTTCATCTCTCTCTTACTCTACTCCTTTGTGTCTCTATATTTTATGTTTGATATAATTCATCAAAAAAAACTCATCCTCTCTACATATCTATCTTCATGTTTCTATATTATTTTGTATGAAATAATACCAACAACTTATGCTTGTATCCTAGATGACATATATGTGTGTGTGTGTGTGTGTGTGTGTGTGTCCATTTTATCTAGGTCAATCTCCTTCTCTATGTTCATACTTAGTTTGTAGCACGTCATGCCATATTCTAGACTTAGTTCATTATATCTTAAACTGCAAGTTTCCCATGTCTTGAACTCATGCACCACTTTCATTATTCTTGGTCTCATTACTATCTTTAACAAATATCAGTCTCTAGTTTTAATGTACATGCCTTGTTATACAATTTATATCAATCAAAATGATCTAACTCATTACCTATGTCATTATTTATGGCTTAACTTTAAGTTCTTGCATGTTTCACCACTTAACCATTGGAATGAATAGACCGTTAAATATCAACCATTGATCTTATCTTTCACACAATGATCCAATGATCCTCATTTAATATACTTAAATTTAAAATACATCTATTTGATCAATATTTGATAGGCTTATGCACTCCATTTAATTTTTATACACATTTGGACTTTAACTATTCAAATTTAAAATTCATCTATTGATCTTTCTAATGTGAGCTCCCACATATCATTGGATCTTAAAAATAGCATGATCTTTACTTCTATCTTGATGTTAAACATCAAGCTATTTATCCTATCTCACTACTTCCTAAGTCCTTATAACACTTACACTTTGTCAATATTCCTAAACATGCTTAGTCTTTAACTTGCTATGTGTTGATAAACCTTGAGCACTTTATCCCATTGAGTCCATTCGCTCTATTGGATATATTTTGCATAATTATCCACTCACCGTTAGATATTTTTATGAGCTCAATCTTTATCTCTACTTAGCTCTCAATAATATGACACTTGGAATTAGTACATGCCTTCTACACATTATTATCAATTCTTTTCTATTGAGACACTTGGCAATCTCACTTTACTCATTAACCTTTTGACTTAAAACTACTCCATAGAATTATTGTGCAAGCTCTAGATTGTGACACTTGTCACAAAAACATTTACTTGGAGGTGCCTTTGACAAATTGATTTTCATACTCTCTATTAGATCTTCAACATACAATTAAGCACTGACCATTAATTGAGATTAGGACAAATCTTAATTTGAGGACTTAGGAAATATAAAGTCTTAGAACATTTGCTTAAGCCAGTAATTACTAGGTCAAAGGGGTTGGTTTCACAATGATGACAAGGACTTAAGTTATAACTTAAGTTATCAAGTCTTGGCTATATCTATTTAACTTCAAAAAATAAAATGTCTATTTATTCCATGACTTAAACCCTTAGGGTTTAATTGAGAAACCCTATAATGTTTGAGAGCAAAGATAATTCAATTCTAAGCTCATTTCTTCTCATTTGAATCTACTAACCATATATTTAAGATGCGCATGAAAAAACCATAATAGATCTTCTATTTGTTTCCATTTAAAATGCCCATAAATGGTCTTTTTAAAAGCATGACAACTTTTTAGGACCTTGTACACATTTGACTAAGTATGGGGACCATTTCAATATTCCTGGAAGGCTAACTTTGTACTTGCATAACTCTTGTTGCACTTAGTCACATGACCTGAAATTTAACGTATAATATCCTCATACATAAGGGATTCCATCCATATAATCATTTTCTCCTAAAGTATTCATATATGCAAGATATGACATCATAAAAATGCATTCTCAAATTTTTCTTACAACTTGCAAATTGGACTAAGTGTGGGAAAACATTGTCAAAATGTCTAGGAGCCCAACTTTGCTCATACATATCTTTTGTCATGATATATTTCATGACTTGAGATTCAACACATATAAACTAGGCATAATAATAAACAAACCCATATGATCATTTTCTCCTAACACCTTCATGTGTGAAAATATTTACATCATTAATATGCTTACTTGGATCTATTTATTCCTTTTTCAAATTCAGCTAAGTATAGAAACTTAGTCAATTCTATCCAAGTAGCTAACTTTGCATCCCCATATCTTCAACTGCACTTCATTACATGACTTCAAATATGGCACATAATAGCTAGGGACTAATGTGATCACAACCATATGACCAACTTGCCTAGACTCATCTACATTTGGTAATGGTGACATCAACAAATTGCCTTCTTAAATTTTCCTATCATAGACCTAAAATGTCTAGATGATCAATATGAAGAACCAAATCAATTCTACTCATGCACACAAGCACTCCAATCATCCTTGAATTATTTATAAGATCTGTTTCATATCTTATAATCACCATATTCATCCCTAAGCATCAATGACATCCATAATGCCAATGATCTCCCTTTTGACATCAATGACAATCATATTTATAAGAATCACCCCCTTTGTCATTGATGTCAAACTAAATGCTCTGATATTCTAATATTCTAATCCTTTTCTGACATAACTTGCATTAGATTATGATGAGTATGAACTGAAGATGTTTATACTAAACTTTATCTCCCTTAGGCAATGACACATTTGCCTAATATTCAACTTGGACACTTTTTCTACTTCTTTAACATTTACACTTTTTTCTAAACTTTTGTAGAAAGCATTTTCTCTTTTTCTCCCCCTTTGTCATCAATAGAAAAGGGACTCTTTCTCACTATTTGTCCAATTTTTCTCGACCCCTTTATCAAATAAATGATTTTGTCCAAGAATATGCAACCATTAACTCACTATAAATTTTCAAAAGTAAGCATACCTGAGTTGTCATTTTTCTTCTTCTTCTAGGGATTAATAAATAATTTATGATCCTCCACCTATACTTATGCTTTATCACTAATATCTACTGATATGATGTAGGAGATACCATGTAGTCTTACTAACCTTGTATCTCAATATTAACTATATAGTCCTATGATTTTATTACCTAACCAATTACAAATCTCCTTTACTCTGAGCCTTCTTGATCCTAACAGACTAAAATTTTTATCTCCCCCTTACACTATGCATAGCTTATCAATCCATTCATGCTTTCTAAGTTAGCTCTCCCTAAATCCCTGTTCCATCTTTGCATCAAGGTACTACCTATATCACACCATAACTCCATTTAACATATGTGTATCATCACTTTACACATTTTCTCAGAGTTTGGTGACCCACCTCATTACACAACCTAAGCTACATAATTTCAAGGGTTTCTTTCATTAGAACCTTTATTCAAAATGAATATATAAAACAAATATATATGATATTTACTCTAACAACCTCATTATGTCATATTGAAGCACTCATTTTATCCTTATAGACACTACAAACACATCACTTGACTTGATTTGATCAAGTCATCATCATAACCTCGTTGAGTTCTCATTTTTAGTAGACATCACTCTATTCTCCACTAAAAGGGGTCTCTTAAGAAGCATAGATAGAGACACCTTACTTCACAATGTCTTAGAATAATGTGAAATTATGAGTTGCCCATAACTCCTCATATTCCTTCTCTTCTTTGATCATCTTTTAATTTTGGTTATACTTCTTCTTCTTCTTCTTCTTAGGATTAAGAGAAGTAACATGATCATCCACTATAATGTTTTCATTTTAATCTATAGTTAGATTAACAATACATGGAAATAACATGGATTCATGACATACCTTTTCTTTTGATGAATCTTCCTTACAGCTCAGAATCTCATCACTAGGCACAAAAAATTGATGTTCCTTACATGAAAGTTGCTCAACAATAGCAAGATGTTCACTTGAATACATAATCACTTTAGAAATATCCTCAACCAACACCTTGGTTTTCTCCTTGAGCTTGGTCTTTTCATCTTCAACATGAGCAGACATTGAGATCTCTTGACATTCTCCAACCTCTATAGCATTTTCCATCATGGCTTGTTCTTTCACTTTCCATACATGCTTGGGTTTCTTAAATGTCTTGTTTTTTCCTTTTTTAGAGACTTGTGAACCTTTGTTCACATTGGGAGGCATGCCTTTCTTCTTAATCTATATTTTTGATCTTATAAAGCTTGTTCTATAATGTTTAGCTATGTGACAAAAATTATTGAAATTATAACACATTACATTTGTATCTAAAAAGGGTGAAAATGAATTTGTGATTACAAAATTGGTTCTCCTTATAGGTACAAATCTAAAATTACTAGCCTTATGACCAAAATGATTATAACTATAACAATAACCATATAAAGATGAGGAATACCTCAACATAGATTTTCTTTGTGCAAGATAGGGAATTATTCTTAAATTTGAATTATTCAAATCTCTCACTCTTGTGTAACCATATACATCAGTTGCCTTTGTTTTCTACATCTTCCTTGAGTTTGTAGAGATGGACACGTTATTCTATTTCCCTTCCTTAATCTTATTTTCTCCTTTAGCCTTCTCATCAACAATGTTACTATTTTATTTGTATCTCTAGAGACATTCCTTTTCTTTGCTCCTAATCCTTCTGCTTTGAAATTTCCATATAACTTAGTATATGTAATGGTTATGTGAATTTTTCCATTTTAATAACCAAGACTAAATTTCCTTTTTGATGGATTTTGAGAGGTCATCAATTCATCAAGAATGTTTGATCCTCCTTTAAGCTTTATACCTTTGTCTATTTATTTTTTAGCCTTTTCAATATGTTTTCTCAAAGACACTATCTCTACTTATAGCCTTGTACACTCATCATATTTTAATTACAGTTCAATTTTGACTACATCTATTCTTTCAACCTCTTCAACCTAAGTATTAAGTCTTATTATCATCTGATCAGATCTTTCAAGACTTTTGGATAGTTTTTCAATTTATTTTTATCCAAGCTTCTTCTACCTTGAGTTCTCTTTTATTATCTTGTCAATATCATCTAGAGAATAAATGAGTTCACACTCTAAGTCCACTTCTCCTTCCTCTTCTTCATTAGAGTCTTTAACTTCTTCTTGATCTAGATCTATAGGAATTGATCTTAATGCCATGAACAAGGATTCATTTCCCTTAGCCATAAAGTCACAATCATGGATATAATCTTAACCATCACTCTCATTCAACGAGTCACTATCTTCTCTTATATATAATATTTTCTTGTTTTTAAATAAGTTCCTCTTTTTAGAATAGTGGGGCTTCATCTTTTTTCCATCTGCTTCTTACTCAGAGTTATCCTTTTTCTCATAAGAGCATTTAGTAGAAAAATAACCTACCTTACCATAGTTAAAGCATTTAAAGGGTAACTTACCTTGGTACTTTATAGACTCTCTTTATAATCTTATGACAAAGTTGGATTATTCTTCATTAGTCTCCCTAGATCCAAATGTAGATGCTTCTGATTTTGCTTTCCTAGATGCTTTAAATGTAGCTTCTCTCTTAGAATTATATGTTATCATCTCATGGGTAGTGAAGGTACCATGAAACTCATCAACAATGAGCTTATCTAGATCTCTTTCTTCCTTTATTATAGAGATTTTAGACTCATACCTTGATGGTAGAGATCTTAGAACCTTTTTGATAATGATTGATTCTTTCATCTCTTCTCCAAGGCCTCTAATTGTATTGATTATTTCATCTACCCTGAGGAGGTAGTCTGAAATCTTCTCTTCTTTAGTCATTTTAAGACTTTAAAACATACTTCTATATGTTTGTATCTTGGCTTGATATACCTTGTCATCACCTTCATATATGCTCTTCAATTTTTTCCAAAGGTCTTGTGCATTCTAACAATGTATCACTTTGACAAACTCCGATTTGGATAATCCATAGAGAATAACATTATTTATATTAGCATTTATCTCATATGCCTTCTTTGAAGCTTGATCATAGGGAGTTGTAGTAGGAGTTATATATCCATTTACAATAGACATTCATACATCAAACCCTAATGAAGATAAATATGCTTCCATTCTTATGCTCTAAAATGCATAATTTAACCCATCAAAGAGAGGTTCTTTGTTTGATGAAGATCCTTCTTGACTAGCCATTTGTGTTCATCATTCCAAGATCTACCTAAGATGATTAAGCTTATTCTAAGGAATCAAGGCTCTGATACTAATTTTTGGAACACAACTATCTACTTAGAGGGGGTGGTGAATTAGTAGATCAACTAAAACTATTCCTTTAATACATTTTAAAATAGATTAAAAGATATATGCAAATATAAACAAATATGCAAAGATCACACATACAAATTTTCATGACACCAAACTTATATGTGGAAAACACAAAAAAAAATCATGATGAGAATAGATACTAGAATATACTATTATAATCCAACCTCGTGATTTAAAGCCTCACTGGCAAACCTCACTAGTTACACTTGTAAGATCATTGACCTTAAGGATACACCAATCCCCTAATGAGCACCAACTCAGCTAAACCTCACTAGTTAAAATGTTTAAGGTTAAAAACCTTAAGGAGACACTAATACCCTAGCTGAGAACTAACTCAAATTGTCTAATGGAACCAACCAATTAGATGTCTATAGAGCTATAACTCAAAATTACAATATTGATTCATAAAATAATCCAATCTCTATTCTTTATTATAGGTCTGGTTTATATTTTTTCATGTTTTCACATGATCTCTTTGTGACTTTCTTCTCTCTACCCCTCTATCTCTGTGTCTAGATATGTCTCTATTTGACACACTTCATCTCTCTCTCACTCTGCTCCTCTATGTCTCTATATTTTTTGTTTGACATAATTCATCAACAACAACTCATCCTCTCTGCACATCTATATTAGTGTCTCTATATTCTTCTATATGACACAATACTAACAACCCATGCTTGTATCCTATATGATATATATATATATATATATATATATATATATATATATATATATATATATATATATATATATATATATATATATATAAACCATTTGATTTAGGTTAAACTCCCATGTATTCACACTTGATCTATAACACATCATGCCTTATTCTAAACTTAGTTCATTATATCTTAAATTGCAATTTTCTCACATCTTGAACTCATGCACCACCACTATGATTCTTGGTCTCATTTCTATATTTAGCAAATATTAGGCTCTAGTTTTGATTCACATGCCTTTTAACATAGTTTAGATTGATCATAGTGATTTAACTCATTGTCTATGTCATTATTTATGGCTTAACTATAAGTTCCTGCATGTTCCACCACTTAATCATTGGGATGAATAGACCTTTAAATATCAATCATTATTCCTATCATTCATGCCATGATCTAATCATCCTTGTTCAATCTGATTAACTTCAAAACACATCTATTTGATCAATATTTTATAGGATTACATGATCCATTCAATATTTATATACTTCCAGAATCTAACTATTCAAATTTAAAACATGTCCATTGATTTTCATAATCTAAGCTCATGCATGATGTTAGATCTTAAAAATAACACGATCTTTACTTTTATCTTGACATTAAACATTGAGATATTTATCTTGTCTTACTACTTCCTGATTCTTTAGAATGCTTATGCCCCATTGATCTTCTCAAACTTGATTGGTTTTTAACTCACCACTGTGTCGATAAACCTTGAGCACTTTATCCCATTAAGTCTACTTGCTTTGTTGGATCTCCTTTGCATGATTATCTGCTCACCATCAGATCTTCTAATAAGCTTGATATTTATGTCTACTTAGCTCTTGATGATGTGAAACTTTGAATTATCATGTGCCTTTTGCATATTATTGTTAGTTCCCTCTATTGAGACACTTTGGAATCCTGAATTGCTCATTAAACATTTGAATTTAAACTAACTTGTATATTTATTGTGTAAGCTTCATGATTGTGATACTTGTCACTAATGTGTTTACTCAGAGGTGCCTTTGATAAATTGACTTTCCTATGCTCTATTAGATCTTTAGTGTATGATTAAGTGTTGACTATTGATCAAGCTGGGATAAATATTAAATCAAGGACTTGGGAAATATAAATTCTTAGAACATTTGCTCGAGTCAATAATTATTAGGTTGAAGGGTTAGTTTCACAATGATGATAAGGACTTAATTTATCGGGTCCTAGCTATATCTAATCAACATCAAAATAGAATATGCCTATTGACACCATGACTTAAACCCTTAGGTTTTAACTAATAAACCCTATAATTTTTGAGAGCAAAGATAATTCAATTCTAAGCTCATTCCTTCTCATTTGAACTTGCTAATGATATATATAAGATGCTCATGAAAAAACCATAAAAATATTCTATTTATTTCATTTGAAAATTCCCATAAATGGTTTTTGTAAAAGCATGAAAACTTTTTAGGACCTTATATAGATTTGACTAAGTATGGAGACCATTTCAATATGCCTAAAAGGCTAACTTTGCACTTGTATAACTCTTATTGTGTTTAGTTGCATGACCTATAATTTAGTGCATAATATCCTCTTGCATAGGGAACTCCATCCATATAATCATCATCTCCTGAAGTCTTCATATGTGTAATATATGGTATCATAAAAATTCCTACTCATCTTATTCTTGTAACCTGTAAATTTGACTCTGGGAAAACACTATCAAAATGCCTGGGAGCCAAATTTTGCTCATGCATATATTTTATCATGCTACATCATGTGACTCGATATTAATCTCATATAAAATAGGAACAATAATGAACATAACCATATGATCATTTTGTCTTAACAAATCCATGTGTGTAAATTCTAACCTCATCAAAATGATTACTTGGCTCTATTTAGCCCATTTTCAAATTTGGCTAAGTATAGAAAGTTAGTGAATTCTATTCAAGTAGCCAACTTTCCATACCCATATCTTCATTTTTTCTTCATCACATGACTTCAAATTTAGTACATAGCAACTAGGGACTAATATTATCACAACCATATAATCAACTCCCCCAGACTCATCCACATATGACACTGGTGACATCAGCAAACTACTTTCTCAAATTTTCCTATCATACACCCAAAATGTCTAAATGATCAATATGAAGAAATAAATTAATTCCACTCATGAACACATGAACTCCAATAATCCTTAAATTCTTGATAGGATCCCTTGCATATTCTCTAATAACCATATTTAGCCCTGAGCATTAATGACATCCATAATGCCAATGATCTCCCTTTTGACATCAATGAAAATCATATTTCCAACATAGTTATATACTCACGGCATATTTACCTTAGTTATATGATGATATTCAAGACCTTAACCTCTTATCAAAAACTTTATATCCTTTGCTCAATAGCTCAATTTCCTAACTAGTCAAAATAGGCTTATTAGGCCTTGAATTTATACTTGATTCTTTCTCACACCCATCTTGGTCAGACAAAGACCTTACCATAATTGGATTATGATTGAAATATATCACTACACATGTTTTACAAGTGAAATAAACATTAAATAGGTCATTCATTACCCTTAATGGCCAAAACCACCATTAGGCCTGATGGAGACCTAATGCAATTAGGTCTTCCTTCAGCACATGTTTCACTTAGACCTCTTTTGAATACTTTGATACTTCACCAATGGATTAAAATTTTCATACATCACTTTAATCAACCCATCCTAATATATCATTATGTCCCCAAGACTATTTGGCTCTTTTCACTCTTTAACCTTTAGACACTTGAAAACTACACATGATTTTTTTTTTGGTCAAACTAACTCATTGACCCTCATTTGACCTCATGTTAGTGGACTACCAAGTCAACTAGACTCACTTACTAAATTAAAACATAACTTAACACATTTAATGTATCCATTGAATTCAAATTAATTTAACATATTTTCCTTTGACCCCCAAACTATTGATGGTTGGCCTAACCATCTCCAGTTGACTTAACCATCGGCTGTTAGGTCCCTAAACCTATTTGAAAGTATTAAATAAATGAAATCCTTATGCGAGATCAACATCTCCCTAAATGAAAACTTGATTTTAAAACTTGCTCTTAAAACCTCTTGAACATGCAACTTTATCCCCTTATCAAATTAGTAACTTCTTCCATCCCAATTAACAACTTTATCCTATAAAAAGAGAAGAAGAAGAAGAAGTGAAATAAATCCACAAATGAATTCATGTCCAAGTTATAGTATTTTCTTGTGTAGGTATCCAACATCCCTTCAACAAGCAAGCAACAATATTGAATACTTGAACCTCTATCTACATCACTTTCAAAGGTTAATGTACTATCACTCTAGCCAAATTACCCTAACCCTACACCATCAAGTTACAAGTATCTTGTGCTTTTTGCCATTGATTCATCTTATTTATAACCTACCTACCCTATCCAAACCTATTAACATCTTATTCTCCCTTCCATAGACCTATATCCAAACCCCAACCTACTTATTCATCATTCTACAACTCACTTCAATATCCTCCCAAAAAATACAAGTAATTACTGATGGTTACCCCAACCATCATCGATTACCCAATCATTACTAGTTTATTCAACCACAACTAGTTAACCTGACCATCACTAGTCACTATGGCACAAAAATCTAGCCAGCTATTTTGAGCCCCTTACCCCCAACCAAACCCACTTTTCTCTATTTCCACCTGATAATAGTAACCTTTATAATTTGATGAACCAAACCCTAATCATTTTAGCATAAGTTTTGACCCATTTTTTATATTTTTAGTTATTTTCTTTAAACAAGCATTTACTTTATATTTCTTGCATGTATTTAATTTCATATCATTGAATGTAAGTATCCTTTCTTTTCATTTTATCATCTTAATTATTATAAAAGTGGGTTGACAACCTCCTAGTAAGCACTACACTTCTTGGATCTAGCTCACACTAGGTAGTCCACTCAACCATCCATCTAACAAACCCATTTTCAAGTGTTTTTCTTATCTATAGGCTATTCCTTCCTAGCCAAAGAGGAGTTACCACTATCATCTATATTCACACATGCACTATACTAGGTATTCTTCTACACACCATATTAATAGTTTCATTACTTTACTTCCAAACTAATAAATGGGTAGAAATTAATTGAAACATTTTGGCGCACTCGATGGGACCTAGTTCCCTTTTTCTTCCTTATTGTTTGTCCATTGAATGAAATCTGAAATTTTCTTTTTGGGATTAAAATAAAACTTTTGCATACATTGATTACCTGCTTGTCTTAGTTCATCTAGTAACTTATAAGGCAAAGTAATTGATCATAGTTTTCACACTTCTTATCACACACTAAGCCAAACCACAAAACAATTAACACATCAAAATATACCTAAGACAAGGCCCGACTATGACTTCATCACCTAGAAAAAATCTCACCCCCTCCAAACTATCCTAATTAGATTTCACCACCAAGGGGAGAACCAACTTAGCTCTCTAGTTGAGTATAAACTTGAAACTCCATATATTTTGGCTAAGCACCTGATACTTTTATCACTTTAGGACCATGAAGTGACGGGCTAGGCCCCAAATACCAAGCCACGCATTGAAGTTTAACATATATTTTCCTCTTGAGCACCTACACAACTTGAAACTAAACTTAGATTGCCTCTTTATTACCTGATATACAAGCCAAATTCCCTCTTCACACTTTATAAGGCATAAGCCAAAAGTGATCTAAAAAGAATTCTAGGATTTAACATACTTTTAGTGTATGCATTATTTTCCTTGAATTATTTTCTTTTGATTGCTCTTTGTTTGAGGTGTGAGTTTCACTATATTATTTCCTATTTTCTCACATGGTCTTTATCAAATAATAGCTAAGAAACCAAATTGATCAACCACCACCTTTTTCCTCTTTCTCCATGGAATACAATTCTAATAATGAGGGTTCACCTCATTTTTCTCCCCCTCCTACCAGAATCCTAATTATTTTTGAAGGTGATGCATAATTTGTTACCTTCTTTAATAACAACATAATTTATCTTCAACACTACCTTAAAAACTTAACAAAAATTATCCCTATTAATTTGGTTCCTCTTATGGATCCTCCTTATGGTATGCCTCCCCACCTTATGGTGGGTACCACCTCAACTCAACCCTTGTTGACCCAAGCCTCCTCTTCCTCCAATGTCCTATCTACTACAACTACCCAAATCCAATAAAATATTCCAACCTCTAACCAAACACCTCATACCATACCCCACGCTTCACATATAGGTTCAACTTTACCTCTAGTTACCTATACTCCACCTACCATGGGGTTTTCTTCTACCTCTATTTCCACCCTTCCCCTTATCTCAACCAACCATCAACTTCTACCCCATTTCAAAACTTGGTAAACTCTATACCTTAAAAACTTCCACCCATTATCACTAGAGTCACCACTCAACCTCAACTCACTAGCTTAGCCATACCTTTAACTTAACCCACCTCCATTCCTCAACAAGTGCCCATGCCAACCTATCAATATATCTCAAATCCACAAGGGTACATAGCACCTTCTACACAACTATTTGTGTCAATTAACTCCTATGTGACACCATCTCAACCTTTTGTGACCACTTACTAATATGTGGCTTCTTTAGCACCATTTATCACTTACCCAAACATAGCTACCACCCAACCTCAAAAAAATGTGCCCCTTAATTACGTATATTCCCAACCCTAACCAGACTCGATCAAGATGTTAATAGACAAAATTACCAAATTGGATTCATCCATCTCCAGGTCTCATAACCTTTTATCCTATCATAAAATTTTTAATGAACCAATTCATTTATCTATCCCTATCCATGCTTATCCTCCTCAATGGGAATTTCTCAAGTTCTTAAAATTTTAAGGCAAGGAGGATCCCTAATAGAATTTAAGAGCATTCTATCATTACTGATATTTAATCACATAAGATGATGCTCTCCTTATTCAAACCTTCCCCATGTCCTTATCCAGACCCACCCTTGATTACTATAGTGCTCTTCCCACACACTCCATCTTTTCTTTCTCTAAACTAGTCCAAATCTTTTTAGAACACTTTTCGTTGAACATATCTAAAAATGTTTCTATTATTGACCTCTTTTCCATTAAGTAATTGGATGATGAATCAATTGGTGATTTTGTTTCTAGATGGAGAGGTCTCATCAACCAACTTTATTTCTCCTTACCATAACTTGAACTTATTGAACTCTTCTCTTAGGGTTGTGCCAAACATATTGGCCCCACTCTTCAAGTTCAAACTTTCTAAACTTTCAATGAGGCATTCACCATGGCATGAGAACTTGAAAATTAGGTCATTGAGAAGGGGAAATTGAAATTATAGAACAAAAATTATAGTTTCAAATCTAATTACCCTTCCTCTACCAAAACCACTAACCAATCTAATACCAAGGAAAAAGCATTTGCAAACTTAGTTATTCTAAAAAATGCTCTACCTCTAATTGTTAACAAACCATCTTGAACCAATTCTTCAAAACCTCCTTAGTAATAAAACCAAAACCAAAATCAAGCTCCTCTAAGACAATATACTCCCATTTGAGAATCATATGCATTATTTTTGGATAAATTTATCAAATCCAACCTCATCCAACTTCCACCAATTAAACCACCCCATTAATTTGATTCTACTCACCCCATACCTGGGTGGTATAATGAAAATGACCATTGTGCTTTCCATCATGTTGTATGACATGAAATTAATAGATGTAATACCTTCAAAATTATTGTCCAAAATTTGATTGATAATGCATAACTTGCATTTGATAATCCAAACATACCTCCTAATTAGTCCCTTGACATTTTTTGCAAGCCATTTACTAATCATGCTCCTTCCACCCAACACTATGATAATAAACTTGAATCATCTCACTCTCATGAGGCACAATAATTAATGTCATTAATAATGAGCCCATTATTGAAGAGACCATTACCTTAATATCCTAGATATAAATAGTGAACTCACTACCTATTCTTTCTAATACCCAAATACAAGAA
This sequence comes from Torreya grandis, assembly GCA_037957365.1. Lineage (NCBI taxonomy): Eukaryota > Viridiplantae > Streptophyta > Pinopsida > Cupressales > Taxaceae > Torreya > Torreya grandis. Next base: position 41,529 of record JARHVA010003655.1, on the reverse strand, counting down.
TCAACTACCCCTCTCTCTTTAATTGATGACACCTTATCTTTAACTACCTCTCCTTTGGTAGAAACACTGAAGGAGCTAACTATTGCTTTAACTACCCCTTTTTCTTCTACTCTACCCATTCAAGTGGTAGAACTACCCTCCATTTATTTGGACACCCAAACAAAAGAAGTAACCATCTCCATCCCTCCCATTTAGGACACCACACCAACCTCTCTTATCATAGGACCATCCATTCTCCTTTCAGAAATCATCCCAAAAATGGATATCACTTCATCTACCCAACCACCAATTTTAGAATCTTCCCTCAAAGACAAAAATGAAGGATCCATTTATTCTTCTTCACTTAAGGGCTTAAGTTTTGAAACCAATAACCAAAGAACTAAACCCATTTATAAGCCCTTTTCTAGACTAGTCCATGGTCTATAATTCACTTCCCAACCTAATTTTGATAGATCCACCTTTTGGCATTACTTTGGATTACCTTACTAAGGTAAATTTGAATCATCAAGTTCACTTGAGTCCACCCTTAATCCTATCATGACCCCTTCACTAGATAATTTTTCCAAGACCATAAGTGAACCATCCCAACCACCCCCATCTAAGATTACCAAATCACCTTACACCTCTTTTTCCAAACCAATCAAGAACCTAGGGATTCTCCCCACACCTAGTCACGCTCATCCCCCTCTGAGGTTAGATTTAACTCTAACTAGTCCACCAAAGAAAAATCCAATTAAACTACCTAAGAATGTAGAGTTACCCAAACCTCTACCTCAAACTAGACACATACCACCTCCTTCCCACTTATCTTCCATCTTAAAACCCCATCCTTATACCATACCAATTGCCTATTCTTCCTCTAAGAAACCATTCCCTTTTACTCCACATAAATCCATCAAACCATATAGTTCTCCATCATTTTTAACCAATCTATCCACCTCCACTTGTCTACCTATAGCTAAAACTTCATCATCCAAGTCTTCAACATCTAAACCAAATATAACCAAGAAAACCCAACCAAAATCATTCCTCAAAATCTAAAACCTATACCTAAGAAAGTTACCACTCCTAAAACCAAAAACCCACTACTTCTAACACCTTTGATTGAATCTTATTCAACTATTTTGCAAAGATTATTTCAAACCTCTTCCATTGACATACCTATAATCAAACATTTTGACCCTTCACACCCTAAACCCTCCAAGTTCAATGATAATTTGATCTGTGCATACCATAGGGCACTGGGACATGACACAAAGAACTACAAAGCTCTCCAATAAATTGTTCATAGCCTATATGATGAGGATGATCTGTTATCAAATGAACCCTTCTTACCCACATTACCAATCTTGCCATCAACCCAACCCACCTAGCCTTACCAACTCTCCCTTTCCTACCTAAGGATGAGAAGTAAGAACTAAAGCAAACATCAAACCCAACAAACCCCTTATCCATATTATTTATGTGGTTACATGATCCCAAGCCCAATAAAAAGATAAGGGAAAATCCAAAGCCTCCATTCCATGGAC